>BROE01000006.1:5889276-6008061 GCA_036571765.1 Plecoglossus altivelis | reverse complement strand
TTTTGCCTATGACAAGTCACTTTTCAATGTGAGCCCGCACGCCTTTCTCCTCCCTCTTCTTCAACACAAGATTCAGCTGCCTTTCAGCCCCCCCCCCTCCCCCCTCCACCCTCCCCGGAGTCACTTTGTTCGACATGCACGCTCCACGCAAGCTGAAGCTATCGCCACTCTTCGCGTGGGAATTTGCCAAAAAATGTCCATCGTTGTCAAGCTACTTCATGTGCCACCCTGGGGTCTATCTCCATCTGTTGCTGTCAACACAAGTGCTAAATACATGCTGGCTTGCCTGTGGTGCCACTGAGGAGAGCCGCGACGGAGAGGAGGCAAGCAGAATAGTGGCATAAACGATAAGTTGCAGTTAATCACATTAAATAAACCTAGGAGGGTGTCTGGGCGGGAGCTGGTCCTCTGGGGCGCCACCTGCAATCTCGGAGCACGCCATCTTCAACCCTGGAGCCCACACGTTCAAAAGCACGCATGTTTTGGGGGCAATTCCATTTTTGAGTATAGTGAGTTATATGGCAAGACTAAGTTGTTGGACTATTATTTATTCTGTGTGTGTGTGTGTGTGTGGGGTGGGGTGGGGGGCACAGAGTTAGATAGCTTACCTATTGATGATATTTTTTTAGGTGAAGATAGTAGTGCCATTGGTAGCCCACCATTGTAAATAACACTTTCTTGCCACTTCTAACAAAGCCCGGATCTTCAGCCAATCATTACATAAGAAATAGTAAGGCAATTCACATCTTATTATGCTTACCACAGGAGTCTCCAGGGCCCATGAGCATGAATTAGCAATCACACTTAGAATCCATCCCCATATTCCGATTTAGCTACAGTCAAATTGCACCATAGGACCAATTTATCCAACCTGTTACACAGTTTACGTCACTGGAAATGAATTCCCAGGATGCTGTGAAATCAGACCAGATATCAGAGCATTGACACACCCAGTGCATGTATTTCTGTCTAAGTGGTATTAGGTTTTCAATAGAATCCAGGACATTGGTTCATCATGCCGACTGCATGCCTGTTTAAATGCTTGTCTCGCTCACTAATCCAGATCCCGATTAACTATATTCTTATGATAGCTAACCTCGGTTCACTCACCATTATCATCACGGCTCTTATACCCCCAGAAATTCACATACTCATGCAGTTCTTTCTTTGAATTATTTAAATTTAATTTCTATTGACTCATTGGTTTAATCCTGCTTTAGGATCTAGATTGATGCAGACCAATTATATTCTGTCAATTTGCATTTTCTGTCAGACACCTTTTTTGATTATATTATGTCCACAACTCTTGTCCTCAGTTATAGCTGTCACTGGGAGGGAAGGAGAGGAGAGAAGGAGGGGAGAGAAGGAGAGGAGGAGAGGAGAGAAGAGGAGAGGGAATGAGAAAATCAGAAAGTACTTTGAACAAAGCTTATAACAGCGATAATGCTATCCAGTACCAACTTTAAGTTGTGCTCAAAAGTTTCATAAGAAAAGGGAAATTAATAACTCATTACACATGCAGCAGAAGACATGGTAAAAGCTGAGTGCCAGACCAGGGCTAAAATGATTATTGTTCCCTGTGACAACCAAGTTTAATACACCAAACCCAGGGGCCATCTAGTCAAATGGTTGCCAATGGAGAATTAAGTGATAAGAGCATGCATTAAGTTATACCACATGGGCTTTGAAAGGAGGCCAGTGATGCACGGTTCACCATGCGACAAGATAGGAATTCTCATTAAATGGACTTGGGGCACGGTCACATCCGAAAAATTGACCTACCTTACTAATCGAAAAAATTACAGACATGAACCTATAAAATGGGTTCAATATTGCCCAGGGATTATTCCCAGGAGAAGCTGAATTAATACAGCTCCAGTCTCTGGCCGGTTTCTTGTTTTCTGATAAGTAAGAGGTCAACAAATTCAAAGGCGAGGGTAAGGCCATTGTCATTGCCTACCTCTAGCATTTAGCCAGGATATTGTTCTGTGTTAAACCTGCAGTATCTCAGCGCCAGCCGTAATCCAGCTAAGCTGCATGAAGAAATATGCCTGACAGTTACACAGAGAACTAACCTCGCCTCGCGGAAGCAAGCAAGATGTCAACTGTCTAATTAGGAAACAGTTGGGACCGGCAACACACCTGTGCTCTGCCTGGCCTCTGTGTGTGTGTGTATGTGTGTGTGTGTGTATGTGTGTGCGTGTGTGCGTGCGTGCGTGCAAGCGTGTGTGTGTGTGTGTGCGTGTGAAAGAGAGTCTGCATGCTTGTCTGTAGGTTGGTCAGTTTGTGTGTGTGTGTGTATAAGAGAGAAAGAGAGACTGCATGCTTGTCTGCAGGTTGGTCAGTTTGTGTGTGTGTGTGTTAGAGAGAGAGACTGCATGTTTGTCTGCAGGTTGGTGTGTGTGTGTGTGTGTATGTGTGTGTGTGTGTGTGTGTGTGTGTGAGAGAGAGAGAGAGTGACAGAGAGACTGCATGCTTGTCTGCAGGTTTGTCAGTTTGAGTGTTGGCATGCTTTTGAACTGGCTTCCCTCACAACAAAACCAAGCAAGCCGCCGGCCCGTCGCTCGTGCTGCGTAACCATTGTGAGGACAGAGCTTCATCATCACACTGTTACATCGCGCCAAGCCGCCACAACAGAACTGCATTCTATTCCCTCTCCACACCAACACTCGTCTGCCGAAGAGCAGGCGTAACCAAGCTGCTAGCACAAAGCCAATTAGCCTGCCCATCTGTTTTGGTGCTGTGTACCACACGACTGTCAAATGGCCAGCACACTCCCCATTAACAGGGGCTTCCAGGGTTACACTGCCTAAGCCCTGAAGGCTGCAGTGTGTTTGTGCGTGCGCGCGTGTGTGGGTTTGTACGTCTGTACATGTGTTTGCGTTCTGTATCGTTGTGAGTGTTTGAGAGGGACTGAGAGTATCACTCATTAGTTTTATTGGAGACTCTCTCGTTTCTTCAATACCTGCATTTGAATTTCAAGTAGCTGAGAGGGTAACCGAACAGAATCTGGAGGTATACACATTATCGATCCTGTATGCAAATGTTACCCAAGCATCTCGTGTCTTCTCTGAGCCAATTATCCACAGTTGGTATGACATGTAAAGATGCCCACTTGACCGCAGGTTCGGTCCACCGACAGGTTGTTAGATCCGTGATTTATCGATGTTGATTAGATTTGAATACATTTAGCGTGATGTTGCACACCCGCATTTTGGATTGGTGCAGTTAACGCATTTCACATGGTTAACATGCGCTTAAAGGCTCTCAGAGGGTTGGAAGAGTTTGGTGTTTTCAGCTCAACAGTTGTAACGTGTGATGGTGAACGGATGAATGTCAGTAACTGTCAGATCCTACTTTGGAATCAATCACATTGTGATGTCAAACCTGTGCAGACAGTTCTGGCCTCCGCCTGCACAAAACTGCACCGACTTTCATCACATTTCAAATGAGAGTTGTTTTCAATTCCACCAATAACACTGGGTTTTTTCTTCTTCTTGCTATGTGTCTTCTTTGTAGGCCCAATGCCAATAATGATTGGATTGTTGCGTGTCCTTTCCTGATAATTATACACTCATTATATGATATCACCAAAAGTGTGAAATACTAAGTACTTAACACAAAAACAATCATGCTGAAGGTTCTTTCTTGGCTCTTTTAACAGTTTGATTCGATTGGATTTTTGTTCTAACGGTTCACATCAATGTAATGACTGTTTCAGGAGCTTTGGAATGAAGTCTGTCCTCAATTTGAAACATACAGCTAAAAGCAACACTGGGTACAGTTTGTTCCGTCCAATTAAAAACAAGCCACTTCCAGTTAGGACATTTAATAAGGAACATAACAGAAGACGAATGCGAGGCTCTGCTGTGAAATTCCACCGCCAGACATAATGTCTTCCATTACTCAGCTTCTCTTGACGTTGTTTACCAGTCTGAGCCTCAGCGATACTGCAGGTGCGCTGCTTCAATGACTTTCTTGTAACGGCGCCGCTGTTCGGGTCAAGTGACAAATGTGTCTCTCCCTTTTGATTTCCACCGTCATATCTGGTGTGCTGCGCTGCTCCGATTGTGCTGCCGTGGGGCTGAGATAAAGGGCGACGCACAGACAGGTGAACTTAAGAACACACAGATTTGCAGCCATCCTGGGTTTGTGTTTTGCTCCAGGGATGGCTTTCGGTTCAAAGGGCAAAACCTATAACTTGATCTGCGGAAACATGCCCGAATTTCAAGGAGAAATGTCCATTTGATTTCGAAATTGAATGAGTTTGCGCTTCAACAACCAACAGAAAGTGCCTCTTGGGAATTGGGAACTTCCTTCAGTGGTAACTACAGCAATTGTCACTGAGCTCGAAGGCAATTCTTCAGGCAATAATAGGTATAGGCCCCCAGGCAGTGACTCCTGTTGGATGTGAAACATTATCTTCTGCATTCAAAGAGAATGTACTTCACAGAGGTAATAAACATGCTGATTTACCATAAGGTCAAAGCTGAAACTTCCTTTGCCTTCCCCCTCCAGGCGCCTGTCACTGTAGATGTCATTCCAGTGACGGCCTGTCAGTCGACTACAACTGGCAGCCAGGGTGTTTCAATAACAGCCTGTCATCTTAGTGGACAGAAGGATGACTTTTGGATGCCTGCTGCCCCAATAGGGAGAGACGAGATAATATCGTATCCTGCTTTCATTCAACTCCAACACAGCAATGAAGATATTCCTGCTATCCAAAAGCTGTAGTCGGGTCAACTTTATATCATGAAGCTATATTTAGAATCCTGTCAGACGTGTGAGAGTGAGCCATGTGTATCAAAACTGTCCTGTTCACATCACTTGCTATAAAACATAAAATGTTTTGTATTTTTTGTTTCAAATTTACTCTGTAGCACTAATTATCTTCTAGTCAAAAAAAAACAAAACTTTTTTTATAGCCCTTTTTACAAGTATTGTCACAGAGGGCTCCACATATACCCATAGAACTGCCCCCAACCTAAACCCTCAAGGAAGACAAGGAAAAACTCCCCTAAAAACTCGCTAGCGGAAAAATAGGAAGAAACTTTGGGAGGAGCAATTCATTCAGCTCCTCCAGAGAGTTGGTGAATGAGAGGTGCAGAACGCAGGCTGAACACAGAGCAGGAAAGTGTTCATTGGTCATTGAGACATCAAAAACTAGTGTTCAGTTTGGGTCTGAGGTAGCACAAAGTCAGTTTAAACAGCCACAGGGCTGGGGTCTGTGATTGGTGTATCACTGTAAGCAGGGGGATGAGGAAAGGGACCAGGATAACCCTAAGGGACCTATGTGGAGTGGTCTTTGGCAGCTTAGATGTTTCAAAGTTGTTCTGGTTCTGTCTGCTATAGTAGAGCACTGGACTTGAATGCCGGAGAGGCAGGCAGATGGAATCAAATGATGTAAATATACTAACTAACTCTTTAAAAGATACTAAACTTAGAAACCAAGGTACATGGTTCCAAAACCATCAAAACAAGGCGATAAATAGGGGCTGTAACATGTATAAAAGTACCTGCACACACACAAACATAACCAATGGGAGCAAGCAACTAATGTGACAAAGACAGGAGCAGGGAGCGAGGAGCCAGGGGAGAAAGATAAGACACGCTTCACCACCGACACAGAGGGAACACTAGGGAAAGACCAGGTGAACACAAGGGGAAACAAGACACCGGGGCAGTGGCGTGGGCGTGGTCACAACCACACCTGCCATGGATGTTGCCGTGCACGTTGCCGTGGACGTTAGACAGGAATTGTGTTTTGTCTTGGCGTTTTTTTCGAAAAGCAACACCAGTTCTTGATCTGCTGTAAAGCCAGGCACAATATTATAATGAGTCCAAAGGTCATTTGCTTGAAAAATGAAGGATTAATTTCTAATTACCCTACCATGTCAGTATTTAGCGATAATGGGTTGAACATAACATGATAATTGAAGCGAACTAATTTTCTTCCTGGAAGTAGCTTCTTACCCTCAGGGTTATATTAACAGCCCTTGTAGGGAGCTAACCTTGGATGCTCACATCATTACGTCAGTATTTTACATATTTATGAGCTAGGAAAAAAATAAGAGTGAGATGGATGGAGGAAGTGACTGACTTCTGGACATATGGTCAGGTAAAAGTAAGATATGGATCAATGCAGTGCACTCACTGTGTAATCGATGATGTCCTCTCTCATTCTCTCCGGTCAATCAATGCCACTCATGAATCTAACATTTTGCTGAGCACGAAGCCTAGTCCCAACTACAGTAGGTTGCGTTATGTATCGTGTTTAACTGAATGCGTTTACTGGTATAAGTGCAGATGTACTGTGGATGACCTGTTTAGTACTTTGAAATAAAAATGTAGAGCAAAGTTCAGGCAGCTTTGTTTAATTTTGGATCATATAAGTGAAAGAAGCTGTGCGTGGGTAAACACAATCGCTGTCTAGTTTGTCTGTTTTCAAGTGACTTGGAATACATGTGAGGTAACAAGTCAAATTGATGTATTATCCTGTGTCTGAGGTAATTAAGGTTAACTGTGATGATTCAATGAGCTGGCAATTTACATTAAAACCATTTCATTCTCCGGTATGCAACTGGCAAAGCCAGACATCTAACTCAATTAGCAGTGGCAGTTGAACGTATGCGATAATGAAGGAGGGCTCTTCTTAGTTCAGCTGATTAAACGTGTCATCTGTGAGTGTGTTAGCAGAGGTTACCTTTTATGTTTGTTCACTCCTTAATTTCGTTTGTTGTATGACTTAGGAATGAGGCACAAAATCTATGCGATTTAAGATGATTCATTTGAAAGAGGGATGAGAAGCTGTCTAAGGATCTCTATACTTCCACTGTGGTCAGGAGATAATGTCTTGACATCAAATGTCAGCTGCCATCAAGATTTGTATCTCATTCCAGTACATATCTGAGTCACAGATCAAGCTTACTGTGGATGTGAAGCGTTCTCCTGGATTGATTTCCATAGAAAGTCCATCTGAATAGGTTCAATGTTTTGGAATGATTCAGAGCGAACCTGTAGCCCACTTCAAATTAGAACTAGTAAAGTCAAGCTGTTGCCCTATATTTGCTCCTGTTTACAATGTTACAAGGAACCCTTGTTGTCAAGCAAGTAATGCGTTAAAGGGAATGTAACAAAATGGACATTGGAAATGATGTAGGTCAATTCGACCTAGTTTCGACCAGATCTGTTTTTAGGCTGTGTGAGATTTCACCAGATGTTGTTTTCTTGACCTTGTGTAGACAGATGTTAACCATACCTGCCAGTACTGCCGATAACATGACTCGTGTGCAATGACATGTCGTGACAAGTTCAAGAGTCGAATTGACACATCAGTAAGTGTTGTGTGATGAGGTGATGGCAGTGATGGCCTGGAGACAGGCCAAGCTAATCAACTGCTCATAACTTTGACCTTCACATGGGACGTGTCTTGTGCCTCTGCTTTGCTGCAAAACTGATCAATCAGACATTTTTGTCTGGGCTGCAGAATGCCAAGAATGAATCCATTCATGTTGTCTTAAAAATTTGAAAGAATTTCTACTTTTATGGTATTCAAATTGTTTTTGGAAAACTGGCTATTTCTACCTGCAAGGCAAAATGACAATGAATGACAATGAATTTCAATTTGAAGTAGAATTTAATCCCTCAAAACCCTCTCTCCTGGCAAAGGATATCTCCAAGGATCTCTTGAGCTTGAATTCAGAGTAATTCTCCGAAAATGTCACATTGCTAGAGCTGTTTCAATTGAACAGCCCCAGTGGCCTTTTTCCATCAAGGAACTCCAAATCTCAAGCACACTCCTGGCCAAATGGCCTTTCGCTGACACCACCAGTGTCCCTCTCCATGATGATAGCCATCGGCATTAAACCATCGCTGTGGTGAAGCTGTCAGAGGATCTAGGCGATCAGAGGAAGTTTAAGCATTTCTCAGCAGAACCACCTAAGGTAGCCAGTGGCACCTGGATACAGTGGATTGGTCTGTCAGACTTGAGCCCACACTATGAATGGACGGCTTACAAAAGCCTGGGCCAAAGTCATTACGTAGAGCCAGTGAGAAGTGGCTTCAGTGTTGCGTAGAAGGCAGACAGAAAGGGCCAGGGGATTGGAAAATGACCCTATTCTGACTTGGCGTGAGATATAAGTGGCATGACGATGCCTTTGTGCTCGAACACTCTTCATGGGGAGCGGGGGGGGGGGGGGGGGGGGGGGGGGGGGGGGGGGCAGGGACGGAGGAGGGGCAGGGGTCGGTGTGTGTGCGTCCGTTGAGAAATGCCAATTGTGTGGTTCCAACCCGTAGTGCGCTCTGCTCGGTGGGCGACATGTCCACTGAAGATAATGCTACTCTGTGCCTGGTGAATTAGCCATTAGCGTGATGCGGGAAGGCATGGATGTCTGTCGCCTACATCGCCATGGGACGCCCCTCTCATGAAAAATGAGACGTCTGCTGGATATTTTAGAGCTCTATATTTGCGTTCTTATCCAGGGCTTCTCTGCGCTGCTCTCTCCACTCTAGACAGTAGTTATTTATCAAGTTTAATACACAACAATAAATGTGTCTTCCTGAGCTGCTGTGTGTTCCTTCTTTGGGGACGTCTCACTGTGTAATCATTTACAGAGATGGGGGAACTGGCGCTAGGTTGCAGCTTGCTTGACATGCACACAGAGCGCATACAATGGCTCTGCTACCCACATAAAATGGAATGGATGCACAATTGATAATAAACTTCAAGGTCTCTTGATGAAATATTAGTTTCCCATTATTTGGTCCACACTAAAATGAAAGCAATTATGCGCAAACGAATATATATATATATATATATATATTGCAAGAAATATTGGACTTGTGATTTAGAAAGGTACACACCTGTGGAGACATGCATCTATACTCATGAAATAATTGAATGAACAAATTACATATATTTATTGTTATGTAGATTGCGTATGTAAAGGAACAACAACAACACTGGAATTTAAATGGAATGTTGGACCGTATAATGAAGGCATAGTGAAAGGGTTTCAATACTTTTGAAGACACTGTTAATGCTGCTACAAGATAGATTGTACACTACGCCTTCATGGGATTGAGCGCTCGGGATTGAGTGCACCTGCGGGACTTGAACCCACAACCTCAACACAGCTAACACCGTATTAGTACAAATTGTTCCACACCGTTCTCTCTATAACCAATGAGCTGTTAGCTGAGATGGCAAGGCTGCTCTACCACCTGAGACAGTCAGACACACCAGTCTGCTGCCTTAACAAAAGAGCCTGGAGGATAATTAAAATGACATTAGTCTAATCGGCTAGTAAAATTGTTCATCCATTCTGTTAACTTGTACATTTTGTCAGCTTAAGTCATTCCGAGGAGGGAAAGATGATGGGAGCAATTGTGCTAACCTCAAAGTCGGCTTGTTTAGCGTTTGAACTGAGACGAGAGAAATGTTTACAAATCAAATCCAACAATAGATCAATAAAATCAGATGAAACGAAATGGTATTTTTAAGATGTAAGTCCCAGTTGCGGCAGCTGGTGACATCAGATGAGAATCGGACAGATTTTTTGGTTTATGTTAAGATCAAAGTGCTCACCTTCAAATGAGCTGTTGGATGTTTATTGTCATTGGGTGTATGTTGAGTATTGAATATGTATTAGCAGTTTGTTCCGATACATTACATTGAATAAATGTGTTGTAATATATGATGCACATTTTTATAGCAAACTATAACATTTTACAACCACGTCCCTTAATAATTATTACCCAGACCAGGGTCAAAAACCCTATCTAATTATCTTTGTAATAGAAATCTCCAACCTGATAATAAGTGAAAACCGTGCAATGTTTAAGATGCAAAATATTGACTCTGTTATTTGTACTGCACCCATACATGTAAAGAAATGTGTGTATTTCCACATGTTTTACATTCAAAAAGCTTACACATCTTACACATTGTCGGAATAACTGTCAGTTTTCTTAGATCCAGCTATGGACTCAATAGATGTTCGGTACAAACTCATTTCTCATACAGTCATTTTGCAGAAAGAGAACTACACATTCAGTGTTTTTTGGACAAAAGTGTATTTGGTGCTACAGATTTGTCGCAAAGTTTGATTTGTGCAAAAGTCATGGGACAAGCGGAACCGACTTTGCCTTGGAAACATTCCAAATGTCACTCTTGGAACTCTGACAATTCCTCTTTGGTACCATTTTTAACAATCCCATTAAATAGACTCCTGACTAGGCTGGATTCTTCATGTTACATTTTCGTCAAAAGTAACATTTTGATGTGCCAGAAGCCCGGTAAAAAAAAAAAGCACCATCAAATGATTTCTGTCCACAGTAAATGTAATACAATGTTCAATATGCATTTGTGCCAAAAAAAGACTGTCCACATTCCAGATCACATTAAATTTACACCTTGTGAAGTCCCCATGTGTGTTGAAGGTTACGTCAAAAGCAGATGTGTTAGCTGCCTGACTCCGCTCACTGGTGCTTTGAAAACAAGCCCAGCTTTTTACTGCCTCTGTACCGCTTCGCTGTAAAACAAAAGCTGATTTTATAGCCATCGTTGGAGTACTTTCACTTCCAATCAGCTCCCTGGCTCTCATCTGCATTGCAGCACTGGCTGTGCCCTGTCATAATTAATACATTCAGTGTGAATGATTAGGACTGCCTGCCTTAGAGCCGGAGAACAGATCCGCTCCGCAGATCAATCACTCCGTGTCAAACTCGTATTGGCAATTAATAATTAAGCTCCCATTAGAGAGGCGAGTTGGTCGCCTCACCGAACGCACTGGTCTTCCACTGAGCAACCTTTAGAGGGATTTGGTAGAATGTGAAGTGTCTCGTTTAGGGTAATATGCTCAAGAAATATTATGGCCTTGTGATGTTTTGGAATTTTCACAGATCCCCTCAAGATACGGGAGTACTGCATGAACTGCTGTTATTAAGGAAAGCAATTCAAAATCGATGGAAATAAATAGCAAATTCATGGCAAATTCACATTGCCATTTACCATACCAAGTAGGATTACTCATATGATTTCTATGCAGGTACTGTGTAGCAACATTGGTAAATATTCATTTCAACCGAGAGATGTGTTTGTAAGTGAATTTTTATTGTCAGGTCATTGTAATAATATGCATAACTCTTCAAAACTATTTGTAGAGAAAATTGAATGGGAGTACAGAGAAGCCTAGCCGAACAGAGTAAAGCAGCATAATGAAGTACAGTAGAGTTTAGGAGATTCATTCAAAAATGACAAATATATGTTGAACCTTGACAAAAAAGAACAACCTTTTGAAACCTTTCAAAAAACATTTTTTGAATATTTAAAAACCTGTAGAAAATATTTTTCTAACCTTTAGAACCTATTTTCACATTTTTCATAGAACCCTTTTTAAAAAGCCTGCAGAAAATGTTTCCAATACTTTGAAATAGGTTTACATTGTTTTTTCCTTTTGAGAATTTTTTGTAAAACCTTTTGGAAAAAGATTCACACACAGTGACAGTAAAAAAAACTGAGTTGTGATCCCTGGTCACAGTGTCAAAACAGCAATCAATGGTCCTATTTCTGACTTAAGAAGCACACTATTATAGTGGCAGTATACCCAGAACTGCAACAGGTTAATGGTTGGTTCCTTTCAGCTCTCTTCCAAAATGTACTTGAGATGGTGACCAACAAAACCTCGATTCCCCAGTAGAAAAACATCGCTGCTTGAACTGAAATCTGTCTTAGCGTAACCTTTTTAATGTTAGTGCTACTTATCTTAGATATGAATCACCCAGACACAGAATGTGTCCTTGCCTTGTGTGTGAGTGTAAGTGACCACTCCCTTATGAGGGTGGTCATTGTTCTGGAGGGCATACAAGTCTCCCTGGAAATCTCTCAATCCTTCCTTGCATGATGCGTGAGTAGACCCCCACCCCCCACCCCTCCACACACACACACACACACACGCACACACACACACACACAGGGGTATGTGAACAACCAGTTGAGGCACGGCTGAGTGACAGCCAAAGAGGGTGAGAATTTTCCATTTCTTTTTTTTTTCCCCCATCCACAGTATCCAGGCTGTCATGTCACCCCTGCGCCAGCGATCTTCCTCCGGGTCTCCCCACCCCCCTGTCTCCCAGGCATATGGCACTGTCAACGCACGGAGAGACACATCTATGCAGACGGGACTTGTCATATCACCCGTGATGATTTATCCCTGTCTCTCCTTTTGTTGTCGAGCATGTGTGTGTGTGTGTGTGTGTGTGTGTGTGTGTGTGTGTGTGTGTGTTGGAGGGGGGAGTTTAAGTGGCGACAATAGAGGAATTAATCTACTAATGTGTTGGAGGGATCCTGCCGATGTCCCATTACATCTGCGCAGGTGGTTCTTGTCACATAGGGAAGAAAACAGGGTTTAGCTGCTTGTTGTATGAGGCTCACCTAGGCACCGCACTGCCCTTTTTGGTGCCTCTGCTGCACAAAGTGACCTCTGTCTAACCCCCAGCCCCCCACCCTCCCCCACCCTGAGATACATGGCTAGGAGGGAACTAATCATTTCATAACATTGAAAATTATCCTGTATGCTCTGTGCAAATCTATGTTCAGACTGATCTCCCATAGTAGAGCACACCATGACAGCCAGCCAGTATCTGCCAGCTGTCAGCGGTCTAGTGATGGGGGGGCAAGATAATGCGAAGGTTAGGAGACAAGTGCCTGAAAAGAAATTGAGAGCTAGCCATGCCTGACTGGACAAGGGTAAGCATTTTTCCATGTTTCTCTCTGTCCAGACAGTCACACAGAAAGTCAATCAGAGCTGCTGGCCCAGGGCTTCCCCAAGCCACAAAAGTAAATATTGAGTTTAACGCAAAAGGCCGTCGGCCGATTTAATCAGGCCTTTTTGACAAATTCAACTCTGCGAATTCTCTCAGCCTGGTCCAGCCTGTCTGGATATAGGTCTCACTTTTGTGTCCACATCCCTTTTGTCCAACCAGACAAAAAGGATCAGCACTGACTCATCATATCCATTAACTACAGGCTATCAATATGGAAGCTGCCTGAACAAAAAAGAGACAGTATCAAATGAGAGCAACAATATAGGCACACTGTTCAGTAGAGCAAGACACACACAGAAAGTCATTTGTATTTTAACTCTGAATTATGTATTCCTCTAAACATGGAGTGTCAGTCATATTTGATTCGGTTAAGTGGGATGTATCTGTTATATTCCATTCGGCAAATTAGCAAAGCAAAATGGAAGTGTGGTATGAGTGTTGATCTGGGATAGACAATTGGACTGCGATCAAGAAGTCCTAGGTTCAGTACTCCCCCTGTCTGCTGCTTGGGATTAAAGTGTTTTCGAAATGAAAACATTTCAATTAATGGGCATGTCTCATCCCACCTTATGTACTGATGGTGTTTCTGAGCATTAAAGCACATTAAAGGAAGATCCCTCTCATGTTAGCCTGTAAAACAAGGGCTGCTACATTTATCGATGTGCATCCCTGCTCGCGTTTGCATCGTTGCTTCCTTTCGCGTTGCACGAGTTGGTTTCTTTTCACATTTCCCATCTTGAATTGTAGGTAATTGTTCTGTGGAACCTTCCTGAGCTAAGAGCCAGCGCACTATCAAAACTGACAGATGGTATTATGATTATTCAAACCTCTGAGGCATACATTTTCTGATGAATCCACAGGGTCTGAATGAACGACTGACAAAGAGAAAGAGAGGGGAAGACATATGGAGAAATAGAAAGAGCAGGTAGGAAAATCAAGAGGGAACATAAGGTTACAATATGAATATTATTTCTAGCACAGTTTAGTTCTTATTTTTTGCTCTATTAAAACTTCCAAGGCTCTTTTATTCTTCTCCACATCCCTATGTCACTCTATAGCACATAAACATTTT
The DNA here is from genome assembly GCA_036571765.1 of Plecoglossus altivelis. Taxonomy (NCBI): domain Eukaryota; kingdom Metazoa; phylum Chordata; class Actinopteri; order Osmeriformes; family Plecoglossidae; genus Plecoglossus; species Plecoglossus altivelis. The sequence goes on along the minus strand of BROE01000006.1, from coordinate 5,994,164 downwards.
GAGGCCCGCTATAAATTCCCAAGGAGTAAAGATAAATTCACATCCGCATAAAATGTGAAAACCCACATGGTCACAAGGAGTCACTGCTCGATGGAGTGCAGCTAATTGGAGTTTTATTCTGTAAAGAGACATGCTGTCTTTTATTTGGGCTGGAAATTGGGCTTTAATAAACCGTGGCACAGAGAGGTCGTCTTATCTAATAGCATGACTCTACGCCCATACAATACTTCAAACCAGAAACACCCTCCCTCGCTGTGATTGTGACCAATTACCAGTCTATTTTAAGTTCATGACGAATGGATACATTTGTTCTTTTTTTGCCAAAAAATGACATTAAACATAACTGGAGGGATTATGCAAAACCTAGTTAAAATAGGGGCCTAGTTAAATTTCGTCTGATCCCTCATTTTAAATGCAAGTCTAGTCTGTTGTTGAATTCCACTGCTGACTAATAAATGGAATACCTCCAGCTGTATCAAGTCTCTGAGGGCTATCATGGTGATATCAAATATATGGCACAAGTTGATGATTCACAAGCAGACACACCAAGCACTTTACATTTCTAAATATAAATTCGGATGAATTTGCCACATGCTCTTGAAGTACCTTTCCAATATGTGATTTCCAAACTTCATCTCAGGGAGTCCATTTCGGAGAGTCCATTTCAGTTTGACTTGGCTTGGCTCAGAAGTGTGAAAGGTCTATTAAACCTTAGACTCACCGGCCTGTTAGACAGGTGTCATCCCTGCTGGATTCCACCGTTCTCTGCAGAGATTTTCCTCAGACCATGTGGACACACTGATACCACAGACACATCTCTTTATAAAATGACACATCTTCTTCACAGGAGCAGATCTTCCTATTCCATTGCCTTGAGATTTCACGATTTGCCAGTTTTAAAAAAGACTTTACCCGAGTTGGATGAATTCATCAATCAGGGTTTTTATATAAACTGCAGCATTGTAATGTTAACTGGTACCATGTATTATTAACTACAGTGCAAAGCAAAATTCTACTGTGCAGTGCCAAGGTTCTGTAACAAGTAACTACGGTCAGTAACAGCAACTAAGTCTTAGTTTAAATGGAATGGTTTAAAATTCAAGTATTTCTACATTTTCAATTTCGTACTTGTAGTTTTGTTATGACAGCGATGCTAAGTAATCTTAATGAAGTGACAACGAAGTGGTTTAACACTCAAATTTGTCATTTGGCACAGATTAGCGTGTGTTTGTCACACAGCAGCACAAAAAAATGAAATGAAGCGTACCACACAACCGGTACATATGCACACACACACACACACACACATGCCAGGATGAGCCCAGGTGTGTTGTCGCTCCCAACACACACACACACACATACATGAAGAGATCGAAGGAGAGAGAGAGAGAGAGAGAGAGACATAGGAAAACAATGAGATGTCCTACAGAAAACAACGAGAGGTCCTCCCTCCACCGCCAACCCAGCTGTCTTCCTTCAGTCCGCGTGGGCTCGCCAGCGTCCATGGGGGAGGATGCGGCGGTGTTAGGGGGGAGTTATTGTGGAGTTGATTTGGACTACTGTGTTGTGTCTGGCCTTTGCGTACATCACAACTGACAACATGAGCGATGTGGGTGCTAGCGGCCCATGCATCATCCATGGCAGATGCTTAACCCACTGATAGTTGCTCCAGAAACAGGCCGAGTCACGGATCAGATACCCTGTGCCCTTTGGTGCGCACACAGCTACCCTGCCCAGCACTGTCGTTCTGTGCTCAGACATACACATGTACACAAGAGCAAAAATGCATGGGCACCCACTTGTGCAGAGGTGCACTCAAAAGCGAAACTTGAGCTCAACACGGTCTGCTTCACATGTCATACACATGCAAACACACAGACACAAACACACTGTAGCAAATATAACACACACAGACCCAGACATACTCAAGCACACACGTACACACACACACAAGCACACACATCCACACACACACGCATGCACACAAGCACACACATGCAGAAATGCTTGTTTACAAAAGAACTTGAGCGGGGAAAACCGGCCTTGTTTGCGAAGCATTGTCACATGTTCCAGAAAGTAAGGAAGCTGTTGTATAATTTAAAAGAGTTTATGATTAAGCTGATTATGCCTTCCTAAGTGATCCTTTTCAGAATTCACCGACTATGACAGTCAGAACTCCTCTGAAGGTGCCACACAAAGCCAGCGTTGAGCTTGAGTGACGGGATCAACGGGTGTGTGTGTCTGTGTGTGTGTGTCCTTGCTAAAGTGGGCTCAATCCTCTTTGGAGTTTATGCTTCAGGCACAGGCTTGCATGCAGATACACATAACACACACACACACACACACACGTGGGAGTTTGGCTCAGAAAGTTTCCTTCCCCCCCAATCCCATTGTTCAGCTCTGTAATTTGAAGGAGGATGTGGGACTTTCTCTAAATGGCTGGAGTGATCACTGGAGCCTTTGTTTTCTTGATGGAAGTGCTGCTGCAGAATGCTTTACCTGAAACTGGGGTGTCAAGATGAACCTGTAGACATTTTCCTTGCCTCAACCTCACAGTCCACCACCTTGCATTTCCACCACACGCTGCGACATTTCGAAATTTGAACAAACCACATTCACAAATGCGGATTTGGAAAGAGGTCATCAGGATTTGAACTTGAACCATGGTTTTCTGCGCCCTTGAGAGCAGGCAGTCTACAGACCTGTCAGGGCTTGTTCACCAGGCAGGAGAGCATCTGTCCCATCGTGTCCAAAGTCAGAGTCCAGGCCCTCTCAAGCAGCTCACCAGATGGAGGTTGATTTCATATACACCCCCTGACGCTATCCCCTGTGTACTGACATAGCCTCTGGTCGCCTTCTACCTCACTAGCATGCTAAACGGGTTTACTCGGTGACACACTCTGACGAATATTCTGCACTTGGAAATTATTCCTTCGAATAGACATGGTTGCGGTGTTGCGTAAGCCGCTGGGCAAAATGAAGTATCAGAACACGCGTGAGTTAGCTGGGCTTACATTGGCTCAATGTCAGTCTCCTTTATGAACACATACCACACGTTACATGTCTACGTTGATCTGATAACATGCATGATATGTCAGCCGTACAGAATGACACAGAAAAGTCCAATTCAATTATACATGTTAAAAACACATGGTACAAGCACATTGTGATGGCTGTCACGACTTGGTGGGCAGCTTTTAAAATATACAGCCATCCACATGCAATGAGAAAGTCCATTTTAAGCTACGACAAAAGCACACGGTATAACACATCAACGACTGTCATTGAAATGGCGTCCACCCGTTGTGCAGTCCTCAGAGGAATGTTTATAAATTCACCTAAGGTCGGTTTTCCTCAGACTCCTTTGTCTACTGGAGACCTGGACGCTGTAGGGCAGTGTGCCCTCCCTTCTGACCTCACGCTGGGCAGGAAAGGGGGTAGGACCCTTTGAAGCTTCCCCTGGTAGATAAGGAAGCGGTCAGAACTGTTTCTCTTGTGGGGGATAGGAAAATGGTCCCTTGGTTTTTCTGTTAGCTCTGCGCTACACTCGTGTGTTTCATGAGAAGGTACATCTAAAAGTTGAAAACTTTGGGTAAAGAAGTGGCGTGTCGGTGCTCGTGTTATATTGAATGCATCATTGACAAACATGAGCCACTGCCACCAGCTCTGGCTGCTCTGTGCTCTGGTGCCTCCCTGATCACAGCCACATCTCTACATCCATGTCAGCCAGCCAACCACTGCACATACTCGGATGCCCCCCCCCCTTTTCCCTGCTCCTTCATTCATCTTGTCCATCTCAACGTTGTAATTAGTGATCCCTCAGCAAGATGCCATCACTGTTTTATGAGCTCGCCTCTTATTATTCCCCCCTGCGTGTGTCCGGCAGTTGCTGTAATGGATGCCTGACATCTTGTGCAGAGGAGGGATAATCTTTTCTCATAATGTTGAGCGGTCTGCATTCTGGAGATGTATTGGGCCGTTATCCCACCATCAGCAACAACATCATTAGCGGAGGGGTTTGCTACACTGAATATATGGTGGCCTGTGTGTAGGCAGATGAGCAAAAAGGAAGAGGGGAGTTGGGGGGCGAGGTTGAAAAGGCCTGGAGCGGATGGGTCTGGATGAGACTGGAGGGTCTGGATGAGATTGGATGGGTCCGGATGAGACTAGACGTGTCTGGATGAGACTGGATCAGACTAGATGGGATTGGATAGGACTGGACGAGACTGGATCGGACCGGATTGGGCTGGATAAGACTAAATGAGACTGGATCAGACTGGATGGGACTGAATAGAAAGACTGTGGAGCTACAGGAGAGCTGGGTCTGACAGGCCTGGTGGGTGGGGTGTTTCTGGCCCAGGGCCTGGGACTGGGTCTGAGGAGCTATTGGTACAGTGTGGGTGTGTGTCTGTGGTTATGCCAGTGTTAGGAAGTGAACTGCTATTGCTCTAATTGTGTAAGAAACGAAAGACAGAAAGTACATGCAGATGCAGTTCTGCCCTCTGTTGGAAGCTTGACAAGAACATGATTTGTAACAATCCTGACAAATTAAAAATCAGAATGGGTTGCGATGAAAACCAAGTGTGCTGCATTTTGGTCTTTTGTTCCAGTAAGTCAGTTTTGAACGAAATGATCAACATCTCTAGTTTGTTTACAAATGCATACCTCATTAACTAATCATAATTTGTTAACTCCTCATTTGGGAAGTTGATTCCATAATCAGTGACAACTGTATCCCAAACAGAACACCACGGAACATGGGAGTAAAAAGTCTTGGTTTGATTTCACATCATCAGGTTGGGTTTAACGTGTTTGAATTAGGCAGAAATTAAGTCACTGAGTAAACACATCAGCGTGGGTAGCGGTAAATGAGTCATGTCTGGTGACAGCCGGAGGTCTACGTCCGGCGAAAGTGTGTGTCCAGCATGTGTGTCAGAGTCTGTATCTATTTAGAGTGTGCCATAGTTGGGGGGGAAAAAAATCCCAAGTCGATAGCATTTCCAGCATGAAGAGTTGGGGCTGGGTGACAGTGGTTTGCTGGAGTGTGGAGGTGGATAGTTCAGGGAAGAGCAGAGTAGGATTAGCGAGTCTTAGGTGAGAGGTCACTGTACAAGAGAGAAGGCTTAAAGAGAGGTGCATCTGATGGAGCACAGTGGCATTATTTTGCGTTAAAGCGGTGTGTGTGCGTGTGTGTGTGAGTGTGTGTGAGCCTGTGTGTGTGTGTGTGTGTGTGTGAGCCTGTGAGTGTGTGTAGCTACAGACAGCCAGTTGTTGTTAGCCACTGGGATGGAGGCCAGAAGGTCTTTTGTACGTTCTCCAACTGGTGAGGTGATTTCATACTTCACTGAGCCATGAAAGCTTTTTATAAGTACATCACCACAACTGCATTAATCGTTCCCCATATTGATTTGATGTTTTGTGTAAGACAGTCAACAGAGGAGAGGGTGGGCATTAGCTAACTCATTTATGATGAAGCAGTTTTTTGGGATTGAATGAATGCACAATGAGGTATTAAATCTCCCCTGACTTCTTGCTGAGAAAACCAGCTTGGATATCTTTGTTCGATGAGCTTTCATGTTGGCTTTCAAAAACACACACTGACACCACATAACCAAATGTATGTTTGACACGGTCCATATGTCTACACCTCTACCCGTCAATGGTTTGTCACCGTATTTTGACTGGTATTGTAGACTGTCCCAAACTAATGGGGTGTTCTGTTCCATGTTCCAGTGTCGAGGCTCAGAGGCGACCTGGATAGTGACAGCCTCTCTACCCCCTCTCTGCCCTGTCCTCTCTCCAACCCTGGGAGGTGAGGATAGGTTGGGAATACTCAGGGAGTGTCATGGGAGCCATGTAATAATCAGATGGATGGTGAGAGAGGCAGAAGAACAGACTGAGCGCGCTCAAACACTGTCATGCCACACATGCACACATCACACATACTGTGTCATACCACACAAACACACACACAGTCTGTCATGGCACACTGTCTAACACACACACATGCACATGTACATTGCAACACTCCCTAATAAGGCATGCACACCATGTCATGCCTCACACTCGCACACGGTGTCATACCACATATTCTAACACACATACACACATGCAAGCAGTCATCACCTGCATGTGCATGGACATCATGGATCTCTGTCATGTCAGGAACTGGAGCTTTACTACCCTTATGTGGGTTATTTTCCTTGAGAAATTACACTATAATCTCTTACAAGACTCTGAATTGCGGCTGAGCCTTTACTGAGCAGAAAATACAGGGTTGATGGTGCACATCTTCCATACCAAATATACTTTGTGACTGCATGTAAACATAAAAAATAGGAATTTAATCAACTTTGACTATCAGCTGCAACTCTTGTATTATGATCACATTGTAAAGGAGATTGCGTCATGTCATGACACTTTTTTAGGATTTAATCATATTATATTCAGAGAAAGAAAAACTCTGGAAAGGACAGGATCCAGTGAGTCTCTAGCCAAGCAAGGGATTGGTTTGTGTCTCAGCCAATCAGAACGGCCCAGGAGGTCTGCGTAGGTGTGTGTGTGTGTGACATTTCCAAAGGTCACGTCAAATCAATAAGTCTGTTGACAAACTTCCGATTGGCCCCTGTTAGATTTGCAGATTGGGTCTAAACATCCCCAGATGGTCTTCGCCTGCATGCTTGAGTGCCGTCAGCGAGCCCACCTATCCCCTGAGGCCTCTCCAACAGTGATCCGCTTTGACATCTACAAAGGAAAATACATTAAACGCCTCCATTTCAGAAAGCCCCCTCAAGCACTTTTCAGAGCAAGACCTGCGTGACATTGTGATGGCATTACATTTTAAAAACAGTTCACTATATTCTCCCGGTTTCCGAATTTGGCAGTGTTATTTATTAACGATGCACTTTGATAGCTCATCAGTTTAGCGAGTACATGCAGGGACGGGTTATGTTTCCCTCTATCTTTTTTTTAGAGGATAAAAAGCTTTGTTTGCCCTTTTCCCATCCCTGCCCTGTTAGCTGTTGTTTTGTTTTTCCTCAACTCATAGCTATGTTGTCACCTTAACTTTCTGACACCAACAAGGAGTCACATTGGGGCAAACTTTTTTTCTGCTAACTCACTGCAAACATCAAAGCAGGTGTTCAGTCTCTCGACGTTACTCTCTGCGATCAAATCGAATCCTCCTTTGAAAGGAGAGTGGGATTTTGTCCAAAGGTGCAAAAGTGGAACGTAAAGAGTGTTTGATATGATCTATTTTTCATTTGATCAATTACATTTTAATCTCAATACTAACCTAATGCAGAGATTTGCTTCTTGTTTTCTATCATCATCTTGGTGGACTAATTAGTGCCCACGTCCACGTTGCAGGAGAGCTGCTACCCACAGGAAGTGACAAAGTCAAGAGTTCTAGGCGTCCCTCACTGCCACAGTGCAGCTTGGAGACCCAGACAGGTGCTTTTCTTCACGTTTTCGAATGCTGCCATTAAGGAAGATGCTTGACAGAGGATTGCAAGTGCTGCTGGTTTTTGCTACCAGTCAGATAATGGATTAATTGTTCTGTAGTTCATGGAGGAATTCAAAGGGCTTATTCACTTTGCGTAGGCATTCCCATCAGCATAGCAATATTTAAAAATCTCACCAAGGTTTTTTTTTCCTTTTTTTATTAATCGGGTTTACATATTTGGCAGAATACGTGGTTAGGACGACTTTTTTAGTTTGATACAAGTCCAAAATCTCACAACTCTGCACTCGACTTCCCCTCGTTGGACGATATACAAGCCATCCCTCCCTTGATCGGGGGACAGGTGATTGGTGGAAAGGGACAAACCCACATTAGGAGCAGCGCTCAAAGCAGAAGAGGTGAACAGAGGACATGGACACACCTGGAGACAGAACTGCCGACTGATCCAACATCCACAGAGTAAAGGAAACAGAAGTTTGTGCCATAGGGGATTTTCTTACCTAGAAGGTCACCAAGTCTGCTGCATATGAAAGCAGCAAATGGATATGCACAGAAGGAACCCTGTCATCAGCTCCAGATGACACATCATTCCATTTTCTCATTTCCTCCATCCCCACTTTATCCCTTCGACAGTCTCATTCAAATGATCTGTCAACATAAATCAGAAGCCACGCAGGAGAGCCCCAGCCACTGTGAAGAGCTGCCATTTCTGCTCGAGTTTGTGCTCCAGGGATATAGGAAATAGACCAGCAGACAATAAACTCCTGTCCCCCCCCCCCCCTTCATGCTGTCTAAAAGAAGTACTTTACACTGTCAGGGGTGGTTTTCGTGTTGTAGAAGAATACAATGCCCACTTAGTGAATCAGAGTGGAAAGTCCTGCTGCGTCCAAAATCAGAGTCATATATCTTGCATCAATTCATCACATTGTTTATGTCAATGGCTGACGTTGATTTATTAAAGACGCGTGAAGCATCTGAAGTTAGTTTGTAGACAATCATTCCAATCTGAGGGCAACATTATCTCGTATTCAAACCTATTACAAATCTAAGATTAGGTTTTTCCCCATTATAAGACATCTCAAATTCTTAATTACATTCCCTGTTGCGTCAAATCTCCTCAAAACGTGTCTGTGTGGTACCGGATGCTGAGAGATGTGTGAAGGTTCAAAGTTCAGAGGGATTTATGTCCCACTGTATTGAGATTGCCTCAATGTCTATTTCCATGACGACATCCTTCATTTATATGGCGGCTTTTGTTCAAGGATATCTCATATTGTAAAGAGGGTTTTTATGGCTTGCACCAGATATTTCTGGATTTTATTTTGGAAACCACTTAACACAATTCAAGCATATTTGGTAAGCCCCGCAATAGCCCCGCAGCAAAAGTAACTTTGCAGAAACTCATATATCCAGGCTGATTGAATTTGTTAGGGGATAATGCCATAGTTAGAATAACCTTGGCACTGTGAACGAGACCATCCTGAACAAGGCCAGTGTTTCATATCAAGCCTGCTGGATTTGATTGCCTCTCGCAAATAGGATGGAACACTTTTATGCTGTGAGAGATTGCCCAGCCACCATGCAACAGTTATTGAGTATTGACCAGATTGTGGGCAGCGGCTGTAACACTTGTTTCTGACAGTATAGACTATAAAGAAAAGCAAAAAATGGACTTCTAACAAACTGCAAAATGCTTAGAAAATGGAGATCAATCTTTTTTTAAATTTTATTTTAGTTCAAGTGAAACTATTTGCTTATTATTTTTTCTTGTTTCTGTGTCCTTCCTAGCCGAGAAGATTGGGGCCATCTTGGGAAGACTAGCAAGACTAACGTGAATCAGCACCAAGGACAGCTCTACAGGAACCTACTGGAGCAGGCAATCCTACAGCAACGTTCCACTGGCCGGGTAAGAAAACCAATTGGCTGCTGAAATTGGTCCCACCTGGCCCTTGTTACACCAAACCAGGGTAGAGTGGAGGTATGGTCACATGGGGCACTGGGCAGCGATAGAGCGACTTCATGTACGCCTCAGGAGGAGCCGTGTTCCATAAGGAGCAACGGAACTCAAGTATTAGGAAAACATCGGTCTTATGCCATGAATGACAGGCAGAGTTGTAGCTTACCCATCCCTCTCTCTCCTCCCAAAATGGAATGACATATTCCAGGGTTGCACACCACTCTGTTGAAGCACAGAGGAAACCCTGAGGCTTAGGATTCTCCATCTTCTTTCTACCAGCCTGTACACAGAGCTGTCTGATGCCCCTTGACTAAGATGGGGGGGTGGGGATGGGGGTTTTCTGCCCATGACCTTGAACTGCAACTTTTCTGTTGTGAGCGGCGCAAAAATAACTTCTGTGATTTTATTGCAGAAATCATTTTTTCCATTTAAGGTGACTAGATAGAGCTAAAAGGGTCCACCAATCTAAAATGATTTCCGTATCCTTAATAGATGCAAAAGGTGTCTCCAGAATATTTAGTTTTGCAAAAATGTGGAACTTGCATACAGTCAAGAAAATGGGAAGTTGATCATTGATACATCATCTTTTCCCATGTGCTCTTCACGTGTAGGCCTACGAGGTGGCTTGAAACTGTACAACATTATGATGACGTCACTTTGACATTCTACTACAGGTAGGACTCCTTGGCAACATGGAGGATCTCAATGATCTCATGCGCAGCCAGTTGAAGTCTGATCCTTGCTAGATACATAAAAAAGCATAAGCTACTTGCTTTACCCTTGTGAGAGTTGTCATGGTGCACAGAGGCCACCAGCTGTCCCCATAACACATTCCCTCTGATGGACATCTATACAATAACATCCCACAGGCCTCATGAATAACATCCCCAATGGTGTAATGAGTCAAAGGGTCAACTTATACTTATCTCAGCATCTTGGTCTTATGGAGGAAACCAGAATAGGCAGCCAGTGAACAACATGATATTTGATTCCTGAAAATGGCAAGACAGTTCAAATAAAATCCAACAGTAGTCTCTTGTACCTTTTATAGACCAGCAATGTCGTGGTAAATCAAGATTTTGCCACATAGTGCTTTTCTGAAGGTGGAAGTACGGCTTTCCGGAAAAAAAAACAGTTTGCTGTGATTCACCTCCAAAGTGGTACTAAATAAGTGAAACGGCAGCTTTGACACTTTAAACCTTTCTAACAAGCCCTGACCATACGGCGTTGCTGTGCCACATGGTCAATTAGCATATATTACCCTTGACCTTTCATCTTACAGGACAAACCCAACCCACAATCAATTATATGCAGAAAGAACACCAGACTTTCTAATATCACTTAGACCAAAGTTTTCCAGTTTGTTGATGTGTCTCTGCGAAATTGATGAGAATACAAGAGAAAGTGAGGGAAGGATGAAAGAGAGCAAGGGAAAGAAAGATATGAGAGAGAGACAGAGAGGGAGAGTGAGAGAGAGAGAAAGATGAGAGCGAGAAAGGGATGAGAGAGATAGAGCAAGGGAAAGAAAGATGAGAGAGAGAAAGAAAGATGAGAGAGAGAGAGACAGAAAAATAAGAGAGAGAGAAAGAAAGAAAGAAAGGTGAGAGAGAGGGAGTGAGCGAGGGAAAGAAAGAAAGATGAGAGAGAGAGAGCGAGAGAGAGAGCGAGCGAGAGAGCGAGCGAGAGAGAGGTAAAGAGCAGGAAAGGGGTGTGGAAAAGGCTCCTCACTACTTGTGAAGTCAGGCCAACTTCCCAAGCAGACTAAACAGTGTTGTACTAGGACGCGAGGAGAGGACAAAGACCAGCCCTTCAGCCTCTATCCATCCAGAGGATTGACAGAGTCTCCAGGCTAATGACAGACTGCAGACTCATCCAGGATTTTGTCTCTCTCTTTTTCTCTCTTGCTCGCACTTGTGCACTCTCTCTCTTTCTCCCTCCCTCTCTTTTCCTGGAATGTAGGTAGCAGAACACAATTCCACCCCAGGGGTGTATAGTGACATAGTTTACACTTGCTGGGCACCAATGAGGCTAGGCATTTATCAGATAGGCCACACTTGACAAACAGAGAAAAAAAGAGAGAGAGAGCATTGGGGCTAGGCATAGGTAATCACTTAGCATATGTAATGCTTTTACAGTGTGCTAATGAGCCATGCTTTGCCATTAAAGAGCCATCATCTTAACTCCTGTCCCAGTGCAATACGTATCAAATGCACCCAAACTCGGCTAAGCGGAAAGTTACTGCCTCATCTTTTTTTTATTGCCTCTCTAATTTTATGCAGCAGCAAAGATTATATCCACGAAATAGGGAGATAAGAGCAGTTCAAGTTGCACATCTAGTGTTGGATATAATTTGAGACGTATAATCATGATTGTTATTAGTATGATAAGGTTAGACTTGAGTGTGTGTGTGTGTGTGCTGTGTGCGTGTGTGTGGGGGGGGTCTGAGTCTGATTCCAATCATTCTCTTTCTTGTTTTCTCTCTCCCTCTAGCTCATCCTCTTTCTTTGCCCCCCCCCCCCCCCCTTCACCACCCAGGCTGGAAATCCTATCACCCCCCGTCTTCACAGCAAAAGTTCTACACCTACTTTTTGTAAAAAAAAATCTTTTCTCTGTCCTGCTTTCTCTGTCCCAGCGTATCGTTATAGATTCTCAAGTGTTGAGACGTCATTCCTCTCCCTCTATCTCTCTCCCCCTCCTTCTCTCTCACTTTTGTCCTTCCTTGTCTCTCTTCTATAGCCTCTGGTGATTATTTTTGCCAGACTGTTAGGGAATGGTTGACACCTTCACAGCTTGTTAGGGCTTTTATATGCTGTTTCAGGGCTGCTTCCTGTCGGCTACCCGCTGGCTAGGGGTCTGGACCTGACGCTGGTCTCTGCGTCTTCAGATAGGAGCCTGCTGCGCCATTAATTTGCCACCTTCCTCATCAAGCCCGCCTCACACTCACTTAGTATATAGGCTGCATAAGCGTGAGGCTTTCATGTGAACCACCTGATCAAGGTGAGAGAGAGGAGCTTTATTGGCTTGTGAGAACCGAGATGAAATATAACAAGCTCCAGCCGGTATTGTTCTAAGCTGCGTCCAACAAGCGTTGTGCAATACAAGAGAGGATAAGCGGCCGAGAATGTTATCAGATATAGTGAGTAGTGTGTGCTACTGGTGTCAACCACATGGTCTCAACCAAAGAGTTGGCTAGCTGGGCCTGTCCTTTAAGAGAGAGAAAGATGTAATACCCCATCATAGATTGATTCTCTTTCAAGAATCTCTTACACTTAAGGTGTAATTCACCTGAGGATTTGGAAGGACACTGGCTTTGAAAGAGGCAGCGTCAACGGAGAGAGCGAGGTAGGAGATTGTGCGGTAGAGATGAGAGGTGCTTCAAATTGCACCGGCCATGTTTACAGTCCATCAGCTTTGGCGATGGCTTTTGGCCATTCATCACTGCAGCTGCTCTGCATCACTGTTGGACCCCATTGTCCTTGGCCTCACCCTGGCCCCCCAAAGTCGATACAAGGCATCTCAATTTATTTCATTACTATAAATCGATGTTTGTCAATATTTGTCGTTTGGCCATAGGAGTGACTCACCGTGAATTTGTTCCTCGACATTGTTGACAGGAATGTTTCGGTCGTCTTCTAAACCTTATTTGTGCTGCTGCTGTTTCTGTGGCTGGGGAAGAACAAACAATGGATTTGACTGAAATCCTTCCTCCTGCTCTCAGCAGCATGATATTGCTGGTTTAATCACTCTCCATCGGGTATGGGCTTCTTGTCTTTTTTGCACCGGGAGGTTTGAAGGTCACACATGTGAAACAGTTGTATTCAAACTCCTGTTTTGACGCTGCACACTAAGAAAGATGAATACGAAAAAGGTGTGGCATGTGTGTTCTCCAAACCTGCTTGAATGTGTTCAGGTTGCGGGGGATCAAATATTATGTCCTCAATCATGTGGAACTCGGAAAATCGGAAACTCAAACATAGTAGCATCATTGCTGCGTGCAAACCAATTCCCTTGTGGAATTGAGTGCTTAGTTTCTCGATCCTAAAGAGGCTGCCAAAGCAAGCTGACCAAAATAAACACAACAACACATTCGTGTTGTGACATTGCAAAATCAGCAAAAAGCTAGTCCTGATCTGAACAGTCCCTGTGATGAGTTGTATAGAACGTGTAGTCAATTATTGAGGAAATGTCACGTAACATTAAAAGAAAACGGGGCCCAAGTGCTAAAGGGTTTTGAAAAGAGCTCCAATGTCGGGACAGCACGTCCACTTGCATAGCCTGTAGACTGGAGGAGACTGATTCTGCAATCATTCTCTCAGTTCCTAAGTTAATCAAATTAAAATCAAGCGCCACTTATGGTAGCATGTTGATATAAGCCATTATAACGTAATTATAGGCTATTATCATTAGCATAAACTTATCATCACTTTAAGTTGCAAGGTCTGAATTTGAATAGATTTGAAGAAAATGTAGTTTGTTTGATACGAAAAGGATATCGAAAAGCACATAAAAATACCTAAAGCAAAGGGCTTAGGCTGATATACCTGAGACTTATATCAACACATTCACTCAAATTCTGGCTCAATTTCATGACACATGACACTCACACGATGGTACTATTTAGTCATGTGACCATTAGAACGCTCCTATCAAGCTCTTTTGTTTATTCACCAAATGAACTGTTGTGTTCATGTTATTTATTGTCCATGACTTAAGTGTTTATGCTATGCCCAAGACCAATAAACACAACCTTTTCCATTATGAAACATCTGACAAACACCTGAAATATGTGTTTATTTAAAATAAAAACGACAAACACCAATGTCTGCAATGTAAATATTAGTTGTGTTGATTCAGCCACTAGTAAACAATAAAACGGTATGGTAATGATTGAATCGTGTTTGCTTTAAATCATCGGGGAAGTCTATATCAATAATTCCCTCACTGCAGTAAAGATGACAAGAGATCACATACTTATTTATAGCTGGGACTGAAAATAAAAGCTCAATTATACTATGTCTATAGGAGTCCTTGTGTACACATGCACATATGTACTGTATATACATCTCTCTATATATACACATGTGTATATACATATATGTCATGAAGATAAAGAATGATAGCATTTTATATATTAGAGTACAATTCAACCGACATTTTAAGGTTTGACGTCTTAATCTTGTGTTTTTAAAGATACAAACCAGTTACGTTCAAGATGTGGTAAAACAATGGCCTCAGTATCTACTCTTAGTTGCTGCTAAGCAACCTCTTCACCATGCCACAGTAACTCACTCAATCTGGCAATCAAGGGTGGGCCGATAATGAGGATTTTGTAGCTGTGTATCAAATTCAAAGACCCATCCTTGATGAGCGTCACACAACCAAACAATACTGTCTCTCCTGCATACAACTTTGGAAACTGTACAAAAGCGATGAACGCAGGGCGAGACAGAGCCTGTGCGGCAGGAAAAGGAAAGTATTTATGATCAAAACTGCTACGACAAGTCTCCCCACCCACGACTTGAGACGCGTTGATCAAATTGCTATGGAGGAGAACCGTGGGCGGAGGCTCCAGGGCACCCTCGGCACCTTGCTCAAACCCAGGAGAGAAGGCAGCGCGCCGGGCACAAAGATGAAAACATTCTGGCACAGACTACAGTGGCTGTAGAGCTGAGTAGGAGTGAGATGATCTTGCTTAGCGTCTCCCAGTCCTCCAGTGTTCTGCCACAAGGGGATGGTGGTTGGCTCAGGACAGCGCCCCTCTTTGGGCACAGCGAAAATGGTTCTCAAGATGACCTCTGCGTGCGCTAGAGGCAAAAAATCATGCTTGGATGGTGACAGGCTTGATTAGTCAAAGCACTTAAGACATATACCGCCCACTTTAACATCATATATACACTTGAACTTGAGTTTATCATGGCAATAACTTAGCATTTGTGTTTGCAATATTCCAGAAATGCTTGGGTTTTTAGACGTACGTAGCTAGTTGGTTGACAAGCACTCTTGCATGTAATGATCTATTAACAAAATTGTACTGGATCCGTTTTCGGCTTGCAACATCTACAATACTGCCAACTGATCATCTCACCCCGGCAACAATTTCTATTTCTATTCTGAGACCACCTCAGTGTTCCTCATGGTCTCAAATGCCCAGCATTGACACTGCTATCAGGCAATGTAAACCGTCGCCATTGCAATTCAACCAGAGATGAGATGCTTTGTCTGAACATGTGTCAGAGAAATTGTCCTGCAGGCAAGGAGAGCTTCATCAGAGCCTCATCAGAAAGTGTGCATTTGCATATAATGGAGCGGCAGGCATACAGAACACATGTGGGCTGGCTAAGCAGAAGGAGGTCAATAATGAAGAGAGAAAATGTACATCAACCCGAAAAGCTGCAGTGTGTTTCTGCACAAACACAGTTGCTGACGTATTTCACCATACATAGGTCGGGAGCCTCACTAGGAGTGAGCTGAAGATGCACAAAAGAGAGTTTAAAAGTGTTAAAAGTTATGTTTATTTGATCTGTCTTGGACCTTCACATGGTTCATTGCGTAATTCAATCTTGTTACATAGGAACTTCTGTGCG
This sequence comes from Plecoglossus altivelis, assembly GCA_036571765.1. Classification (NCBI taxonomy): domain Eukaryota; kingdom Metazoa; phylum Chordata; class Actinopteri; order Osmeriformes; family Plecoglossidae; genus Plecoglossus; species Plecoglossus altivelis. The sequence goes on along the minus strand of BROE01000006.1, from coordinate 5,978,161 downwards.
GTTACTCTTTGTAGTATTTAATTGGTACACACTCTTACTAAAATGAAATGTTGAGGGATGTCAATATTCATCTTGTTTTAGTAGAAACTTTCAAAATATAATTTGCAACATCTTCTTACTTTATTTAATTGTTTTGGGTTCAGTCAACCAGACAGAATTTGAATGAATCAAAGGCTCCTGTCCATTTTTGGCAATAATATTGTTGCAGGACTGTCGGCAGAGGGGTGGAGTGTCAGTAGGATTGGGTGTGGCACAGAAACCATCAGAAGAGATTGAGCGTGGGTTAAGTGCAGACCTGTGTTAAGTGCAGATCTGTGTCAAGTGCAAAAGCTTGTGTCTGGGCCTGTCAGAATGTTAATTGTTGCTATTTCTTCCACATGCAGCATACAGTCGGACTGTCTAAATGAAGTACTTTGAAATGGCAGATCAAACTTGGAACAAAGTTGTAATCAACTTTTTGACACGCTTATCCACTTTACGTCCATTCATGCTTGTCTGTCACTCTCTCCCTCCGCTGTCTTTCTTTGTCTCTCTGACCTTCTCTATTTTTCTAACCCAAGAGGAAGAAAATGCCGTTTCTTTGTTGAATCCATCAGGGCTTTTGTCCGACACATCACAGTTTCGCAACTAAAGATAGCCAATGGGTATCATGCGCATACATCGTAGGCAAATGACTTGCACATGGTTGGTTAATTAAAACCCAGTCTCTTAGCAGCATGCTGTATACATTTATACATGCTGTATACATGTCCGAAATATGTGTCTAACATATACACACATACATATACTGACATGTCGCGTTATGTCTTCATAATGTGTTGGTTTGTGGCTGACAATGTTACAAGGTTTACTAATGTTATTCACTCCGCAGTATAACTACTGGCTACTTGTGTTGTCAAATAGCTTGCTGTGCTGTTTATAGGAGGTGCTCAGTTGTATTAGAGTTTCAGATGACTGAGACGGAACCTTGGGGAGAGGAAGGAGTGAGGAAGGAACCATGCTGATAAGCGACTCTTATGAAAGGAACATGCAAAAAAACTTGTAATCTATAGGGTCCAATTTTTGTTTTACCAGCACAGCAAAATGCAATCCCTTGTATCCGATTAAACGTAGAAAACCCTCACTTTTATCACCTGAGTAAGAAAATTGAAAACTTGGGGCATATTTGGAAAGTAGAAACATATCTGAGTGGCTATGTGGATAAGTGGATATTTGTGCAATCTTACCACATTGGAAAAATAACTTGTTCGATCCTAGACTGACCACAGTTATTGCTCTTTCAAAGCCAAACAATGCACTGTAAGCCCAAAAGATATGTTCTCAGTAATCAATAGGCACTGAGACAGACTAATTCTTCCACATTTGGCTCCTTGCCATCTGTTAATCTTCTCCAACAGCGGGAGTTATCTGTCTCGGGCAGACAGTGAAGCGATATTGTAATCTTTAGCACTTTGTCGATTCCACCTCCAGCATATCACCTAGACCTGTTCCTCTGAATCGCTGTCGCTGGGTTAACTTTATAACACCTCACACATGTTCACTTATTTCTATACACGATCAAAGAATCTTACCAACGGGCCATTTTGGGAAACAAACAAGGTCATGCTGACGCCAGGTATTGATTGGTTGACGTGTTGTCTGGACTTTCATCATCCGTTCAAAGTTCGGGTGTGGTCCGCCCATCACTCCTGCAGACCTTGTTATGAGCACAACAGACCTGCAACACAACGTTTGAATGTTGCCTTTAACATAGAGTTCTTGGCCGTTTTCCTCTTTGCAGTGAAGCAGCTTTTGCAGTTTTCTTTTTTCTCGCCTCTCGATTGCTCACAAACTACACCAGGCTGTACTCTTTGGAGCAGGGAGAGGGCTTCAGTGTATGATAAATGACGTATCGCATGTGACAGCAAAACACAGCTGTAGGGACGAGTGCATCTGAGTCACACACAGCATGCTGCTAACAAAGGCTACCTATGAATAGATTAATAGTTCGGTAATTAAACTTAAACGGTGCCAACGTGGCACCAGCAGCTATATTAGCAGGTACCAGAGGGCATCATTTTCCTGCTAACCGATTAATTAAAATCCAAACAGCACTGACAATCACTGTCAGTGTTTGGAGTGAGAAACCTTAACTGTGGTACACTGCTGAGAAATATAGATAGGACTATGCGGACACGGCATAACAAATGATGAATCTCAGTGTGTGAGTCATAAGGACTTGAGACATGTTGTGCAAGTGTTATGGCTTATTTACGGGGAAACTGGCTGTGGGCTTTGTGTAGGTCATTTCTTTAGAGACATTATAGGGATAGCCCTAAAGATAAATATACGTATGACGTCTTGCACCATTGTCACTATGAGTTAAGTGTTGCTACATGAAGTGGTTTCATAAGGAAAGACCTTGCTAAGGCTGTTGCATCCAACAAAGTATGTACTTAATCAAAGAAAATACAAATGGGACTCAAAAGACAGGACTGATTTTCATTTTTAATTCGCAACTAAATGTTTCTGAATGTTACAATTTCCATGTCTTGTGTGGTACAATGCAGTTTATGTTTTAAAAAAAAGTATATGGTGTAAGTCTACATCAGAAATGTTATTCTTTTCAAAATGATGTTCCCTCTACAGACCGGAGTCTTCGGACAGCCTTGGAATTGTAAAGGCTATATTTACACGTTGTGAAGGCGGATTGTCCTTGAAGGACTCTGGCTACTGTGCCTCGAATTGAAATGTTTTCCATTTATATAAAGAACAGAAGGTAGCCATTAAAAGTCCCTCCAAGCTATCCTCAGGTTCCTGACTGAGACATTTTGCAACGCGGATCCTTTATATGCAGCTAAGCACGAGGGCAGTGCTGTGGCTTTTGTGATTTCCTGGAAGAATATTGAAGTCAGTAGCTAGAGGTGCTGGTGCACGTGACATCATCAACATCATCGGTCATCAACATTGTTAACATTATCACCAACGTCAACATGAAAGTGAAAACCTGCATAACCTCGTTCATCTAGCTTAAAACAACAGTTCCACCTCATTCACTAACACGTTTGAGTCTTATCTGATGAATTATTTATGGCAGAGCCTTTAAAAGACTGTGTTCAGTAGTCTCAACATCAACTTAGCATAGTCTTCTGTGGGGGAAGGGCAGCAGGCTCACTCAACAACCCACTGCACCAAAAGACCACTCCCCTCTCATAACCGAGTTCATGAGTTCATCTATTTATTCAATTAGCGATGCTTCTTAGCATGCGCAACTCATGACTGCATGTGTATGTATGTTTAAAGCAAACGCTTCTGAAATCACAAATGAATGACCGGTGTCATCTCTGTCACTGCTATATGACCTTCAGGAAGACTTCTCTGTTGGTCAACCTTGTCACTACTGCTGATCCTCACAAGGAGAGGGTATTAGTCTAGTGTGTGATGCGTGTTCTGCTGCAACAGGGTTACAACAGTGGTACAACAGGGGCTATGTCAGAGTGGTGGGACACACCCATGCACTCAAGATAGAGAAGATGAGAGAACATGGATTCGGAATTTGAAGAAGCCATTGAGGAGGTTATTCTAGGAGGGTTTGGAAGGGAATAATATTTGGCAAACTACAAAGTGGGTGTCCTTCAAATACTTGTTCTCGTGTCCTAGGATGACTAAGTTCACCAGCTCAAAAGTTTATCCGATTCCTATTCCTGATATTTTGAAACAAATTCAAACATTTATTTTCACTTGAATGAATTAGAATTCATTTGTAGTTTTTTCTCCCCTTACATTCAGTTAATCTCTCCAAAGATTGGTTTTCAAGAATAAAATGTTCTTCAGATTAGATTGGAACTTTCAGATATATTAAACAGCTCATTCGAAATATGTGTCCAATCATTTCAAATATATCCCGGATAATAGGTTTGATTTAAAACACAGTAGAGCTTGTGTGCGTCTGTGCATGATTCTGTATCAGGGGGGTGTAGGATACATCAAGTTGATGAACAGAGCTATTTGACATTATCACATGATACTAACATGGAGGCACATGGATAAGGTTGAATAATTTGTATAATTATGAAACCGATACAACATAATTGTAGGACAGGTTTTCTACCAATCTTGTCTGTGTGCAATCACACCGAAATGATCATTGCAGAGTGGTCCATCTAGTGTACAGTACATTCAAGCTGGTGTGTCTAGTTGTGATTTTCTGATGGTTGAATTGCACGTTACCTATATTGCTTTTAGAAATAGCTACTTAGCCAATGTAGGTAAGTAGGTACTTCATTTTTTCCATTTTATCCCACATTTTTATTTTTAAATTACACATCACAGGTAATTCACATTCACGTCACTGTTATGTGACACATCAGCAGATAGTTTAAACTGAAGACTACTCTACTTTAGATTTGTACATTTAATTTCGGTAAAGGTTGAACGTTTCTTTAAAAACCATACTATTTAGGTTGATGCATTACAAAAGGGTTACGTTAAGGCCAATGGACAAAGCAAGATTTGGAATGAGGGAAATCGTACCAACAGTATATTACCTAAGAACCCAAAACCTTTTTGGTCAACAAACTAAACCAAACTACAGTCTGGTTCTCCCTCTTTGTCTTTCTCTGTCTGTCTATTTGTGTTTCTCTCTGTCTCTCTCTCTCTCGGTAAACCTCAGTCACTTTGTTCACATTTTGTAGCAACGGCCAGTTATGTTCAACAGCGGTCAGTTAGGTTTAGCTCAGATTCCGTTGATGTATCTGCTCTGCAGTGAACACCTGCATGAGGCCAGCAATAGACAACCAAGTTAGCTTAACGTCAACATAGGGTACATATGCTTGCCAGCAGGAGCAACACAACAGCCTGGAGTCTAATGGAATAAGTAACCATGCCAACGCTAAGAAATGTTCCACAAAAGTGCTAAAACAGGCCACGCTCAGTTGTTCACCGTAAGTCATGCGCGGTCAAACTTTGTCTTCTTGGTGACCTTGGGTTGTAGCCAGTATTTTGCCCTTTCACCCCATTCACACATGAATTGTCCCTTGATAAAGGTAACCCCCCCACACACACACTAAAATAGATTGGATTTTTACTCTTTCAATGCTAGAGTCCTGTCCCCTCCTTTTGTCTGAGAAAGGCAACAGAAGAGAGTGTGCAGGTCCCTAATCGACTCTGGCTCTCACAGCAGAGTGACACGTGTCAGGTTGTATCAACTGGGTGTGTTTGGCAGCGTTGTCAGGAAATCTCTAAGGAGAAAAGTGACATTGGCTCATATTTATTCAGTGCTGGAGGGTCTGCAGGCTCTGTCCATGATGCTACATATCCGAATAACCTTCGTATCTGAGGAAGCGTGCTGAGACACACTTGCACAATGACTTTGATAGTGTCTGCTTGTGTTTTGTGTGTAGTTGTTTTAATTGTGCGTGTCATTTACCTTGGATAAACACAAATAGGCTTTAGCGGACGATGCTAATGTAGTATCTCAACGGAATACACTGCAGTCTCTCACAGCTTAAAATCAGCCAAGCCATCGACCAGAATGATAAAATTTCACTACTGTACTCCAGTCTGCACCAGTCAACACAGATAGATGCAAGTGAAATGTTGATAATAAGATGGTTTACATATTAAACACACAGGGAAAGGACTGGTTTGCCCCTTCCCTGATCAGTGTTCTCTCTGGGGATGCCGTCTGCGTACACCAGAAGATTTTCTCAGTGTTCAAAGGAGATCATTGTAGTGTCTGTTTACGTCGTTTGTGTTATTGTCCATGTGAAGTTAGTCATCCTGTAAATATGGCTGCTTCCAGATATGTGAACTTTGGCAAAGAGCACACAGAGAAGTATTTAAATACCACTGGTTTAGCTAATTACACTCAGCCTGATGTGTGTGTTGACAAAGATAGTTAAGTTCTCACATGGCTTTCACAACATTAATCCGCTGAGATGAAACTCAACGTAGCCTATTATGTCTGTTTAGCCCTTAATAGGTATGATTTCCTTTTCCCTCAAGGGGTAAGTTTGTTTATATTTACAGATTTAAGGACAGAAAAACTGAACGTGCTGTGAAGCCCTGGAAGTAGTGAAGCCGTCTGACCTGACTGCAGTCAGGTCAGACGGCGAATTGTTTATAATTGACATTTGCAATACTGTAGAGGCGAGATAATCAAAGGTGGCATAATGCTGCTGCAGGGATTTAAGATACTTTGCTGATTAAATCAGCAGGAATCAAATCTTGTAATGGATGACAGAGGGTCAGATGTTTGGGTTCAGAACCACGGGCAGGGATGGTTTCTTACATTAGACCTGTGGGTTTTAGTGAGTGAGAGTAGATCTAGAGAGACCTAGAAGTTGGCAACATGGAGGAGTAACCAAATCAGCACTGGATCCGTTCCCGAACAACCCAAGAATAAAATCTATTTAGAACGATTCAGTGCAATTGAACAGTTTTAAAGCACTGGAAGAGAGGTACTGTATATCACCATATTTTTGATTCAGTGTGCCAAGGGAGTAGTGGTGATCAATATTGTGGCTGCAAGATTCTCAAGATATAATGGGATATTAAATGCAAAAAGACTGGTCAAAGAGGCTGGTCAGCAATCCAGTCCCTACAACAGATAGTTCACATTCAGCACAATGCACAAGTAAGAATTCAAACTACCTCAATTGTAACTCTCTGCTGGAACAATGTTTCAGTATACTAGGAACAGCAATATGAAGCTTGGTGAATCTCCCAGGAGTCCTTGGATTCATCCAACTATAGTCCTCTGAAATCACACACAGCGATGCCTCCATATTACACTCCAACTGTTTTAGGGAGTCTAGCAGTGTAGCCGTTCGCCAACAGTGGAGTTGTCTGACGTGTGCTGGCTGGTTGATGGATGAGAGCTCTGGCTGAGCAGAGATCAAGGAACCCGGCTGTGGCGTGATGCAGAAAATAAATCAAGTTTAGAAGGAAAATTATTTTTATAGCTGATTACTCATGCTGACTTTGCATGGTAGAAGAGAATTAGGAGTTACTGATTTGTGTTTTGGAAAGAGCAGCGTTAAGGACTCATCTGGTTGGTGAGGTGGTGATTATGTTAAGATGCTAGAAAATACAGGGAGTGTCTCAGCATTTCTATTCCAGACATTCTATAGAACACCTGTGCTCTCTTCTTGATAAACACTACAGTTGTAGATGGGTTTATAACAGTTTTTGCTTTTGTCGGTAGACACGACCATTGGAGCAAAGAGACAGGCTGGAAGTGATGGAGGGTGCAAGAAAAGACGATGAAAGAGCAACCTATCACGATGGTCCGGTTGTTTTGTATATGGAGCAAATCTACAGGGAGGAGAGGAGGCTTTTCCTCTGGAAATAATGTATGAAATAAATAAATGTAAAACCATTTAATCACGCAAAACTCCTTCATGACTGTTGAGGAATGATACATGTGTTTAAGCTTCTGATTGCGTGTGCATACTTGTGTTTTTCTGAATGAATGTGGTATCAAGGGAGTTATGTATTATACTTCCAAATACATATACTGTGTATATGACGGTAGTCAGAAAGGAGTGACGCTTAGGAAACCCCAACTTTAAGTAATTTATTACTGGGAAGGTTTAATTTGAGGCACTGTTTTACGCCAATTCATCATAAAATACCTGTATGGCGAATGCAATAATGAACAAAGCCTGTGTACATCCAAATTAGTATAACTAATCAGAATGTCTGCACAACATTGGGTATAATCCCATTCTCATGTCCTGACAATTTTAGTAGACATGTCAAAGTCAGCAATACAAGAGCAGCCAATTCCACTGACAAAGACACTGTTGACATAACAGGCCCAAATGTCAGATTAACATTCGCTCGATACCAATTATCGGGTTACTGGGGACATGACCACATGTATTCCAGTGGACTTCAAACACGGATATTAGTGCTATTGCCACAAATTCAAGGCCGATTCATGTAAAATTTCATGATTGCTAGAAAACGTTTCAATAATTCTGTGGGGCTAAAAGTAATTACTTGGTTTAATTAATAACCATTTATGGCTCAAAAAGGCTGATAAATGTCTGGCTCTAAATTAGTTTCTGTGAAATGTATTGTTTTGCATGTTCCATTTTAAGGTTAATAAGAACAATTGTTATGGATTTGTTTCCACGAGCTCAAACAAGTAGAAACAACCTGGAGAGGAAGGCACCAGCTTTTCTCAAGAGTCAATCTTCATGAAAAGTGATGGGCTGCTAAGAAGAAGCTTGCACTGCCATGCAGTACAGTCAGACACACATACTGTAAACACACAATCAACACATACTGTCATGCAGTACAGTCACACACATACTGTAAACACAATCAACATATACTGTCATACATTATTGTCACACATACTATTGTAAACACAATCAACACGTACTGTCATACATTACAGTCACACACACACACACATACTGTAAACACAATCAACACGTACTATCATACAGTACAGTCACACACATACACTGTAAACACAATCAACACGTACTGTCATACAGTACAGTCACACACACATACTGTAAACACAATCAACACGTACACATACAAAGATTTGTTGTAAGATGGCAGATGTCCCTGTTAAGGGACAGTACAAAATCCTCAAGCACTTGCACATACTGAACCCACACATAAACACACACAAACACACACACATATAAACACACACACAGCAAAGAGATAATATGGTCATTGTTCATTTCAGCGTTCAGGGGAGCCAGCTAAACCCTCAGGCAAAGGCTCCTCTGCGCAGTGAGACACAGTGTCATAACACTCTCACACACACACACACACACACACAATATCGTCATTATCGCACACAAGTCCGAAAAGGCCATCGCAGCACATCCGGCTCATGTCCACCCAGCTGTGTGTGCAGAGACCCTCTCCCGGTCGCAGATGCAAAACACGGTCCACTCAATTGGAAGTCAGTGCGCAAGATTGCACTGACCCACAAGATTAGAGACAGAGGACTTATGTAAGAGAGCTACTGTGGTGGTACTATTGTGGCCTACCAATTCTACTGTTTGCAAAAATGATTCCCTCTCTCCCTCTGTGTGTGCCTATATATACACACACATCCAGGGGTGTAGGTTTAATCATATATGGGAGATATCCCACCCATACAACAGTCCTTTCTTGCCCCTGTTCAAATACATGTATGTATATTTTATTTCCCATGTCACCATAAGGGTCCGATGTGACGTGCTGAGACTGGCTCACATGGGTCCCGAGGCAAAAGATGGAACAGAGAGGAGATTTTCCTCCCTGCCCACACCACTAATACCAAACTAATGGCATTAGCAACCGGATAAAAGCTACACACGCATCCACGAGTGCAGGCCAAAAGTGATTAAAATGAACATCTCTGTGTCCTGACTACAAGGCTTGTGAAATCCAATAGAGATGGTCACAGTTTGGGAGGAAAAGGGACAAAGAAAATGAGGAAAGGAGGTGAGGGGAGAAGATTTGGAAACCTTGTGTCTGCTCTTCTCCTCTCACTACTTATTGTCTTCTCTCTATGTCTCTCTCTCTTTCTGTTAGTCTCTCTCTTTACCTGTTTCACTTTTATCAATTAGTGTAGCTACTGCACTGGGTGTCCTTAGCTGCTTGGTGGCTCTCCGATAAACATCATCAGGTATTGACCAAGCTCAGTTAAAAGTCTACTATGTCAACATCGACATGTCATCTATTGACTTCACGAGGAAGGCTAGGTTAAGGTTAGAGGTGGACAGAAAGACACACTGGAACAGACATTTTTTTTTCCAATATCTTGACCGTGATACATGTTTGTAATTGCTGTTATAGTCAAATAAACTATTTAGCGTTTGAGACATATCTTAAACTTTGTTAACCTTGTAAAAGGAGCGCATGATAATTTAACCTTTCCTTCTTGCCAAACCCATGGATTTCTAAAGGGCTGTCTAGGAGTGACTTTCAGACAAGTCTCAGGCACAGCTTCCCTGCCAGAGTAGTGTTGTCCTTGTACATGCTGATTCATTCCACAAAATGGGGGCGGGGAAAGAAGGAAATGTCAACGCAAATAATGTCAGTTCTCTCTCTTTCTGTTTGGTTTGGCTGGAGTCATGTGTCAGGCTCTCCATCAACACACAGGGTTCACAACATCTCATCCACACTAAGAAAACATTGATGGTGGAGCGAAAACCAGGGTCTTAATATTGAAAGGGCTGTTTGCTCTGAGGAGAGAGAAACGTATGTTTTATGTAATCTATTCATCTTGGAGTGGGAGGGTGAGTGAAGGAGACAGCTAGGGAGTGCATGAGGGGTGAGGGTGAGGGAGAAGGGAGGCTGAGGGGAAGAAAGAGAGGCTTGCGTGTTTGGGCTTGGCAATTTGGTACAGTCAGATGCCAGTGCTTCCTTACTGCGCTGGCAGTGGAAAAATTGGTGGAGGAGACATAAATGGACAATGGCACAATCAGCTCCTTGAATTAATTGGAACACTCCTAAGCACGTATTGAGCTCTGTTTGCAAAATCATATAAAATCTTTATTGGGTCTTTTGGATTTATTGTGTTAAAAGTCCGGAAACCAAAGTGAACATCAGGATTCTTTCATGGAAACAACGGGGAACAACTTTGACTCATTGAGAACACAGAACCTTCCGTACAATATTGCACCATTTTGTTCGTGACATTCTGGAACAAGTGAATAAGACGATGACAGTGTGATTAAATCAGTAGTTCTGTGCTGGGCCTTCGGACATGATAAAGGACGTGTCAATCACTAAGGGATCACTGCAGACAGGTTTTCTTCACCCCTATGAACCAACTTCTCGGCTCAAAGTTAAAACATCACAACCTTTTCCAAGCTCTGCCCTTTAACAGAAAACGCTGTTCTGCATTCAGACTGCCGATGAGGCTTCTTACAAGGGACCACTGGTTGGCTGTGGTTATACAAAGAAGGGGGGGGAAAAACGTGGGGGAAGAAAATAGCATGTCATAATGTTTCGTGGTTTTAAATATCATAGAGAAAAGTCAACAGAACCTTTGGGGCTTTTGGGATTCATTATTTTATGATAACAGACTTTAACGTCCGGATAATCTTCCATGGAGAAATAACCCCACCGCAATTTCAAATGCCTTTGGCCTTATGGTATAAGATCAGTCGAACAGTCTGATTTAACATGTAATGAGCCTCCTGCTATGTACTCTTGGGGGAATAAAACGTTAGAATTACAAGAAGAAGAAAAAAAAGACTAGACGAAATATCAAAAAACATCTGAATTTGTACAGTTTTTCACCTAGGGTTTCACTACAAACTATTGCTGTTTAAGGCTAACTTTTAAAAAGTTGCATCAAGTCACAAGCTCACAATAAACAACATTTGTCATGATTGTGTTTGCATTTCCCAAAGTGAAAGTTGACTTCAATTTAGGCATTTCACCTAGACAAATACCTGTAGGCGTTTCCCATCACACTATCCATGACTCAATTTAGGTATAAATTGCTCACTCCCCACAGCGCCTCAGAAATCAGGTATAAGCTTAAATAAGTAGCCCATGTTCTCATGAGTGACAATGCCAGGGTGTTATTTAGCTGAGCAGTATCGTCTGCCTCATACTCTCAGACAAGTACCTTCCATATATCACCATCATTGATGGGATACTGAGCAGTGGGGACGGTGGTCTGACAAGTACAGGTCAGGTTTCAACACAGCACATATTTCACTGCGAGTCATGCAACTTTAATCCTGCCAATAAAACAGGCTCCGTGTGGTGGCAAGATCGCTTACAAGGCTGTAAAAGTTTTATACCACGCTTGTCAGGTTAAATTTAACATCAGAGTTTGTAAAATCGTAGGCAGTGACAGACCGGTGATGGGGAGATGTGAATCGAGGTTCTCCATCTTTACTTATTCATCGTTCATCGTCTTATTTGGTAGAAGGGACTAGCAGCCTAATGCTGAGCTTTGTCTTCAGTTCATGCATTGTGCTATCACTTTTAACCACCCTCACTCCTCAACAGTGCTGTCAAGGAGCAAGTTTCATTTATCCATGTCGTCATCCTTTTTATACCCCAGACCAGTTGGGGCGAGACTCCATTGATTGTGTAATCTGTATCAAAATGTTTCAAGCGCATGGGGCTGGAAGAAAAATGGAGCAAAAAAGAGCATTAATTACGTTAATGCTGTGCGATGATAGCTAGGACTTTACAACCTCGTTGTTTTGGAACGTAGGCCTTTTTGGGTAGCACTGTTATTTCTTGAATCTAATCATTCACAAATGTCAGCGTTGTTGTGTGTCATTGTTTTGACAAGCGCAAAGTATCTTCTTGGCAAGTGAGGAATATGTTGAATGCTGTATCAAACGGGAGTGTGGATCCGCCAAGGGTAGCCTACCTTGCAGGAAACCACTTTCTGTTTCTTTAACAACTAATTAACAAGTTGCACAATGTATGCGCCTAAAGACATATGATCTGCTTCAGGGAGACACATGGTGTTTATGGGAAAAAAAATTGTGATCTCTCTCTCTCTCTCTCTTCCTCCCCCATAACAAGATACAGGGGTAAAGATGAGTTTTAACAATGGAATCCTTCTGATTTAAGAGTGAAAATGGGCCCTGTCAAGATTCTCATTTTCAACCTGAGTCCCTAAGCTCTGAAAGTGTCTAAGTGGGATTAGTAATTGCCTTCCTGGGGAAGCAGCCAGTTTGTTTATTTCACAACAGAACAATTATCAGGCGTCGGGCCTTATGTAGGCATATAAATGTATTTGTTTTGACGTTTGCACAGTTTGTTTTTTTGGTTGCTTCTGCATGTATGTGTGTGTGTGTGAGTGTGCGTGTCTGTGTCTGTGCAGGGGGTTGGGGGGTATAAAACAATCTGTTAATCGTTTTGTGCCACTGATTTATTCATGAATTTGACAAATCACAATTAAATAAATATACTTTCCTGAGTCTGATTCGGCAGGCACAGATGCTGCACACGCACTAAGGCTAGAGGTGAATTAACTGGAAATGAGTTTCCACACCTGTATTTCAATAGATGAACCAGCACCTGCATATGTGTAGGCACACCAACATCTGGTCTCAGTAGCTGCATCTTGAACCTACTGTTTTCCAAATGTTTTCGAGTCAAATTAAAGAGGGTTATTCGACAAGTGAATCATTTCACACAGAGACGTGAGGTAGAAGTGTTGTGGTGACTTCAATACTGGTAGTGTGCTGTTAGATGCAGTATTGAGTTTTCTGAATTTCATGGATGAATATCCAAATGTAATCATGTAAACGCATTAAAAATGAAAAAAGAACTGAGCAGGTTGTGTCTTTGAGAGTCCTGTAAACTTGATGAAAACAAGCAGCTAAACAAAAACGTATAAATCCAGAAACATTTGGCATGTTTACACAGTTTTGTCATCCCCAGGACTTGACCGTTTCCATGGAGATCAACATTGACAGGAAGTCACCGTAGCGCTCTCTGGTGAGAGCTGTGTCATTTCCCAGCATGCACAGCATGAGTTGTTGAGCCCTGTGCTGTGGCGCTTCTCCCTGCCCAGCAGCTCAGCGTGTTGTGAGAAACGAAAGGAGCATCAAATTTAAATACAGACTCAATAATCTTATGGGAGATGCTGAGATTAAATCTGAAAAGCCTCTTTTGGAGTCGGCATGGAGTGTGTGTGATTACAGTCACTGTATTTCAATATAGTCTGTTTAATACTGAGATATGGTGACGCTCCCAGTACAAGGGTCCGAGCGCACTGGTCCAGACCACTCTCGTTATCCTGTCTATGGCTGGTTGTGGTGTTTTGCTCGCCTTATCATATTATTTTCCATAATGTTGAAGAAGCCCACTGACGTGATCTACAGAATGTGTAGGGGCTTGCTGTCATGGTGTCAGTCATTCCTGACTTGCCATCCCCCCTAAGGTTCATATCCAGTCTGGTTATTTCCATTGCTCGTATATCTTTCCATTTAATCTCTGATTTCTATCGTCCCAAATAAACAATTTGGGAGCTCTCTACCCTGTTACTCCTGGTCTCTCTCCATAGCGGCATAATATGTTTGCTCTTGTTTTCCCTGTAACGCTGTGTTCTGTTTGACTATTTTCTCTGTAACGGTGAGTTCTGTCTGCCTGTATTTACCCTGCAATGCTATGTTCTGTTTGCCTGTGTTTCCTCTGTAACGCTGCATTCTGTTCTACACCACTCTGTTCCTCTCATCTGGCTTGTTTTGCTTTTTGGTTCCAGTGACTCGGCTCACATGCATGTCATGCTCTCTCCCCTACCCTCTCTTCTCTCTCTCTCCTACACTCTTCTCTCTCTCTCTCTCTCTCCTCTCTCTCTCTCTCTCTCTCTCTCGCTCTCTCTCACTCAGTCGCGCAAACCAGCCTGTCACAGTCTGTGTTGCTGCTCCGCATTAGGGGAAAGAGAGAGGCAGAGGAAAGAGAGGCGAAGGAAAGAGAGGCTGAGAAAAAGAAAAACCCATTTCGTTTCTCATTCATGCGCTGCACATCATAATACTGTTGCCTAATCAGGGCCTGTGATCGAAGAATATTCATGTGTTCTGGGGTTTCAGAAGCGACCTTAAAGCTGAGGCCAAGCTTTTAGATTTCAATCAATTGCTGCTCAAACATGGGAACAAAGCCTGTACAATAATCAAACTGCCATGTACTGTACATTCAGGAATCATAGACCCTTTAGTTGAGCCAGATGGATTGTAAAGATTCATGACATTCAGCCAATAGAAAAGCGCTGTGCTTAAAATTCACAGTATTTTGAACGTGTGCCATGAACGGTAGAATCATACGATGCGTTGACAACGTCGGTGCCAAGTCCAACTTTTGAAAACTCCTAGCTAAGCTTGCATGCTTTTCTACAGAGGTTCGGTCGACAACGATAATTCCTTGAAGTTCATTGAAAGTACTTCTTTACGTTTTCATACTCTATTCAGGCCACCCTCGTACTGAAGAAATATTGGCTTGGAAACGACTCGCTTCCGAAATCCTCAAAAAACTGACTATTGAAGTTGAAAGTTCTGAAGAAGACTAGATGTTGGAAAAGAAAAAACGGGATAGGGGTCATTGAGGCAGAACACTAAGATGGGGAAAACGGAACAATCAGGTTGTGCGAAAAATGGAACAATCGTGTTGTGTGTTCGCTTGGACGAACCACAAATAGCTAACTCCTGCAGCACCCGTAAGTCTTAACTTCTAATATAGCACAGTGTGTGACCTGCTATGTGTATCTTCTACGCACGCATGAGGGCACTAACTCAATTAAAACTGGTCATCTGCATTTTAGACGGTCAAGATGCTTGCATTCTGGCAAGTAAGCAATTAAAGTAAGAGGTTAGTGCTTACCTCCCTGCCTGCATTAGGCCAACACACTCTTATCGCCATGCTTTCACCAACGAGTGAGCTTTGAATACTTTGTTTTTTTCAAAGCCTTCCACCCCTTCCCCATCTGTCACGCTACGACAGCTCCGTTCCAGCTGCGCTCTTAATCAAAACTATTTTACCCCTCCCCACCTCCTCCTCCTCCACCCTCATTGCCCTCGGTTTTGTCTTTGATGGCCCGCGGGACGTTCGAGGCTCTGTCTTGCGTTGTGCCTTCATTGTGCGGAAAGTCTGACTGTGCGCCCTTGCGCAGGCAGGGAGGGTGATCATGCATACGGGATGACAATTTGATTTGCTCTACTTCCCCCTCAGTGCTCCTTGCTGTTGCCACACAAGGGGAGTGGGGGGGGGGTGATAGTTATATCAAATAACATTTAGTAGCGATCATAGCTGCTCAGTGAACCTGAGCAGTAAAACGAGACTGCTATCACAAGCTTCCTGAAATATGTCGGATGACAAATTAGCCTCTGAAGAGTACATTTTGCTAAGTACATTGGGTGACATATTGACAACAATAGAAAACTTGCCTCTTCATAGGGTGCTGCTGATCAAACCATGCCGGCCCTTGTATGGACATACCTACTCTAATGTGCCGGGTGCAAAGGGCACAGGAGGACAGTTGGACCATATGCGACCAGGTGCCTGAGAGTGGGCTTTGGCGTGACTCTCCGGACGAGCAAGGAAAACCTCCAGGGATTTCTGGATCAGAACATTCCGACATGATTGTCTGCCACTCTGTCCAAAGTGGTGCCCTGCTGGGTCGAAGAACACTTAAGGCAGCTGCTTTTGTGGTCCTAATGCTGTTGAGTTTGAGGAGGGGGGCTGGGCAGTGGGTGGCTGGGTGGTGGGTGGGAGGTAGGAGGCTGGGTGGTAGGGAATGCAGAGAGGACTGACACGCACAAAGCTACGGGGATTTGAGTCATCTTCTTTTCAGGAGAAATATATTAGGTGCTTAGTTTGTGCTTAACATGGGTCACAGTGGCATTTAGCAGATGCTGGTTATAAGAAACTGTTATTTGGCCTGTTTGGGACATTTCATGTAATAGATTACCATAAAACAGATAGTGGAATGCCAATTTATTCAATGACGTATGTTCTGGCTTAGTACAGTTTGTAAGCTTTGACCGCATGTTCTAAGTGAAGATTCCAGTTGAAGAATCCACATTTCAAAGAACAGTCACAGATATTTCTGTTTGTGCTTGCACCTCACACACAGTCTTTCACTCCCCATTGTGAATCCATAAAGGAGGACAACGCACCGTTTATTCTTATCCATTCCATTCAATCAGGAATTGGAAAACTAGATGTGTTTTTGTTTAATCAATCACAGGCTTCAAGGACGGGGCTCAACAAAATGGGCGCCTCAGTAGGATCATTGTCTGGGCCATCTGTTTGGTTGTGAGTTCTATCTAACGGTGCAGTAGGCTACCTGAACAGCGCATGCAAGGTATATTTTCTAACGGCCTCCACCCCTCCCTTCAGCCATCCATACTCCAGTCCTGCGTGTAATTTACTGCTGGCTCTCTTTATGTCGAGGGCCCGTAAAGGAACAGCGTTAAACGGCGTCCGCTGGAACCGTGGGTTCCTCGTTCTGCCGAGCTTTCTGTTTTCTAGTGAAGCATTACGCTTCCAGGTGCCGAGGTTAACAACGTTGTTTACAGTCGCCTGTTTTGTGATTGGAGGCTAATGCTCCTGTGGGCATAAACAAACCGTTTTATGGTAGATCATACACGCAGGACAGAGGAGGCGCCGGGAAAAGAACACGGGAAGAAGGATGGAGCGAGGGAGGGCAAGGGTGAAAAAGAAAGGACAAATGAGGTAGGACGAGAAGGCGAGAGATGGGTGCAAGCAAGAAGGAGATATCTAGAGGTGTTCGTGTTTTATGTACTTGTCAAAAGCATAGGACTGCAGATCATGAACATTGACTCCCTCTATGCTAATGACCACCTTTTCCCTTAGGCATGACCAGAGCCATGATATACTCTCAACCAAAGAGCATTATCACGGTCATAAAACGAATCAACTGAGGCCTTCCAGGATTTATTTCTCCTATCAAATGTGACCAAGCTAATTGACAGTGTATTGCAACTTTCTGTCAACGTTTCAAGTCATTATGTTTACCGAGGACGATGAGGGCGCTGTCAGCTGCATTTATGGATTTCTGGTTTCTCTGTTGATTGACATTAGAGGAAAGCCAGAAAAATAGATTCGGAAAGTAACGGATTATTACGAGGGACAGGAAAAAGCCTTTTCATGGGCCATGTGCTTTCTGCTACTCTGACTATGTGTTGTCACAATCTAGCTCTCGGGCACTCAAACCTTGCTCATAAAGATCTTTTTTTTGCCCCCATCTGCGATGTTGCAGTGTGCATGATGTCATTGTGAATTTGTGGCAGTGATTTAATGAAGCATCAGATACAATCTACCTTCACACAACCCCACAGATGAAGCGAAGCCAATAGGGAGGAAGGTAAACCGATGGGAAAGGTGAATTTGATTGGTGAAACAGATGGTGAAACTGTTCATAAGGTGTTTTTATTTTCCTTCCGAAGATAGGTTCACGCACTGTTAGATCTTCATTCCCAAGTGCAAGTACGTCGGAAGTGATATTGAAATTTGAAGGAAAGTAATGGTCTTTAGAATTGGTTATGTTATCACAGGAGATAGATTCAGAAATTCTTCTGTTTTTACCATCCTGTACACTTTGGGCAGTGGTGATCAATTATTGAAATGTCATGAATTTGTAAAGGTGTCATAGTATATATGCTTGTCTTATCTTTTTCTCCATTGTCAGACTTTTTTCCCTCCATAATCTCTCTTTGGTGCCATTTATTTTGACGTTACTGAAATAGGGGGCATGGCCCTAGTAGAGATATGACTACTGCTTGTTTGATCTGAGCAACTGTACTGTGACAGCTTTCACTGCTTAGCTTTATTTTGTATTGATTTTAAACTTGAAAGGGAGACTATCAAGCAAAGATAAAAAGCTCCTAAATAGACTTGCTGAGGTGCGGCAGTTTTGACAGACCAGTTGTTGGGATCTTTGCAATGCATCTTGGTAATGAGAGGATGGATGGATGAACGGATGGATGGATGAACGGATGGATGGATGAACGGAGGGATGGATGAACGGAGGGATGGATGTTCTTGGTCATTTGGGCAGGTTACACAAGATGATGCTGACCTCTGGAAGTCTTGTGGGAGCCCTGCAACATTCAACATTAAAAACTAAAGAGTATCGAGCGCAACGATTTTAACGTAAAATCTTCCAGCTGAACAACACCATTTTCAGCTGTATTAAGCTTTTTTTTAGAAGCAAAGTAATGTAAAGAAAACATTTGGATAAGGAAGGCAAAAGGACAAATGTGCAGACGTGCAGTTGACATGGGCCCCACGTTAACGGTTGGTGGAGTACACACAATGTACCAAAAATAAAAGTTGGAAGTGTCAGTGTCACAAAAATAGAGAGAAACCAAACTGCAAAACATGCACAGGAAGCGGCACACACTACATACCCCAGCATAACCAAAGATCTGATTTAACAGTCGGTCATCATTGTACTACCCTTGGAACGTTTATTCAGTTGAGGCATCATAGAAAACCATCCCATGACTAATTGCCTGACAACAAACACCCACCGCAGCCAAATGGCACAAACCAGTTTAGAAAGGTGCACTTTCATTTCTTTCAGAGTCTGAAAGTCAGATCCAAGACCTTAATACTCCTCGTGGGGGTGTTTAGGATATTAAGCATGTTAAGATGACACACCAGGGAGCCTGTGTCACCAAGAGGAGAAAAAGTTAATACTTTCACTCTTTCCCTCTCTGCTTTTCTGTCTCTCTTCAAAATCCGAGACAGCATGGTAGCTGGCTTTTCACAGCGCCACAGGGCGACCATTTTTAACGCCACATGCAACTCCGTCGAAAATACAGCCGCTGGAAATGCCGGATAACCTTCCGAGTCTCGTCTGAGCTGGCCAATGACAATCGTAAAGAAAGGACTTGTGGTTGATAAAAATGTCCTTCATGAAACGTGTTTACTCTGAGCCTTGTGAAGCTGTCCAACACTTTCCCCCTCAACCTTGGAACATTTGGGAAGTCATCTTATTCTTAGAGTGTTGCCAGTTCACTAGTCACAAGTACACACAGATGCGGGCAGATTTCTTTCATGGAACTGCAGTGATAAAATAACTTTTTTGTTCTTCCAACCACCTCTGGAACCGCACCACAAAGGGACTAGACATTAGTACTGTTGACATTATTCTGTCAGGGGTTTTGTACTGTGCTTTTCAATGAAGGAGACAGTGATACACACAGGCACTGGGGAAAAACTATTTGGCATAGGGTAGGCTAGGATTTGGCATAGACACATATGAACATATACGCTCGTATAAATATGCAGATCTCAACGTCAGAATGTGTTTGCAACTCCTAGCATTAGGCTATGCTGGATGGGGGGACTGGAAATGGATGGAACATCAGTTTGAAAGTATCGCATGGCGCTTGGTGAATCGGTATGTGTAAAAAAAACAACTCTTCCATCGATGTCTGCAAACTGCATGAGAAAGCCCTTGCATGTTTTTCATCATTAGACAAATTGATGCCTTCACCCTCTATTGATGTATTATTGATAAAGCTGTACGAGGGTCACAGTCTAGGGGGATCTGTCATCATTTGTATTCAACTGGGCACATTGGGGAGGCAGGCAGGCGCATATCAAACTAACCCCAATCCCCCCACCCCCCTCCAGAAGTAAAGGAGGGGCAAAGGGGAGTAGATGCCTGAAGCAATGCCTCCATCAGCATGGTATCCCCCCACCTTCACATATCATATTGACAGCATAGACATGAGGGTTCAGAGATCGTTTGCAGAAGACATCGGCTCCTAAAGTGGTTAATGTAAACGGCGCGCATGCAATGCTCTTGTTTGTTAAGTGCTTGCATTTGTCATCCAGACATCCCGTTGAGAGTATTCAGGCGGTGTTTTCATGCGTGCGCGTGAAGGTACAGGCATGCTGGCAGTGAGTGAGTGAGTGAGTGTGTGAGTGAGGTGAGTGAGTGAGTGGATGAAAACCAGTGAGTTATCGGTAAACATCATTGAGAACAATGGAGAGCTCTGCAGCATTCTTTTGCTCCATGTCTGCTCTCCCCTGTCTGACGATGACGCTGAAATGGAGTTTCCAATGCAATAAGCTATTCTGAGAGAGCAGATGTCGACTGCTCCTTAAACAGTACGTTCATTGATAACATTTTTATCTGGAGAGAAAGGGAGCAATTCAGAGGCCAACTGTAGTTCTCTGAGGGCACTAAGCAGCAAGATGAGTGTTACTGGATAGAGGTCGTTGGGGACAGCATGCATTAGCCAGGGTTTTGCGTGGATCGATGTTTGTAAACATATCACAACGCATGTGGTCTCTTCTGATACTTCTCACCAGTTCCTGCCCCGGGGTGGGCCTCTGACTGCCACACAAAGGCTAACTCGCTTTCTCTCCGCCACTCGCTTTTTCTTTTTTTCTTTTCTTTTTGAACCATTCTCCTTTCTTTGGCTCTTTCTTTTGGTTGTCATTTTGTCTCTAAGTGTTTCTCTCTGTTTAGTCTTGCTCATTGTCTTATCCTCGCCATGTCTGCGTCTCCTACTCTGAGGGGAAAACCCCAGACATTTATCAGACAGATGTCACAAAGAAAAGTGTTCATGGTGTGTCATGTTGGGGAGTAAATAAATGACTCTCAATGCTAACCTTCTATATGCAGTGTGTATTTAATAACAGAAAGTTGGTTTAGCATCAAAAACATAGAACGTGTTGTCTGTGTCCTTGCGTTCTCTTTGTGCAAGGACAGCCAGTAACCGATTTCTCATTATAATACCTGCATTTTAATGTTAATTAATTTTAAAAACAGTTCTGCCTCTGTGCACATTGTCTCATCACGATGATTTTGTGGCAAACAGCAATGTCAATCTGTTGTTGACTTGCCTGCTTAAATTATTCATTAGAAAAGTATTTCAACTGAGGAGTAGATCCCCAAAAAATAAATCACAATTTGAGGTCCAAAACGAACCCAAACATCGCCATTGGAGGGACCATTTCTAGCCGCGCAGAAGTCGAAATGGAAGCAAACATCATCTCCGTTTTGCTCTATTGTTTTGAAAGGCGGGGAAATGAGGAAACTTCAAATTAAGCAAATTAAAGTTTAACCGGAGGAGCGACTCGTCGTAAATAATTCAGCCGGCGCGTGTCCAAGTGGGAGGGTTGAAAGAAGGGATGACTAAGCTTCCCTTACATATTCCACGTGAAGCGCCCTCTGAATGACCAGCTGGGACAGGAGGGTGAGAGGGGTCGCGGACGTGAATAAACATGTCATACGCATCACCTGGTCATGTACACCTACAGGTGAGGTGTTGGCTTACTAGCCTGCTACGCCACCAAGCCCCTAAAACAACAAGGATAAGGATCAGCTTATTGCTGTACAGGATCCTTTTACTGTAGTAAACACTGCCATCGGAAAAAGGATCGTGTGTGTCGATGAGCGTGTGGATGCTGTGGGTCTGTGTTTGCGAGTGTGTGTTTGTGTACCTGCTATTACGCTGTAAGGGCCCCCAATGAATCGGTCACAAAGAAAAATTTAATTGTGAGGACATTCTTATATGCTGATTCTAGGGAAGTTTAGGGTTGGCGTTTGAATTATTGTTAGGGTTGGAATGACATTGGGGCTCTGGGTTTGGAGTAAATGGTCGTTTTAGTGTTCGGGTTATAAAGGGTTGGGATTTAGGGTCAGAGAACGCACGTTTTGTTTTCGGACTGAATTGTGAGTCCCCCACAATAGCAGTGTGAACTTGTGTGAGTGAAAGGTAAAGAGACAGTTTGTGTGTGTGTGTGTGTGTGAGAGAGAGAGAGAGAGAGAGAGAGAGAGAGAGAGAGAGAGAGGGAGAGAGGGAGAGAGGGAGAGAGGGAGAGAGGGAGAGCGTAATAAACAACACTTTTGCAAAATCACCAGAAAGTGATTGAACCTCTAGACTCCTGGGACACAGGGAATATTCAGTTAAACACCTGCGTCTCCACAGTCTGACTGAAGGTTTGTATGCAACATCACAAACAAGAACATTCTAGCATGAAAAATATATTTTTACCACCTTGTCAGAGTCTTAACCAAAGGCCTACAGTTTATCTTTTCACTATAGCTAAACCCTGAAGTCGAACGTGGACTGTTTATCATAACATATTGGTAGAATAACATGTTTTGGAGCGGATTCAAACATGCTATAGCTGGTAATATAAACCATGCATCTTAATGCTTTGAAAATGGGATGCCTTTCCTTTGAACTTGACTTTGCCACCGCCGCTGTGCCAAATGAGCAGAGTCAGATAAATGACCAGCCCCCTCTGGTCTCTCCTCCCGTGGCCCGCCATGCACCCCCCCCCCCCCCCATAGCTCCCGCCAGCGGCTCCCTTCCCATCTCTTCCCTCTGCAATTACGCTCATCCGTCACTCATCCTCCTCAACTTACTGTCTCCCTTCGTTTCCACTCGCCCCTCCTCACCCCTCTCCTGCCAGCCTCGCCTCAGTCTATTAGCCCCTCGGTCCGTTCCCCGTGTCACGCGGTCACGGCCCCTCCGCACATCCCTCAGCGCGGCCCTCCTCCGTGTGATTAACTCGCCTCTTGATATTAATAGATTAATTTGCTCCCAAGCAGTCATCAGAGACAGCGCTGTAGGTGTGCCAGAGGAGCGGAGACGGGGAGGGAGGGTGGGGAGGAAGAGCGCAGCGACCACCAGCGAAGACGCGCAGTCCTGGGAGGTACGGCGCTGAACTGGTGTCACCGTCAAATGGAGACAAATGATTGGCTCCCCCAGGAGAGCGATGGGGGGAAGGGTTGGGTGTTGGTGGAAGGAGGATTTGTCAGCTGCGTTAACAGGACAGGGTTTACTAAAACCGATAAACAACAGACTCATCCACAGCTGCACTGCGTCTGCACTGCGTTTTATGCATATTAATGACCAGTATTTGCTATGACGACATCCAGATCAAGAACAGGTCATCACTTCATCTCAGTATACCCTATTAAGCCACGTGACCTTCTGGCGAAAAATGGCGGAGAAGCACAGATTGTCACATTAAAGCCACAATTTAGGATGACAAGGATGATTCAAACCAAAACGGGAGTCGTTGGTGTCTTTTAATTGCAATTTGCTGGTGTCTACCGTGCATCAATGACCTTATTTCTCTTCCACAAACACCATTGAAGCTCCTCTGTAAGTCTTGTAGATGATGTGTCTGTAAAGGGGAGGTGAGTTATCTGTGTGTCTGGCCTTACATCCTGATGAGGCCCCCTGCGGTGTTGTCTCCAACGCCTGCAGTAAGAGCAACGGCCGCCGGACACAGCTGCTGTATGTGTTCTAACCTTCAGCCTTGTCCTTATCTATCAACACGCCATCACACTAACAGACACCAGTTGAATCTATCCATCATGGTCAACAAAAGACTTTATGGGTTTACCAGCAAAACTGTAGTTGGGTGTGTGGCAAAGCCTGATTCTTAAATCACTGGAATCGTATGTATAAAAATACATGCATTTGTGATGTACTGTAAGGTTATAGGTGGGGACGTATGGTTTGCTTCAGCAAAATGATTTAACCCTTCATGGGCCTTGACGTGGTTTCAAACCAAACGTTTTGTAATGGAGGAGAATCTCTGTGTTCCACAATTACTTCACTTCGGTGATACTTCCAAAGAAAGTGATTGCCTGCTAGCTAATAAACTGAGCGAGAAGGGAGTGAAGAGAGGAAAAGAGAGACACGAACCAAGGTAGACACATGGGCGGTGGCCCCCATACGGCAAGGTGAAATGGTGTGTGTGATCTGTGTTAAGTGTCTATCCCCAGCCTAATGGTCAGGCTGTGAACCTGCTGGAGACTTGACGGAGCAGGGATGCATATTCATGCAGCAACTCCGCCCCTCCCCTCCGATCCCCCGCCAAGCATCTTCCCACCATCACCCGCCATATGGGCGCGTTAGTCAAGGCTGTGACCCTGTCCTCGCTGTTGTCTTTCTCTATAACTTTCTCTCTCTCTTCATCTTCCCTGCAGTACTTCTGCCGTACACTTTCTTTGACTAATTAACTCTGGCTGCGTCCCCCCCCCCTTCTTTCAGTCTTTTTTCCTCTGCAGCCAAAAGGTTAATACATCCCTCTCCTTCTCGCTTCCTTTTATTTCCATTGTCTGCCTTTCTCTACAAAGTATATCCCCCTACGAAAAGTTCAAATTGAGTTTTTATTGATGTATTTCATTGTTTTATATTTTTACTTCCCGGTCGACAGCAACAAAAACAACACATAACCTCGTCATACCGCAAGTATAAAAGTACAAAACGTGCACAATAAAATAACCTGCCCCGTCCCATCAGGGTAATTAATTAATGGGCAGGCAGCTTGAAGCTGTCAGAGAGTGTGTTTGGTGTCATCAGGTTCCCTCTCTCCTTATCCTATTTCCTCCCTGGATTACAGTAGGGACATCAGCCATAAATATTTAAAACTGATTCTAATTAAACCCAGGGAACGTAAAGAGAACCAGGGACGGTCAGATGAAATCGTATGCCCACCGTCGATTGATTCCGGGTCTCCTCGATGGATGTCCCCCACCTTAACACAGACAGCACGCTTCATCGACCACACTGCACACACAAACTAGCTCTTCGCTCATCACGTTTTAGGTGGGGAAAAATCAAGAGGGGTGATATCCGTATGGACCGATGTAGGAGCAGCGAGCGCTCAGACGTAATTCCTCCTTTCTACCTGTGCCATTTAAAGGATGGTTAAACATTTATGGTCACCCTGACCCGACTATACTATAGTCTGGTGCTGGCCTCAGTCTGTCAAGCTGTCTGTCTCTGTCTGTCTGTAGGAGAGGCAAGGTTTTGAGTCCTCATAGTGTCGCATGTCACCCTCAACCTGCCATCATCAAAGTGGCTCCCGGCTGGTCTGATGGATCTGTCCTGAAGTGCTCTGCAGTCGGAGGGAGACGCACGCGGACCAGGCTCGAGCTCCGTCTACACAGACAATTTGCCTGAGCTTTTGTTAAAGGAATGGCAGATTATCTTTTTCTTGTCAATACATAACCGTCAAATGTGCCATTGCGGTTATGTAATAATTGGTATTGAATCTTGCCTGACAACAAGGTTTTGGTCTCCTGAGCTAATGCGTATGCATGGAGTGTAGAGGACACTGGACTGATACCATTTCGGGTCAAATGGACCTCTTGACTAGACATTCCATGCAGATGCTCCTCAAAGGTAAATATTGGATCAAAAGTGAAAGTTTAGATTTTAATGTGTCCCCATCAACGGTGTAAGTGTGTGTGTGTTGTGTGAAACGATGTAATCCTGACACAACTGCAATATCTCAATCACTCAGAAAACCCCCATCAAAGAGGTGTCAGGGGTGCCGACAGATAGCAAGCTCACGCAATGCACATGAGATGCAGTGCTCCCCCTCACAACTTCCCTGCTTATTACGGTGTCAGACACCAAATTCAACATTGAAGTGACGTAGCGTCAGATGCTGTCCCAGGTGGGTTGCTGACGGCCTCTCACCTTGCCTCGCATCCTTCACTCCAGTGATTGTTCTCAGGAGATGAAACGATATTACAGTGAGGTCTCTGCCCAGGGAAGCGCAACGCATGTCCCTGTTGTGAACGCAGGTCCCTCCGCTGTTTCATAATGTTGAAACTGAACTGACGATTTGACAGTCTTACCCTATGATTGAACGCCCACAGTGATGTATAAAGCGAGCCATGTACTGTTGTGGCTTTCATTTCATTTTACAAGTGAAAATATTACACTCGGACTACAACTCCTTCATCTCAACCATTTTTCCCCACATTTATCAGCCGAAACCAACTATGGCCAAATGACTGCGTTCGCCTGTTGGCTTGGAGTCATCCTCTCTGCAGCAGTTCAGCCCAGAGTGATGGAAGCAAGGCTGGGCTGGGGGGGTCCTCAGGGGTTGGAGGAGCACCTTGCCTTGTATGGATAGCATTTCCACCGTGACTGCACGCTCCAGTGCGGTGGGCACCAATTAGTGGGAGGCAGCATAAGAGTTCAGACGTTTGGGGCAAGCTTGTTACTGGCCAGCACCGCTTTCGGTTTGTCTAGCCTAGCAGCCAGCCAACAGCCAGGGGAAGCCCTGTTGGCTGTGCTAAATAAGAAAGTAGAGGACACACACGTTGGCGTGCTTTTCTCATGTGCCACGTCCGCAATGGTGAGTTGGGAGGAGTGTCTATCCTAAGAATTGACTTAGGATTCTCATCGCGTCTAGAGATACCACCCAACTTTCTTTTTCACAACGTGTGCGTAGAGGAGGTCTGGGGAGCAGGAGGGGCTGTCATCCCTCCATGAGCCTCCACA
The DNA here is from genome assembly GCA_036571765.1 of Plecoglossus altivelis. Lineage (NCBI taxonomy): Eukaryota > Metazoa > Chordata > Actinopteri > Osmeriformes > Plecoglossidae > Plecoglossus > Plecoglossus altivelis. The sequence goes on along the minus strand of BROE01000006.1, from coordinate 5,951,429 downwards.
GATAATGCCTCTTCGAACTCTCCTGCCACACTCGTTTCCTTGAAAGCCAGTTACCATGGTTGCGCCAGCGTCAGTTGCCATGTCATCAGCTAGCACTGCGATTGTTAAGGGGCCTTCTTGGAGCGACTAGCTTTGTGAGTGACTTGTCTCTCTGGCCTTGAGAGAAAGTACACCTTCACAATGACACCAGATCTAGTTTTCTATAAAAATGATATCAAAACATTCAATTGGGTGGGAAGGATTGTGTAGTATGGTTCCTGAGTAAGACCATAACAACAGTCTTTGGAAATCTCTTAGTTGCAACCAAGCTTAGGAGTAAATCATCAAGATATATCTCTCTGTGAAGTGCTGTGGTAAATTAGCTCTGAATTAGGTGAAAAAATGTATTCATGTTCCAGTTTTAAATAATAGTAATATATTAATACTGTGTTCTACTAAGATGACACTAGAAGACATCTGAAATGTCTTCAATACCTTGCACACTTGTTGACAGTCTGCTTAGATGCATTGCATTTCCATGAGTTCTGTCAATTGGCGATTCCATCATGAAGAAGACGAGTTGAAAACAAGATGTCGAGAAGATGTTGGGTGGCATACAGAGGACATTTCTCTTTCAGAAGACAGTTCGTGGTGCACTGCAGCAAATGCTGCATCTTTATTGGCAGCTGTGTTTTCCAGACATTATCTGCCACTTCTAAGACGTAGACTGAAGACTGTGTTGGGGCACCAAAACAACAGCACTGATTAAAAATATGTTTATGGTTATTACCCCCCCACGGAACACAAAACACGCCAGGTGTGCCAGTACCCAGAATCCTCTCTCCCAGCTCTCTCCGCTTCACAGTAGCTTACATAAATACCACTGGGGCCGACATTCTCACTTCCAAGTGCATTTCTAACTGTCTTCATAAGGCTTATATTTTGTTGTCGCTCTAGACGGAACAATTGCGTTTAATGATTTCAAAGATGATTGGATTTCTTTTCATAGCCATGCGACTGCATTTTCAATTCGCTTCCCAAATGATTTCCCATCCAATCAGTGGCTGAACTGTAGCGATGCAGGGTGTTTTAAGCAGGGGAAAGGATGTTTGACACCAAATCGACCCTAACCCACATCCTCCCTATCCCTTGTCAATGTCTTACGTTCACGTTCAACCGTGTCCCAAAGCTGAGGGTAAGGAATCACAAGAAGGTTTTGATTTTGAAAGCAAGCTCTTCTGTTACTCAGTTCAAACAGGCTGGGAAGCAAGCTTGAGCTTTTGTTTAATACTGAACAAAAGAAAGAACAAAACATTGAAATGAAAATTTTGCCAACTGTTCTGTAGTTCTAATGATTCACATGCGATTCAAGTGTAATCTGTCAGCTAGAACTACAACTCCAGAGAGTAGTTGACATTATTTATAGAACAGTAAACAGTGGTGGCTTGTTGCTGTGCCAATGTATAATTCTACCCATATAAATAATGCTTTTGAATCTGTCTTTTCTACCAAAGCTTTACATTTGGATTTTGAAGCATATGGCGCTGCTGTGGGCAGGATGCTGGGATGTAAAGACTGGGGATAAGTACGAAGTTATGAATAGTCCCTTCGGCCGCAACGCTAGAATTATCAGATCGCGGTCAGAAAATCTTTGAAATTACACCCATCTGGCATGAGTATTTCAAACTTATCGGACTCAGGACTGGGGCGAATGAAATGAAATCCGACCAATATTAACTACACACATACAATTGTTTAGTATTTACTCTCATTCAGTCTTTACTCTAATTCTGCGGGGACCAGCAGTAGGAAATACTTATGAAATATGTACAAATCCATATCTGCATCCAGTCTGGTCTGTTAAGGAAACATGCAATCTACTTGATCCTCAAATGTTATGCAATGCATAGGATGCTTATCTTGGCTTGTAATCCAATGGTCACTTTGACCCAAACTACTCTATGCATATTCATACCTACTAAATGTATATCATGACTTTGATCATGTCTGTTTAATAATGCATTTCTCAGGTATTGTAACTTTTTCAAGAACCCTAGCTAGAACCCTAGAACACTTGCTGATGTAAAAGTAGCATGTAAACATATTTTCTGTGCTCAACAATACAACACACGCAGTAATGCCTATTTGGAGAGTCATGTTTCAAGGAGGTAGATACTTATATTTATAGATCCGACTACCAATAATGAGCACATCAGGTACAGCATATATCTGGGATCTGACAGGAAAGTGGACTCGTGTGGTCTATTCTCAACTCCACATCCATTTTATTTGACCCTAATGACCCGAATGTGAAAAACCAACAAAATGAAATAGGAAACCCCATCAGGCAGAAGTGTTGTCAGACGTTGTCAGGTGTTACTATGAAAACTGAGCAAGTTCATGATGGTGCTGACGGGTTTAGAGTTGAACGTGTCAGTGGATCAAAACGTAGTTCCAAGAATGACTCCGAGTATTGTGGGAGATGGTGGTTTGATAACCGCATGTTTAAAATTGTTGTCTGAAATATTGTCAAAGTTATACAAATTATATAATATAAATATATATACAATATTGACTCTTATATCTGGCACTCTCATGCTTAACAATCCTGACAAAGATCCAATTTTAGAGGAGCACAGCAGGCCTTCTTTGAGAAGTGAACATTGTTGTGCTAAACTTAGTTTGCTGCCTCTTTTCAAAGCAGCCACACATCCTCCTGACATATGGAGATCCATAATTCAACATGATTCAAGCTACTCTGGGTTTCTGGAGGGATTCAGATGCTGGAAAAGCTTTTCTACGCCCATAAATCCCATTTTGAATTCTGCCTCTGTTGTCGTAAACCAGAATGGATCAGAGTTGGAGGATGCATACGTTAGTGTGACGCCGCTGCCGTCGAACAGAGATAGAGAGGCTTGGTGAGAATCAAAACAAGTTTATTAACTTCAGTTCACTGTCATGAGACAAGCCGGTTACAACTGGTGGGGGCTAGTCTGGCTGGAACATACAGTCAAGTTAATAACTCTGAATCAATATGGCAAAGAACGGATTTCCTTTTCGTCGACTGAAGACTCCGGCCTGCGCATGGACTAATCCCTCTTTTTACCTTTAGGGTGAAGAGAAAATGTCAGAGTGCCAAATCTATTACTAGCGGAAGGCAACCTTTCGTTCATGTGTGTGACGAGTTGGACGGTGGCGTAAGGAGGCAGGAACAAGATTTAAATGTCATGCCCTCTCATTACACTGAGTCAGTGAGTGACAGATTCATACTCACAGATTTCCAGAAAAAGAAGGTGTAAACAAGCCCAATTAAAAAAATGATAATCATGAAAATATTTTTGGGGGTTTAAATCTTAAACGCTTGACTGCTTCTCTCAACATTTCAAACATGCACTTCAACAATGACCATAGAGGGGATATAGACCTCTGGGTTGTGGGTCAGTTAAACCAGGATATGGATGCACTCTGGTTGTTTATGTGTTTGTGGGATTGTAGATCAAAGATATTTGCAGCCTCAGACACCCAAACGCCCCCCTCCTCCTCCTCTTCCTCCTTCCTGGGTTTACCTCTCAGTCTGGTGGGATCTGTAGGGGCTGATATGCTTCTCTCTGTCATGTCCTCCTCTCATTAACCTCATACTGTAGCACCACTGCTGCCAATCACTGTGTTTACTGTGGGGTTCCAGTATTTGGGATTAGCTTGTGACTGACAAGTGGTTCAGTGGAGAAAAGCAGAGGGATGGGGGGTCATGATAATTCTGTAAATGGGAAACAAATCAAGGATGTATTTCTTCTGTTTTTTGCTTGTTTTTCTGAAGTTACTGACAAGTGTTTTTCGTTCGTTCCTAAGGGAGGGAGACATTTGAGTATACAGTCAGTTCTGTGTGTGTCGGTGTGTTCTCCTGCGTGTGCGTGAGTGTGTGCTTGTGTTTGTGTAAAATATGCACACCCTCCATGGTGATTTACATAGGGGGCTTCACCTTTCAGAGCAAACATTATCATCAGGGCATTCCATCAGCATAGGCCTCTGATGAGAGCAGACAATCATTACGCATTTCATCAAATGAAAGCCTGGCCCACTCCAAGTAAATTTCCTTACAAGCTGTCATGTTCAAAAAGAGGAAAAATAAACTGCAAATGCAGCTATCTATTCCCGTTAGACATTGATTAATATTTCATACGTGCTAGTTCGCACAAATAAGACTGTTGAACACACTGTATCATTTTGTCTGTTGATAAAGAGTCATTCTGCAGCCCCAAGGAAAGCAGAGAGACAGAGAGAAGAGAAGCACAGTAATAACGTTTCATAACACCGGTCATGATATGTGATATCTCCAACATTCTACATTATCAGTATTTGCATACATTATCATCATATACATTTTTATCATCAAAGTTCACCATGCAAAATTCACTCTTGGTAGATGTACCTGAAGTGAGAGAGAAGAGAGATAGAGCTCATCTGATGTGACAGACCTCTCCTTACCAGACATGGGCATTTGATATCAGTCTCTGTCACCTCCTCTTTCCTCCTCTTGAGAGTTATAAATAGGTCTGTGTTTAGCATATCAAAGGCGGAGAGAAGAAGAGAAGTGTGCGTGTGTGTGTGTGTGTGTGTGTGTGTGTGTGGGACTAATGAACACGACCTGTACTGTACTCCAAGTGCAAATGCTGTCAGTCTGCTTAACAGGGCCTGGGTGTGGTAGAGGTTACCTCACTTGCAGAACAGTACAGCATAGCCTGTTAGCCTGCATACACAGTTACTATGGAGGAGCTGCCTGCTACTGTAGCTACACAGTAGCAGGCCCTGCGGGCTCTGTTGCTATTTCATACCCGGTTAAACAGAAATGATAATATACTGACTGTGCCGCTACAGTTTCTGCCACAACAGACTGTCATCTATTGTGGGTACGCCTCAGCCGTTTCAGCCCTGGAAATAAATGGGAGAAATCCTCATGCCAGTGAATGTGCTGTTAAATAAATAATGAGATATCAAACGCTCTCGATATATGCATAACTACTGCCGTGCTAAGCATTTATTTTCCTTCCAACTGGTTGACTGTAATAGGTAATTCATGCAGTTCTCTGCTAAGCCTTGCCAATGCTAAATGACTTGTAAGCCAACTTAATTTAACGACTGTATCTCTAAAAAATGAGAATGAATTATCTTTGAAGCATATGGTGCAATGACAACTTGATAGGAATTGTTAAATATGCTCTTCATCTGCGCCCTGTTTTAGAAGCAAACTAACCTTTGTGTTCCCACGTCAGGACTCAGGAATGCAGATACCTAAATCAGGTGAATGTTGTCCGCTCCGCCAGATGAGGGCGCTGTCCTTGACAAACTTCTCGCGCTGTTTCAACAGCCTGTTCTCACAACCTGAGAACCACAGGCTCAGCACCGTCGTTCAAGTTAGAAGCATAATGTAGATGTGTGGTGTGTGTATTTGTTTTACTGTCAAAACCACATTTGATTTCAGTTTTTATTTTATTTTACCGAGACGTATTTAAATCCGTTTCCTAAGTTGTATCTAGCTGCTGGTGCATTTAAATTGCCATTCCAAACAGACGTTACGTATTACTACACTGTTCTATTACTGGAATCACATGATGATATGCGCACCTGTTGCCTGAAAACTAGGGTGAGGTTTGAATGGCACGCAGTGTCTGATGTCAAAGCCCTTTCCAAGTAGGGGACCGCGCGTCTCTACGCTTTATGCTCAAACAAACGTGCGACTACATAGCGCCACTGACTGTTTCTCGCTTCCCTAGGCAATGCTCGCTTTGACTGCAGTCCTTCTTGAATAATGCTCCCCATTAGAATGCCACTCACGCTTCGCGCCGTTTTAAACAGTCTAATCATAAAATAGAATGCCCTGTGCAGACCCCACTCATATCGTCAGGTAAGCGGTTTTATCCTCTAACAGTCCCGCCGTATGATCTCGACTCCATTGGGTTACACAATGCGCACAAAACCACTTCACAGTTGATCAGCATCGCGATAGAAACACATTTCCAGGCTTGTAACCCAATGTCTGAAAGAATGCTTTTCAAGGACTGAAGTTTTCTTTTTTGTGTATGAGACCCCCTCATCTCTCTCTCTCTCCCGCTGTCGCTATCGCTCTCTGCCCGTCTATCTATCTCTCTCTCCCCCCCTCTCTCTCTCCCTCTCGCTCTCTCTCTCTCGCTCTCTCTCTCTCTCTCTCTCTCGCCCTGTAGTTTTCTCTCTTGCTCTCCTTCCTCACCCCTCCTCTTTCTCTGCATCTCTGCATTCTCTCCTCCCGCTAGTCGTGTGGGAAGCTCGGTGCAGCTGTAACGCAGCATACTTATGAGACAGACAGGGATAGTTGCTATTACAAGACTCACCCCATTCTTGTCCAGCGTTCCTGGATCCCTGATGCCCGTTTTAACTATGGTTTATTTCAAAACAGGTTTTTGATTTATTTGGACGTCGGAGAGAGACATTTCAACATACCCGCATAGGAGTAAAAGCTGCATTATTCATTTTACGCGTCACTGTGTCACTGATCTTCTTTTTCTGAATATCTCAGCGAGTATCCCCCCCCCTCCTCCTCCTCCCCCTTCTTGTCATGGAATAGAGAATGGACTAGTTGTTACTTGACCGGCTATAGGAAGCCCGTTGAACTGAATTATTCTATATGACATGAAGCCTTTTTGGAGCTGAGGAAACATGACTCGGTTTGGTTCCTCTACTCCGCTAAATCGGGAGCTGTTTTCTTTAGCCTGACCCGTTTCTCGCCAACTTCACGCGCCCGGCATAAGCATCTCTGAGGACGGAGGGCTCGAGCCGTACGATTTACATCCCTTGCCCTCTCCTCGCCGTCTCTCGATCTTGAGAATGCTGGAGTTCTTTTACTGTCACTTCAACAGCCACTCGTCCTCTGTACCCGCTGGTTTGACGCGGAGGTGGGCGCAGTGTATTTAGTTCATTCCAAACGGAAATGCTTTATGGAGATACAACAACCTTGGGTACCTTATCAGAGAAATCATTTTTAAAAACAAGTGGAGCCTGACAGCGAGAGACGCATCGGCAGAAATTGGAGCCCATACTGCGATACCGACGCTGAATGGGAACAGCACGTCTCAATGCCCTGCCAATGTCCGCCCCACGAGAACACTCATTTACAGACGCTTTGGGTACGTGTACTCGGTTATTTTTACGCATGGTTGAAAAGCTTTTGTATGTACGTCTTTTTAGTTGCTTCATTTTGACGTGGTCAGGTCTTCACTGTACAGGGGCCACACGAGATGTCAGCTCACGATATCAGAGCAGTGGGTGTAGTGTATATTCCCCCTTCTGTCGAATATGTCGTTGGGAGAGGAGACAGTTAAAGAGATGAAAAAGAATGATAAATCATCCTAGAAATTTGAAAAGCAATGAGATCTGATTTGCAGAGTGTATTCTGGTTATTGAAAGGGTGGTTCTTATGCCTTTCGTTTTTTTAAAACTCATCCTTTCTTTTATCCTGCATCAGCGTTATAGACAATAAGTTACTAGTGACAATTCAGAAATTGTTATAATGCTTTATGGTGTTGTTTAATCATGCCTTAGTGTCTGATATTTTTGCCATTTTCTGGTGCGGTGAATGACTGTTTATTTTAAGTGATATAACCATTAGCTGTCTTTGCATTAGTAAGTTTAAAAAATGCTATTAGTGTATAGATACAGCATTTGGCCTACTGAAATAATTTGACCAAACATGACAGTAGAATGTTTTTCTGTGTGTGTAAAACACATATTTATTACGATTGTTTGTTTTTGTTGTCTTTTCCTCTCAAAGGTTACTAAATGGTTTTCTGGGGGATTTATGAAAGGCAAAATGCTGCTTCTAGTTCTGTTGGCCTTTTCCGTATCGAGTACATTTTCTGACTTGGATTCTGACCTCTCGGCGGAGACCTGCAGCGTATGCTCTTGCATGTCCATCGAGAACGTCCTCTATGTGAACTGTGAGAAGATAACTGTGTACAGACCGACACAGCTGCTTCCCCCAGCCTCCAGCCTCTACCATTTGAATTTTCAAAATAACCTATTGATCATCCTTTACCCCAACTCCTTTCTCAATTTCACCCATGCAGTCTCGTTGCAGCTGGGGAACAACAAATTACAGAACGTAGAGGGAGGGGCCTTCTTTGGCCTCAGTTCGTTAAAGCAGCTGCACTTAAACAACAACGAGTTAAAAGCACTCCGCGCTGACACTTTTGTGGGGATCGAGAACTTGGAATACCTCCAGGCTGACTATAACTTGATCAAGTACATTGAAAAAGGAGCCTTCAACAAACTCCATAAGCTCAAAGTCCTAATTCTCAATGACAATCTCGTCCAGAGCCTTCCTGACAACATTTTCCGTTTCGCCTCTCTGACTCATTTGGATATAAGGGGAAATAGGATTCAAAAGCTACCTTATCTTGGCGTTTTGGAGCACATTGGACGTATAGTGGAATTGCAGCTGGATGACAACCCATGGAATTGCACTTGTGATTTGTTACCGCTGAAAGCCTGGCTTGAGAATATGCCCTATAACATTTTTATTGGGGAGGCTATATGTGAAACCCCCAGTGATCTATACGGCAGGCTCCTGAAAGAAACTAACAAGCAGGAGCTATGCCCCATGGGAACAGGCAGTGACTTTGATGTAAAGATGCCCCCTTCCCAACCAGATAACGGACAGATAACATCTAACTTGGCCCCTACCACAATCGCACCCCTAGCCACCAAAGCTCCTAAAACAACAAACCCTTCTAAAATCTATGGTAATGGCATTGTAGCCGGTTTACCTCCAGGCAGAATTAATCCGATAGTCTCTTATCAGACCCGAACCCCCCCTCTGTCTTGCCCACAGCCGTGCACCTGCAAAGCCCACCCCTCTGACTTTGGCATTAGTGTCAGCTGCCAAGAGAGAAATATCAACAATCTAGCTGATCTCATCCCGAAACCTCAAAATGCCAAGAAGCTACACCTGAGTGGAAATTACATCAGAGACATAAGCCCAATGGACTTCCAAGGCTTCGAAGGTTTAGATTTATTGCATTTGGGCAGCAATCAAATAGTCACAGTTCAGAGGGGTGTGTTTTCTAATCTGACCAACCTGCGCAGGTTGTATCTTAATGGCAATCAGTTGGAACAGCTGCACCCTGAGATGTTCCTGGGCCTCACCAACCTCCAGTATCTGTATCTGGAATACAATGCCATCAAAGAGGTGCTGGCTGGTACTTTCGACTCCATGCCAAACCTGCAGCTGTTGTACCTGAACAACAACGTACTGAGGAGTCTCCCTGCATACATCTTTGCTGGCGTTTCGCTCGCCAGGCTTAACCTAAAAAACAACCACTTCATGAACCTGCCTGTGAGCGGTGTGCTCGACCAGCTGCGCTCCCTAACTCAGATCGACCTAGAGGGCAACCCCTGGGAATGTTCTTGTGACCTGGTGGCCCTCAAACTGTGGCTGGAGAAGTTGAGCGACGGAGTGGCCGCCAAGGAGGTCAAGTGCGCCTCCCCAGTCCAGTTCTCTAACATCGAGCTCCGGCTGCTGAAAAACGAGATCCTCTGCCCCAAGCTCATTGCAAGGCCCCCCTTCATCCTGACCAGCGCCACCCCAGTCGCCACCTCCATGTCCCCCGCAGGTGTGGGGAAAGCCCCCCCTGGAGGCCCAGTTCCTCTCTCTATCATGATCCTCAGCATTCTGGTGGTGCTGATTCTCACTGTGTTTGTGGCCTTCTGCCTTCTGATCTTCGTCCTGCGGAGGAACAAGAAGCCGGCGGGCCGCCAGGAAGGCATGGGGAACCAGGAGTGCGGCTCGATGCAGCTGCAGCTCCGAAGGCACAACAAGTCCAGCAAGAAGGATGACCTTGGAGGGGAGACCTTCATCCCCCAGACCATCGAGCACGTGAGCAGGAGCCACACCTGCGGAATCCGCGACTCGGATTCAGGGTTTAAGTTTGGCGACTCACAGAGGCAGAAGATCATCCTGAGAAACAGCGCCGACAAAGATAAGGACTCACTCCCTCTAGACCCTCGGAACAAGAGACTGAGCACAATAGATGAGCTGGACGAGTTATATCCCGGTCGGGATTCCAATATGTTTATTCAGAACTTTCTAGATAGCAAAAGGGATTTTAACAGTATAGGGATGAGTGGGTTTGAGATCCGTTACCCTGAAAAACCACTGGACAAAAAGATGAAAAAGTCCCTCATAGGGGGAAACCATAGCAAGATAGTGGTAGAGCAGAGGAAAAGCGAGTATTATGAACTCAAGGCAAAACTTCAAGGTACGCCTGACTACCTGCAGGTGTTGGAGGAGCAGACTCAGCTGAGTAAAATGTAGGCTATTTATCCATTCATTTCACACCAACCCCTGACACACATACATGCACGCACACAGGCACACATTCAAACACACCCACACATACACACACACACACACAAACATTACAAAAGTGCCTTCTGGAAATCCTCTGACCAATGGAGAACTGTACAAGAGTGCTTCTGTGAGATATCAGTATCAGTATGAGAATCAATGTCTGTGTTGCAATTACAAACCTTTGGGGATTGACGCCATTCTGACATGTATGAATATCATCATACCACAAGACACCCTTAAGAGACAGAATTGCTGCTAATGAAATTGGTACTCGTTTATTCTTTTTTTTTCCAACCAAATCATTGGGTTATGAAAACAATGTTGAGTGTACCTCATCATGGCCCCTTAACGGGGGTGGTGGTTGATTTTTTGTGGATCAAAGTATTTTGGATGAATTAACACTATCAGGATCAGTGACTGACATTTCCCCATGGAATATACAGTATTGGTTTCTCCCAAACCTGCAGACTCACACTACCTGTTGGATCATACCACTGCTGGGTATAGGGGTTCTCTAAAGCCTTTGTTTTCAGTTAGGGAGGAGGCACTACAAAACTAATGTGGAATGATTCTATTACTTGTTTGTGTAAAGAGCCATGTTAATAGTGTTTGGATGAGATTGTGTTTCCCCTCTTCTTGGTATATTTGGGTATGGCACACCGTGGGGACATTCTTTTAAAGCCCAAGAGAAAAGAGCTGCTTGCCATGTAAGCGTATCTGGATTTATTTTGTAAGTCTGCATTATTTGTATCTGTGCGACAGTTTGTAAATTACAACATAAGACAAAACGACACCGTGAAAAAGAGACTATACTTGGAAAAAGAAAAAGTCCAACAAACACAAATATAAGATCGAAGACCCCTGTCTGCTGTCAATTCCTAGTCAATTTAACTACATAATTAATTTATTTTTCTATGCAGGATTATTTAAAGATTATTGGTACTATTTAAAAACGATCGAAACAAACTTGTAGAATGCATTGAGCAAATTGGGCCCAGCTATTAAGCTACAAAATGATTTATCAAAGTAAATGTTTATGTTCTTTGAATTTCTTCAAGAACCTTATTGGTCTGGGATTGAGGGTGATAGTGATAATATGTGACATTTTCACTATTGTATTGCACGAGCTGAGGCCTAATAGTTTGTGAAGTTTAACATTTTCCTTATTATTATAACCCACAGTATCTTGTAAAAGGTTTCTTATTAACATTATGCAACCAAAATAAATGTGCATTAAAGTGTTACAATTCTGGATTGTTCGAGTGTCTGCGATGGGGTTGAAGCAGAAAGGTTTGTTGGAGATTATTCTAGAATAATCTGTAGATGAAAATTGGATGGCAATGGATTTGTTTTATAAAGCTACTGATCTTGAAAGAATCCTATCTGACAACATGTGCAATATTGAAATGCTCAATCATGATCGCTTAAATCATTTATTTTATTTATTAGTTCAAAGTTATATTGTGGAGACAACTTATTCTATTTCAAATTATTTTATCCACTTAATTTTATCAAGTCCTTATTTAAAATATTGTTAAGTTAATAAGTGTTTGAAATACAAAAACGAATAGAATGTACCTTGAACGATATAATAAATACAATTTTCTATCAGTCAGCAGAATATTGTATATTGGTTAGTTTTTATTGTATAAACATGTTAAATTCAAGGTATTAAAATCAGAACCTATTTGCACTGTGTTTTTTCCTTTCTTCTTGAAAATGTCATTTTGTTTCCTTCGTCATTTCAGTTGCTTTACAAAATAAAGCTTTGGATGCCCATGAAGAAAAATTGCTCCCTGTTCCGGTGCTACATACCTTTTTGATACTGTGTGACATTTAATTCAATGAATCCCTAAACATGCCACCGTGAAACTGCAATTGCAGATTTAATTACTGCTGCCTGTAGGGTGTGCTCTCAAGCCTAAAACCTTCATATCATGAAACCATCATAGGTTCCTATCCTGATCAGCTGTGCCGTGTTACCTTATACGTTTAATCTTCAATAGGAAGTATCAAAATCTAAAGCTTTTTTCTTTCAAACTCATGTTGAAGTACTGTTGTCTTGTTTGTGCTGTGCAGATGGTCTAGTTAATGCTTGTATTGTGCTTTTTCAGAAGAGGTATTGGACCGAAATTAAACTACTCTTCTGCTCAATTAGAGACCATTGTTAATGATTAATGATGACATACCTAATCCAGCAGATCGTTCTACTGTCCTTCAGTCTAGGCACAGATGGAATAGAAACGAGATTTTAAAATGTGTTCTTTAACATGGATGCAGTCCTGATGATGAGGACCGCAGTACTGTGGGTATAGTTATTCCAGATGACTAAAGCGATTCACGTAGGTTTTGAACCGTACTGTAACAAACTTTCTACATACATAAATCTGTGTCATGAACTTGCTGTTGTACGACTGTTCAACAGACTCTTTGATCCGCTCCTGCTCTTCTTCCTGTTGCTTATGTGGCCTTTCTGCCTCTATAATGTCCAAACAAGGTTTCGTAGAGTCATCATGAGGTAGTATTGTTTTAATTGGAAAATTCATCATATCCACTCAGGTTGAAATGGTCAAATGTATTTGTTGTTTCAAACTTTATTTGACCAGTTTTCTCCCACTGATATTTCTATCACTTTTCTGAAGGGCGTCCTTGCCATAACGGCCATGTTGGTGCATAGAGATGGATGTCTGGATATCTTCTCCATGCGATTATTCCTTCACTGATGGTACATAACTACTTTGTTCCTGCTCTTGGCTCTTTGTTGAACTGTAAGAGCAGTAGCCGTCTTAATGCTGGGCCAACAGTATTGATTGGCAGCTGCAGTGTGAATCACCAATGTTCCCCTAACCCCACTCAGTGCTAACACGTTTTCATATCTGTGTGTATCAAAGGATCTCTGTGCTTTTTGTCTTTTGAAGTTTGCGTCTTTTGTTTGAATGAAAAGGAGTTTGGGAGAGAAAACATCAACGTTGATTTATTTATTTTTTGCCTTCAAAAGGCATGTTGTTTTGAGTTGATTTTATGAGAGCGGTGAAGGGGCACTTCAATTATTGTGTTCGAGTTTAGGTGTGTGTGTTTATCCATTTGTCTTAACGGAGAACAGGGAGTGTGTGTTTTTGGAGAGAGCAAGAGAGAGAGAGAGAGTGTTCCTTTCTGTGGTATTTGTAAGCAGAGACAGTGGGGGATCTTCATCCTAGCGTTTAGCGGTGGTGATGCCTACCTTCCCACATCTGTGACAGTGTTTATTTTCCCAAATTACTAGCTCCATCTCGCCTTTGATGCCAACAACACCGAGAGTGGTGACTACGGCAACTGTTGATGTCAGAGACGAGGGTTTAATTGACACCTACAGAGAGTATTACGTAAGCTTTCGAACTCAAGTTACAAGCACCTCCAGCTTCTGTGAATGTACAGTATCTGTGATCAATCTCCCGGACGGATGAGCATGAGGAGTGCATGGGTGTGTTTAGTCAGAGGTGTACAGACACCATGCCTCACTTCTCACAGATATACTGTATGTGCATTTGCCTTTTGATGTATCATGCAGACTGTAATCTTAGATCCAGTGTCTTGGAACATGGAATATTGTAGTGCATGAGATCTCCCTTTTTAGATGTTTTGCATCGAATATTGCATGGAAACTCAAAGGTCGCTCTTCAAACTGTTTTAACATCTTTCTTGTTTCATGACTCATTTCAAATGGCTTTAGGAGATTCTGACATGATACATGATACATTCATCATATGGGTTTTCTTGAGATTAGATTATTCTAAGTGTGTGCATCTGTTATAAATCCATCTGTTTTTATCCAGTCAGGGAAATTAAAAGCAATGCTATAGCTTTAATACACATATGTCAACTTACACTACTGGGACCATAACTATAGGGTATTCAGTGCTCTTTCACACAACATGATTAGAATAATCTGGGATTCTATTCATGTAAAGTGTTACCTGACATTTGAGTCTTAATCACAGTTCAGCATTAGACGTCTGATGTCATTGGGATCTACCGGCATCCATGACTCGTAAAGGTCGATCTTCAGCCTGGGAAACAGGAAATGCCTTCCTGGATAATTAAAAGCTTTAGCTGGGAAACATGGTGCAGGCCCCACCTCTAGGTAATGTTGATATCCACCCCTAATAGCAAAGTCACTGACCTTGACTCTTCACCCTGTCTACCTCAGTCCCTCCACCAGTGTCTGAGGGCACCTTTTCCCTTCGTCTCTCACCTTGCAGCTGAAGCCTCAATCACCTCTGTTGTTCCCATGGCTCGATGCCAATTGATTTCCACATGCAGATGTATCCCTGCTCAATGTCACATGCCAGTTAACGCTGTGACTTTCTGTTTGTGTCTGCCGTGAAGCTGAGAGAACGACGGGCTGCATACAAAAGCAGAGAGAGAGAGCCAATGGCCCGACGGATGGTCGTCCTTTTTCCCCACCAACCAGCAAGTGATAAAGGCCGGCAGGCTGAGCTGTGATTGGTAGATAAAGGGAATGGATTAAACCGTGGGGTCGCTGCCAGTCCCGAATAATGTGGCCATTTGTCTAAGAGAAGGGAGAGAGAGAGGTGAGGAGAGGAAGAAAAAAAGAGAAGAGGAAAGAAGAGGAGATGGGAAGCAATATCGTAAGGTCATGTGCAGGTCTCAGAAAGGCTCTGTAATTTATCCACCATCCTACAGCTTCTCTTTGTCATGACAAACTCAACAATAGAGTATTCTGTCTGTACTTGCAAGTGATTAGCGCAGGGCAGTCTTGGTAAAACGATGAAACAAGATATTGACTTTGTATTATGATTCAGGAAGAGATGCACACTCCAGCATACTGTTCAGACTCGGAGCTGTTTCGGTGTTCTGCAGGACACTACATGCCATATGCTGCTGATTGCACCCAGGGCCCCTTCTAGCTTATTGTATGTTTGTTTGCGTAGTGGTGTGTGTCAAGATTCATTGTTGAACATCAGAGATGCTCCTTGGGCAGTTTCTCTACATCTTAAATTGGCCCATTTGAGAAGGGAGATGAAGTGAGAGAGAGAGAGAGAGAGAGAGAGAGAGAGAGAGAGGAAGGGGAAGGGAATGGAGAGAGGAAACAGGTTTGCTGGGGTGATTTTTAGAAGGGTTGTAGATGCCCTACATACAGTCCTGCCATCCACTCACCTGCATCGCAATAGAAGCTGGCTTCTCCCTCCTCTCCTTTTTGTGCTGAGTAACGTTCAATACTTTTTCTTTTTTTTACTTAACATATTTTTTATATTACAGCCCATGAATAAATCATGTGTTTTTCCACTTCTCTGATTATTCTCACGGTAAAACAGACTTGAGGTGGCGTTTGAGCGTATCGTCAAACATTAATACACCAAAGAAATACTGTTAACCAGCCGTGACAAATGTCAATCACACGAGCGCATCTTAAACCAGGGACAACCCTCACGACAAGCCGGCATTGCATTCCTGCTGAGTTTAGCTCCAAAGTAAGATTTCCGTCTGCAGTGCAATATTTTGGTCACGGACCTTTTATCTCCCAACATTTAAGCCGTGAATGGATGTTGTTCATGAATGTTTAATATGCCAAAATGAACCAAGTGGGAGTTTTCAACTCTTATTCAATCTCGAATAATAACAACAAGAATGAAGAGGAAGGGCGCTAGGAGGGGAGTGTCTTGGGTGACAGAGCACAGACAAACAACATCAGTTAAGAGAAACCAAGTCTTTTCCCAAGCTCCCTCTGTGCAGGTGCACCAGCAGCAACATGACAAGGATGTTACTGGCTGTTTTACACGGAGAACAATGTGTAAGGAAGGAGAGGTGGGGGGGGGGGGGGGTGTTTGTGTGTGTGGGGCGGTGGTGGTGGTGGTGACAGTTTGATTTCTGAAAGGGGAGGTGGGGGGGGAGAAAGATAAAGGTACAAACAAAATGGGTTGTTTTTTTGCGGCGCGTTTGACAGGCATGTGTATTTCTGCAAGTCAACGCTACTGAACGACAGTTGCAATCAAGGTTGTGATTGGTCCGTTTTTCTGACTCGCAAAATCTTTGTGGTTGTTTGATGGGATGGGCTGAATGCATTGTCTGTGACTAGAGTAGATGGTTAAGGTTCGGGGATAGGTGTGTGAGCACAGATGCGACCACATCCACAGCGGCCATTCAACAGAAGAGGTGCTTCCCTTAGCCCTCGTCTCTGTCGCCCTGTCTAATATAGAGAGAGAACAGACAGGGTACTTTACTCTGGACTATGGAAACACACTCATCCTTGAGCCCTCTTACTTAGAACAACACTGCTGCCAGCCATCTTGTGCTCTGTCGACACAATGTGTGTGGTGAGTGAAATTCTTTTGGACAACCCTTGTTTGTTGTTTTGCTTAACACTTGTGGATCTGCTTCTGATAGCCCTTGTAGTCGGTGCAAAACATACTTCTTAGTTCATAACTATTGTATATGAATCCTGGAAGTGATTGTCAAGTTAAATGACCTGTCCCTGTGGCTAAATCCAAAATCCCTCAGAATGAGTGACAACTTGACAGATTGGCTAAATGAAATCTAGTATTACTGTCAGTGAGAGTGCGTGTGTGTGTGCACAAACAGAAGTACACTTTGCATTTTCACTGTATCCCTCAGTGCTCCATAAAACCACCTGACCTGGATTGTGCTATTCCCTTGGCAACAAGCAGTTTTCTATCCAAGTCGAGTCTGTATTGCTGAGATGTAGAACATTCTTTATATTATGACCTCGTATTTGAGTATGCACAAACAAGATTAGTTCACATTCTGCCGAATATGACGGGATACAAAGTCAATACACTACAATAATGTTAACCCTCCCTACGCTCATTGTAATTAGTTTACAGACATGTAAAATCAATCTGAAATCAATATGCGCAATAATGAAAGATGATGGCGGCATGCTGGAACCTGTTTTAGTTAGAGTACATGAGGAAAGAGAAATGTTTCACTAAAATAGGCAAATATGAACATGACAAGTGGTGATAGACAAAGCATGCTTATGAACAGGCCAGGTTTTCCTCATAGCGCTTAACTCCCTCTACCCCACCTCACCGTTTCAGGATATTTTTTTTTACCTCACTTCCTGTGACCACACATGCTGGGAATGTCACTTTGAACTTCAAATTGAGTTCTACCAATGATTTCCCTCAAGGCTAAGGGGAACATACCCCCAGAATAAAGCAATATGTTGTTAACTTTAAATCGGAAATAACATACTACATAACTGAATCGTGGAGGCCATGGAGACAGGCTATAGTTGTCCGAGGTACGTAAACAGATTGTTCCCATGGTCCACAGTTATAATCCCCAGTGGTTAAACATAGCAAATTCTGATAATAGTTTCGATGACACAGAGTCCTCTAGTTTTTTTAGGAAATGGCACCGTGTAACTCCCTCACATCCTACAAGTCATGTTTCATTCTCTACAAAGGCAGATGGCATTGCCATTGATTTGGTTTCATGAAACAGGCATGATATCAAAGCACACACGCACACACACAGTTCTGGAGTCAAAGTGGAAATAGTCTGATCAAACCTGTCTAAAGTAGACTACCTGACACAATGGAACTAATGTGAAAATCTAAAATGTCGAAACTAGGCATGCAAGAGAAGCAAAGTGAAGTGCACACCCCACAGAAAAAGAGATTTCATGCAGTTGCACTATGAGAAACCCGCGTCCACAGCACAATTTTTTTTTTTGTAGCTTATGGTTTAATGCGATGTCTAGTCATCTGAACTTAAGCCATCACGGAGCGGGTTGAAGGTGTTTGCGGTCAGTATGGCTGCTCTTGAGTCTCCTGAAAACAGAAGCTGCTCGTCCTGTGGTCAACCTCGCTGACGCCAGCATGCAGTCATGGGTAAAAAGTCTCCTCTCTGCTGTTCTAGGATCAGTTACTCAGCTCCAAATCTATTGCACAAACCTCAAAGGGGTAAATACAGACTCTCTCTGGATAAATGAACTCTGAATAGGAGTTTGACGCACACTCGTATAATCACATGTGCATTCCAGCAAAACTATTTTCCCCAAACCCACACAAGACACACACGGTGTGCTTGGTGTGTTGCTTGGAAATGTCATCTATAAAAACGTCATCCATTATTAACTCGGGGATGTGAAGTAGGTTAAAGAGTGCATATCCTGATGGGGTAATGTTCTATGAAGACTTGTGTCAACAGAGAAAATTGTTTTTGTGTGCGTATGTGTGTTCCTACAAAAAGGTGCACCTGTAAGAATGATGACTTCTACAGAGAAAAATTGAAATGATGTCCAGAATGCAATAGCAATGCATTTAAAATGGCCTCAATTACTTATTTCCATCAGTCCAGGTTTTGTTTGTGCGTCTTGTAAATACGTTTTCCAAGTATACCACGTACTTGATGACGGTCTTACTCTTCTATGAATGTTGAGCTACCTCAGTCCTCTAGGTTTTCCTGGGCTGGCCTTAAAAGGACCTTACACCTTTTAGCAACAATGTATACTTACACGCTGTCCTCCAGCTACAAGCAGATAACATTGCTAGGGTAGCGGAGGGCGACACTATCTCCATGCTCGTCTTCCGGGGGGGGGGGGGTCAAATTGTGAGGGATCACCAACCCCACTTCCAAGCTATCCTAACCGGAACATTGCTGTGTCAACCCCTTTCCTTAAAATCCATCCTCAACATCGCTTACCATGCCTGACAACTGTCGCCGAGGAAAACTCCAAGTTACCTGAACCTGTCCTTAAGTTGGATTGTGAAAAAGGAGAATGGATGAGAGGGAATGTTGAAGAGGTCTATTCTTTCTTTTCATAAATCCACTTTTTCCGTGTGGTGCGTGGCTAGCCCAGGTTCCACTGGTGTGAATTATAGGCAATTGGTTGCATAATCAACCCCCACATTAATCATGAATGCTGTTCCCCATGGCAACTCTTTTAAATAAATTAGTCCTTTTCCCCCCACACACTCACTCACTCTCTCTCTTTCTCTCCTACTCTCTCTCTCTCTCTCTCTCTCTCTCTTTCTCTCTTTATCTCTCTCTCTCTCTCCAAATGCAACGTTCTGCATCTAATGTAGATGTATTAGCTCTTCTTACTCGGCTCCCCAACATCAATTCACATTTTTGGGCGCCGGACACCGCTGATGGCTTTGATTTACATTTATGGCTTTGATTTTCCATTCCGTACATAATGTGATCTCACTATTATATGCTCCACTGTTATTTCCCTTTCTTTTCTTTATCTGGGCATGTGGATTGTTGGAGGTGTACATTTTTCTTCACATATACATCAGTTGCAAATGAGTCGCCCAAACAATGACAGATCAACCGCCGCTGACAAACATGCAGCTCTCCCCGGCTTTCTCTCTTTTGTCTCTCTCTTTCGCCATCGCACCCTCACCCCCCCCCCCCCCCCCCCCCCCCCCTTCCTTCCCACACGCTGCCCGTCAGCCCACGCCGCCTCACTCCCGCCCGCTCGCAGCCACTCTCTCTCCCTCTCTCTCTCTCTCTCCCTCGCTCTCTCTCTTTATCTCCCTCTCTCCCTCCAGCAGGCGTGAGCTCGAAAGGGCCTGTTTGTGCATGCGTTCCGCTGAATGTGCATGCGCGAGGCTCCCGCCTGTGTTCCGCTACATGTGCATGCCCTGGGTATACGTGTACTGAAGGATCAGCAGAGGGACGGTTGTGGTTGTCACTCAGCTGTCACTTGCTCACCCTCCATCCCTTACTGGTGCTGCCTCTCTTTCCCCACAGGAAAGTGTGTGTGTGTGTGTTCAGTACATGTGTGTTTGAATATGTGTGCACTTGTCCATGTGTGTTTGTGTATGTGTTTTTCTGCACCCCGTTGAACATCATTCCATAAAATACACCTCGTCTCCCGTGTGGAGAGAGAGAGTAGAGGGGTGGGCCAAAGTGGCTCTTAAACGGGTTCAAATGGGTCATTAGTTTAATCAGGGGGAAAAGCAGTGGAGGGACTCAGTCCATTAGGGTATAGCATATCTCTCTCTCTCTCTCTCTCTCTCTCTCTCTCTCTCTCTGTCTCTCTCTCTCTCTCTGTCTCTCTGTGTGTGTGTCTCTGTGTCTCTCTCTTCTCTTCCTTCAGAGGACCCGGACGTTGATTTGTGCTGTTCCAACAGAAAATGCTCTGTTTGGATCCCAGAATCCTCTGCTCTCTGGCAACATCGCACAGTGCCCGGGGAGGCGCGCGGAAATCCATCAAAGACGGGTAGGATGATTAAACGAAAAACACTGATGCCAGAGAGCCGTTTAAAACTTCAGAAGTCAGCCGTCAAATGTGGAGAGGAGACTAGATGACTCAACAACGGTGGAGGTTGGGCTTGTGGTCGCTCCGGGGTGGACGGCGAAAGGGGCTAACACTCCTCTCCTTTTTACTCCCCTCCCGCTGTCTCTCTGTCTTCCATGTGTATGATTCTCTATTTCGCAGTATCCCGCTCTCTGTCTCTCTTACCCTCTCTCTGTCCCTTTTGTCCCTCTTTTATCTCTTTCCCTCTCTCTTTCTCTCTCTCTCTCTCTCTCTCTCACATGCTTGCTCTTTCTCTCTCACGCTCTCCCTCCCTCCCTCTCTCTCTCATGCTTGCTCTTTGTCTCTCCCTCCTTCTCTCTCTCTCCCTCTCTCTCTCTCACGCTTGCTCTCTCTCTTTCCCTCTCTCTCTCTCTCACGCTTGCTCTCTCTCTCTCTCCCTCTCTCTCTCTCACGCTTGCTGTTTCGCTCTTTCTTTCTCGCTCATTCTCTCTCAGGAGGGAGTGTTGTACCTTGCCTCTGCCAGATGGGCAGTGCAGACAGAATATTGAAACCAGTATGTGCTCAGTATTCCAAAGGGAGTGAATGTTGAACCTAGTCTAAAGGGAGGTTTATGCACAGTATTTTAATAGTTACACATTTTGGCCTGAGGCCTGTTACACAAAGCCTCTGCTTGCCCGAAGGATGTATAATGCATGTTGAATGCACCCATGCCACTCTGAAATGATGTTGAACATCAACTAGACCAAATGTTGCTGAAAGCAAAGTTTATATTACAGTGGGTTAGACCTAACACTCAAACAGAAAACTAGCTGCCTACATGATGATTTGTCGAATACGGTAGGTTCTTGTGTTTCACTGTGAAGTTTGCTGTGCTCAAGGAAGCAGCTGCATCTAGCCTTTACCTGTCTGATGGTAAGAGGATATAGAGTTGAGGCTAGTGGCTGAGCGGGGAACATGATCATGTTGATTAGGAGGGCTGTTCAGATGGGGCGTTCGCGGCGTGGGCTATAATGTGATCACACACTTAGACGATGGCCGTGCATCCATCAGTGAGCCGTTTCTCTCCTCGGTGTTATCAGGTGCCGAAGCCTCCCATCTTCACCAAACCCTACCGTCGTTCTATCAGCCCTCACACTGTTAAATCCCCATCTCCTCCCATCGGTTGCACACAAGAGGGCTGCAGGCACCAGCTTGCTGGTCCACCTGGGATCTCCTCTGTCTATCTTTTAGCTCAGACCGCTCTCTCTCTCTGCTTCTGACTGCCTCTCTCACTCTCTCACACTCTCTCTGCCTTTCTCTCTCTGCCTCTCTCTCACACTCTCTGCCTCTCTCTCACACTCTCTCTGCCTTTCTCTCTCTGCCTCTCTCTCACACTCTCTGCCTCTCTCTCACACTCTCTCTGCTTCTGACTGCCTCTCTCACTCTGTCACACTCTGTGCCTCTCTCTCACACTCTCTCTGCCTTTCTCTCTCTGCCTCTCTCTCGCTCTATCTCTCTCTCTGCCTTTCACTCTTTCCATCTGCCTCTTTAACTCTAGCTCTCTAACTCTAGCTCTCTCACTCTAGCTCTCTGCCTTTCACTCCCTTTTCATCTAGCTTTGTCACTCTCTCTGCCTCTCTCTCTCTCGCTCTGCCTCTCTCTCTCGCTTTCTGCCTTTCACTCTCTCTCTGCCTCTCACTCTCTCTCTCTGCCTTTCACTCTCTGCCTGTCTCTCTCTGCCTTTCACTCTCTCTCTCTCTGCCTTTCACTCTCTGCCTCTCTCTCTGCCTATCACTCTCTCTCTTTGCCTCTCACTCTCTCTCTCTGCCTCTCTCTCTCTCTGCCTCTCTCTCGCATGCCCAGGGGAGCCTGACGGAGGAGTGTTTGTGGAGGATAACTCCACTGTTTTCGAGCAGACTCCCCAGTTTATGGTGACCAGGTTACCGTCATGGCTGTTCGTTCTCATCCATTTTGGTCAGAGTCAGTTGCTGTTGGGAGCAGAGGAGCCGTTGCCAGAGGTTACGAGGACATGTGCTTGTTTGGCTGATTGGCTGTCTGGTTAGCAGTTTGTCTGTTCTTCTATTTTATTAGCCTTTTCTGGGAACATATTAAAAACTTGAAGCCTCCAGTGCATGTTGCTCGTAAGATACTGGTAAGATGGTGCATCTATAAATTCACTGCCACAGTACTGACAGAGCTATTAGAAAACACTATAAAGGCATGATTTAACTTAACCTATTCGAAGTCAGCAGATTCCGCCGTATTTACCAATCTATAAAGAGGGAGGTGTTGTATACTCTGTGAAACGATAACTCACAACGCATGTCCCCCGCCTTTGCAAGAGGACGTTCCTCTCCGCTCTCGAAATGTCAGTTTTGAAATAATTGCATACCCAAATGCATAACGTCACGTATTGCTGGGGTTCGATCATTTCCAAGGTACACACAGAAGCCTTCGCTTTTCGCTCACTCCCTCTCCTTCCTCCCCACCACTCAGCAAACATGATTTCATTCGCAAGCCTGCCTTTTCGTTTCTCCCTGCCGATGCCGAAGCATGTACTTTTTCACAATTTCTTTATTTGCCCCACCCCCTTATTTCCTCCCCCTTCCTCTTGGTTCTCCCAGGCGACCCTGCGGATTCTAATGAGTGTGAGGCGAGTGGGGACCCCCAGGCCTCCCAAACTCAGGATGGGGAGGGTAATTATGCAGATCGTATTCATAAATCCACTCCCGTAGCTTCGCCTCAGCCAGGAAGCAGATCAAGATGGCTGACAGGCTACCAGGGACTCTGTGGGCCACAGATAAAGAAGCAGCTCAAAGTGTCACAGGGAAAACTCTATAATGCCTTCTGATTTCAACATGTTGCCACGTACCAAAGCAGTAAAAACCATGCAGTTTCTCAAAGTCGTTTTCCACTGATTTAACTAGGGGAAAAGGCAGTTTTTTGTGGGCAAAAACGAGAGATATCATTCCTTAATGGTTTCCAAAGCAGCTAGCATATATGGCCTCTGACGTTTAATATGCCTCAAATTGACATTCATCCCTTTATATTGATATAACCACTTGCATCCTTCAGTTTTTTCTTTAAACATCCTATTCCACAGGTGAAATTGTTTTTGAGGATGCAAATATCCCTCTGTATCACTTGATCTACAGGGAGCACACAATTATTTTTTCCAGTATTGTGAATGCATTGTTTTCAATTGCTTTCTTTCTAGTATTATTGTGTCAGTTATTCTCTTGTGAGGAAAGGTTACAAACAGATATCAAGCCATGTCTGGTTCTTTCTTATTGTCTCCATCTTGAAAAGAAAAATCCAATAAAAGTGACATTTCCCACAAAGAATTCACTCTACCACATCATTTGATGGCTCTTTACGGTGTCAAGATGGGGCCATTAAAATAATCATTGTTCACAGTTAATCATTTCTGGCAGAATGTCATGAGACTAGGATTGGCCACAGGGAAAACATGCTGTAAATGCTTTGGCACGAGGGCGAGAGAGGTTTTGACTGAAACAGTTACAAACATGAAGGTTCAACACGGCCCGTGAAGTTACTTATAAGAGTTAAGAACCTCCCTCATTTGGCAGCTTGAACCAGCCTCAGGCTTTAGTTTAAAAGACGCCCCGTTGATCCAACAGCAGACACCTACAAACAGGCCTGATTGCTGCTGTTAATTCACTCCCATCCCGGTTGAAGAGGCTCGAGAGAAACTGTTCCAGGTAACTTTGGATGATGCAATGTTTTGCAAATGGATGATCTTGTCTAAATTTGGGGAATGTGGTAGGGGGACGATGTGCATAATTTACTTGTGTAGTTTCGTGCTGATCCTGCTCTGCTAATAATTTACGGACTATCCTTCACGCCCTCGCACACACAGGCACACACACGCATACACTCACACATGCACGCACACGCACGCATACACTCACACATGCACACACACAGGCATACATTCACACATCCACACACATACACTCACACACGCATACACTCACACATATACATATAGTCACACACACACACACACACACACACAGACACGCACTCCCATAGCCAACTCAGCTAATTGATCTGCTGAGTGACTGTTATTTCTGTTTGTTGCATCAGTACCATCTGTCAGTGAGTTAAACATGGTCTTCTCTTATTGCATATTAATGTCATCAGAAGTAGTGCAACGTCACCACGCAGACTTTGTTGTTATGACAGAAGGTTCCGGACGAGAAACAGCAGACAAGGCAGGAGGAGGGGTTTGATTGGTAAAGTAGCGCAAGTGGAAAAAAAGTCATACTGGCTTCTGATGCCCTATCAAACCTTAACACCAGTCCCTCATTCCACAAGGGTTTAATATTGGACCAAAGAGAAGAGCTACTTATCAAGGAAAGTGTGATAGCAGGACATTTTATTTGCCTTTTACTCCTTTCTTAAAGAGGCCGGGTGAAGGAGCGTTCTCTGAACAGGAAGTGACTTTCAGAGTTAGCAGCGTTTTACAAGGCCCTTCCATCTATGGCTTTAAGTTGTCGAGAGGAAGGTACAGAGTGATACTCAGCAGGCCGAAGAGGTCAGGAGGAAGAGTCAGGTTTGACCACGTCAAAAACGTTCACTGCTATCTGCTGAAGTATTCGTATTGTACTCCTGGATAGACTAGGTACTTCAGGCTGTCTGACATCCGCACATTGGTTATGGTCTAGTTAACTAGAAGTAATGGGCTTCTAAATCTCTATCAAAAAATTTGTTAAGCATGTGATTACTATATTTGACCCATCTTGAAACTATATTGAATCTCACCACAAAACGACTGCATACATACATTATTCCAAACTTTATAGCACTCATGGTCATTACATAGCAGTATAACTGTTCTGTGGCTCTGGTCGAAATAATTAGAAATTAAATTTACGGCACTGTGACATTCCATTACTTTCCAACCATGGCATGCTAGATTTAGCATGAGTGGGAAACTTCTACTTTAGTAGTGACAGTTGTCTGTAAATAACAATGATAAGTTCCTTCCCATGCCACACATTATAAACATTTATGTTTATAAAGTTTTGCATTGCCATGTAAAAAGTAATAATTGTACTTTAAATGTAAAAATGATCTAACCTTGTGATGTCATTTCCTTGTAGGATTTGAGGGATTTAAAGAGATCAGAAAAGAGGAATAATGATATAATGCTATTAAGCAAAGGGAATGTTCTATATAAAGAACCAATTGTCGTTTGAATTAACAGTCCATACAGCACTCGTCTGCTCATGGGTTTTTGTACATCTGTCATATGTTTTACCAAGTGACACGAGGAATCTCCATCAGTATGCTTATCTTCTTTGCTATCCTCTTTATGAATCATTCAACCAATCATTCATGCTCATCATTTTTATTTTCAGCCACAGACAGTTCCATAAATACATTTTTAGTGGAAGTATTTCATTTTTGTTTACCAAAGGTATTACATAGTATCCAGATTGAGGCTGCAAGCTCCACTAAAAATCTGCTAAAACATTGCAGAAAAAGCAGTCCTTAATTAGAAACTTAGAAAGGAGAATTGCACTACCTATAATGATATTTCCCATAAGGAAGTTTACATCATTACTTTAATCTTTGCTTGAAAATGTCATTAACATGGTTTAGTCAGAACTCAATTTCATTAAATCTGGTCAAGAAGGGACTTGCTCTCCCAAGACGTGTGTCTCTTTCTCTCCTTACGTTGTGAAAGGGATGTAAGGATGAGAAGCACATCAGCTTTCACGCCTGCTTGTTTCTCTGGCACCAAGATGATCTCCTGTGGCATGGATCACTCACAGAGATAGGCACAGAGACAGGAGGTAATCTGTTTTTGCAGGGGGGTGAGAGAGAAAACTAGAAGGTAGGAGTGACAGGGGGTCAGAGAAAGAGAGAGGAGAGTGTTCTCGTCTGGGAAAGAATGTGTGTAGAAGTCATAAAGAGAGAGTGTGCGACAGAGCCAAAGACAGGTGGGGGGTGCGGGAGGTGGGTTAGAGGATGAGGAGTAACCACTGAAGGACTCTTTATTCATTTGGACGACAGGTGTAAGCTAGGGTGACAGGATCCTTCCCCTTGGTTCTTGGACGTCCCCTCCCACCCACCCATGGCAGAGCCGAGAGGAGATGGGTAATTTGTGGAGCAACTGAAGTGCTCTGCAGCATATTGATCCCTGTCTCGCTGCGGTCAGGATTCAAGGCTGCCAGGAAGGCAGAGAGACCACCGGAACAGACAGGAGCAAGGGAGAGGGGGTGGGGAATACATTTATACTGTATAAAGATATACTGTATATCCTTTTTCTACTCATCAGCATGTTCAACACTAAAACACACGTTCAATTCATACACCTAATTTATCGTCCGTGTCTCACCATTTTAGCGTTTGTCTTTGATTCAAGAACAGAGAATACTCGTTCTGTGTCTGTTTTTGTGTATTTTGCTACGTTAGTGTGTGATTGCAGTATGTGTAACCTGTCAGTCATAATAGTTTCCCACTGCTTCTAAATGACACCCTTGGTACAACATGTGTATTTTCAATTATGTAAAGCTTTATTACAGTAAACATAATCAAATCGTCATTAATCTTTTGCAGAATTACACATTTGAATAAACTATCTTTCTTGGTAGCCTACCTGCAATGCCGTTGCTAAGGAAACATCTCTGCACCCAAGATGAATATTTTCAAAATTTAAAAAAGAATTGGGTCACGCAGCATGATAGTTTTTTTTTACACAATAAAACAATCTCTCATTCTCTTCTTTACTTTTCCTGCAATGACAGGTTGTCATGATATATGATAAGGTACACCTTTTCTAATTCGCAAAAACAAGTGGCATGCTTACAATTAATTAGCATGACTCTATGGAATCACCATTCCTGCATGTTTGAACCCTGGGGCTGCAAAACACAGAACAGTAGTATACTTTGTTTTGCTATCTGCAAATTATCCATCATTACTTAGATGTGTTGTCTCAGCCACGCAGCCGTCGACCTTCGTCCTACAGGTGGCTTCTTCGACTATAGGGATTGCGGCGGATTGCGTATGCAATGCAAAGTGCTTTGTCATTTCGTACCGTCGGGTAGCTATATGGAGCGGCTGTTGATTTCCTAATGAGGCCTCGCTAAAGTTGCTTCCTCCGCACTCGCTAATGTACACACAGCTGAGACGCCCTCATTGACATGCTAGGGTAACAGGTACACATGGAGGAATTTGAGTGTTGCTCTGTTAATTGAAGTCTGCTAGTAAGGATTCTGTTAACCAGAGAAGGCTGCACAGAGACTGACTGACTTAATAGGTTTTAGTAGGCCATAGGCCTTGTCTTCTATTCCCTATCAAATCACCATCCAACTTTTACTTCTTTTTTTCATTTCTTTTCCTGTCATTAAATATGCAGTATTTTTTTTTTTACTGGGGATTATATTAGAGGATCCCATATGCCCCTCTGCCACATTTTGACTCATGTTTGAGTTGCTGTGCGGATGTGGGTAGGTGCCAAAAATAGTTACTGAAATTCAGTTTATGCATGACTTCAAAGTTCAAATGCGGTTATGTTTGCTTTCATAAACAGAGCTCAGTTTGGTATATTTCATTGTTATTGTTCGTATTAAAGTATTCAATACCAACATAAACAGGCATCAAAAAACATTTGGTGTTTCAAGAAAACAACCTTTTATCATTTCACATAAGCACATAGTCCATCTTGACATTTGGTGCACACTATCATTCTGTCATAGTGACTTTAGGATCAATACGCTTACATTTAAGTTACTCTGATAACCCCTGACAACAGTCATCACAGATAGGACCTCTCTTAACATCAATGAAAAGCTCTTGCTTTGCCAGGTTGTGAAACTACATCGGCGATAGTACAGGGTGAGCTTCGTCTCGGCGTTGCTGACGGTAACTAGAACACAAATATATCTGATTGGGATGCAGAAATGTTTACGTTTCCTGACAACCCACGCGGCAGAGTAGCATCTGATCACCTAGCACAATATAGTGATTAATGGCAGTTTTGGCCTGTGTGGTCCTCAATCAAGCGTTAAACTCCCTCACAACAGCATACCATCAAACGTCCTAGAAGTCCTTTTCAAGGATACCTTAAAAGCTGTGACTAGTCCCTGAAGAGGAACCTAACGCCTTCATTAAGTCATTTCCAAAGAAAAGAGCTGAGTTTGGGACTGAATGAGTGCTCAGAGAGCTATTTAGAACTACATTAAACAATGGAACTCAGGACCCCCAAAACAAATTAAGAATCCATTCCCATGCCACACAACAGATTAACACTGAACAACACTAATTATACTATTTCACTGCGGTAGCAGTTGACTATGGGGAATGTGTGTCGCTTCTTGTCCCCTGCCTCTGAACAGAACAGCAACTGTAGGTGATTGTTACAGCGGCTGTGAAGGAATGTACCTGCAGATAAGCTGCGAACGCTTCCAAACAAGGTACACTACCATTGTCCAAAAGTCTTTTCCATGTGATGCCTACACAAAATGAAAGAAAAAAACATAGAACGTATTTCACACAATAAAAGGGTTAGCTTAGCACATGCTCTAATTCAAAGAGACATAAAATCCATGTACACAAATGGAAAAACAGTTTGAAATGTAGAAATGACCAGACACCTCTTCATTTGTATCCCCACAACTCACTGATGGTTGTACGAGTTGTACAGAGTAGAGAACAGATGTTCAACAGACTGTGTCGTTGGTGAACATACACATTTGCCAGGTTTAATGGACCTTAATGGATCCGAACCTCACAAGCCATACCCCACCCTGAAACTAATATATGGAGCTTAGAAGAATGCCTTAAGAAAAAAAGATTTTTCAAGATTGGTCCAAAGACAGGCAACTCATGTAGTTCCTAGGAGTAAGAATGTTGGCAGAAGGTTAAGGAATCCTAGAAGGTTAGGGAATCCTAACTCTCTACCGTTTCTAGATTACAAAATCATATTAATCTGATCCAAAAGGCTTTCTTTTAAATCAAAGTCATAAATGAGATTCAGAAGGACAAGCAATAATTGCAGTAGTTGGGGATTTAATTAAGAGCTAATGCATTTTCTCTTTCTTATCAAAAGACAGACAGGGGACTGTTTATCAAAACAAACATGGAAGCTTCTTCACCCCGTGATTACGGAATTCTCTATCACTTATTCATGACTTTATCCATTTATGGATGATTTTAAGTTTACCAATTTCATGTTTGACAACATACTCAGAAAAACATTAAGGAGATGGAGCCATAAGGAAGCTCCATTTTGTGTTACGTAATTTGGGAGACATCAAAGCTATTAGATGCTCTTTCATTGCTGTTTTTACCCTTAACTGCGTGAGCCTGAGCCTGTGAATGAGTAATGGGCCTGAAAACGGCATGCGCCTTCTTCAACGAACTGTCAACTGCTGTGTGCTCTAACTGACAATTTCACCTCAAAGTTAATAAAGTCACTATACAGTAGCATGCCTTTGAGAGAGCTTTTGAGTGGAACAGTCAAGTGGAGAGTGGTGTGGTAAAACCGGACTGTAAATATCTACACACCAAACACGCACACATACTACACGGTCACGTACACTTTGCACATTGGACAATGCACACAATGGTCCCATAACCTTACACGGTTGCGTAAACTAGACCATCACCACACTCTACATCTTTGTCGTTCATGTATGGTCAACTAGTAGTAAAAGCTGTGAATCACACCCTGTCTCGAACTGCTGTAATTTCTTTGATTGCATATTTACCGTCCACGCTCCTGTTGATGCGCGCTGCCATGGCGACGGCTAGTGTGGAAAACAATGAGGTCCTATTTGAACCAATGAGAGCAGCACTGTGACAGGTGGAGACATTTAAAAACACTTAGCAAATGCCAAGCGAAGGGAGAGGAGGAAAACAAGATGAAGGCATGAAAAGAGGTGAGCCGGAGACCCTTTGTTCTTCAAACATCTTCATATGTGCGTGTGTGTTTGTGTGCGCACATTTGTGCATTCATCACGATGTTACATATTTACTTCTGAAGCATTTAGATGACAGAAAGTAGAGGGACAGAGACCAAAGTGAAATTTATCTGCGAGCATCCCTCACGCAAGACCCACCTGGTTCAATTATATCTTCCTAACTGACAGGGACCAAATTATCACTGTTGGCCATACCTGTTGCTGCATGTAAGTGATAATCTTCGAGGGCATTTGAAAATAATGCATAACAAGACAGTGTCACTAAGGTAAATTTGAGTAGGTTAGGAAGTGTCTACCTAATTAGAGACTCAGTTACATTCTACGTGGTTGTAGACATTGACAGGACATTTAATAAAATGCTGTCAGACACATTTAGTGACGTTGCTCCTTAGGCATTAGGCCAGCTCTAAAGTAGCTTTGTTTTTTGGGTTATGTCAGGTATCCATGGATGACTAAACTGGATGAGGTCAGGGATTACGTAAACGTTTGACTCAGGTGGGCTTGTTGCTTTGTTGCCAGGTGACCAGATGGATGTTATTTTCACACCTTTGGCATCCGTGAATTCATGTATCGACTCGGATCCGGCAAACTACAGAAATGATGTGTGCAATGCTCAGTCAACACGCTGACTTCTTGTCTCTCATCCCTCATTACAGGAGATGGAGTGAAAACTGAGGGTTGTGATCTTGATAAATATTTCCTGTGTAGGTAGGAAGGTTTTTTTGCCATGTATGTTCCCCAAAATGTTTTTGTTTGTTTCTATGTGTGTGCATATTTGCCCTACAGGTATTTGTGTGTGAGAGAGAGAAAGCTAGAGAGAGAGAGAGTGGGAGGATTGGTATGGGAGTGAATGTGCACCAGTGTTGCCCTGCGAAGCATGCCAGCCTCGCGACCCCTTGGCTGGGTGCAGAATGAAGGAGGCAGCATTCTCAGGACTGACAATTGAGAGGCGGGCAGGGGGGGGGCAAACTGATAGCTTTAATTGGAGCTCAAAACCAAATCCGTTCTGAAATGGGAGAAACTCTCAGAAGCTGACTGACTACTGAAGGAGGATATGAATCATTGTCATAATTGCTGTGCATGTTTGTCTATGTGCACATGTGTGCGTGTGTGTGTGTGTGTCAGTGTGAATTTAGAATAATTTTCTTTTCTGCCTGAAAGTTTAGTAGAGGCAGCAGGGGCTCAGATCCACTCAGCAAATCCATCCTTCATCCCACCTTGCCATACTCTATTTTACCGCCATGTGAAAAGGACTGTTTTCTGACATTTCACGTTGAAAAGGCTGGCACACTGGGCCTGGTGACCCCTGACCCCCAAGTCGCCAGATGTCTCCACTTCAGATCCATGTGGCACAGGTCACACATCGCGAGGATAAGGCCATTATAGTGACAGAGCTGCACAACCGTGTGCATGCAAGTGGTCAAGTGTCCTTGTGTAAGGACCAGTGTGTGTGTGCCCTATCCCTCCCTTCTTCCCTCTGCATACGGCCCCCTTCTTCAGTAGTGGTGGGGCCGTGGCAGGCTGCATCCCTTGGCTCCGTGGCTCTGTCACTACAGATTACCCTGGCTTGAGACAGGTGACCAGAGGGCCTTTACCCCGGTCTCAGCTGTCGGGCCCCAGACAGACTTCTCTGATGGCCTGAGACACAATGGATCTCTCTCCGTGCCACTCACCACACAGCCCTGCCCTAGCCGTCCTTTGGTTTAGAACATGATCGAGCGGTCTGCTTCCTTCTGCTGCTAGACAGAACTTACACAGGCTATTGCTGCCGCGGGCCCTCGACATGTAAGGGTATTTTCCGAAAGACTAACTACTGATCCAAAGACATTTATCAAGTGAAGCTGGTTCCTATAAACTCGATGGGTATGTGGACAACAAAATCAAATCTCTTAAATCAAGGCTAAAAGTTTTTTTTGTTTAATGCCACACACTCTGAAAATGCCACATGCCCTAAACATCTACCACAGATGCAACAAGGACCACACTTGATGACAAAAGATGAGAAATTCCCTACCCATCATTGACCTTTAATTAGCATTTAATATGATGCCATGGATTTAGGATATCATTGAATTTAATCACAGGAAATAATATTGATATACCTGTCATAGGCATCAACCCTTCTGTCTGTAGTCATATAAAAACAAATGTATTCTTTTATTTTTAGTAAACTTATAGGGCGTTTCATATCAGGTCCTTGGTGGACACCTTCATCCCTTGTTAGCTGTCTTCCTGAGTGTGAGATGAGTGTTTCCTGCGGGGGCGCTTGCTGGGATGATAGATGAGGGGAGCATGGTGGTCCGTACTGTCATCTACCGATGCCCCTTAAATACCCTGCTAGAGTAGGGGGAGACAGACCGTGGGAGACGTGAGAAAATGAGGGGAAGAGAGAAAGACTGCAAGTAACTCAGCATGAGAGAGCGGGACAGACAAGGCTCACCTCCACCTCAAGAAACCTCATTTTCCTCCTCCGATCTCTCCCTCTATCAATCACATTTCTCCTCTCGTCCGTTGCTGTGTCCGGTCATCATGTGAGTAATGAGAGGCGGCTTAGTAAGACCTATTAGTAGTGTTATTTTCATCCTTGCTAACACTACTACTACAGAGACCTACTTTCCTAGTTTCAAGGTATCCTTGCCAGTATTAATCTGCTTAACTTGAGGAGATTAATATCCGTAAAACACACATTAATCATATCTGGCCAACCTTGTGGTCTCCGGCCTATTTTTGTTGGGTTTTGTATTAGGTGGTAAATTGTACACACTGTCAGAGCTGAGGTTGAGGAGAAGAGAAGACGAGGAACTGACACACACACCCACACACACTCCAAGATGTCTTCAGGCCAAATGCTCTCTTCTCTCTTTAGGAGTGGAACATTAAGTGGAAAGTCAAGCAGACTCTTTGAGATGTTGATGAAATCAAGTGCTTTATTTCACATTTCTGCTAAGAGGGCCATAAGCGAGCTGCACGCTTTTAAATGTTTTATATCATAGATCCACGCCGGTTTAACCCCCAGGCGATCAAACGAGATATAACTCAAAGGGAGTCTGAGCAGTAGTCAGGGATCTCTAGTGAGTCCAGATCGTCTTCCAACTAAGCAATAAGAAAAAAAAGCATGTCCGATTCCTCTATTTTAATCAAGTTAGAAAGTGTAGGGACAGATGTTCACATGCAGCTCAACTCGTTGCAAATCTTTCTTTGTGGGTATCTATTTGTGAGAAGTGAGAACATTTTATGTTTTCATCTGTGATGGATTAATATATCTCTTTGAAGAGCAGTTCTTATATGGCAATACTTGATGGTTGTGAGTGGTTTCCATTTCACTTCAGTGTCTGCATCACTAATGAGTAACCATAACTGCTATTCTGCTGTAGTTATAGGTCTGAATTACACAATTAAAGAGCATCACTACAATATGCAAATTACATTGATTTGAATCAATTTACCTCATCCAATTTCCTTTAATGAGAAAGAAAATCATAATGGAGTTTTGAAATCGAAAACAGACTAACAGTTTGGAATGAATTTAATCAAATCACCTTTAATTAAAATAAATCCAAGGAGATGCAAATGAATATTCCCATAGCCTTATTTTTACAGCTCAGACTCTCATCGTAGATCTTAGATCAAACAGTTTGGGATAGTTTCTGAACTTAGTGTTTATTTAAAATGAGGGAGATCACAGATGAGTGGCTGTGAGGTTTGAAATATGTTTAATTGATAAGAACCAAGGGAGAAGACGCTGTGTCAGTAATAGGTGTGTGTGTGTGTGTGCGTAAATGACTCAAACAAGTTACATTTGGCTTCTGCCTTGACTCCTAAAAGCCAGAGGGTATACACCAGAGCATGGCTTGTGAGACGATCCATTCACATCCTTAAACCCATTTTACACAGGCATTTTATTTATTCTCTGTAAACAATAGTCTTTAATTTCCCTTGTGTTGATAAATTACATGCCTTTTCACTGTCGGAGGAATATGCAGAACGTTATAAAATGAGGAGAATGTTGGCTGAGAATAGAATAAGGCTGTCGCTGTGAGGGCTCTTTAATTACAAAGCAGCATCACTTAAAGCACATCAAAGGAAACAGTAGGAAACTATGCTTAAAGTGGGTTTTTCCTCCAAGACCTATTCAAGTAACTTCACTTCAGAAGCCTTTATTGCCAGAACTTTTGATAGGAAGAATTGTATGTGGGGTTGATATTGAGTGCGTGACCAAGGGAAGGATCTGAACCCAGGCTTGTCTTCTGATTCACACACAGGCAAAAAACAACAAAAAAAAGCCAAATGAAAATGCCAAAGGTACATGTTACAGTGACAGTTACTCATCGTTAGTTCAGATGAAACCACCTTTGTCATAACCGCTTGTGTTTGCATGAATGCATATCATTGCACATTAGTTTGTGTGGATCTGTCAACTTCTACAACGAAACTTTTGTGGATTTGTTTGTGAAGGTGAGCACATGCTTGTGTACACTACCAAACTTTTTACTGGCAGTGTATAAGTGAGTGGGTTGAGCTGTTTCACAGGCCATCCACCTGCATTGCCCTGGCCTTTGTAAGGTGACAACTTCATCAGTGTTGTTCCCAACATCCAGACGATTGATCGCGGCATGTTATGGAATGTAGAAGCTGACTTGCTTAGAGAAAGTTGTACAGTTATCTTTAATGGAATTTATCTGTATCTAAACATGCAAAAAAGAGCAAAACATTCAGGATTCATTTAAATGCAAAACCAGAATGGTAAGCAGCAATCTAAGCTTATTTAGATTGAAAACATTTGATAAACATCCTCCGGGTTATTGTCTGATAACTTGGCACCACAATTTTGAGTGTGCCAAAATAACACAGTCAGGTTTTTACTTCTTACACAGTCAAGATAGCAACAATAAGAGCTTCTTCCCTGTTTCCATATCAAATATGTCCATCTGCAACACGACGCAGTGGAGTTGGTAAGCTAAAATGAAAACAAGTTCTATTTCTGTGTTCCGGCAATGTATTATTTTTGTTTGACGTTGATAACGACTGGTTGTCGGTAACAGCGGGGTGTCATGCTGCTATTGAGTGAAGATATTTCTGGCCCACAACTAAGATTGCATGTTTGCGTGTTTAAGTAATTGTGCGGCTATACCAAGCTGTTGCCTTACCAATTGTTTGGATGCCTTGTTTTTTAGAAAGCCCCTGTGACTGGGTGTGTGCCTGGCCTCGTGTCTGTGTCTGAGTGCATACATGAGGTGTGTTTGCTCACCTTTTTGTGGACAAACGTTTTGTGTTTACAAGTCATGGCTTTTGCATTGCTTTCTTGAAACATGCGCAAGTGTGTTTGAACGCTTGTTTGTGTGTTTGATGAAACGATAACCCCTGTGGAAAACAGAAGCAAATCCCTTGTGTGTTGTGAGAGTCAGAGGACTTGCATTGCTGTGCAGTCTGCTTGGAGTTCACATTTGCATGTATACATGTGTGCATTACCAAAGCACCTGATGTTTATTTTAGCAACAAAACTCAACAAAAGCACTCCGTTTCAGATAGAAAAACAGGTACATACTCCTTAAAAGTTGCTATCTCTCCCTCTGCCTTGCCACACTAAGCTATTGGCAGGTCTCTTTCTTCCTAAACTGTGACTGAAATAAGATAGCATCTGCCCTTAGTCTGGACTTAGACGAAAATCCATACCTTGCCGCTTCAATTATTGACAATCAATGTCTATTTTGCTGTCATTCTCTAAGAGTGAGTACTGCCATCACCAAGAGATGCTTCACTTTACTCTGAAGATTACTTTGCAGGCTGTTTTCCCTGAAACAATTTGTCAAATACACCAACTGTCCACATCTTTGGCACAGATTTTATTTTTATTTTATCTCTTTTATGTTCTTGTTTGTTTGTGCTTGCAGCACTTTTCTGTGAAGGATGGACCTTCTGCCATGGATACAGAATCTCAGTAGCCACTCTCTTCACACACCAATTCACTATTTCACCCCTACCCTCTCCTGGGGCTTCCCTTCACACACTGACACACAAACACAGAAACTCTCTCGCTTTCCCTCTTTCTCTTTCTCTCTCAAACATATCTGTGCAGTTTTCTTTTTCATTTTCACCACACATGGTCTCTCTCTTTCACACACAACCTCTTTATCTTACCAAAATTAAGACTATAGACATACTTAACATAACACAGCCCCCCAACAGAACAGACACAACTGCAGCTCCTTGTAGTCATGAATCTTGTATCAAAAATGAAAGAAGAAAGCAGATAAATTATTAAAAGGTTTGATGCAAGTAGTTTATTAACGATCAATCCTGGCTAATAAGCACGTTGCACAAACTGAGAGGAACAAAAGACTGTCATGCCATGCTGTTACGTTTGTTCTAGAATACATCTGGAAGGATCATTAAATCTTGGTGTCCTGAATTCTCAGAATGCGGAGCCCTCGAGCCTCAGACGCCACCTTGTTGACTTTTGACACGTTTCGATTTCAGTTTGCCCCCTCATCTGTCTGTCCTCCAACTCCTCCACCTTAACTCTAGACGTGCCTTTGATGGCCAG
The DNA here is from genome assembly GCA_036571765.1 of Plecoglossus altivelis. Lineage (NCBI taxonomy): Eukaryota > Metazoa > Chordata > Actinopteri > Osmeriformes > Plecoglossidae > Plecoglossus > Plecoglossus altivelis. Next base: position 5,914,353 of record BROE01000006.1, on the reverse strand, counting down.
TCAGCCAACTTCACAGACAACTCACCACGCCTCCCTCCTGCCAGTAATTAAACTGGTCTGAAGGACAAGGGGTGCCAGCTAGGGAATTAAAGATTCAAAGATTTCCTTAATGAAATTGAAATCCAGTTAGTGATCACATCTCAGGCTGTGACAGATGGATAGGGATGGTAGGGCCATGAGTAAGACTAAACAGGAAGCCCCATAACACTACCCTGATGACACATGGATGGCAGAGCTTAAGCTGAGGAAGAGGATCGAGTCCTGGGTCATCTCCTTTGGGACCAGGGCTCTCTGTGAGCTCGACCATGACTCTAAGTGAACATTGTTGTAGAACCGAGGTGTGGCGTTTGGCCTCAGAGCAGGACGAATTCATGCTGAGAGCGTGGCACCAAACGAACGAACTTGCATCCTTTGTCTCTCGCTAAACACATTGGCCCAACCCAAAGCCCAGCGATATCCATCTTGCGTCTCATAAATTATTGCTCCAGTAGCCTAACTCATAAAAATCAATGTGGAGACGAGGAGTTGATGATGAGGCACATGACGGCAGGGTTTTTCTGGCCTGGCCTTTTGAACTGGCACGGACACTCAAATGTGCAGTGTTCAGCATGGCTGTTACTGCCTATATGGCTTTTAGACACAGAGGGGTGAAATTGACTAGGCTGCCTGTTCACAGCACAGTACTTGTTCGGCCCAGTGTTTTGCCTTGCAGCTTTTTCTTACTGAGATAGCTTAAATGAATGTTTTCCCATTCCTGTCAGAATGATTTTCTGTCAATTTGAAAGGTAAAGGTTAAGTCTCTGAGGCATTCAACTTCTCCTGTGGCCTTTGCACACACAAATGCAAACATGCAGGTGTGTGTGTGTGTGTGTGTGTGTGTATGTTCGTGTGTGTGTGTGTGTGTGTGATTATGAAAGAAGTCACAACACTGTCAAATTGCTTCCTGTCAATCACGAGCCATTATTCTTTGAGTAAATTCAATACTGTTAAAAGTTCAGTTTTCATCCTTTTTCATCACACTTCCATTTACCGCTGATATACCAGATTAGGACAATATATAACTTATTTGAATCCATGACAGTTTTGAGGGGGCATCAGTGATGAATTTGTCTGAACTCACAGGCCTTCAGAACTATTTTGGCGTTTGCAGCTAACATGACAAATGAAGCCCATTGACTGCTAGCTCAGCGCGCTATGCACCACGGAGCAGTCCTGCTAATTGCCAAACAGTGCTAATACTAACACCATTAGCAGTCCTTCATTCAGGAACATTGTAGAGTAATTACTGAAGGTCCCTCACACATACCCGCACACACTCTCTCTCTCTCTCACACACACACACACAAACACCACACACACAAACACACGTGGCTTTCACCAGTCAATGCCACAAATTGGAGGATAATAGTTGAGGGTGACTTGACCATATCACCTCTCCTGAGCTCCACTACTCAATGAGGTGACAGACCTGTGAAGGGGACAGTGTGTATTTGGGGGAGGGGGGGGTCTTGGGAGAGGCTGTGATTTGATGAATCATTTGATGAAGTCCAGACTAAGGGCAAGTGCTATCTTATTTCAGTCAAAATTCTGGTGAATATTTTCAGGCTGAGAAGATGATGATTATCAAAATGTGCTGTTTTGCAAGGCACCATCTTCATATTTTCATTGAAAATTCCCAAATGTACCTTTAAACACACACACGTATAAACATAGAAAACACATTATACCCTGTATGTCTCAAGACATTCCAAGTCATCCTTACGCCAGGGGATCGAAAGGAAGAAGGAGCATAACCTTTTTATGCTCCAAAGAATTCAAATTACCATGACTAGAATACCATTCTGAAGAGTATGATTTCCTAGCAGAACATGATCTGATAAGACTTGGTGAGGCTTCCGTTTTGCTCATTGATGGAGCTCAATCCGTTTAGTGATTAACTGGTCTGTGCTTTTTAAGGATTTGATCGATATAAATGTAATGGTCATCAATATCCCTGCTCTTGCCAGTAAAAGAGAGAGCAATGGTCAGGAAATGCTCACATTTTCACCACTGGGTCATATAAAACCCTCATAAACCCATGCATGAGCCTTATAAACAATATGCATGAGTCTTGAATAAGGCATCTAAAATCCTAATAATAAAAAAGGAAGGTCGCAAGTTAGAGAGGGTGATTTGTTTTGTTGGTGGGGGGAAGTCTTTTTCAGCCAGTCATTCGCTGGGCTGCAGTCCTATCAGCATGTGGGTTGCATATCTAGGCTCACAAGGGACACAGACTCTGCTTCGCTTCACAGCTTCCACAGACACTGGGCTATGGAAGTAATTTCACTGTAGAGAATACTGCATCTGTAAAAGCCGGGGGGGGGGGGGGGTGCGGGGATAGTGAACCAGAGAGAGAGAGAAAGAGAGAGAGACAGGCAGTGAGGAATCAAGGGAAAGATAAAGAGCGCCCGCTTAATTCGAACGCCATGCTAGTCATCTCACCCAGTGTTAGTAAGGTGGGAAACACTAATGGAGAAGCACAGCAGGTAATGCACAAGTTCATAAATTAATGAATGACATCCTGACCCCTTCGTAATTCCCGTTCTCCTTCCTCTTCCCCAAATCTGAAAGATGGAATTCCTTGGGTGTAGTTCTGGAAAAGATAGTCCTTTTAAAAAAGAATGAAATGAAGATGGAAGACAAGCAAAAATATACCAGAGTTAGGCTTATCTGTGATAAAGAGAAACATGGTGAAATAATAGGCTGATCCATGCAAGCTCTTTGACTCTATTTCCCTTACTAACGCTGGGTCCGCCGGGAGGAGAGCAGCTTTGAGTTGGAGCTGCTCAGACGGAACTGAGGAAATGCACTTTATCTCAGCCCAATGACAATGCTGACACCCTTCCTATTTTAAGATACTCTGGAGAGAGGGTGGTACGGTTGGAGGGAGGAAGCGAGGGAGAAAGACGAGGAGGGAGTCAGGGAAGAGAGTGAAGGAAAAGTAAAGGAAGAAAGTCAGAGAGATGGAAATAACGTTGAGTTTCCAGTGTGAAGCGATAACGGAGAATTGATAAAGACTGACAGGGAAATACATAAAAAGCTGAAAAGAGCAAGTGAAAGAAAGAAGAAAAGAGATTGAGAAAGAGAGAGAAAGGATTTGAAGTTCAAGATGTACGTCTGGAATTGTGCCTTTAGAAGTTGTGGAACTGACAAGTGAATATCCAGTGCCCTCAAACCGCTCTAAATTATTCAAAAATAGATAGCATTTGCCTGGACATAAAGTGCATTTAAAAGGTAAATATCAACCCTAAAAAGGTTTGAAAATCCACATCCAATTCAAATGTTACCTGCCCCGAAAGTTAAAAAAAAATCATTTTTTTAAAAATCTATTTTCTTTTTGGTGTACATAACATTTCAATTGGATATGGACCGTAACATTTGCACATCGGATGTGTACTATTGTACTATACTGACAGAGAATATGAAATGCTCTACAAATATCCCAAATGCCCCAACTAAACTCCAGGTTTAATGAGACAGCTTTGACTTTAAGTAAACCACTAACGTAGAACACCAAGGGAAACTTGAAAATATGTATGAAAAAGGATTGTATATTTGAAGAAATGTTAAGCAATCTCGGTGATTAATTGCATCCTGGTAACCTTGGTAACCTCGTGATCTTTGGCATATCACTCAGTGTTTCCCACATATCCAACCAAAAAATACTTATTCTTAAGGTCTTCTTGACATTAAGGACAATTGCTTAAAGACCATAGCTATTTAATGGATACTTATATATAGATTGATATAGGTGGATCATTATGTCTACACATATTATAGTCATTTGTACTAGTAAGAGACAGGCCTCTAAAAAGATTGTCTGAAAGTTACTCAGTAATGGTATTTTCTTGTAATGTCTTGCATCAGTCTGTAATTTATCTCTGAAGTTAAAAAGGGTAGTTAAAGTAGAGCGTGATGAAGGTTAAACTTAAGACCCAACCATTGAGGGAAATTAGTTAAACTCCCTCTTGGCCTTGTTTTATCCTAGTTTTTTATTACTTGAGAAATGATGAGTGAGAGTTCAAATGAGTCTAATCTCTTCAACATTCATGTCTCTTACGATACAAGGAATGGGGGTACAATGTGACTGATTGACATTTTCAAGCTTGGGAAACAACAGCCTTCAGACTTTGTCATGTTTGTTGTGTCACTTATACAGAGCCACCGAGTCACTTGTTTTCTCCTTTTTGTCATGACATACTGCAGGATGTGGTGGTCCAAGCAAGTGCTACTAAATGCTGCATGTGCCTGTCATCAGAGAAAACCATAAACCTTCAGCCTAACCCTAACCCAAAAGCACAAGTGTAACTCACAGTCCCTTCACTCTTGAATCATTCTTCTCCAGCATTTGTGGTATTGTACATAGCACATGTATATGTTACCTGAAAGTGATTGTATTAAGGTCCATTGTATTTTTTTTAACCGGTGATCTAAATGTATAATAGAATTAGCTCCATGGAAACATCAAACTATATTGAATTTGGATTCCTCAGGCATCTTTTTGAAAATGTCCCTTTTGTATAGGTGGACGTATCAAATTCAATAACGGTCAGCAAAATGCTTTTGTACAGCTTGAGTAGGATTTATCATATTTTTTCTTCTGTTTCCGAAAGAGAAGACTTTGAAAGAGGAGCTCAAACTGGTGAATAGTGCTTCCTGCTTCAACAGCTCTGACACTGTAATGGAATTTACATATCAAAGAACACTGAAATCATAACCCTGTACTAGTCAAACCTGTTGACGGAAAACGCATTGATTTCCACACCGGCGGTTTTGCAATGACTACCTATCCTTGTAACGTCAAGGACCCACACGCAAATGAACAGAGAATGATCATTAAAGATCTGGTGGGATTTCATCCCAGTTTAACTTGGGCGCTTGGGGAATATTACAAATGTCAAGTCCCTCTGGGCTCTCCTAGTATCTCTCCAAATTAAAGTAGGCTAAAGCCTCTGATACAACATCACTGGACCATGGACAAGATGGAGCAGTTTAGTGCATAACCTTCTCTCTGTTCTCAGTAAAGTGAGCTTTTAAATAATGTAGTCATGTTTCATTTGGATTCAGTCCACATTGTGTTGTACATAATTAAGATTCTTTACCCACTACACGTTCCGCAATGGTGTCTTCTTTTTCTCACTCCTCTAAGGTAATGTAGATGCATGTTTACAGTATGTGGACAGTAGGGTACATATTCAACATGCAAATGGTGTAACTATAAACCTGGGTCCTGCCGTACATACTGTACATTTTAATACCAGTGTCAAGTCATAGCCAAAGGCCTAAATCGGTGGTGCTTGAATTCTTTGTGCAAGAATGACAACGGATTGCAGTCTGCCACCCCCATACCAACCATGTCTGGGGGCGTTGTCATAGCCATACAAGCACACACAGACACACAATGATGTGAGGTTGAAACTGTGATCTTTTTCCCTGCCAGGGCATGGTCTAGACCACCCGTGTCAATCACCTACACCCACACATGAGCTGCTGAGATAGCTGGCGGTGCCAGCACTGTTCAATCTGCATATTTGATTTGTGTCGAGGCTCACTGAGCGGGCCTTTGTTCTGTCTGTCAGGACATTGACATAGTATTCGGACCTGTTACAACAGTTACAGATGGAGGAAGGAGCGTCACTCCACAAATGTCCTAGAGAAAACTAAGCCAGGTTACTGAACTGAAATGATTGGGAATTCTCACAAACCCAGGAACAGTGGAAATGCCTTGGTTTTAAAGTATGATCCTTCTGTTGCACAAAGATACCTTTTAACCAGCATATAACAGCTTTGTACAACTATGTGTGCAATTATCGCAGAGAAAAAAGTGGTTGTTTGGGTGGATGTCTTACTACAGAGGCAACAGATGGGATTGCTGTTCTAACACCGGGGCTATTATGTCTGTGTGTGTACATTTGCTGTGGAGCTTTTTCAGATGTGGTTGATTGTGTGCATGTGGGTGTTTTGTGGTGGTAGATATTTTACAGTGGAGGTGACAGAATGGGGCCAGATGGCAGATTACAAGAGTGCTTGATGGTTTCCCAGTTTCAAGTAACATACAGATAAAGCGGTAGATTATTTTTCCATAGACGAGACCTCTTGGTCGCAGCAATATTGTTTCACCAACAAATAGCAAACAGATAAACAGTCATTGTACATCAATGCTATTCAGACAAAATAACAAGTCCAGTGCATTTGCATCCAGAAAATATAAAAGGGTGAAATATATCCCATATTTGGTTGCTTCTAATGACTGACAATGGCAGTGTTTTGACTGCTAGAGTAATGCTTTGAAAGAGACATTCATGGTTATGATTAACATGTCACTGTGAGCATAGAGAGAATGCATAATCTGGTAGAAAAAGAGAGTGAGATGTATAGAAAAAGAGAGAATAAGTAATACACATAGTGAGAGGAAAAAGGTAAGATCAATGTCCTTGTTATTTGTCCAAAATAACAACCTTATCAAAGTAATGGCTTAGTCACGTTCTGACCTGATTAGGGCATTAGATCCCTTACTCAACTCTTGTAAATGCCACAGAGCGTAGACTACAGAATGCACATAGACTCCCCCTCATCACCATGAGAACCATGATGTGACCATGGAGGGTTTCTGTTTTCTTCGCATGTATCCTTAACTACCACACCCATCAACTCATTATTTCGATTCTCACTTCAGTTCCCATCATAACTTCAAGGACTGTACAGTACCATGTGTCAATTTTGATGGAACATTGAACACGTAAGTGTTAAATAACCGAAAAATTATCTTCACCTTTATCTCCTTCTCCACTCTCGCTTCCTCCCTCCCTTCTTATCATGGCCCCTTCTCGTCTGCTGCACTCAATGCTGGAGAGCCTTTGAAATAGAAATATATCGGGACTCATTATCTCCACGACTACGGTCCCTATGGTGATAAGCAGCGAATAGAGGACATCCTTGAGAGGTAATATCTGCCAATATTTCAGAATAAAGGAAAAAAGAAAAACAATGCAGAGATGAGAAGTGATGGATGTGGTCCTGAGGAGGAGGTAGGGTTTGTGACAGGTTCTCAGACAAAACATGGGAGACTGGACTGGTAGGTATAATCGCACAAGCATACACACATAACACTTTCACTGATAAAATACCCTGACGAGCACATGCTCATGCACGCACCGCATGCACTCACATGCCCAGACACGTCCACCTCCGGTAACAGCCTGTGCAGCCCTCCTGTTCAGGATATGGAGATGAGGTTGAGTGTGTCATCATTGTCACGGCTATGACAGGAAGGCGGGAGTTGTACTTCCTGTTTTCCTCCTCCTGCCTGAAAAGGCAAACCTCTGCGTTTTGTTTTGATTGACATCAGAGCAAATGAGCTTCTGCTTCCACCCAAGTTCTGGCTGCGTGTTTCTTCCTGAGTGATCTGTCGCCTTGGGGACGTTGCAGCTTTCTTGTTTTAAAGTGGATTTGACAAATGGGCTCATAACCATTTCTTGCTAAAATGACCATGTCTATATTCAAAGGATTCATGATACTGAACATTTGCTACAAGTTGCTTCCACGGGCCAGTAATATTTGTTGCAACCAAGTCTTGTTGTTTCGTTCTCTGTCACAGTAATGAGAACTCTCTAGGTCGAAGGGGTGAAATGTGTAATAAACTGCACTGTAGTACATTTACTAAGATGCTGAACAGTGAACTAGCGAGGCAAGCAGTTAGTAAATGGACTGGTGTTGAGCACAGAGCATCTTCTCCCCCTTATTCGCTCTTCGGGATATCTTCGTCTTGTTTCCCATCCTCCTTGTTTAATGATATTAGGAGATTTATGATTCAGAAAAACCATATGGTGAGAAATATTGACTTCTAATGAGAAAAAATACCACAGTCCATGGAAACCAAATGATAAGTGCTCAGTTTTTTTGCATGTCTATAAATATTTGAGATTGTAAAGTATGTATGAAGGCCACCTGTTCCGGTTATTAAATGATTTACCAGATGTCTTTCAAGCATTGCGGTTCACGCCCATTCATTTATCCTGTGTCTAAAAACCAAGTATATGAAAGAATGCTTAGTTTGGACCATTTAAGATAATTTAGACACTGAGAACGAGTGAGAATAAAGTAAATTGAATTGGTTTACATTCCGAGCACCTTCTGTATGCTGTAATTACTAAGCTGTCCTGCTCTTCTGAAAGCACTGGCCAGCAAAGGATGGATTTTTAATGTCCTTCTCTGTGAATGGGCCAGATTTGCAGAACTTTCTGTTTCTGCTGTAGAATCCCAGAATCACCTCTGTGTGCTGTTTTTTCCTTGGTGTAACTGTCGGTTGGTAATAGACCACAGACCCGGCAACACCAGTGATGTACTGTAAATGGAATTCCTGCTACAACATTGTACAACGTTCAAATATCCAGTAGGAATGCACTTTGCAGGGTGGATAACATCCAAAACAGGAACAGATCTTCACTTCTATCAAGGACATGCATTGCACTTCTCCATACATTATGTTTTGACAAGTACTTAAGTTTAACATTGGCACCCAGTGATTTCTACATACACTGAATTTGACAAAGGCATAGATACAAAAACATATAAAAAAGGCAGACAAGTCAGTGAGAGTCCATCAGCCGTCTCTGTAGCCTCAGGAGGAATATCCCAGCAGGATGGGCACATCTCTGAATCCAAATGTTCTGCTTAGGGAAATACACAGACCCATAGCAAGAGCTGAGGCCAGCTACTGGCACAGTGTACTCTGCCAATGAGATCTGTCAACACTGTCGCCAAACCAATCGTTTTCAATGAGGGTTTTGCATCGGGGGTGGGATAGGTCAATCAAAGTGGTACGGAGCCCAATATACTATTTTCCCTGAAAGAATTTGGAAGGTTTTCAGTTTTTTCAAGCATAATATAGGTAACTTAGGGTTTTGCATATTCATGTCAGGCTGCATGTTCAGACCCTAATCCGAAAGCAGAACAGATGCCATTCCCAAGCCTACTGGTGGTTTGAAAGTAATAGTTTTTCGGGAAGCATTGTTGATCCACTAAGCTGTGTTTTGCAGTGTGCTGAGTCAGGGGTTGGACTGAGGACAGAGCAGCGCCTTGATATTCACCTGCAGTAACACAACCTTTATGTGCGTAACCCTTTCTAACCTCTAACTCCCACAGGTACCCTTCCACAAACCCCTTGAGAACTCATTACTTAAATCTCAATTACCCAAAGACGTATTTGCATACCTTCGTTTTCTTTCTTTTTTATTTTTTTACAGCCAGAGGGCATTATTACTTAGTAGTATGTCAATCATTTTTACTCTTATTAATGTAACGTCTATCAGGTCAAATTGAATTTCGAATTTCTCAATCAAAAGTAAACTCAAAAGTTTAATCAGGGAATGCGGGTGGTACGTCTCCTGGGACCCAGATGAATTCATTTAAAGTCTTGATGTGAAGGTGATAACCTTATCTGAAACCCAGGTCAGGTTAGGTGAAGATAATTACTTTATTCTGTATATGAAGACAAGGTTCCATGATACTTTATTAGACTTGAAAAGGTCATCCTTTCAGTCGTGTGCACTGTAAACAGTCATTCATATACATTACTAGACTTCGTTTAAAATGTTTCCTCTAACCATCTGTTAAACTCTCATTGAAAGCAATCTAAAAAAGTAGCTTGTCGCATAACATCAAAAAATAGTGTTAAAAACTTTTCTGACAGGCAGCGAAGTGTCACAATTGCTGTGCAAAAATTATACTGCGTGGAGAAGAAGCAAAAGCGTTCACTGACAAAACAAGAGTTGAAGTGAACAGATTCCAGTGCTCCTTGTCTGTTTTATGAAACAGTTATTAGCTTACTTAAATAGTGAGGTAGAGTCTGTGGTAATAGCTGATCCTGATTCAGCATTTTTTGTTTATGTCTGTGAAACAATATAATTACACCGTCCCCTTCATCATAAGTCATTAGTTTGTGTACAGCTCTAAACAGAAGCATTTTTAATGGCCATGGCATCTTTTTTATGTCACAACTTTTATAATAAAATAAACTGACTTACCAGCTTTTGGGTTTTATGACCAACAATTAGAAGAGTAATTTACAAGGTCACATTTTATTTATATTTTATTGTGCAGCTTTTAGACTATCCTCTATTAATTATTGTCTCAGGAGTATTTGACCTCATGGAGTCTCAGACATAACTCACTCTGGGCCAACATGCCCAGAGTTCAGAGTTCTGTATCTTAGTATAGCGGTTCATCCTCATCCCATGGTCTAGATGTGGTCTAGATCTTGGTCAGTCAAAACACTGTTTCAAACTTGACAGGCCCTGTCATTGTTGACAGTGGACATTGCTTCTTGAAACATTTCTAATGTCAATAAACTTGGAATGGAATTAATTGGGATGGGACTTAGATTATTAAGTATCAATTGCGATTTAAGTACATGAAAATATTCCCAAAGTACCTGGAGGCATATTCCCTACCATTATGCTATACTGTTTGGGGAATATTATACAATGGAAAAGTATATTTAGCCACTTGATCACATTATGAAACACTTAGTCCAATTTCTATTCCAAAAGTAATTTTGGTGAAAAAAAACCTGTTTAAAAATGAGAGTAAGTTATATTGAGTCCTCTTTTTATAAATTGCTCTTGGATTGAGCACAGAATGGTGTGAGCAGTTTTGATGGAATACTCATGGATACTTTTATCTAGACAGGCTCACTTAATTGAGATCACAGATATACCATATACTCCCAGTCCTATTAATGCATTTCTACACTCATCTGGATTGGTTTCCTGAAGAGATCCTTTATCTTCAGCACTCCTAATGTCATGAATCCATTATATACTTCAGTAGTTCTTTTGTGAGGGTTATTGGTGGGGTGTAGTTCTGGCTGGAAAAAGCCTTAACTGATCCACAAACATCTGTTACATGGTCATGTTAGGAGTCCATATTAACACAGGTCTCGCTACTTAAACAAGCACATAAACATTTCAGTGGTCGGAGACTCATGAGAGACAAGAGAGCGAGAGAGGCAGACTGCCAGCAGGAAATGGAGAGGGAAAGACAAACAAGGAAAAGGGAAAGAGAGAGTGGGACAGAGAACACGTGGAAGCATGGACAGATTCCTCTTTGAATTATTGATATGTGTTTACCTGCTCCCTAGGTAAAACCAAAGCCTGACCCGTGGTTTAAAGCCCTAAAGATAAACTTGGCAGAGGAAACCAGGCAGTCAGTGTTCACTCACTCTAAACCTTCTCATAAAACAGGACAAGCATTGTGAATGCTTTGCAAATTTTACATGACTACATAAATGCTAAATGTACTTAAGTTCATTCGGAATACGATGCTGACTGAAATTCTCAATATTTTCCTGTCAGTTTCCTCTGTATTGCACTTTACATATCTTAATTCACTGCCTGTCCACACTCTGAGGCGGGTTGGTATGATATATCAATAAAATATTACAACTGCCCTTTGTGAACCGCTAATGACTTCTTAATTAGATCTGCCTTTGCTTTATACACACGCAATTAATGAATCGAACAGCTTGGGCCTGATCTGATTTATGGTGCTTAACATCTCCGGCGCATTCCATGAAAGGAGACTCTCAAATGAAAGCTTCTCCATGGAAGCAGCTGAGCTCTTAATCCAAGTGAAGACATGGCATTCTGAATGATCACCACTCATGACCTCAAAGGTCAATATCATTGTGCTCCGCAAAAACAAAGCTTATTCTGTGTGTGTGTGTGTTTGGGTGTGTGTCAGCAGCTTGTGTTTGTTTGTCTATGTGTGCTTCTGTTTGTGTGCCCTTGTGTGTGTACTCATATGTGTGCCTGGGAAGGGATGATAGTTAATTAAACCTACGAAGGAGAAAAAAACTATCAACGAAAGCCAACTGCTCGGTTTCTCATCCTATTGTCGGCTGCTAATTGAGACACAAAGCATTCAGGACCTTTAACAATACATGTATTGTTTGGTCGCTTCTTAGTTATGAGCGGGATAATTTCTCCACAGACATCTACTGTTAAGTGATGTAAACCCTCGTTTATGCTTTACATTAGAGGATTCATTGAGGCTTCAAGCATTGTGGCCAAATTGAACCACTAACTGTCTGCAACATCAGAGTGGTTTGCGTTGTAGCTACTTCAAGCATCTTCAAGCCTCGTAGATGTACATTGGTGCCATTGGCACTGCGACTAACTACATTGGGCCCCATGTACGGAGCTGCATTGTAGAGACAGTAACCTCCCTCTGCAGAAGATGACTGCCTTGAGCAGAGCCTTCCCCACAACTAACTGCTAATCTTGAATTGAAGCCAGATTTTCAGCACCAAGGACAGTTCCCATTGGCAGGACACAAGGGAGAGCTGCATTTAGATCCCCTCGCGACGCGGGGAGGAGGGAGGGAGGAAGGAACACAAGCTCGCTTTTTTTCTGGAATTCAATTAAGGCCTTCCCTGCCTGCCGAGAGCGTGAGGGGGGCAGCACCCAGAGAGCGGACATATTGCAATAAGGCCAAGCAATTAAACATAGACTCTCTCAGGTATTTCTGGATCACTTCAATTTAAGTTTCGCCCATTTTCACTCGCAACACAAGCACCTCCCATGCACGCGCTCGTGCAGATAGCTTCACAGGAACTCTTTGGCAGAAGAAAAGCTTGTTTAATGCTCCTTTAGCAAAGGGCAGTGGATATCTCTAAATCTGATACACACAGGGGAAGTACTGACCTTTCCGCCAACTGGCTTTTCTCGCTGAAATCACCCAGCTATTTTCTCACTGGTGCCAGTCGCATTGCCGGAAAATGAAAATGAGTGTGAAGAAACCAGACGTGATAGCATTTAGCTAAGCGATGCAAAACAAGGATGGATTTGGTTGCCTCGGTTATCTTGGATATTTTGGATGACATAATGACACTGAGGCTATTCCAATTTAACTGCTTGTTAGTGGGCATGTGTGGTTCCGCATGCGTGGCCACACACACCAAGCTTGCAGTTTTGCAGCTGAGATATTTATGACAAGGTTGAGTCAGGTTCATGGAATATTCTGTCTTTCTCCCGAAGATGCTGGCCAGAGGTTCCATGACTTGATTCATTTTTGCCATTAATACAATCTTGCTCTTGGCAACGGAGCGAGCAGAGCAGTCCTCTCATCTATCAGGTGAATCTTGGATGAGAAACGCCACCGGAATCTGCCCTCGCGCTGCTCTTTATTAAATGGAGTGCAGGCCAAGTGCTTAATGTAACACCTGTTTGGACGCAGAGTGGGTCTCCTGTCGCGGGGCTCCGTCGGTCTGCTGAGTCTGGGGTAAATGTGTTTTCTCTGCCTCTTCGAGACAATCGCACTGTCAAAGACACACCTCCATTGTGTTTGTTTGCATAATTCACATTCGTTATCTTTTAGAGGTCCACCATCAGCATAAAACCACAGGACAAAAACAATTTTACCAAGATAAGTTTTAGAAGTCAAACGCACGAAAGCACATACAGTAAACATCACACAGTTCTTGTTGTTGTGACTGTGGAATTGACATCAGCAGAAATCATATGAACCTTTCTTTTATGATTCAAATGTTGAGAGTATGTTTTTTAATTCCTATATTTGAGTGAGGGAAAGGAGAGGCGTGGTTTTTCTGATTGCAATGAGGGGAATAGGTGGGTGTTCTATGTGTCCTGATGAAGAGACTGGATGTTGAACACTTAAGCCTGGAGGCCATGTTCACATGGCTGTAGACTAAACATGACAAATCTACGTGTCTAATGGTGTCAACAAACCCTTTGGCTTCCATTCTCATCCACTCTATTCTTATATGCTTATACACACGTCCCAGTGCAATGCACATATTCTCAACATGCACCCTTCATCTTTCATCCCAACCAGCCACTCTAAGGTATGCAATGCCTTTGATCCTCATTTAAATTCACCACAAATTCGAAAATAATCTATTGCTACCTTTAGATCTTCTAATGAACACCTATTTACCTAAATCACAAATTGCCCATCTTTTGCTTAATTAATATCATCTCTTACTTTTACGTTAACATCAAAGTTAAAACAGGAACTGCTACTAATTGGAGGCACCATTACAATATTTTGTTTTTCTAATTCCTTGTGTGTACAGGTGCGGTGGAAATTAACATAGTAAAAATAGTATACCGCCAAACTGGAATGCAGAATGAATCTAATTATCACCTTCCCAGTTTTCTGTTTACATGAGTAAAGGTAAACATTTCCCTGGTGAATTGGGCTTCATTTATCAGGTTAAAAACAGTCGCCCACTCAGTGGTACTGTTTTGACAATTACTTGTAGTGAAAAGTTACAGCAACATTGAGGAGATTTGTTGAGATATGTTTTAATTGTGAAGAGAGAATCAATATTGCAGTGATAGCAAAATCTAATATAAATTCATTGCTTGCAGGTTAGTTGCCAAACAATTTAGCATCCAACAAAGGAATGTAACTCCAGATTTTAACCAATATACACCGAACAAATATTTTTTGTTTCCGTTCTTCTTGCAATGAAGTTACAAAGCCTTGCAAAGAATCTTCAATAACATTTGAATTCTAATGATTATTGTATATCCCATGAGTTGTGAATTTACCTACATTTACATAAATACAGCAATCAGGTTGAAAAAAAACTTGCTTAATCAACGACTGCCTATGTGAAAGGAATGATGAACGATAAAAGCCCCTCTCACTCATCCAAATGTTAGACAGCACTTGGTACAAATACTATTTGGTCACAGAAGTGAGAGTCACAGAACAGAGCTGAAACGCACAAATTACTCAAACTCAGGCCACGGGGTGTTTTTGACCTTTTAAACAAATAATTTTGTATTTCATGGTAAATAAAAGGGCAAAGAAATGGCTTCTCTCACTTAATTTTGCCAGGTTTCTTTCTCTCTATCGAAGTTCCACCTTTCCAACACAATCCAATAGAATAAACCATGTTAGCAAATGATGGCCATTAAATCCCAGTTCAATTTCTATCTAACGAGCTCAATCAGCACAGGGCCTCTTTGTAGTACGAGCTTGATCAACGTAATTAGGACTCTGCTGTCTAACGGTGATAAAATGCACTGGCTAATTGCTTACCCTGATACAGTCAAACCCAAACGACCTGAGAGCCTATGCTGAGTCACTCTTGCAGAAAGCTACGGTCTCCGAGGGGCTCGACAGGCATGATATTGCTTTCACTTCTGTTTCCTTTATACTTTCCCAGGTATTGCACATGCTCACAGTCCCTCTGAGATTGCAAAAGCATATTCCCATGAATGCACATACGCACATCAAGGAATATATTTTAACCACATATACATTTAATGATGGATTTCAGCGCTTTCAGTGCATTTGTAATACAATGTATTCCCTTTATATGGATAATGGGGGAAATATGAAGTAAAAGGTCTTAAAGCACATGTGTTTGTATGAAGCATTTAGAACTGCACAAGAGACTCATGCCCTAGTCTGGTGTGGGACATTATAATAAAGTCCATCTTAGTGATGGAAAAGGACACAGAGTATAGGTTTGCTGGTGTCTGATGTGAGAAACAATCTAAAAACAGCTCTTCGAAAAGGGCACAATTCTGTGGGTGGGTTACAAGTTGAAACTATCCACAATATGGCTACAAATGTACACTAGCATGTGCATTAAATATATACCGTATATGTTGTAGTATAGTATTGTACTGATAATGGACTGACTGGTAAGACAAGATGTCAGTCTCCTAATTTCCTCCGAGGGAATAGGTAGATATAAATAAATCTGTCTGAAAAGCTTCACTTAGACCTCCTTACCTCTTTCATTCTCAAGGCTCCAGCATGTTGCACCCTGATGGGGTTTACCCAGTGTGGGAGGTGTGTGTGTTCTGCACTGCTGTTTACCTGAGACATGGTGTTGAGTTCAACTCACACTGACACAAGGTAGCTCCCAGCCTTCTCAAGGCTCCCCATTGACTCCTTGAATTAATCAAAATGGGGACTCGGTGCCTGGAAATGATATTCAAGCTTGGTAGAGTCACAAGCTCCCTGGGCATCTTAGCTTTGTTTGGGAACTTTTCCAGCAGTTTTTTTGTTGTCTAAAAATACATAATTAGTGCCATTGGAATTGGTATATTGACGTCAGTGTCTAGTTCTAACTTTTCTACATATTTTCTTTGTGATTCTCCTCTTGGTGGTCTTTTCCCATGAGTCACCAAGGGCAGCATTAGTCATTGGAAGGAGACAGCATAATGCAGGCTTGTTTCTTCTGCTCTTATTAGGATTTGTTTGCGTGTATGCAGCTAATTTTAGTGCATAGACAGCTAAGGGGGAAATCTACATCCTCAAGGTTTGGGAAACAGGAAATATTATTTTAGAACCAATCACTACTCTCCACAGGCAAACAGATCCCACTAAACAAAGCAATGTCTCATTTCAATTAGGAAGGGAAAAAGACCAATGGTAAAGGGACTATAGGGGACAAATTGATGAAAGCAGCTTCAAATAACAACATTTGATAATGGTATTTTACTTTAGGTAAGGTAATGAAATGTCCTTGATAATATGAATTTTGATTAGGAAAATTCAGATTTTTACTAGAAAACAGACTTGCTGAAAAGAGATTTGCATGACAGTAGCTATCACCAAATCTATCTTTCTCTCTTTTTCTCTCTCCCTCTTCCTTTCCCTCTCTTTCTCTCTTTTTTCTCTCTGTCTTGGTTAGTAAGTCTGCTGATGTTGGGTTGAACTGCCTGCCTCTATGAATCCATTCTGTGCTCTGACAGATAGATAATAAGACACCTATAGTAAGAGGCAGAGCTTGAATGACGCTTCGCAGCCAAGCAGTCCAAACACCAGCATGATTTTTCTTGTACGACTAACTTTGATCTGCCATGTGTAAAGCACCCTCTTCACTGGATTGTCTGAGAAGATTCAGTCTTGTAATAACTGCTTGTGTGACCCACAAAGAACACAAACGGATGTATTTCAAGAATTCATTCCACGCTGCTCACATCCAAAAACACACACCCTGGGACACAGCTGAATGTGTGTGTGTTGCTGAAATATGTGTGTTTGGACAAATGTACTGCAGAGTTTGATCAGTGCAGTCGTCATTTGATCACCAACATCCTGCCTGCGCTCTATTTATAACCCAACTCCAAATCACATTAGCCTGAGCAAACTCGTTGGTTGGGCTCCTCATTGAATTAAACCATGAAATCTCTGACAATGAAGCATGGGGTCATTTTTCATTTGTGTTGGTTCACTGTCATGTTAGCTCTGCCAGGTGTCAGAAAGTAACCCAATATGAGCAGTGAAAAATAGCGTAGCACACCTCTCAATTGTGCTGACGCATTAACGCAGCTGGACGGCTTTCCCTAGATGCACTTTGCCACTGTTTTGAAGCTCTCATTTGGGGAATGGTTAAAAAGACCCATGCAGTTGCCATAAATTACCATCCCACTCTAGGGATTTGAATAATGCTGTGAAATTGCCTCGATTGAATTGAACAAGATACATGGGATTCTTTCCACTGAGCATCTGTCCATCTCCCAAAAAAACTAACAATGAAGCAAAGCTAAGAGCCAGTTTCACCTCGAAAGGGAGAATTTGTGTTTGGTTCACAATGCGTTTCTGTCAACTCACTTTTCAAAGTCGATTCGAGCTTGTGCCTCGTAAACAACTCGATTCCTCTGTGTGTGTATTTGTCTTCCTGCACGTCTTGTCTATGTCTTGTATCAGAGACCATTTATTTTCAGGGTAGTCCATTTTGTCATGATTTATTCAGTAACAGTAACACAAGAGGTGTGTGCACCAGTCCTCTGTAACACTTTCCCAGGTGATGGTTTGCAGCTACTGAAGCAGCCATGAACATCTAGGTGAGGAGGATGAATAGAGGGAGACAGGACTGGGGTAGAGCACAGACACTACACCAGTGCCTACCCTGGTGCAGCATGCAGAAAGGATTTGGATGGAGACAACTTTTGGATACGTGGATGCGGTTCAAAAGAGAATGAATATATCACCAACCAGCAAATGTGTCTAGTAATCCTAGGTGTCATTCACCACCATGATAGACAAATACTGAGCCCACACCTGCAGGTAAACTCTGAACATCTGGGTCTGGGTTGAGGGGAGGGTAATTAACAATCCATTATCCACCGGCACTACGGTGCCTGGAACAACATCTGGATGCAGGTGGGAGATGGAGGCGGGTTCCCTTTCTTAAACTAACGATGGACAAGACTGGCGAGAGATATTGCAGTAGTTTGGGGAACGTGAACATCTGGACATATGGGGGAGGGGAATATAACAACACTGCAGAATGAGAGCTGTCTTAGAAATGTAATCAAGATGGTTCAGTGGCCACACAGGAGGTGGAGCGATGATACAATTGATATGAAGGCCCAGGTGGTCTCAGGCTTTACATAAACATTCAGTCCATAAAGTAGACCCTTAACAGCCAATACTTCTCTGTCAAAAACCGACAATGGAAACTATGTATTGCCAATTGTCTTGCTAGAGAATCTTATATCTTGTTTATTGGTTTTTCAGTAAGGTATTCAATCTGTTTCTAACTGTAGCAGCACGCATTTGCAATACGTCATACTGTATTTTGCAATGTGTTCCTTCTCCAACACAGACATTGCTGCAGGTCTACCCAGCTAGCCCACTTCAACTCTTTTCTAATTTACTCAGATATTGATTATTGTCCTGGCATTGCGCCAAAGTACGACTGAGCCTGAATACTGTCTGCAATGTATTGAGGCTCTAATCTGTAGAGAAAGCAAAGACATTTATCCCTTTATTTCAGTTCAATAACCTATTGAAATATCACACTGTGATTTCTTTTTGATATTATTTAAAGACAATCAACGAGGTGCATGCCCAGAGGAAATTGTATTTACCAGTTGCAACCACATTTGGAAAAATGTGGTTGAGATTGTCTTTTCTTGTTTATGTCCAAGTACTATGCATTTTCTAAATAAAATGTATATGCCGTTTGGGTGAATTGAATTGCGTTGTTTAAATAAATAGTGTACATGCGTATTCCAACTGAAAAATGACCTCCTCTATTTGTCTAGCAGTTTGCTTTGAAGTTTTCTCCCTTTGAAGAACCTGACACCTTTGAAATTACCTCATCTGCATAAACCTGTATTGGAGCACACTTGCATAAAGTGTTTGACACCCACCGTATTTATTCATAGATAATAAGTTTGTCAACATTTGTTTCTACATTTGTACTCTACACAAGTTCTTTCTCTGGCACAGAAATTCGACACACTTGACAATTTGCACAACAATTTAGGTTTTGCCTCAGACGGACGGCTGAGAAGCTGACTGCATAATAGCAGGGTGCAAGATATCGCGCAAAGTTCACTTTGACCGCTCAGCTCATGCTGGGATCACCCTCACGTCCACATATTCCCTTGTGGAAGGCCATACATGAAAGTGTTGCTAGCATCTCGAAGCCCTCTAAGTAATCCCTCTGATCTTGCCAGTACTATACTCTCAGGGTGAATGGCAGCTAAGACTCAACATGTGCTCTTTACATGATGAGATCTCCTCTTGAGGAAGATCCTGTCATGTATAGCTGGTGGTGAACATGCTCTGCTGGGCCCTGCTGGATGAGAAGTGTACTCAGGATAGAATAGGACCTTGTCGATGTTGGACTTTTGCTTTGGAGTTTTTGTGTGGGCTGACCTTTCATGAGCTTCACAAACGAGTCTTCAAAGCCGTCCTTTATACTGCATGTATCATGATGCCCAGTAATGAATTTGATTGATTAGGCCTTGGAAGCTTTCCACAGGCAAGTTGTATCACTTCACAGCACTGAGGGCTTCTATCAAATTGTTTAGATGTCATTCATACACCCCACACACACACGCACACACAAACACACACTAAAGAATATATGTATGACTCGTATTCCTTGGCTCCTACTAATCTAAAGAGTTTGGACCCGTAAATCAACATGCTGGACCCTTCGTCAGAAGGGCAGAACAGAACAGACATTTGACACTAAACCTGTGGGATGCAAAGTCCAATGGATGGGGACAGGTGCATATGAGATAAATGGGCATTCATTAAAGCTGCTTGGCCCACAGTCTGTATTCAGTACATGATGCAACTGACCTAGACATTTAATTAAATCCCCAATTATAGTCCCCTGTTGTTGCTCTGTGGGGGAGTGCGGGCCTGAGATAAGAATCTGAATGTGCATTCTAGAATGCATCAGTGTTGCAGCACAGCACCCTCCTGTCTGTCCTTCTCCAGAGTCCCAGACAGTAAATATAACCTTTAGTGGCCGACACACTCTCTCACATTCTCGCTCTCTCTCACTCACACACACGCACGCTCACACTCACACAGAGACTGAAAATCAGCACGATGGCAATGTGTGGGATTCTTTCCCTGAGTCACCTACAGGTTTCAATGATTCAGCAACATTTCCGCAGCAGCTACTGGCCCTCTTTCACTGCCTCTCGTTGTGTAGCACGGATTATGTTGTCAGACCCAGTGATAGGCAGCTTCTGACTCTAATGAGTCTGATGGAATTTCATTTCTTCTGAGCTCCGGTTGAATTTTAATTTGAAAATGTCTCAGTACTGAGACATGTTAACTCCAAGTGGTGGTAAGCGAAAGAAAGCTAATAAGTGCTTAGCTTCTATGTGTCAACATAAGATTAGAATTTCAGCAATGATAGCATTACAGAGAAACTTATTACAACTACAATTCAGCAATCACTTTCTATGATCAATTTGCCAATTAATCTGGCTAGAGGTTTTTTAATTTAAGCGATGAAATTGAATTCTGTCAAGATATCATCTGGATTAAGAAGTGGCAGTGAAAGTAGGATTTTAGGGAACAATAATAAATTGTGTCACAAGACTAAACTGCTGACAGTTCTATTACCCCATACTAAATCTGCTAACAGCTGTCTGAATGCAGAGAACATTCAGAATCATCAACATACTATTGCTTTAATCTTGATCTGAAACAGTATTTCTAATATTATTAGTTGGTCTCATCCAATTTGATGATGTACACCGGTTACGCTAGTCAAACAATATATCATGTATTGTACAATATATTATTCTAATTAGTACTTCATACCTCCATAACCTTTACCCAAAGGGCTGTCTTCGTAGTTATATATGTTTAAGGTGAACGATCATTCTATTGTTATTCTAAGGAAAGTTTGCTTTGGGTCTTGCTGAAGGGAAGGTGAATCTCTTAAATAAATACTTTACAGCACCGCCTGAGGTACAGAGACGAATGCCAGGTTCTCTCTTTAGTTTTAGCAGAGTGATAATGATGATGACTCAGACATCTCTTGGCAGACAGTATTGCAATAACATTGTTTAGGCAATGTTGCTAATCATCACCCAAGTAGCAACTTAGGAACCTATAAAAAAGTATTTTGTGTTGACATTCACCTTAAATCACACATGCCAAAACGAACACATATTGCAGGGAAGGTTTGTAATAAAGGCTTCCACCAGAGATCTCACAAAAATTCTATACATACCTCGCCCATTTTACATCTACTGATCTATGTAGACACATTTCTGGAAAAACAAACGTAGACAAAAAATCATTTGATCTTATGAATCTCAATTTGGCACTCAATAAATGTTTTAAAATTTTCGATAAATAGTCCAATAAATTATCTTCTAATAATCTTGGTTCCAGTGTGCCTCAAGTAATATGAAAACACATTTCACAATGTATTGATTGCTTCGTTATTTATCAATTGCATTTACGGAAATAAAGTGCCTGTCAGTCAAACTCGTTATCCCTCGAGAGCCTCCCATAATGGCAACATATGCCTGGAGGGCTATTTTAAAGCCCACTGATGTCCCTGGCCTTTGCCAGTCCTGACAGCGGGACCATTGACATGTCCCCATGGAGATCAAAGAAGATCATTTTCTTATTCTCTTTTCTACCCTGAAATGTCAAGCATGAGATATGACCACCTCTGACTGATCTAACGCCACAGGAGCTCTTATGAACTGAAAGGGCCATAGCAACCAAATGGGTCATATGGAAAATCTGCCTTTCAAGATGGTTTTATCAAGGAAGAATAACTGTACTCATTTGCTTTGTATTTAAGCTTCACTAATACCTCTTAGTTTGCAGTCTAAGACTGGGTATTTTACTGTCTTTTAATGAGCTTTCTGTACACATTGTGTTTGCTACTTGAGTTATGAAAAAGTTTAAAATATAAACTACAATAACTTGGAAATTAAAGCAACGCTCTCTGCTGTTATAACAACTTTTCCCAAACTAAGCATAATGAATCAATGTACATGCCCCTAGGCAATGCCATTCTGGCTTCAAAAGGTACACCACAGAGTTCTCTAGCTTCACACGCTGTCCATAATATGTTGATCTATTGCAATGTTCAAAACATTATACATAAATAATTCTTTCTGCTTCATCTCAGTCTATTTGTCATGACCATGAGTTGTTTGTTTGGTGTTAAGGCCAGGGTGTTGTAGACTAAATACATCAGGATGGGCACAATACCACCCAATGCATGTCAATGACCCTGCTCTGGCATTTTAACACACACAGCTCTCTGCAAATCGTTGCAGAAAATTTATTTTATAGATATTTTTTGCCAAATACAAAGGGAATGTATGGCAAGAGAGAGAGAGTGAAACATGGAGGAGAGGAGGGCACTGGGAATAAAGGATCATAAAACCTTGCCCTCCGTCCCTCCCTCTCATCCATCCATCCATCTCTTCCATTTCCCCCCACTTCTTAGAAATGATTCACTGAACACTACTGTAACCAAGGCCGTTCTGTCGTCTCCAACCTGACTGCATCTGTGTGCCTATGTCTGAGCGTGTGTGTGGTGGAGGAATAGAGCTATGAACACGTTATATTGATTGACCGGCATAGCAAGGTTAGAGGAAACATGGCAGGTGTGATTTTTGATTGGTATTGCTCTAGCTCTGTCACAGCCCATTGTTTTCTAACTAGCAGACAGTGGTCTTGTTGTGAACTATACTTAGGAAGTTCCCAATGTGAATTCTCCAAAAATACAACCAATAACAGGGATTTGTTTTCCACTACATTACATGTTAATGTGGGGATTTACTTAATTATGATAAACTGCTTGAAATAAAAGTCGGATTTTTCCAATTATATTGCAGAACTCTGCCTTTACATCATTTACTGCCCTACTAATTGCCTATAGTCTTGTCTTTCCTTCAGTCTTTCTTGCAGTACACTTACAGACAGGGGTAGCAAAAACATCCTGATAATCCAAAGCACATCCTCAGCTGCATTTGCAACAGAAAGAAAATAGCATTTCTAGTCTTTTTCTGTACTCACTTATAGAAATGGGAAACATTAATCAGATTAATGTGAGTGTCAAATGTGGCAAGAGGCCAAAACCTCCATTTTGTTGCAAAGACGGGGGGGGGGGCAGAGAAAGAGAGACAGAGAGATACTGCCAGTAAGAGTGTGTCATTCTGTTGGCACACAGAATGTACCTTACACATCCCTGTCCTACCTTTATATTCCCTCACATACAGCAAGTGAAATATTAAAAACTACCAGTATATTTTCCACAACTGCAGGAACTAAAAGGAAAATAACCCAAACGACAAGTCATAACATCTTCTGATGAACACACCTCTTGTTCTATTTTCACAGAAACTGATGGAACTATTGGTAAACAAAAGTATTGCTTTAATGCATCTTTAGGTAAATAAAAAGCTCATTCTGTAGGCTTTACACAATGTTTACATTGTTATGAGGCTTGAATGACTACTTATACTTAGAATACATTGATTCCTTTACAGCAGACAACTATTGCCGTATATCCACTGAGTGCATAATTTAGCAGAGTGGTTGTCCTATAACACCTGCTACCATGACTGAACTGTTATGTTCTTGTGTGACTGCATATTTAGAATTATTTTACATAAGCAGTGGAATAAAGGTCTCTGATTAATTGGCACAATACACTAAATGACTGATGTTTAACTGGCCACTCAAAAATTTTGCCTTCTGTCTGCAAATCAATCCCTGTGTAAAGGTTAATGATAAATAAGAAATTGGACACATTTTAAACACATTTCGAAAGATGTAGGTTTTAGGTTGGTCAGATTTGCTCTTAACAGATTGGATCCTTTGCGATAATGTATGGCAAGATAAGCAGTCATTGACAGCGACAGTCTGTACTCAAGCGCCTATAGACACCGACGAACACATTCTACGTGTAGTAGATTAACAGAGCTGTGCTCACAAAGTAAAACCACAGTCACAAACGCTCAGCAGTTTAGTGAATGATTTTAAGCATCAGACACATTTAAAGAGGTTAGCTGCAAAGCAAGCTATTTCCCAAATTGATGGTCTCTCTGGCAGTGCTTGGAATGACTATGACTGACTGACAAAAGGAACTTGTCCCCCAATTCTCTTGTCTTCTATGAAGGGAAATTGTTTTCCACGGATATTACACGGCTTCCTGTCCTCACCGCCAATCACCTCTTTCTTATCGTCCCCTGGGGAACAGCTAAAACCCTAAAAGTCTTTAATGGTCTCCTTCAATAACTCACAGAGGTGGTAATCTCTCAGCAACTAATTGTTTTCACAATTCTGCATAGCAGCAAATAATAGCCAGTGGCTAGCCATTAGTCTAGTTGTAATGACACATAGGGCAGCTAATCTTTTCTCATTACCTGAGCCCAGTGCCTCTGGAGCAAACCATACCAGAAAATGTAGTCCACCTTCTCAACATCCAAAATATTGCGGCTGACAGTCACCTTTTGAAAACATTTCCCAAAAATAACATCACTTGCTTCAACACAATTTCTTCACAATTTCATCAAAACATTTTATTTGACAGGAAACCGAGAACACAAAATACATTATTAAAACGAAACGACTCAATCATTCATAAAGACATTGTACACATTTGAAAAATAAAACTATTAAAGTGGCTATGAACAACATCTCAAGGTTCAGTCCCAGCAATTTGCAAAGCACTATAGGCATGGAAGGATCCAGCTGCAGACCTAGATGGAATTTGAGTTAGGGTTAACCCTCTACTTCATATTTAAA
>BROE01000006.1:5410528-5888476 GCA_036571765.1 Plecoglossus altivelis | reverse complement strand
AGGATGTATTGTGAGAATGCGGTGAGGTGACACACTCCCAACGTTTTAGAATGACACCTGTGGTGGAGTGCCTGGGATCTGGACAGAAAGAACTCAACAGTATCAGCAGGGGTGGGGGGGGGGCTAGAATCTTATTCGATTGTGATGCATGGAAACAACAGCTCCCATTCACAGGGAAAGAAAGAGGGAGAGAGATAAAGGGCATTGGGGAAAAGAAAGAAATATGGTAGGGAGGGCTGTCAGATGAGGCATGCATCTGCCACAAGCCTAGTTCCTATGTATGATGGATGGGGTTTGGACTGAGGGCAATTCTCAGTTCAGCGTGGCAGATCTTACACAAGCACCTGCCTTTGATTGTGGGAAATGATATACAGTCCCCCCCCAAGACTGGTTTTTAAACTCTGGCTGGGAGGAGAGTGTGTGCAGTGGATGCAGGAATGGTAAATCAGGCTTTAAATGCACGTGTCTCCAAAAAGGGCATTCGAGCAAGGAGTTTTCCCAATTAGTTTGCCTAAAAGCAGAGTACATCCATCTCAGGTGCTGAAGGGATGACGGCAATAAAGCGTGCCTGGACATTGAAATGTTTCAATGCATTTTATGAGATATGTGAGATACAATAAGACGCAGTTTACCCAAGACCAAAATAGAATATGAAAGCAATACTTTTGCAAAGAATTGTTGTTAGGAATCACTATGTTACTATGTTATGTTGTGTAATCGATGTTCACCCATGTTCTTCTGAAGATGTAGTTGCCAGTGAACAAACTCAACTCATCCCACCAATCTTTCATTTCTTTAAATTCAAAAGAAGTTATCTTACCGGGATTAAAGTTCCTGTTGACCCAAAACTTGGCTAATACTGAATATTTAAAACACATCAAAGCACATCAAATATTACAATAGCAGCTGACGAAAAGAAGAAAAAAAGCGTGGTATCACCTTTGTCCAAAATAAAGTCTATATAAAAATGTTGAGTCAAATAATGAATTGCCATTGTACTGGTTACAGTCAGCCTTTCCATTAAATGCATCTTCACTGTGACAGAGGGATTCTACAGCTCATTGGGTTTTAATATTGTGAAACTGTCAAACGTCAAGTTTAACATGTTTTAAAACATCGAGACATTGATATTATACTTTGAGTCTGTGAATAAAAAAACAAGAACAGACGACTCTATTCACATGGATTTATAAAGACTCAGAATGGATTTATAAGATTCCAAATCTAATTTAGAGAAATCAAGTTCAACACGTACACATACTTTGGAATTGCACTACATGCCACAAACCAATTGTGATAGTACTGTCGAGACACAGTAATGTTAAATATGAGCCTGAGTCTTCGTACTCATGCTAGCTCTTGGCAGAAGAGCCTCTCCAGTTTGTTCTTCGTCTCTCTTCAGAATCTGGCTAGCAGAGAAAATGTCTTTCCTCCTGTTCATCTTGTAGGAGGAGAGAAGACATATTCCGTTGCTAACCATTTCCCCAAATGGCTTTGCAACAGATCCAAGTGTAATGTGATGTTCCAACGCCAAGAACATATAGTCCAGATGGTTCCATCCTCATTAACCCTGGTTGCTTTTTATATATATATATATATAAATATTATGAAAGCTGCAATTGCTGCTCAGATCTGAGATTTTACTTCAAATTTCTTTAGGTTGTCTTCTTCTGGAAAGCGATTGGAAAGTCTTGTAGGCCAGATGGATGACTGAGCCCCCTACTGGTCCCATCCAAAACACAACGCTATGTATGCCCTCAAAACCCTCATCTCCATGTTCTAGCATTGGCACAGGATGAGTGTTGTGTAACAGGTAAATAATTCATCATTGGGACGAAATGACTTGTCTGTAGTTTAGTATGACTAGCTATTGTTAAAGTTTAACTTATGTGTCTCTGGGGTAGCATGTATAATGCATGCATACTTTCCTTTGAAATATCTGCTGTTTTATGCATACTCTTTTAAAATCACATTAAGGCATACACCCAAAGTCCTAACCTGTTTATCTTCTCTTGGGCTGAGAAGAACCTATTACATTTATTATTACAGCAAACAGAATAACCAAGGTTGAGATCTCCTGCCCAAGATACAATATTTCAGTCGCAAGTGTTAACTTATAGTCAGATTTTTTACCAGACACAGTACAGTATGGTGTTAACTATACTCATCTAAGCAATGGCAGTGTAACAATTATGTCAGTGATTTAAAGGGGTGTAGTTGGACGTGGAAATCATTTCACAGTTTCATGAAGGAAGTAGAAGCACTGAATGGTGAGTGTTTGAGAACCATAAAGTAAGATTTGGTTCATAAGAACCATAAAATTACAAACTATCCCTGTTTATTTACATAAAAAATGGTGAGGTAGGTGATTGCATCAATACTATTGTTAACCGAAAGGTTCATTATACAGTGTGGTACTGACCTTTCATAGTTTGGATATGAAAAAGTAAACATGGGCGCCGCCACATAATATCCTCTGGTGAGCACATCAGGTCTGTATCAGACTGAGCCTTCCTGAAGAAAAAAATATAAAAAATAAATGCAAGGGATTACCAGTGACCTTTGCCGCTATACTACCAAGCTATCTTACGGCAGTGGAGCCTGGATACTCAGTTAAATGGTGTGTTGTCAGAAACATTCTCTTCAAGTCCTTAATTTAACCTTTACAGACGAATGGGCTTTAGATATAAAAAAAACAATATTTTCGCAACAAAGGGCAACATGACCAACCAGTATTGTTTTGACTTTGAAAGGTATATTATATTATTATCATATTACTATGCCCCACTTATGCACACAATACCTGACCATGCCATTTAGAAAATTAATCAGTGGCTGCCCTCAATTTTGTCACACCAGGGTTGTTAAACAAAAGTTTTAAAGAGTAAGATCTCAATACGGTTCCAAAAATAATGCTTTTATTGACTGGCTGACCTTTGCCATTTTGTTAATGGATCTAAAAGCTATCTTGGGGTGGAGGGGATACAAACTACAAGAGTCATAATGAAACGACTCCAGATTAATGTTCATCTCTGCAGCTGAGTAGCTTGGTGGAGGTCTGTTCCCTCTGAAGTGTGACCCCCCTTGTAAGTGTTGTTTATCTCAATGGTGCAATTCGTTTAACAACTCTCTATGTCTCTGTGAACCAACATTGACAGTGCGATGTCTGTCTCTTCACACTTCCATGGGTCGGGCCATCTGAGGTGCATGAGCGTCAAAAGTCTTATGAAACTTTGACTTTGGCGTGCAACGTCTTAAGGAATTGTGGGGGTGAATTTCAAGTTTATTTCTACAGCACTAGCTATGGAAATGTCTTGACATACAGCATCCGTGTGTGGATGCAATAGTATAGGAGGAATTATTGTGGCTGTGATTTATAACCACTGGACCATGGTATCTTGCCAACGAGTAATTTATCACACTATTGTGCTTGCGTGGTAACACTGAACGACCAGATAATTAAATCAGGATATGGTCAACACAGAAACCACTTCAGCAAAACACAAAAACATTTCAATCACGCATGATTGAAGGTTTTTCAAAGTCTATACTTAATTCTCAGGTGGTAGTACTAAAGGGATTGGTAGGCCCTAAATGTATTTACTTAACAATTGATATCTTATTTTTCAAAATTGATGAATGCCAGCTGCGCAACAGCATATTTTGGCTGATCAAGATATTCATGTTTACAGTTCTGGAACTTACAAGTATACAAGATAGGATGAGAATATTGGAAGGAATTCATTTTTTATACCAAACATCCAATACCAGGACCCATAATGTGTCTTTGGAGGAAAATATAGAAAATTGTATAATTGTTTTAATCTACATACCGTGCGTGCCATCAGGAAAAGGCAGCTGTGTCATTCAGGTTTCATCATCGTACACATACATCTGTAATCACTGTGCTGTGTCGTAGAAATCCCATCCTGGTGCTAACTCTGACATATCAAGGCTGTCAAGAGACTGGGAATGTGGGGACTGCTATACTGCTGACAGAGGCCATTTTGTGGCCTCTATCACTCCCTCTCTATCTCTCTATCACTCCCTCTCTTTGTCCTCAATACCATACAGTTTTATGACGCATTGCATCTTTTGTCATATGGTGGTCTCTAACGATGCACCATTGATCTTCTGATCAGTCATCAGTGGGCCATTATGGGGGAGAGAGATAGGCTTCCAGTTTCATCCCATTGATTTGTAATCTATAAATACAGGGCCAGATGAGCGGATGGATAAATGCCCCTTCATTAAGACAGGGGCGAGAGACATTACCCCAGACATGGGTAATTGCGGTGGAAGTGACAAACAGTTCATAAACTATAGATGACTGTCCTCGTTTTCTCTAAGATCCTCTGTTAATAAGCTCAGTTGGAGACGTGGGGGTGATCGCACTGGGTGAATGATTCAGAAATTCTATACGGTACAGTATGCATTAGAGGCCTATCAGAACAATGGAGGGACACAGTGTGCTGGAGACCTTGCTGTTGACTGAGAGGTTTACTATGGTGAGTATCAATGGGAGGAACTGTGGTCATGACATTGACACCCCTGTCTGAAGAATAAGGGACCAGATTTGGTTGTGTGCTTGCTTGTGTGAGTGAGTGAGTTAGTGATAGACCATTGGAAGGTCAATGTTCTAAATCCTGGTAGTATCACTCAGTATAATGAAAATGTAAAAATGGGGGAGTATTGAATTTATTGTATTAATAGACATACCAGGCTAGACTAACACACTCAAAAGGTATGTGGCCAGTTTCTTCCTCTTCTTTCACAGTCAATAGGGCCTTGGGGCATCTTTATTTACTTGGCAATTATGTCCTCTTTAAGGAAATGTATGGAGTTCTCTGCCAGTCGCATACTTGAAAACATCCATCCTCCCATGGTTTCCTCTTTGTCACCATTCAATGTCAATCCCCATGTGTTAACGTTATACAATTTACCAAGTCACTCTATTAGGTTTTGTCCTCATACGTAAGTATTACGAAGCGCAGATATTATTTTTTATCTTGCCCCAGTTGGGTACTCTGTTCAAGAGGTAATAGGGCTCAGATGTCAACTCCTGGTACACAAAGTTTTTGTGTGGTTGAGCTTTGGAATTTGTTCATAGTTAAGTTCACTATTAGGACCATAAGAACCTGAAAAAAGGCTGATTGCTATTAGCAGAACAAAAATGTTGCCCATTATTAGTTTTGCAATGGATTCAAATGCTGTGACACTTATTTTTTTATAGTTCGGTGTAAGAGAGGGATGATCACGTATTTCATAGACTCATATTATAATGTCCCTCCGACTGCCGTGTTCCAATGTCTTCCCTGGTGTTTGAGACAGCTTTTCTTTCGTTTTTTTCCGTGTTTCCCAGCTCCCGGATATTACATGCTGGCCTTCTGTGTTTCGTGTGTGTGTGGGAGTAGATTTTGGTCTTCCAGTCCAGGTCCTCTACTCGCTTCGATCTTGCCTCCGCACCTGCGGTCCACAAGAGACCTTGCCAGTTCGTTGTACCACAGACCCCAGTTAGTTTGCCACAGCTGCTCGGAAATCTAGTTTCCAGAGTTCTCCTGGTTGTTTGACCTTCCGTTTGTCTTCTGTGCCTCCAACCCTGACACACCTGGTTCCTGTCCTACCTGTTCACCCTCTGCCCCACCTCCTGGTTATTCCACAACCCTCCTTTCCTCAGTAATTAACCCATCAAGCCTTACCCTTATTGTCTTGTGTTTTGTGTTGTGCAATTCAGTCCTCTAACATAGCCCCCATAACACATAATGGTGTTTATGAGCCTTAATATATCTACCTCAGTATCCAGTGGCTAAATTAAAAACATTTACCAACAACAAATATAAAGTAACACAAATGTCTGGCATCATTATCGCAACCTCTTGGAAATTAAAACTGTTATTATTACTTAAAAGATTTTTAAGACATGCCTAGCACATGACTTTTTTCCAAACCAATCTCATATAATGAGATTGCAAGGTAATAGCAGAAGCATACAGTGATGCTGCATATTGCATCCCCTGAAAAACATATATATATCTAAGTGTTGACAGAGAGGCTATAATTAGCACCATAATGAAAACGAAAGAGCGGGTCAATTTCCTCCCAGTCAATGCTAACCAAAATTGCTCAGTTTAAACACTTCACTGCACTCAGCTATAATTACATACCTTGGGGTCTAGCACAAAATTACGCATGCAGCCACACACACATATGCATGCATGCACCTACACACCACACTGCATGCTATGCCCTTTTCAGCTATCTGCTTGTCTCTATGACTTCTTGTTCTTGCTGTCTTACTGGGGAGGCGGGGTAGTCACGAAATTGAATAAATTTGTACTTTTCATTGAACATGAAACCAATCGCTCATCATGGCTAAATACTTGTTGCATGTTGTTTTATGTGACTAGGGGAGGGGAGGAGGGTGCTGACACAATCTGGTGTGTTAGTCACAGCTCAGTCTTGGTGGGTACATTCAGAACCCAAAGTGTTATCAACAAAACATGGTCCTTAAGTGATTTATATCGAGGAAACAAAAAATTCGCTATAGAGAGAAGAAGAGATAGATAAATAAATACAGAATGAGAGAATGGAACGAGAGGGAGAGATATAGAATGAGAGAGAGAGTGAACGAGTATGTGAGAAAGGTGGAACAAAGCCTGCCTTGTGATCCATGTTGCTTCGGTTGGAAACCGGCCAATTGCAATGTGTTCTTCGATGATACGCATATCTAGTGTGCAGATGTAGGGTGGAGAAGAGAGAGAGAGTGAATGAGAGAGAATAAGAGGAGAGAGAAACGAAGTCAGAGCATGGAAGGAAGAGAGGAGAAAAAAGGCATTACATGTAGGACCAGAGAGAAGAGCCTCTGACTTGATGCAGTAGCACCCACCCCCCCCCACACACACACCACCCACACCACACACACACACACACACACACACACACACACACACACACACACTGTACATGGAGGACAGAAAGACGGGGAACAAGGGAGAAAGGAGCATCATCCCCCTCTTCCTCCGCTGCGTCTCTCCTCTCCTTTCTCCCCCCGGAGCGGCCCAGCAGAGCTCTCTGAGTGACTCACACCCTTTTAATCACATGACCATACCCTGCCGCTGCTGCGACTGCTGCGTTATCTGCTACGACTTGGGGTGAGTCAAACCAGGCACCTGTCCAAGGGGTTTGATGTGTACGGGAGACAAAACTGGTCACTTAAACCCCTCCCTGGTACCTACCACAGATAGGAAGGAATTGGGATAGAGAGAAGGAGATTTAGAGGGGGAGAGATAGTGGTGTATGTGGCCATAGGCATGGCTATAGTATCCCGGAAACCATCTCTGTATGGAGAGGACGAGAAAGACACGGAAGAAGAGATGTGGAGGAAAGAGACAGGCAAGCAAACATGGAGAGAAAAAATACGCAAAACAGTCAGGGTGCAGATTGACAGACATACTGAGAGCTGGCAATAGACAGTCATACATCAACACACACGCTCACAAACAACACACTCACAAATACACATAAAACTCATCACCCTGAATGCCAGGTCTCAACCACAGTGATATGACTGTGTAGGGGCACTGCCAACACCCAACTAAACATTGACATGCAGGACAGAACTCCTTGCCCTCATCTACATGCAATCCCTAACTGGCTTTCATCATGTCTTGTTACACTGAGGCACATATCAAAATGCACCCTGGGTAAGTCATCAGTGGCAACATGCAGAAATTGCTTTTGCTACCCTAATACAAATTGGACA
Organism: Plecoglossus altivelis; assembly: GCA_036571765.1. Lineage (NCBI taxonomy): Eukaryota > Metazoa > Chordata > Actinopteri > Osmeriformes > Plecoglossidae > Plecoglossus > Plecoglossus altivelis. The sequence goes on along the minus strand of BROE01000006.1, from coordinate 5,880,714 downwards.
AATAGGAAAATAAGCACAAAGCATTCCACTTTATTTGACGTGGTTGATAACACCCAAGGTTAGAGAGGTTTGAAGAAGAAAAAAAAACAATTTAAAGGAGACAAAGTTTTATGTAGAAAACAATTTCCCGGTGGTTTGTCAATATTTATCCCCATGAGGCAGACACTAGGTCCTGCCATCTAAAGCAATTCCGTGCGTTTGCCTCTCTTTATAATATGAGAATGACTGTCATAATGGATTTTAAGTGACTTTAATAAATTGGTCTGCAAGTTCACAGGTGTGTTGAAATGTGTAGTCTTGCAAACGCAAATAGGACGGAAATGAAATGTTGATCACATTACATAAAGTTACTGAAATAGCTTTAAATGGAAAACAAGCATTCCAGGACAGAATATGGAAATCTCGATAAATGGATGTACGAATGTTTTAGCTTGTAAAAGATTAGTGATTGTGTATTGAATATTTTATATTGAATTTCCTGTACAAAATTACTTACTCTGTAAGGACATTCCCAGAGCCATGCTACGGAACAGTTGATGGACCTCAAATCTCTTGTAAGACTTTGCAGAGCGGTTTTCTGCAATGGTATATAATAGGGCACGTAGGTATTTATCGCACTATCTTTCCACATCTGACATTTATGTTTTCCTCAGGAAGCACAACTGCAGTAATGAACAGCAGCCCAAGGCATTGCTGTGGGCTCATAACAGGTAAGTAGTGCCCATTTTTTCAAAGAAAATGACCACATTTTTTCCAGTTTTTGAAAATCCCAAATTCTCTTATGTTCTTAAGATACTTTGAACCTTTGTTATACAAAATATGCTTTTGTGTTGCACTGCATGTGAATAAGCAAGAGCACTTTATTTTTTTGAGGTACAATATCTCTGCGGAATTGAAATAGGAAATGACACTTTGTTAGAGAAGTCAAGGGAAGCTGAACCAATGTTCAAGCAATTGAAGGCCATATGCAAACACACTCAAATGAAGTAGACCTTTCTGCTAAGCAGTGTGACCAAACGTGCAAATCTAGTTGTAGGAGACCTGCATTGTTTTTTTTTGCAAGCCAACTATGAGCAGAGATGGCAAATATACAAACATCCCTTCACTCAATCTTCCAAAACCTTTTTGCCCAAACTTTCTTTTCAGCATAACAGCATAACAAAAGTTTCAACTTTCTGCAATATTTGGTCAGCATTTCCAAGATCTTTTTTCTAAACTTTATGTTCACACACAACTCAAGAAATGCTCATGTTTTTCATGTTCATGTACAGCTTGGTAAATTAGCTTTCATTTGTTGTGTGTGAGTATCAGTGCAAAAGTACTGATAATCTGAAAATCTACTTAAGTGGACCTACAGTAATGAAGTGTTTGCACTTTGTTACTTCCCATGTCTGACTACGAGTGATCAGCGCATTGTAGATCAAGTTCAAGAAATGGTCAATAAAACAATATCAGTTACATATGCAGACCTTATTTTATTAGGAAACATTACTTTTCAAAATGTGCACTTAAAATCTCACTTGATGAAAAGCTGAGCCATGTAATATTAACAATATTGTTTGCGTTTGAACAAGACCAACAACCTCTCACAGTGGTAGCCATGGCAACATACACTGCAGTTTACAGATTACCTAGAGCAATTAGCCAAACAAGACGTCAAGGCGGAGGTGTCCCTAAACACAGACCCAGCAATAAATCTATTGATCGCTGAGTACTTTCAGGTCAGTGTCATCCATGATATTGATCAGAAATACTGTAGAGTGAGGACAATCCTCTGGATCAATTCACAATAGGTCTTATTTTGAGAAGCAGTGGACTTAAGGTGGACTGAGAAGACCCAAAGATCTTTGTGCCTCTCCAGAGGAAAACCTGTCTCTTGATCTTACATCACATGGAAGCATATTACTTGTGTTGACTCGATATACACAGCCCTCACTGTCTCTGGAAGAATTGGCCTATCAGTCCAAGTCTCAGTCCACTGTTATCCCAGAGGGCTGTAGAGTAGAGGGTCTTAAAATAGGCCTCCACCTCTACCTCTTTTATTACCTGGAAAAGACAGAAAGAGAGAGATGAGACAGGGAGAGAGAGTGGTGAGAGAGCTGTGCTGCCTGTTGCCGATTCAAGACAGCGGTACAGCATGTCTCTCCATGGAGGGGAGGAAGAGGATAGAGGATAGCTGTTAAATTATTAACCCTTAGCCCTTGTTTCTTCCAAAACACAGATTGCAATCCTATTGCCAGCCGCTGTAATCACATATCCTCTGACCATGGCCGCCACTGAAAGGGCCCCTGATACATAATAACTACCTACCCTACCTGCCGCCATGTCATGTTTGCATGTCTGCCATTCTCAGGGTGTCGCCACCTATTATTCATTCAGAATCATATTGGGTTCCAGGTGAGCAGTGTCTGGCCAGCGATCAATACCACCCACGTGAGACATCCGGGCCTGGTTTGAATGTCAGGTCTGTGACACTGACAGGATCAAGTTTCGCCGTCAACGAAGGCGTACGGCTCGGGCGGTGTAGTCTTAAAGGCTACGTTTCCTGCCTCGTCCTTTGTTAGCCACCATTTACAGAGGGGACAGAGGGGTGTATGGCCTTACAGAGAAATGAGGAGGGAAGTGACATTCAAGATAGTTCGAAGGAAGCTTAATGAGATTGGAATGAAGGAAGTGGGGATATGGGCCAAGAGGATAGGCTAGGTTACCTACTGTACCAAAGGGTTCCCACTGAGCCATCCGGCTTAAACAAACCCATTGATGAAATGGATCTTGGTTTCACGATAAGAAATTAACATTAATTAATCAAAGGATAAACTAGGCTCATATTTTAATCATTGGATTTACTAGTACAGCATATTCTGTCAGTAAAAAGCGAGGCTGACTATTGCGAAGTGAAAAAAATACGAATGAAATGTCATAAACTTCAGTCAGGCTTGCTGGTTGCATGCTGCATTGTGGATCTTAACAGACAAAAGCTAAGTATATATGTGAAGTACAAGGATCCACTACAGAAGTATCAACTCATGTTATCCGTAGATCTTGTTGAACTCTTCATCATTTCCCTAAAACACTTTTGTTGGAATTGGGAAGTCAGCAGCATGCTGATACTCCTGGTTTTATCGTAGCGTTATCAGAAGGCAATCTCAGGCGACCCTGCGGGAGGTGCAATATTGCCCACCTGCCTCCTCAATATTTGTCTCAATCTACTAAATTATTTATACTAATTTTTCTGCAAAATACTGTTTCTGGGGCAAAATTCACCAGCTGTCCGGTTTGACTTGAGACGACCCCCTCAGAATAACATTTCATACCCGTGTGTTGAGCTTCATGTCCAGAAACACTAAGCGTCATGTAAAAAGGCTTGCATTGTTACAATGTTATCCATTTACCAAGCCCAATTATGTTCTTGCTGATGGCACAGCCTGCATTTAGAAACTCATATTTTATGAATGTCCCCACAGTTACGTATTCACGGTTTAAAAGTTGACAAATACAGTTTATGTGGGGTCAGGGAAACTGCTTGGATTGCTAAAGAAACAGAAAAGCAGTGGATCTGTTTCTTGCTGCTCACTGTGCAGTCTCACATGTGCATGTGTACAGCCAGGGGGCAAACATTCCAAACAAGACGCCGGTAGCATTTAGGGGCTGTGTATGTTTGTATGTGTCTTATGATGGCATTGTGGTGGTATGCTGCAAGTGTGGTCGGGAATAGATACACATACCTGGAGACAAGATTGTGAGTGCGTGTGTGTGTGATTGTGTGTGTACATTCTGGTCTATAGTGGCTTGTTGTGACTCAGGACCCAGCTGCGGGTGATATCAGTTGCTGAAATTGAACATCTGCAGGTTGATACTGTTTAGACAGTTAGACCCTCATTAGACCCCAAATTGTCTGTTTACTCAGCATATCACTGGCATTTTTGCCTTGCTCATGTGTAAGATTAGCTCATTTAAATACCTCCATAACGTGTCAAGTTTTGAAAATGGTCTTGAAATTAATTCCATATGTGGGGGAAAAAGGTGAAAATTAAAAACCTTCAAAAGGGCCTAAAGATGACTTATCTGTTGTCTGAACATAGGAAAACTTGCAGGGCCCAGAATGATTGTCTGGATATAAAAGGTGATATTTTCCAAGATGAACCTGTTTATTGTTGGTCAACACCCACATCTACAGGATTAGAAGTAATCGGGCCTGGGCCAAACCACAGCTGAGACAAAGAAGAAGTGCTCTGCATAAACACACAGAATTTATTTCATTAACTCAGGCTGCCGTGTACGGTCCGACCTGCATTTGCTTTCATCACCGAGCCGAAGATGTTGGAGCCATAACCATGTTTTCCTTTCATTACTGTGGGTTTATGGAGAATTGTATTGAAATGAAAGCAGGGGGTACACTCCAGTGGGGTTAGCAATCAAGCTTGACATCCTGAAGATGACAGCCAACCACTTATCACCTCATACTGGATATCACCCAAATGAATGACTGAGTGACAGAGGGAATATTATATTTAATGTAGCAGTCAGAAAGCAACTTGTAATCGATGATGAATTAGCCACACTTGTGCCTAATGAAGGTACTGGTCATGATGCGGAACTGAAAAAGAGCCAAAGTGACTACTTTGAACCTCCCCCATTAAACTGTTTAGACATTCTTTTGACATTTAGAGTACAGGTCTTGTCCTTGAAGACTTAAAGCTAATAACAGATGGTACCTAGTGTTCCTCCGCCCCTCCCTTCTCCACCCAACACATCTTTGTCCTACCTACTTGTGAATGCAGCGTCAGTCTAATACCTATGACCCAGACGAGAACATAAAAACACACATAAACACATGCTGCAGATTTGGCCTGGTGGGACCGTTCAGCCCAGACTGGTTGATCATGCATCTACAGACTCATTTAGATTCCCCCCTTGTTCTGAGTATTTTGCTCTCTAGTCTCCCTGATATATTAATTTCTCAGTTCAGCTCAATTTATATTCAATTTTCTGTCTCTCACTCTCTCTCTAAGTTCCACTTTCCATATATGTACCCTTTCTCTCCCTCTCCTTTTGCTGACAAACAGATCAGTATTGTTTGCGTGCCCAAAGCAGAAGGCAAATTGTCAAGTGTCATCTTTGCAAAGTGGCATTCATGCTCGTTAAACTTGTGTTGCATTACAGGATCCCCAACAGCAATGTTTGTTGCATGTTTATGGATATAAATATTTGATACTAACCCCATATACACATCACAGGATTTAACATATTGATTTGACACAAGGTGACATATTTAGCACAGAAACAGAAGCACAGTTTACCAAATCGCTCACAAAAACTATGATGTCAAAACGGTGTCATCCACTTGTGCTTGTTATCCATAAAGATAACAAGGGCAGACAGCATTTTCTGTATATAGGCATGGTATATAATGTAAGATGATGAGAATAAGATAAAACACAGGACCTTGGATTTCTTCAAACTATCACATAGAGTATACTTTGAGTAGAGTATATTTTGTCAACTTCCAGCAGTGTACAGCTCTGCTGGTCTAAAAGGTATAAGTTGAATTTGTTTTTTCCCGTCATTTTAATCTCTGAAACAAGGAATGGATATACATTTTAAAAATCCCAGTGGAATGTTGAATAAACACTGACTGGATAGTTCAGCAAAGAACTAAATTAAAACTCAAAATCAAATGTGTGATTTCAGCACAGATGGTTTCACCCTAACTTGGTAATTTCAGTTGATGTGTCCTTCCTTTAGGGCACAGTGGCATAGAGACACTGTGAAGTGCGTTATGTTCTTGTGAATATCCATCACATTACTCGTTAAAGTGGATTCTTTCTTGTATTGTTTACAAACTGACAGTTGTGTAAAGTGCAAAAAAACACCAACACTTGTTAAAGTGTGAAATAAAAACAGATTACATTTGTTAAAGCCTTTCTCACGGGAAGAATTCCGAGACATATTGAATTTATTATGCGTTTTAAAGTGCATTTCTGTTAACTTTTCATTTGCCTTCGTTTCAACATGACTCCATCTTCCCAGATGTCTTTGTAAACACATTAAAAAGGTAATTATCTGGCTACTTTGTTTGTGTCCTACCAACTTATATTTTGTGCATGTAACCCTTCCTTTATAAGCATTGAATGAAGGTCACACCAAAACTTTAGCTGGAAGAAAACCTTTAAGATTTAATTTAGACTGTCAACATTTTCTAAACAGGACAAAATGATTGGTTAATTACTCTGTTTTCCCAAGGCAAGTCTGCTTTATGGCTTAGAGGTTGGGGAGGTCAAAAGCACATTAGCATACTGGAAGTTGAGTTAAAATGGCAATGAATGTGATTAAATATTAAATATAGTTATAATGCAGCTGTAAAACCCAATAGAGGGAACTCAAACATTTAGTCTAGCATGGAATATCTAAGACATTATCCTATGCAAAAGAAAAAAAGACATGTATGACAGTTTACCCTATTTGCATACTGACTATTTAACAGCACCAACCAAATATTGATTTAATAATTAAGCCACACATAATTATCGAGGCTCATGAATTTTTTTTTATTTTTTACAAGTATGTTTACATGCATGGATAGATCAATTTGAACTCCACTCTATGCATAGCAAGTGACAGGTAGGTGTTTTAGCAGCTAGGCCACCCTGGTTGATGCAGAGCATCAAGTGCAGACTCAACGGATCAAAGCAGTCCAATGCGTCACAGTTCATTACAAGGTAATGAGAGTGGCAGTACTGGTTGGCATTTGATTAGCTGGGTCTTGAGAGTGCTGTACTCTTCCTGGAGGGGGAGTGAGCTCTCGTTAGAGAGGCCTACTGTCATTAGAGAGACCTACCGTTCCAGCCACTCCAGAATGGGGGTCAAAAGTTAATTCCCTTCTCAAGGTCTCTTCTTGCCCTCATAAAAAAAAGAATCAAGCCGTCGTCTTTCAAAAATTCTGTTGTCAGCGGGACGTAACAAATGCAAACACGAGGACAAAATTTGCAATCAAACCGTTAACATGCAGGCAATCAATTTACTTCTAATGGAATTGAACCTTAAAAGAAGACTGATACTCATTTAAAACAACCTGAAATAATGTGCTCTTATATGACTATGGCTCGGTCCACAAGCCACTCTTTTCTGTCAACAACACTCGCTTCATACTGATAAATCAATTTCTCCATTGCTTATGCTCATAATTTAACCACCAAAGTATGGAACACCTAGTAGGTCAATGCTTAAAAAAAGGTGCATACCCAGAAACAGGGGAGTGAACCTTTGACCTTTGCAGGTTTCTTATTGTCAATGTGGTGTATTGATAGTGAAGATAAAGAGTGACCATTGTTGCACCCTCCCTTTGGAATTCCACATCCAACCCATCGTTTCAATCATGGTTCTTCTATGATGTGAAAGGCAGAGGAGAAAGTGACAAGGTGTCGGGTTGCATTCAGTTGTTCCTACATAACTTGGGCTGCTGGATGACAGCTGCTCATGCCCACCATCAATCTCAACTCATCCTCACCTGGCTGTGTTGTATCAGCCCTGTCTGACCTGCAGTCATCCCTCCAGTGGGCGGGACTCAGCCTTTGCGAGATTGTGATTCTACATGACAACCAGAATGCAGTACATTTATTTCTATTAGTATGTCCATGCAGTCGATATCTGTTCATAGTCACATGCTAATTTATCCATTGATTTTTACCTTTTTGCATTTTATTTATACAGGTTATTCTTATAGAGATTCTTTGCCTTTCAAAGGGATACACCAGCAACTACAATGTTTCAAACAGTGTATTGCTTAAATAACGCAAACTTGAAAAATATAAGAGACTTACATACACAAGACATACTACATTAAGATCCACACAAAAAAAAATTTTTTTCAAAACATTCCATTCTTCCATCTGGTTTTAAAATGTTGATGAGAGCCTGGTCCGTATGGCCAAGTACCAATTGTTCCCATGGCCAGTTCTAATCTAACCTTTAGAAGCAAATGAGAATGGGATTGTAATTGATACTTATTAACAGACCTGATTGAAAAAAAACCTGTATAATGAGGCATTTTACCCAGAACGGTCTTCTAAATCAGTGTACATTGCCCCTGTGTTGAATAAAGCCAAGGGTCAATGGTCCAGTAAATATCACGAAGGTGTGTCGGCCATTTCAGATTTGTGACAAACCTGAGTAGCCGCATGATACACCAAACAAAGTGCTCTCAGAGTAGTGATAGAAGCCTGCATACTGCAGTGCTACATCACTGAAATCTAAAACAGCCAGGCAGTTGCTTGGCCAAGGTCCTTCCTGGCTGACGAGCGAAGTTAAACGCCAATGATAATACACAGAATATATGTTTTTACAGAAATTAATAGAAGTGGCATGAATCTTCACTAGATAAATCATTTTAATAAAAACATCATACTTTTAATAAAAACGTAATTCAACTGATAACACAAATGGACAACTGTTACCTAGGTGACATACGTTTGAGCATTCCCTTTTTGTTATCTTGGTCTCTAATTGGCTGAAGGAGACGTAACGATGTTTGGCATTTCTCGAGATTAGTAAAAGCAGAGCAGTTTGAGGCACGGCAGGGGTATGGTTCCATTGCTGGCACCCTGTTGATTCACCTGTCCACATCCAGAATGGCTCTTCTGAAACGTGTCAGGCGTGGCCATCCGTCCCTTAGTCAGCTGTCAGAGTCCTTAATTCAGTGCTACCGCCAACTCCCTAAATCTGCTCGACAGCAGACATAGAGCTGTCAGGGGACTGGCCCTCTTCAAAATCAGTTAAAAAGCTACAGGCAGGACGAATGGCAGCCCAGAAGCAGATCTCAGCACCTCATCACGGCCAAAATGAAGGTGGAGCATTCATCAGCTTTAAGTAAATATTATGAAAGACAGATAATTATTGCAGACAATCAGACGGAGAGTAGGGCGGTCAGTGGGAGGTGGTGTGTGTGTGTGTTCAGGTGCTGCACATGACTGTCAGAGCCTGAGAGGGGAGCTCTCTTTACCTAGCATAGATTTATGTGGTAATCTGCATTGACAGAAGGATTTATGAAAAGGAAAATCATTTGCGAGATGGACATCTGTGATTTGTTGTGGCAGGTCACACTGTTGGTATGAGGAGAACGTCTCCAGCTATAATCAGGTGAACATGTTGTTGACTATACATCTCCAACTCCCCAGAACTCCACCATCTTGGCCGCATCTCCATGTGTACGCATCATTCTAAGGAAAAGGTGCATGTTTTCCTGATCTTGGTGTGTGACAGCCTCCTTCTGTTGTGGGCCAGCAGTCCAGCCTACCTAGGGAGCTTGGCATGGTGACAGGAGCTCAGTGTTCATCCCTGTCTATGGGATAGGCTGTGACATGTCCTGCCAGGGTAAAAGGGACGAGGAGGGTGGCAGTGTGTACTGCTGGAGGGAGAACAGGGTTCCAGTCCCAGAGTGCTCGGTGTGAATGTAGTAATGGGGTCACGGGGTGAATTTAAGACCCCTGCTGCTGTCTCCCAAATGGGTTCATGCTCTCTTTTATCTTTTGAAGAATACTCTATATCAACCAGCTTTTAGCAATTTTATGACGGAAATTGTGATTATCGTGGCAAGGTAATGTTGTAAGGGCAGCCATGACATGGACAATGTTTAAAATTAAAACATCCATTATCATTGGAAAAATGCAGACGTGTCCTGACTGTAAAGGCAAGGCTGAGTGGGTGCATACAAAATGTATCATACATATGAATATATATATATATTCATATTAATCAATCTACATATACATTAAAAAATAAAAGTACTTGCAATTGTTACTTTAAAACAGTTTCATCACAGCACCATGTATTTAACTGTTTCATGTTTCAACTATTTTCCATGGTGAATGAGCTTTTTTGTAAAATGTTATTTTTACTTGTTTGGGAATCAGTGTGTTCTGTGCATATTGACTCTATTGACAACATTTGTTAAATCACTTTTTCGATTAACAGTTGAGTCACCGAAAGCTGTCTTTGACTACTATATTTCTCTATTCACGTTGCATGCCTCCTTCTTTGGCTCGCCATCTGCCGGCCTAGAAATATTAACACTATTAGTGAATTTGCTAAACCACATTTACATTCCTAACATAATCAAAACAAATAAAGCAATCACACTAACAACTTTAAATGTCAAATCAACATATCTCTGCAAAAACGTGTACAGTAGGTGTTGCTAAGCAACTTCCATTAGTTTGAAAGAGAATCCATTATATGTACCTAAATAGCCATATGTAGAATCTTAAAGACTTGTTAAGTTATCAGAGAACGGACTCAAGTCTGGAGAAAATTACGTTTACAGTTTACTTCAAGTGTTGAACAGCAGTCTCATCCAAAAGTGTGCTGGTCTAGCTGTGTAAGTGCATTTGCGTCTGTCAGTTCTCATCCTCATGCATTAGCCTAGCGCCATTTGCCTCGGTGACCTATCCCCCAGCTATAATTGTATCTTGCTGGATAGCTCAAAGGTTCTTATCTCTGCTACAAAATAACACTCCAGCGATTACACTGTCTGCTCCCCAGGGATCTGAACTGGCTGCACAGCCATTTACCTCCTTACAATCAGCCATGATGACATTTACTCAGCCTGTTTTCTCCAACCTGGATTAAACTTCCCAGAGACTAAACAGCATCTTCAGCAGAGTAACTTGAAGTTCAGATTGACGCTAAACTTCTCTTAGCGCGACGTGTGTTAAGGGACATGATGGAATGTGTGAAGGTTTATGAACTTGACAGTAATCTCTTTTACATTGATAATGGTAATAGCAATATAATATGATAAAAATGATAGTGTCTTCTGTTAGTACTCGGAGAGATGCATATTTTGTCTTTCTACTTGATCAATTTTAATTGGAAACTGAACAATTTTAGGTTGTGATAAGCAGTTAGATGCATAGCCCATTCCATAGCAGCAGATAATGACAGTATCAACACAGTATTTGTTTGGTTGCAAAGCTTGCGAACAAAAACTTCTATATAGCATGAACTAATGGAATTCACATCTAATTTAAAGTTTGATTTAACTTAGTTTTAGACACCATTGCTATTCAATCAACTGTCCTGTCACCCTAATCTTTTAACATTAACCCTCCACGCCTACTGTAGGCAAGCATCTGATTGATTCTTAGGTTTTTATGGTGTGCCATGTTCTATCTTAGAAGGATGCACTTGGTTCAATATGGTATTTCATTGAACACACATTAGTATGAACCATGGTAGTTATTCCACTGGTGCCTCTTCTTCTACCCATTTACTCAGATAGGATTGCTGAAGTGTGATCGAGATATGCAGTTATGTAAAGTGATTCGTCATGCTGTTATGAGGGAAGGGCGATGATGAGAGCGCTTTTTGTCCGCTACATCAAATGTCTTCTGTACAACTTCCCTTATTCCACTTTTGGTTATGCTCTTTACCTCTCCCTTTCCACCTCTTACATAAAAATGAGAGCCATAACACAAACATCAGACGATCTGATTAGGGAAATGAAAATGTGGCTAAAATGCTGAAAGCCATCCATTTCCAGCTTCCTCTGCCACTCTGGCAGAGGCGCAGGGGGGCTGTTGATGAGGATGCTTTATATGGAGAGGAAAGAGGGAAACAGAGGCACAGATGTGGAGGATGTTAGACACAAAGACAGCTTTGGCTGTAGAGTAGAGCCAACTCGCTGCAGAGAAAATAGAAAAGAGTCGTATGTATTCCACCTTACATGTTACTCTGACATATACCCATAGATTCGAGTTGTCCCTTGAAAAATCTTTCGTTTTGTAAGCGGACAAATCATAGATATTGGAGGAATATTTGAAATGTTGCTTTATGAAAATGATCAGGAAAGATTCTAGTTCATGAAACATTTTTCCCATGTTCTGCCACATGTACATGTACCCAATGCATGTACCCAAGCCTATAACAACAAGAACTTCAAAACCGAAAAACATCGACCAGGCTAACCTGTCAACTAAGATGTGTAGGACTACTATACATTGTTGGTTTACCTCCTTAAGTGGTCTCCGATTCTCCGGAGAAGCGAGAGTAATTCAGCTGTACATACTGAAGCGGCAGTGAGTAGCCAAAGCCAGCATGCCAACACACTTAACAGTCCTGTGCCACAGCACTGACATATGGTGCAGAGTCTCTCTTAGGTCTTCCAACCCTCCCCAGAAAGTATATTTCACCAACCTGCCACTCCACGTTAACCCTCTCCCTCAAAGCCTATTCACGCTGACAGTGGTTGACGGTGCTCACACAGTCCTTTCTGCTGACTGGTGCTGCTAGCAGTGAGAATATCCCCCATGATGATATGGGGCAGCCATACGTTTCCACATGACATTTCAATGCATATATATTTGAGGCTTTTTGGAGACGTATATCAGTCAGGTCGCACCTGCGGTCAAGCAGTAAGCTCTTCAATCATAAATTGTGTGTCTGAGTATTTATTTACGTGTGTGCGTCTGGGTACGTGTCTGTTAGAAGTCCATGGTCCCTTCTACAGACAATTTCTTTTTGGTGCGCATACAATTGCAATTACACGTTCTATTCATCCAGTGAATTGTATCTCAGCCTTGGGTGTTCTGCAGTTGCCAGCAACATATGAACCTTAGTGGCAAATAAAGATTGTATTGTGTTGACGGATTGCTTTGTGGCAGCCATGGAGGTCTCAAGGCTGCCCTTGCTTTTCCAGTGTACATACTGTACAGTTTCATTTTGCAGAAGACATCATCCTTTTTCACAGTGGAGCTTAATAAACACAAAAGCATTAAAATTATCAGTAAATTATTGGTTGCAAAACACACAGACACAGCACAGAATGGTTCCATCCAGAACTTTAACGACTTTGAATAGACCACAATGTAGCAATGTTGTGGTATAGACTGCACGTAAATAAAGCTTGGTTTGAGAACTTTATATACAGCAACTGTCGGCATAGACACCATCATCTTCACCTTGACTTTAACCTAGAAGATTTTCCCACCTCTGTTTGATCATATTTAGAATCATCCAACTGTATATAATCCATACAAAACAATACATATTTTAACACCACTAGTACAGATTTCTTGTGTAAAAAATGTGCCTTTGCGTATCTGTGTCTGATGGGGACCAAGATCTACAAAGGTGGTTTCTTGTGTGTGAGGTACTCCATAGCCTTGTGCTTGTAGCCCAGTGTAGTAAGGTTACTTGATACCAAGCAATTTGAGCAATGCAGAAGAAGTCATCAGACCGCTGGACAGTCTTAAAGGAACAGCCATGAACTTCCTTTTGATTCCCTTGAGCATTCCCTGCATCAGACAATGGTTTCAAACAATGAGGTCGATTTTTTAATACGTAACATAATCAATAGAGTTCATTGAAGATTAATTCACAGCACCTAAACTGTTTTGATTGTATTGATGAGGAATGTGGTTTAGACAGAATTTCCTTCAAGCTTCTAAGAATATTTACGCATTTAATGCAGATTTAGTTTAATATAATATGACAATAAAAAGACAACATTGAAAATATAGTAATGCAAACCATAATGTTATCTAGTCATCAATAAATACCCTTGAATTTCTCTTTTCAGGGATCAACGCAATGACATTAATAGATAGTACAGTTCTCTTGGGTTCAGACGTCATCCAATTCATATGAACCTAACTTTAAGTGAAGGCTACTAAACAAGTAGTTGATAAATTTACCCTAGTTTGTATGAAAATACCACTAAATACTAGAAAGCCTTTAAAACGAATGAAAACCTCTCTTAAACCCTACAAGAAATGATTACCATTGTTAATGATTCCAGTTACAGAATTGCATATTAGCCGCAACTCTATGTCATATTTTCTCTGGTATTGTTTCTAGTTTTGTAGCTGTCTCTGGGGCTGCTTTTGAAGTCCTTCATGTAAATGAACCCAGATGGAAAGGTTCTGCAGAGCAATCTTTTAAGAGACAAGAGAGCAGAATGCCAAACAGCTGTGTGGGAAAATACCCCATTTTCATAATTACTAACAAAACTACCACACATCTATTTACATTCTAATAAATAATTGCAGAAAGCTGTGAAAACACAAAGACCCTGAGAGTGAGATGGCAGTATTCTCTCGACTAATGGCACATACAGTGGGCAAACCCATAACCTTGAGGTTTGCTGCTAATAAACAAAAAAACACACACATTGTTCATTGATTTAGCACATAAACCAATCATAACTGTTCTGTAGCGACTAACACTGCAATTTCTTAACACGCAGAAAAGTATGCTCTTGCAGACTTCACATTGTAAGTCATGGGTGGGCAAGAAATAACCAAACAAGTCAGTATGGGATTCTAATCTAACTAATTTGGAGTACTTAGCAGTTACACATAGTTTACAGAACTCTTACCTTCCAGTTATTAAGACATAGTTATACATAGTAACCTCATTTGTGTGCAGTGGGTTAATTTGAGGGTCGTAGCGTTTTTGAACATGCAAATTACATGTAGAAATATGCATGTTGACAAGGGTTTCTGCATTTCATCTCTGCACCACATCAAAAAACCTTGAAGCTTTTTACCTGAGGAAATTAGAATACATGCAGTGGAAGGAAAGTCAATTATATAAATCCACATGACTCAAATGAGAAGTGGCAAGGGTTGCCATTTGCCTGAAGCACCACGGTTCTCATTTATATGTAGAAGAATGAAAATTACATGAGTGTGTAATGAAAGTAAATATAATGTTCATGGTCTTTTTGCGTAGATAATATTTTGTGACAGACTTGTGTGCTGTGTAATCACAATGTATGGTGTTTTAGTAAGAAATCTTTTTAGAACCACACTTGTGATGAAGTACCCCTGACAAATTTGGACCCTGCATGTTGACCTCTGGCTAATGCCATCTTTTAACTGATAATACTTGAGTAAAGTGATCTACAAAAGAATACTCCTCTGGAGTCTGGACCAAAATCGATATATTATATATTATCATAAGTATCATAATGACACATGCTTTACAGTGCTGAGTCACTCTCTTATGAACCAAGAAGTAGGCTAATCTCTGCTCCAATTCCCTCTCAGACAATTGGCCATCAGCCTCACTTCTGTCTCTCCAAGGAACCTGTCACAATGCCATTGGCTGTGGTACATTTCAATCATTCCAGCTTGTCCCATTGGCTATGCCTCCTAAATTATGCTAATACAAGATTGCTTTTCAAATGGTCATGGCAGGAAAGCCTCAACATATTGACCATTTACCCAGCTTTGAGGAAGATATGTGTCTCTGCCAATGCATGAATGACTAGCATATCAGAGACTTACGAAATGGACGAGGATTTATACAGTTGATACAGTCCTGAATCTATAATGAAATGATTGTTGAAACCGATACTATCATAGGCACATTTACTATCTGTCCGTTAAAATAACAATAATGATCACTTGTAGAAATATGTGACCACATTTATAAAACCCAGGTATAAAACTTATTTGGTTGTACTGAATTGAAGTTGCACTGCATGAACAAGATGGTGACATCTATCTTTTAAATCTTGAACACTACAAAGGTTTGTAATAGTATATCCTGGTTTAAAAGTATTACCAAACTGACACTCCAAAAATGGCAGCCTCCAGTAAACACCAAATGCGGAGAAATTAAAAAGTATACAAATGGGAACAGTAACATAGACCCAGCAAAAATACTCAGTTTGCCTGTTCCCATTCCGTCCCCCACTGCCTCGACCGTATGACCACCTATGCAGAACAGCTCATGTCTCTCTCCCTTCTGCTGGGTTCATTTTGTAAACGTGTCGGCCGTCGTGCTTGACAGACTCCAGGTTGTGACACCCACACACGTGCTCTCACCTTGGCTCGACCTTATTAACACGCTGGGGTGCGATCAGCACGAGCGCCACACAACATCTGCTAGCCTGATGCTACATCTGGCTCCTATGAGGTTCTTGCCCTCTTACAGAGACCATTGTTCTGATCCTTTTGGTGTGTAAAATGTGGTATGTATCTACGTAATTGTGAAAGAACCTCAAAATGAAGATCAAATTCCAGACTTTCTTCACCTAACTGCACGTTGCCTGTAGGCTCCTCTACAGAGAGATCATGAAATACAAGATCAATATTTGTAACATTTTGTATTTAACTTATATATTTTTTAGTATTTTGAGTATCGGGGTTGATTCTGCGACTTAGCCAGTTTCTTTCATGGTAAAATCATTGCCCTCTCAGCCCAAAACTCTCTCTCTCCCACATAGTACATCAAGGGAGCAACATAAAGACATCTGCACACACACATCTATGGTTTACATCTCATCTGTACACACACATACAAACCAACAAAAACCCTAACCCTCAAAAACAGCTAAACCTTGAGTGGAACAAGCAATGCTAGAAGAGTCCTACCCAAGATGGCACAGAAAGGTTGGATGTGAGGTGATTTTGATGCAGAAGAGATGAGGGTAAAAGTTGGCAGGCGGAGTCTGCTCCCCCACCACCCTGTATTGCCCCGTCGGACTCCCTAGGATCAGTGGTTTAGACATAGGCTCTGATGTTAGCCTCTGAAGACCTGGCTCATCCATCTCTGACATACATGCCATTTAATGGCCAGACTTTGTTGCTTTGGAACCCGCTGGTTTGCTCCCTCCCCAGAGAGAGCGATGAGGATCTTAAACGCTTGAAATTGCTATGGTCCCTCAGCGGAATGATAAGTGAGCTGTGTGTAAATTATTATTTTTTTATTGTGAGCTGTTGCATATTGTATATGTGCACTGGGAAGCGCTTGTGCAGATTTTGTTTGTGACTAAATTTTGAATTCACGTCCTTAGGTGTAATTACATATTCTGTCGAAGTTTGAGTGTATGAACACTACATACTCGAATCTTTCTGTACAAATACTTCAGAACTGCATTCATTTCCTATCTCTCATCAACGTCACACATTACAGCTGTGTGTGCGCGCCAGTGAAGTCATTACTTTCAGGATCTGGTTTTGCTGTGAAGGTATTAAGGAAAATGACATCCAAGATTGGAGTGCTGCTACTGCATCACTAAGGTCATTCCTAGAGAAAGAAACGAGAGATGTGAAATGACAAACTGAAGAGTGTGTATGTTTATGCGGAGGTGTCTGAGTGTCCATGTGTGCTTGTCCCCAGAGTGTATGTGTGTGTCGCTTGTATAGGTATTGCCAATGGCTCCACATCCCGATTAGCTGACTGCTGACTCTGGCCCAGCGATGTGTGTTCAGAGCCAGATGCTGCAGTCAGCCAGCATGCCCCTGCCACACCTGGGACTGGGAGACTGGGACTGATCTATTGGCATGTCCTCCATTAATACAGAGAGGCGGGGAAGGAGGGAGAGATAGAACACTGCTCTCTCCTAGGTCCCAGTACTCCCTCTCGTCTGTCATCTGTTCTTTTCTCTGCTCGTGTTGTCAAAGAGAACAACCTTGTGGGCTGAAATTGGAGGTCAAAAGAATGAGCGAGATAGTCTGTGAGGCAGGGAGAGGAAATAGGCAAAAAGATGGACGTGAAAGGAGAGTTTAGAGGGTGGAAAACCAAATGACAGGGATCCCGCTGTAACACACTTCTCTGTTGTTCTGTTTGTGATTCACAGCTCAGCTGTAACTAGTAATCAGCATAAATTTACAGCAAGCCAACAGACTATTATACTGCGGCTCAGGTGTGGGTTCAATTATTTGTCAAGGTAATGGGCAGGATCAATAATCCTTACTTAAATATTTCAACACAGGTCGAAACAGTGAAGGCCATTACGACTGGTTGGAATAAAAACTATCTTTAAGACGTGAGGCTACAACATTTGAACACAGCATTTAAATACTGAATAATCTCCTTCACATAATCACACCATTTCTTCAAGGCAATTATTAGGTTGTTAATCAGGTTTTAATCTTCAGTTTAACAGAAGGATCATCCATGAACACCTCTTCATTGATCCCTGCAATTGTCTTATTAACAGGTCAAGATGGTGAAGCCAACTGCAGAATCTCATTGGTTGCTGGATGACACATGAATGTCCAGACTACTGCAAATGATTCAGACAAATGATTTTCATCAATATTAGCTGTAAGAACCTGTCTACCTTACATGCGCTGCTTAAAGTCCACAATCGAAGATTTAGACGAATGAAAGCCAATCTCAACATTTGGGGAATTTTGGCCAATTTGTTTGTATATTATTTCTTGACAAAATACATAATTCAACCATATATACTGTACTGATATTTTTAAGACATAGTATATCATTGTCATCTCATGGTTGTTGAGAATTAGGGATGGATTTTAGTATCAATCCACAAATTATCTTAAACAATAATCAATTACCTTCCTCAGAATAATTATTCAGCTCTAGATGAGATAAGGAAGGAATGTGATGCTTTCTCCAATACAATTCAATAAAGGTTACAACGAGGGTTCATTAAGTAACTTTAATATATGTGAGTGAATCTGTGTTTTACACAAAGCAAAAGAAGTAGACAAGATGGCAGACTCTTGCCCTGCGCCTTACATCTTCTGATACAGAACGTCTGAGCTTTTGACAGAACAAGAGAAGAGGCTTTGTAGGGGAAATTGTCTCTTATACTAATCCTATTTCATGCCAGCTCATTCCTGTGCACTGGAATCTCAGGGAACTTACACAAAGAGCTTCGAAAGAGGAACGGCAGAATTGAAATTCAAGAGCTGTAAAGTCTATCAATGTGCGAATTGGACATGGTTTGGGCTTCCAGCCCTTCACAAGCTATAACACACTCGCCCTACCTTTGTCATCCGGAAGTTTGACCTCATACAGTTTAATAAATGTTCATGTATGATCGAAGATGAATGTGTGATGGAGTGACATTCCATCACATGGTTGGAGGAGTTAGATAGTGCAGTACATTTAGAACACAGCATCGCTGACTGAAATGAGTGACTTGATACACACATCTGAAGATCTACCATGCATGAAAAAATTTGCAACTGGCAAATGTATTTCCTTTGAGGATCTGTCATCCGTATAGATGAGGTAAACGTTTTGTATAATTTTCTTGGCATCCATGGTAGTGAACTGACTTTGCTGAGGCCTATGTAGATCCAATGGATGTGTAATTATACAAACATTAAAGTCATGTGAGTAATACTGTGAAAAAGGATGATTTAAGGATGTATCATATATGTAGAGGACACTACAAGGGGATTGTGTCATTTTCTGTGGCTGCTATTATCTGTGTTCTTATTCAGATGGATGATTTTACATGTGTGAATAAGAGCGCCCAGAGCCAAAATGCAGATGTGTTCATCTTATCATTCATGCTGCAGTCGACCACTATTGCTTAATTATACATACCACTAGTGTACATGAGCCACAAATACAGATACACGCACACACAAGTATGCAGACACTCCGGAGGCAATATACAGCAAAAAAAAAACACAGATCAAGATGTTGGCAACTCTATATTTAGACTCTTTATGGAAGATTTATAAGTAGACTATAGTTGTACATCAAGTTTTTAAAGCATTTAGCAGAGTATGTATAACCGGTACGGTGCAGTATAACGCTGAAATGGACTGACTGTGTTTACCTTCACATTGCCCAAAAGAGCCAAGGAAAAGGATGAGAACACCAGGGCGTCGCTAACCCCCGTGAGCAAGCCCTGTGGCTGCTCTGCCAAGATGGAGAGAGTTATACCCCATCTAGCCCAACTAATACGAAAGCATTGCTGTGGCCACTAAATTACGACAAATTATTTGTTTGACATACAAAAGCTAGTGGCCATTGAACGCCATTCCAATCAATATTTAACAAATAAATATGCCTTTGAACCAAACCCAATACCTTTTAGTTTTTTGAGTGCAACATTACATATGTAATGGGTCAATATATTGTTCTTCAATTTCAACCATTATTGTTTCAAAATCATGTTTAAAATACTATAATTAGTTTCAGGGCGCTTTTATTCCCATCTCACATCATTTATTAGTTCATTTCCTTTTCTTCCGATTAAATTAATACTTGAACTCTTCTCTGACAAGAACAACATTTCTGATTTAGACTGTTTGCAAACATGTCATGGTGACCATTAATTGAAAACAGCATGACAAACGCTTTTTTACTTAAGGTTGTTTACAAATATTTAAACTAAATACGCTCTTCCTAATGGTTTGCTAAATATGAGTATAATTAAGCAGGCCTAACTACAGAAAATGCATGGGATTTAAACCATGCTATTATAAAGCTCAGCAATGTGTTTGTATTTGTGCTGTATTGTGCATTGTGTTTAGTATGGAAAACATGTATTCCTATTCTTTCACTATGGAAATAAGATTCAACATATATCAAGTCCACGACGGTAAACAAAAACATTTTTACCATTAATTACCATTGTAATGGGTAGTGCACTATCATTGGTCGCATTTTTTATAGACCTATGCTACTGGAGAAATCATGTGAAACCTCAGACTTGATTAAGAGATGCTAATTTTCAGTAGTCTTACTCTGTTCTCTAAAGGAAAGATGTTCCTTTCTAGCATACTTAGCTCATAACAGCTTGGAAATAATAGACAGTCACACCAGTGGGCACTTTAACAATGCTCTTTGGGATTGTATCTGTATTTATCAACCAGCACAGACCAAATGCCTCAGGACCCAATTGAACACATACAACCAATCAAAAAAATGAAACGTAGTCCTAGTTGTTTACGGATATGTTTCTATGGTAATCTTCTGTCGAGTATTGTACCATATTTGACAAACAGCTGTGATTGGCCCAGCACTATGCAGTCCTGGTGGAAACCTGCTTGAATGAAAGGGTTGGCCAAATCCATCTCTTAGGACAAATGAAATACGATCTTGCAGAGTCATCTAGTTCTTAGTCAAGGTTGTCTGAATATCATGACATTAACAGCATTTCATTTGATTTGCCTCATTTTGGACTTAAGGTCTGTTCTAGCACACAGGTTTCATAAAGCTGGCAGCTGGCATTTTTTCCAGAAGAAAAATCATGTCTTGCATTAATCTGATGTAATGTTGCTGCTGCCATTGGTATCAGGGAGCTTTTCAAACAAGACCCTAATGGTTTCGGGGCCACGGCATGAGACAAGGATACAAATTCAGCTTTGTGTATTTGTGTGTTCTGACACTATGTCTGAAAGCCTTTTTTCCAGGCCAAACATGGGCATCAGCTTTAACATAGCCTGCCCCTGCTACGGTCTATGAAGAGAGAGACCTGTCCATGAACTGGAAAAAGAGAATCCGCCTGTGTTTTGGCAAATCAGTCTACAGGCGTCAAGATCTACTTCATGCTTGGGTTCCTGCAGACAAATTCCCATCACTGGGCATTTTAAACTATACTCTCTGGGATTGTATCAGTATTTAGCTACTGTTATCTTCACAGACACACACACAGACATACACACACACACACACACACACACAGACACTCTTCACCTTCTCTGAAATCACAGGCCATAGGCCAATACTGATTACGATCTCACATTGGCTCTGCCAACGAGACCAGTGTGCTCACTACATCCTCTCTAACACACTAATCTGGAAAACTTTAAAACAATGAACTGAGGATTGTTGGACAGTCTTTTTCGATTGGGTGTGCTTGTTGATTTGGGGGGCTAATTTTTGTCAAAAATAAATACATTGGACGAGTTTAATTGGGATGTAGACTGCCAACCATCTCTTGGAAGCAGAACAAGGATGTAATCCAGATCTTTTGTTTATTCAAACGGTGAAAGCATGTAGTCCTTTAGGGATGCACACAATACAGAGGGCATCCAATCACTGCTGTCTAATCGTGATGCCAATAAAGCATAGCTAAACAAAGGACTTTAAACATTATCCCCATGGTAGAAAAGTTGTCACATCAGTTGAAGTTAAAGTGAAAAACATAACAATAAAAAGATGGTATTAGTTTCTAAAGAACACTTAGTTTATCTGGTATCTGTTTTATAACTGTGCACTGAACAACAATTTAAGCCCCTGATAGGCCCATCTCATAAAGATTCTGCTACGCATTTATGTTGTGGTTGATTTGTCACAGATTGGGCATAACCACGTACTGTATATTGCACCAGAGTCAGTCGCATAAAATATGGGCCGTTATTCCTCAGTGGCACTTTAGTTCAATTGTACCAGCTGAGGGAAGACCCATAATGGAGTATATTCAGCAGTGTAGTTTTCCAGTGAATATTCCTACAGACAACTGCATTGCAAGGGGGCATAAACCACCTTCATATTCATAACCCACAGGCGTTTGAAATAACTCACAAACTACAGACTTCCAAACTGCAAATCATACACATGACATATATATATATGTTATAAAAGAGCAAAAGTATCAACATAGCTCCATTCATTTCCGTGGCTATCCTTCATGTATGGTAAGTACAGAGAGCACTCCCTGCCCCGCCTGCATCCAAAGCACAAACAAAAAAGGAAAACAAAGGGCGTTTCAACAAAGCCCCACAAGGGAGAATGTTACTGAAGCCTTTCTAAAAAGCTGTGGACAGAAGCCTGATGAAAAAAAGAAACCTGCAGACTACACAGAGGCAATAACAAGAGCGCTAGTTTCTGAGCGGTGAGGCGATGGAGGACTGGGTCCTGAGGGGGACGCCATAATATGTTTTTCACCCCGCTCACTTCCCTCCTACACCACCGTCACCACTCCTCACCCAGGCCCACCTCGGTTTTCTGCACCTGTCATAAACTTACCTTCGCTTGATCTATTATAGGTCCCTCTGCCACGGAGGAACTCTTGAGGGGACTGGAGGAGTGGATCCGTCTGAAAATTCGTCAGTCACAAACACGTAACCTTTGTTTAGGAACTCCGCTTCTCTGAGGGCCTTGGAAAGCCCTGCAGGACAGGGAAGAGAGAGGCAACAGGCAAGAAAGGACAGAGAGAGGGAATGTATTTACAATGACGTATTATGTCGGTTTAAAACGGGGTTGCTAACTTTGACGATAGTGCAGTAATTCCCCCCTTAACGGGTCTCCGACACTCAACATCAGACATGATATCCGATGTCGTCTTGCGATAATTTCAGGCTTCCCGCTCATTTTGCTCATGTTGCTAATTTCAGGTAGCTTAGCTTTTAAATACAACTAAGTAAGAACATAAAAAGCTGCACATTTGTATGCATACTGTATCTGGTATATGTTTGTAGAAAACCTTTTCAAGGCAGTTTAGAATTTTGTTACGCTGTGGTGGACCGCTAGTTTAAAGTTATTAAGGGGCTAACACACAAAAGCATTACACAAGTTCAGACAAACCTACTCAGTCTCCAGGTGTGACACAAAATAGTGCCACCAACATGTAAATTACACCAAGATACTCTCGTGTGTGTAGGCCAGATGTTGGACGAAGATTATATACTTGACTGGCATATGATAGCGAAAACTAATCCAAAAGCTCTACAACTTCTTTTTTCTTTAAAAACGGTGAAGGTCAAGCTATTTCATATCTTAAAATCCCAATTAATTTAAGTACTAGGTAGCTAATGTAAGTCAAACATACTTACATAGTTAAAATGAGTGATGGCTGGAAACATCGATATACAACCCATTTCTTTCCGCTGAGCTGTAAGGTGAGAGATGACTGAGCACCAGAATGAGTGATTTTTGCCTGTCTCCGATTGACTCACCTTGTCCCAACATGACCTAAATTATTTAATGTTCACTTTCTGCATTCTACACAATGCAATCACAATTTGCTGATGAGCAAGAAACAATTGTGTAAAATGCACAAAAGATGCTTAAGTTGTTCCAACAGATGGTCAGTCTCCTTTTTTAGTGAGTTTTGTACAAAATTGCAGGAACCCATTGGGCTTAGGGAATTTGCTTTGAACAGTACTGTGCGACTTACTGTAAATGACTTTTCAGATACATAATGTGTAAGTTGAAAGCGAGAGTTTTAAAAAGTTCTATCCAAAAAGGTAAGCCTATGCGACGCTATATAGGTCAAGCCCTTGGACGTCAGATTTTTAATCTAGTTTGGTTGTGGAATAGAGGACTGTTTTGTGAGCGTACTCAAATGGCCATAAATATGGTTTTGTTGCACTCAGGCAAATCCAGGGTGCAGCATGAAGACAACAGAGATATTAAGATATACAATCAAGTCCATAAATATTGGGTTATGGACACAATTCCAATCTTTTTTGGCTCTTTACACCATCACGATGGATTTGAAATTAAACAAAAAATATGATTTTTAATTGCAGACTTTCAACTTTAATTTGACAGTATTTACATCCAAATCAGGTGAATGGTTTAGGAATGACAATAGTTTGTATATGTTCCTCACACTTTTTAAGGGACCAAAAGTAATGGGTATTGGCTACTCAGCTGTTCCATGGCCAGGTGTGTGTTATTCCCTCATTAGCCCATTTACAAGGAGCAGATAAAAGGTTCAGAGTTCATTTCAAGTATGCTATTTGGATTTGGAAACTGTTGCTGTTGACTCTCAATATGAGATCCAAAGAGCTGTCACTATCAGTGAAGCAAGCCGTCATTAAGCACAAAAAAAATAAATTGGAGAGATGGCAGAAACTTTAGGTGTGGCCAATTCAACGGTTTGGAATATCCTTTAAAAAAGAA
This sequence comes from Plecoglossus altivelis, assembly GCA_036571765.1. Classification (NCBI taxonomy): domain Eukaryota; kingdom Metazoa; phylum Chordata; class Actinopteri; order Osmeriformes; family Plecoglossidae; genus Plecoglossus; species Plecoglossus altivelis. The sequence continues at coordinate 5,856,141 of BROE01000006.1, read as the reverse complement.
CGCATTGTTGAGCAAAAGACCCGGAAGACGATGGAAAACAACTGTGGTGTATGACCAAATAATTATTTCCCAGGTGAAGGAAACACCCTTCGCAACTGTTGGCCAGATCAAAAACACTCTCCAGGAGATACGTGTACGTGTGTCAAAGTCAACAATCAAGAGAAGACTTCACCAGCGTGAATACAGAGGGTTCATCACAAGATGTAAACCATGGGTGAGTCTCAAAAACAGGAAGGCCAGATTAGAGTTTGCCAAACAACATCTGAAAAAGCCTTCCCAGTTCTGGAACAACATCCTATGGACAGGTGAGACCAAAATCAACTTGTACCAGAGTGATGGAAAGAGAAGAGGATGGAGACAGAAAGGAACTGCTCATGATCCAAAGCATAACACCTCATCAGTGAAGCATGGTGGTGGTAGTGTCATAGCGTGGGCATGCATGGCTGACAGTGGAACTGGTTTTCTTGTATTTATTGAGGATGTGACTGACAAAAGCAGCAGGATGAGTTCTGAAGTGTTTAATTTCAAATCCATTGTGGTGGTGTATAGAGCCAAAAAGATTAGAAATGTGTCGATGTCCCAATATTTATGGACCTGACTGTAACAGTCATTTTATCAAGCCCAGCATATATAATGTATATTCTGATGGACAAAATGGGATCAACTATTTCTCTGGTATACATCTGTATGCATAGTAAAGTACAAAAAATGTTGGAGGTCGGACATACATTAAATAACAAGCCTAGGGAATTGTCATCTTGTCAGTTTCGTTTGTAGACATATACCAGCCAGGATGTTTGGGAGAGAGCTAAAATGAATTTGATCATAGCTTGTTTACTTGCTTGATTTAACTGCAATGCAATGTAAAGATATACTAACTAAGAAAGAAGAGGTTATGTTAAGGAAGACAGCAGTGAGACATTACAGAAAGGGCTTCGATCAGACAATAATTTAACACAATTATCATTGTTTAGTCCTTTGTTCACTAGCATGAAAGTATTTCCATTTAAAAGCACTAAAGACCGACTTGGGTTTTTGAACAGGCCTTTAAGATTCCTGAAAAAAATGTCTCAATCCAACACCTCTGCCTCTCACCCTTTTAGTGTTTGTCTCTTTATGTTGTATGTATCATCTTTGCTAAATGGAACCACACTGTCTCATTCCATCCACTCCATTTCACTTTCATTGATTACTTGTCCCAGCAGGTTAGGCAGTGCTGGCTAGGTTTGTAGATGGACTATACTCTCTTGAGTGTGGACATGGAGGAAATTCGCCTACAGCTACTTTCAGCCAAATTGTTGAAGCCATTACGGTTTTACAGAACAGCTTTTCAATAGGCTCTCCAGATTCACATTTCAAGACTTCATGGCAAAATAGCTTCCTTTTGTTTCTGTAATTGTCATGTAAGATTTAACTCGAACAATAGAGAAAGAAAAGTTTCTTCCTCTGTAAACTAAGTGATTCGAATTTGACCTGTTCCTCAGTTCATATGTGGGGTTGCCCTCCGGGAACAACAGGGGCAGGGTAATGAATCTGTTTCAGCTGAAGTCACTCTCATAGTCAGTGTGTGTGCGTGTGTGTGTTTGTGACTGTCTGTGTGTGATTGACTGTGTGTGAGAGAGACTGTGTGTGTAGGGGTATTAGCTGCAGTAGTTCGTTCATATGTTGGAAGTGATAGCTAATAACCTCATCTATGTGGGGCACTGGGGCATGCCTTGCCATGAAGGATACATCATTCCCTGTCGTACCTTGTGAGATGCTTGTAGAGAAATTCCACTGGCTCTGACATAATGAACTAATAAAAACAGCCATTTAAGGGAAAAGCTTTCCCTTATGGAAAATATTAAAAAGAGTGAACACTTAACAAGGAGCACAAACAAGGAGCATTTAAGTTGAGGCAAATGGGAGGACATATATAATGTTTCAAGGTATGAATCAACCGCCAGTATGCTTATCATTGTATTGCTTTTCAGTAGACTGTTGTGTATATGTGCATTTGTCTGCATGTTCGTGTTTGACGCAGGATAAACTGTATTTACACCTGTATAAACCCAGATGTATGGCTCCCAATAACATTGGGCTAATGCCAAGTGACTTCACTTCCTTTGTTCTCTGAATTGCTTTGTGTAATTAAGGCAATTATGTAAATTAATTAGCATGCTGGAACAACTTGCCACCTCTGGGACAGAGGTGTTACTATGGGTTATTTTAATATTAGTTCTGAGCATTCGATTCCACGAGGTATAGCAATGTTACTGTATGATGTTTCTCTTTTGCAGAGGTGCAAACGTGTGTTTGTGTGAGAAATAGTCAATTAGTGACTGTTGTAAGACCGCATAGACACATACAGTAAGAATGTGCTAATAATGTTAGAGATTTAAAGACTAGCACTAAAGGATGGGTCACATTTGTACCCCAAACTGTTAGCTTCAAAACAGCTCAAGCCCAGTGGACATACATACAAAAGTTTGCACTGTTTTCCTTGTCATCACTGAGCACCAGATATGAGGACAAATAATTTAAGCATCTTCTCTTGCAATTTGGGAACAATTATCTTGACTGTGTATCCCATAGTGATGTGCAGAAACGCAACAAAAGGGAGCATTTTCTGTCTGTAATTGCAGTTTCATTATCCCCTGAGGGAAAAACAGAGAAGTGAGCAGACAAAACCAAGACTGTGTTTTATCATGTGTCAAGATGACAATGGCTGAAAAGGGGAAAGAGTTATCTCTTACACCACTGGAGGGGTTTTCCACATACTAGTATGTGTGCTAGTAAGATGAGAGGGGGAATGAAATAGTTATTTTTTATTGTTACATTTGTGTTCTCTCTTTACCAAAGATCAGTTTTGGTAAACGTTACACTGTCTGCCTGACTGCAGGTCTGCCTGGCGTGAAGCATGTCCGTCCGTCCGTCAGTCATTCCTTCTGTCCGCCAGCCTTGCTTGTTTGTGCAGTGTAACCAAGTGTGCTGTGGCCCTGATGCATTAGAAGCATTCAGGTATAGACAGACAGAGCGATTGGGGTGGGAGAGGTGGGTAGAGGCAGAGATGTGTGAGTCCTCCCCACAGAGTCCTAACCCACCAGGGACCAAGCATTGTCTTACTTCAGTGGACTTCAAGGCGAGCGGCGAGCGGCAAGCACACGCTATTGATGTCGGCTTAGTGAGACCAGTACTCAGTGGTGACAAAGTTCCAGCTCTTTTCTCACGCCTCACTACATATGTTCCATCTCGCCATTTCTCTCCTCCTACATCAAGGGCCAGATGACTAAAAATACTCAGCATTTAGAAGACAATGACTAGAATATCTGCTCTTTTTATCATCCCACTAGTATCCGTTTAATAGGGTGCACTGAAGCAGGGAATCAATGGTTTGGCTGCATAGCAGAAAAAAAGAAAGAGGGCAAGCAAACAGACGGCTGCTCTGTATTTTTAGAGCAAATGGTTGTGTTGTCACAGCAGGGGTTCTGGTTAATTGGTTTATATCATTCAAGCTGTCAGGGAAATATCTCCTTAGACGGGAATAAGGAGTATTGTTTTATTAATGATATGAAAATGCCCCTGTAAACTGGTGCAAACAGTAACCACCCAGCCTTCAAGAGCCTAACCCATGTGAACACCAGACTGGTTATGGGTAGGGTCGAAACATTTGCATTTTCTTTTAGTGGTTGGACTGTTTGGGGGATGTAGCTGGTTGATTCAGTGCTGGGATTTTGTGGGTGAAGAGCCTTCCATGCAATGAGAAAAGAGGGCATACACATTGGAACATAGCGTTGGCAGGGTAGACACATTTTTATCCTGTCGATCCATCCGCCGTATTATCGTTCATGTTACTCAGAACTGGCACTCTGCTCCCCTTTCACCCTTTTAATACAACCTGTTATGGTCTTTATTGGCACCAGAAGGTCTCCCCCATCTGCTCTGCATAGCCTGCATCGCCTAAAGCTGTGTTTTCACTCCTCACCTCATATTGTACGTTCTTACAACACATTTCACATTCCTACTCATTTTTTTTCCATTTCTGTTTTTGTTTGTCTTTCTCTACCTACCCGTCTCTCTATCGTTCTCTGCTCCTTTCTCCTCTTCAGCTCTGGCTATTTCTCCCTGGTTCTCTGATGTACTCACCCTTTACCCCGATCCATTTATTTTCCCCATCTATCTCCGTCTTTGATACAAATAAGGTCCATCACACTGCGACTTTAGCCTGACAATCTGAGCACACACACACACACAGGTATGGCCCAGGGACTAGCTGAGACCTGACCCAAGCGCAAGGTAATATCCCTCATCATCTACCCAATATGGCAAGGTACCACAGGTAGTGTAGCGCATACACACCCACACACAAACAAATACAGTTGTGGATTCTCCTCAATAACACCTCTGAAAGGATACATTTGCACAGGGCAGGTGGTGTTCCTTTGGTGGTGGAGAATATGCTCTGAGGTGGGTGTGATTGAACAATCCTTCCAAATGTAAGCAACCTATTAAAATAATTATAAATGACTCTGTTACTCACAGTACTACCGGCAAGTCTTCCGCAAATTCAGTGACAGAGCCAAGTTATCAATTTACTAGTAGTTCTCAGCTCTTTCATATTATGACTTCAAAATCCTTGATGAAGAGATTTAAACTAAAGTTGATGTTTTGTCCAAGTCTACTATAGCCATGTACTGCCCCACAGCTGGAAAAATGCTAGAAAAAGTTGTCCAACTGTATCACATTAAGCAAATTCAATTACAGTTGAGGTAGCAATTCTCTGTCTCTAAACATGCTCATTAACCAAACCAGCCAATTGATCCCTCCAATTGCCTTATTAACAGCTGAGTAGAACTTCATTTGGGAGCAGTGAGGGAAACCTTCGAGCATGTGTATTGTGTGTGTGAAAAAGTGCGTGTGGCCGAGAATGCATGCATGTGTTTGTCTTATGCCTGTGTCCGCACATTAGTGTATGCACGAGGGTGCACATGCCCAGCAATGCATTTTTTCTGAAATTATTTTATGATCGCAGTACTGCAAGGACCTCAAGCTCTGGTAAATATGCAATGACTGGTAATTGATCTGTGAAGCTTACTGTGACTAAGGAGCCTTGACAGTAAACTACCACAAGGTCAGCAAACCACAGCCTCCGAAAATTAGGACGAGAGAATTATCATATGATGTTTTTATATTTTTTTATTATTCAATAAAGCCTCATGGTGCTTCAAAATTAGGCCTCTAGGCTGAAGTTAATTCTCCCTGAAAAAGAAAGACTCAACAGTCCATGAATTATTTTTTACTTCTCACACCGCTATGTGACTATGAATATTTCCGCGGGCATAGTAGTTCTGACTTGTGTCTCTGTTTTGGATTGTTCACTGCTCTGTCTTTGTTGAACATGAAAGCTGTCAAGAAGTTCTTTTGGAATATACCTTTCAAAGACATGTTTGAATGATGCAGTATTGTTTTGTATTTTAACAGCAGTAAAGGTAATGGTTATCATGCATTCTATGAAAAAAACAATTTGTTACATTCTACAACATTCAATATCACAGCTTTCCAAACTTCATAGATGGTTGATTGTGTCAGTGGTGTCTTGCTGTTATGAAAAATTATATCAGATGTATCTGTGACTCCACCATCCATTCATTTGCAAATGTTCTCTTTTATTTCTAGTCTTATTGCATGATTGTATTTAGCCTCCGGTCTGTTCCTCTCTGTATTACTGAACGTCTCTAGAGGAGGAACCCTTCATTGATTTGCTCCTCCTTCCTTCCTTTTTTTCTCTGCGTTGTCGGGGGGGACTGGAGGGGACCGTCCTTTTTTCTGATTAGTGCTGATCTGTAGGCATTTGTAAAGCCTTCTGATATTACTTTGAAAAGGCTGTTCAAATTAACTTATCAATGAATTAAGATTCAATTGGACCCATCAGGAGCGAGCCAGACCATCGTGTTGTCACAGTTTCATGTCTGCTGCCATCCATATCATTGTTGTACTAAACTACCAGACCGGCCCAGCACATTTCTTGGCCTGGTTCGATTCCATAGACCGGCATCTGTCGGTTAAACACCAGACGGATCTTGTTGAAACACTGAAATCCCACAAGTCTGGGTGGTTACAGTCGTACTAAGTGAAGTATTTGCCATCGATATCAACTAACATATTCTGTACACATTTTACAAATGTGCTCCAGAGGTGCATAACCTTTGTCTCACCCAGTGGAGACCACCACAGCATGAATGTATACTTTCAGTATGAGCAATTAACCTCTGAGATATGATGCCTGCCCAGAATTATACAGCTCTAACCTCGTGATGAGAGTGGGTGTTTGTGCTTGCATGTGTATGTTTGACCACAAAGGCCTCTATTTGTGTCCCAGAGGCACTTAAAACACCATCAGATCTTTAAGTTGTTTCCATTCATCTAAAGAATTTTAGCAGTTTGTACACATAATGACTAGGGACACATCCAATCTCAACCCTGACTATTTGTTTCCAATGTAAATGCACAGTGTGATGTTGACCTGTGCACTGAACTAGCCATGTAAAGTAGAAGAAACAAGGTCTAGAATATAAAATACTGTACATAATACATATGTAATATGACTACATGTGGAGTGAGCTTAATGCTATGAACATTTATATAAAGTGAACATAGACCTTTGCTGACTTAATCTTCCTGCACAGATTTTTTTTTAATAAAATAAATGGTCAAATGCTTTACTTTCGCATACTTTTGCTAAGATTAGCCCTTTTGCCTATTTTGGTCAATTAGAATATAATAAATCAATGTATTGATATATACACTAATACAACATATGTATATATATGTGTATATATATATATACACATATATATACACACACACATATATACATTGTAAAAGCTGAGGTTATTGACCCCCATTTACCTCTCTCATGTAACTCTCCTAAATGTAGTGTGGTCTTTCTCAAATTAATCTCTGCACCAATGTTCATTAGCATGCAAGTTCTGAAAAGGGCAAACAAATTCACAAAAAGGTTAACAGCAAAGAAACAAAGAAAGTTCATTTCCAATTCTCATGTGAACTTAGAAGAGTATGATAAAACAGTTGTATGTGCGGAATATTAAAGGGGCAAACTTAAACTATAGGTGTGAAGGTCCCTTATGACACATTATTTCACCTCAATGGCATTGTTCCCAGCAGCTAATTATTCTTGTGGATGTGCACATACACATGCAAAGATGCTAATGAAAATCTTCACACCAAAGAGCCAAGGGAGGAGGCCAACCTGTAGGTGGACAACTTGGTTGAAGCAAGTGTGAATGAGGTTGTGTTTGTTACTGTTTGTGGGGTGTGGGGGAGGAGGGTGGGGAGCGTTTCCACATCTTATTTGACAAAAGATGTCAAAGGCAGAGGCGATATAGGCAGAACATCACACAAAACGTTGGATTTTTCTTTGAATACTATTTTGAGTTTGTGCAACAGACAACCACACCTGTTGCAAATATTGAAAATGACTATGGTCAGTAATTCATAGGAGTGCTCATTAGCCGAAAGGTCAAACATAATGTAAAATTCATGGGACTTCCCGCATTCTATGCAGAGCTATAGGCCTATCCCTGTCCAGCATGTAGTCCGAACATGCCTAACCATCTTTGGTCATGTATGACAGGTGGGTATATATGGCCTTCTGTATGTGGGCCATCCCAATCCTGGAACTCATGATTAATTCAGTTTTGAAACCAATTTGTTTCGATGGACATGTAGTACAGTGCAGTGTACTGTGGTGTCCATTCAGTTTAAAATCACGTTTGACTTTATTAAAATGCAATATATACTGTGCACTGTACATTTGGGTCACGTCGACTCCAGAGTCCAATTTATTTAAGAACTCAGCTAAACCTTTGAATACAAATGCAATGTGATATTTGGCACAGTAAAAAATATGTGTGTGTAACACAACTAATTCTTTGTTATATATATATACACATTGTCATAACATTTTTACCATCATTTTATTTTTCTCTAAAGGCCATACGCTAGATTCATGTTATATATAAAAAAATTTATTGAACTATTATTTAGGGTCATTATGACGCCAGAACAATAAAAGGGTGAAAGCCTATGGCAGGTATTGTTGCGTTAGACTTATGAACACTCATCTTGTCCTGGTTAATATGAATTGATGGCTGACAGGATGCCTTTGCTGTATAATAACAAAAGCCTATGGGGTATTAGGGAAAACAAAAAAACATTTGTTTTTACAAGCCTGAAAAACTTCAACTGACAGACCAGAAATGAAACATATGCTCTGTTCCCAGAGACATTTTTTAAACACATTCATTGAGCCCAAAACATAATCCTAGCGAGCTCCGGAGATTAAAATATTTTGCATGCTAATACCCTTCTTTGCAATTTAAAAACATTACTAACTTTTAAGATTATGTGCTGACATGGCTCTTAGTGATCACTTCCTGTTCAATTGTGAAAGTCCCATTGGACAAGTGGAGGATCAGTTTAGCTCCCCAAACGAAATTCAGTCTAAACCCATCATGTGGTTCTGAACCCAAAGGTTTCATTCCAGGCCAAATAGACTTACAAGCAGCAGTCAATGGCAGGTTGTCGTATGTTTACAAAATCAATTGCTTTGTAATGTGTTTCCTGTGCCTTGGAGAGTAGCGAGGACGCTAGCGCTGTACTGTGTAGTAGGCCCAAGCCCACATCTCCGGAGGCTGATGGTAGCTTCCCTGTCAGAACAATAACACAAGCTCAGCCTCCGGGAGACGAAGGGCCAGATGGCAAAAAGGTAACATCATTATTCAGCCCATTACCCTTCCTAATTAAAGAACCACACTTAGCTCCATCAGTATAACTACCCTATATCTTACTATGTTCTCACATTGTATTCCTCTTTTCATGAAGATCACGTCATTAACCCTGTATCTGTTGGCAATCATGATGCGAACGTTTGATCTTTATTTTACTAAGCATGTTTACAGCATGTGCAACCCTATAATCCAGCTGCAGTATTTTTTCATGAAACAACTTGAAAATAAGGTTATGAATTTGATGGAGTGCTGAAGTCTGACCACAAAAGTTCAGAAGTCCTCCTCTTCATTTTTTGGCAGAAATTAATTGAGCAAATGTGACTTGTGTTGAATAACTAAGAAAAACTATCTCACTGTGACAGTGTCCCCATAAAGTGTTGGCTTTTTTTAACAAAAGTTTTGTTTGTTTGTTTTTGTTCAAATTATAACAGGTTTTTAAAAAATCTAATTTTTATACCTCAGCTATCATTTTAAAAAGTATTCAAACCCTTAGACTAAAATCATGCATGGGTCAATAACTGAAAGTTTTCATCAGAGTTAAGATTGAGAACAACTATTTGGAAAAGATGGATCATCTCCAAGTAATCTTCAAGTGAAAAAGAGTAGGTGAATTAGGAGGCAACATTAAACATTTTTAAAAGTTGATGAAACTCTCAAAAGGCAACATTGAGGGGAAAAAACTAAAACCACGAATTTTTGGATGTTGGATTCCCTGTGGAAGTGTTACCATCAAACTGCTATGTTTTATGTATGAGAGCTTGGAAAACAAACAAAGAACAAGAAACTAAATCCAACAGTTGGCAGAGACCTGTTTGAACGAACTAAAGCTCCAAAACAGTGAAGAAAGATTCTTTTAAAGTCATCCCAATGGGCCACAGTTCAATTAGATCCCTGGAAAGATGGAAGTCTTTGTATTTGCCTCCCTCCCTCCCTCCTCCCCCTCAGAGTTCTCCTGTCTTACACCTTGTCAAAATAATCCTTACTGTGCTTTCACGCCTTGCTGCAATTTGAAAACAATGTCTTGCAAAGTTTTGATGTGAGAGAAATTGCTTACTTGCTGACTAAGAATGAGATAGACAGTGATATGTAACATCACCAACCATGCTGGATTTGATTAGCACAGTATTTATCCATATGTGCGGTTGGGGAAACTCTGGTAGCTTCACAGTAGCACTGCTGACTCATTACATTTAAGTATGTATACAGGAAGTACATAAATATATATCCATGTCACAGCGGTCAGTTCCACGAGAGTGGTTGGCTTAGCAAGGCAAAGGCAAAGATGTGCAAAAACAGGAACTAATGTGTGACATTTCTGATATATTGCATATTGAATACCCTTATGGCACCATTTCAATTCTTGTAGACCTATAAGAATTGTGATTTTACATAATACATAAACAATAATAGAAGATGACTGTTAAGTAGTGTGTCTTTTACAACCTTGTAATGCCCTCTGACGGGCTTAATGCAAACTGAAGGCGTGAAGTCAAGAAATAATTTATTAAGTATAAACACTTAATCCTCTTTCAATGAATACAATTTGACCTACTGTATGTGTGCAGGTTACAAACTCATTTAGGAGTAACATGATTTTAAGCTTTAAGTGTGACAAATACAAAGCGTCACTTAAAGAGCTTAATATTTTCCTCCATGGTAAACATTGCCATAAATACTATAACGATCTTCATTAGTTCACCATTCCATCTGGACAAAGACTCAAAACTTCTATCCATGCAGGACTTTACACAACATTTTAGTTTAATTACTTTGAATGGAAATACCTTTTGACATCTTTATACTGTATGGATTCCCCACACTCTCATGTTCCATGCATGATGTTTGTCCTTGCAGTTTGTCCCAACATAGAAAACCTGAAGGGAAAGATGAAGCAGAGTAGCATCTCAACAGTTATTGGCTCTGCATAGTAATGTGTCCTGTGAAGGGTCTGTGCTGTGGTTATACCAGAGGTCAATACGAAAAGGACAAGTACACAAACAAAGGAGGCAGAATAATTGATGTGTTGTCTAATTGAACATGTATATTTACATTTAAGTCGGAGTAAAGGAAATTATAGCTCAGCATATTAATCCATTAGGACACAAAGAAGGTCTTAGGGGTTGGATTTCTACTGTAGTTGTCAACCAGGAAGAGAAACAACACTGGCTGATCAGAGCCAAGACACTTTTGCATCTTTCGGATGTATCGATGAGACTAATAAACGTCACATATCTGGAAGACTGTTTCATGGTCTCAGGTTTTACTGATGGTTTTGCATAATGTTGGCATGCTTCATATGCATTCAAATATTTTTGTAATAAATCCTGCCACAGTCGAATCAATATACATAATACTTTTATACCGGAAAATATTTCTGATACCTTAGTGTTTGAATTCTAAATGAAACAAAAACATGAAAAATACCAGGAATGTCTCCCTCTGAAAATGACTGAAAAATGACTATGTTTATGTTCAGTTGATTCTTACACAAAGTAGATATCAAGTGGTTAGCTGTTCAATAAAGCAGTCTACTTTGAGAGCCTCTGTCTACAGCACAATGTAATCCAGTCGAAGAAGACACTGTACCAGTGTCCTCGGATAACCTGTTTATGTCCCCAATATCTCAGTCCATTGTTGTTCTCATGCGGCAGTCTGGTTCATAGCGTCACGACAACAAAGAGTTATGGTTCTTGTGGCCCCAATGTTAAACCTATTAAAATCAATATCAAGCTCAGTTTAACATCAGTTCATGACAGTAACATGTTTAAGTCAAAACACAAGACTGTAACAAATTGCAGTTCTTGTACTGTGTGTTTCGCTCACGTGGAGGAGATTGATTTGAATGAACTTTCTGGATCGCTGGATAGTGCAGTAGACATGTCTGTGGCGTGACAGATAAACTGTGCTTCATAAGCGATGGTCGCTGTGCATCCTAATGCATCTGGAACTTGGGCTTATGCAACGGTGGCTCTGCGTGAGTGATGCCTGTTCCGTTACTGTGGGCAGTGCAAAGCTCTATCTACAAGCAGGAGACCAGCTGATGTCACAGAGGTAGGTGGGAGGTGAAGGCCGGAGGTGAAGGGAGAGTCAGGGGGTAGTTCATCTGGTCTCATGCCACGGTGAATGTCTGTATCAGTGGGACATGCTGGATGAATTGAACACTCGGTCAGGTGGAACGTAAAGCGAGGATGAAGCCACTGGAGTAAGAAGATAAGAGAAAAAGAGAGGTGCATCGTTGGGAGGTATGTAGAGCTCCATGAAATAAATGCAAGCTTCACTTTGTCACACACACACGGTACAAAGTACAATTGAAACTTTCCTGACCAAAAGCACTTTCCTTTCTGTCAAAGGACTGGCAAGAGCAAGTATCTAATGCGGGCGAAAGCATGAGAAGTCTCAAGCTATTTGATGAAAATGTACAAAGTGGTATGATTTCTTTGTTTGAGTGGGGGGGGGACTGATATAGATGCATACATTGCAGACATAGAATTTCATACTTTTTGGTACTGTTTTAAGACATGCAGTAACACAATTTTGGGAAACTAGGTTGTAACCATTAATGTATTTTAAGCGGAAAGACTTCCCTTTACCTGGAGTTAAGGCCAATTTGGGAAAGCAAAATCATGCCAGCACCAATAAGGACAAGAAAGACACATGAAAGATGTCAAACGGCCCAACACTAAGGCCCTGTTTGTAAAAGTTTCCGATACTTTTTGAGCGCAATGCTAGAAAAGATTAGGGTCTAAACATTTAAAACATAACAAGCGTCTGTGATGACTTATCCTAATGCAGCCTCTATCCCTGGGCTGTATTCAGTGATTAAGAGCAGGAAGAAGAAATAGTGAGATTACTGTCATTCTCATGTTATCATCACATTATTAGCCACCCCGGTTTAGAAGGCCGGCTTGTCTAATCCTGACGAGATGTTAAGAACTCGCACCTCACACATCAAGCACATAGATATACACTACAGTTGGCACTTCTTCAATATTAATACGTCTGTATTGTACTACTATGAAACCTGACATTTTTAAATGTTACGTTAAGGCTTAGCCAATGGGGAGGAAGGGCTTATCCCTGCTATAGCAGATCAGTGTTGGAAGCACTAGTAACAATGGGCCAGAGATTCCAGCAGGCAGGATTCAGTAGTGAGCGAGTGCAACAGTGTCTGCAGGAAAAGCCCTTGATTTATATGGGAACAGGATGGTGCTGGTTGTTGTATAAGCCAAGGCTGTAGCTTGAGCTCTCTCAGTACTTCTTAGTATTTCTCCTTCTCTCTTTTCCTCTCTTCCTCTCTCTCTCTGCCTGGCTGGCAGGTCTCCAGGTACTGCGGCCAAGCCCAGAGAGTTAATAAGCTTAGTGCCGACGTCGTACCTTGAACCATGTAATCAGAAAATTGATTTAGTCCCTCAACAAGCTGGAGGAGGTGATTCTTATTTATTTCCTTATTTATATATTTTGGGGAGGTGGCCGGCCCCAATGTGAAAAGTTTAAGGCCAGGTCGACTCAACACTAAATATTGATTAGAGTGAATGAGAGCTTGTGAGTGATTTCTTTTCAGAAAGTACAATCTGAAGATAAAACTTGAGATCAAATTTGTCTTGCTTTTTCTCTTTTGCCCAAAAGCTCACCTCTGATCTGTGGTCTGATCGTGTATTTGTGTGTAAGTGCAAGCGTGCTACTAAAAGCAGAGTTGCTTTGAGATAGACTTTCCATCCATTAAATCTCCCCATGTATGCCACTTTGGAGAAAAGTGTCTGCTAAACGATTACTTGATAATTATTGTTATCATCGCATCTTCTTTAGTGAGGAGAATATGGACTATGAGTCCCCTGTGATGCAAAACTCTGTATTTGCTGAGGATGATTTTCATCATGCTTATTGGCTTTATTAACAGTGGGGTACCCCCTGGCATGCTGAATATGGTGCTTGGTTTCAATTCATATTAATGCTAGGACGCTTACGCAGTAATAGAGCTGTCATAACTTGGCAAAGGATAAATGAAAGGCCTTGTAATTCGTAAACAGCTGCATACTTTCAGTTCATTTGATGCTATGTCATGTTATTGCTCGTCAACGTATACACTACAGTGCAAGCTCACCGCTATGCTGTTAGACCCCAGCAGAGTTCAGAATTCAGGTAGAACACTGACAGTTTCAGATGTACTTGTAATCACTGTATAAAAAGGAGCCATCTTTGACATGCTATACCATCACACAAAGGATTTTGCCCCTCTCCCCTTTCTTTCTTTCTTTCTTTCTTTCTCTCTCGATCTCGCTCTCTCTCTAAGTTCACTGTGACCTATTTAACTTTCTGTTCCTTCCCTGTGCAGCCCTGCTGATTAGCATAAGGGAGTGTGTCAATGGGCCTCATTAATACATTCATTAATGTCAGGGAAATCTAATTTAGACAGTTGAATTATTCACAAACCCGCCGACACCTGCAGCTGCTCCCAGGTACAGACTCCAACTCCTTCTCTGCACAGACATCATGGGGAGAGAGAGATCTGTCTGAGGCAGAGAACACAAGCCTCACACTTGTAAACACACCAGGGTATGGGATCAATGGGGGGGGTCCACAATACTGAATGCTGCATCATAGGCATTTGATCTTGTCCATGAAGACCATTAAAAAGCTAATCATGGGTTGTTGACGACACTCGTCTCATGAAATAACGCTTTCGACGTGTGGCGCGTGTTTCAGTGCGTCTTCACCCTCTACCAAGTCAACAATAGAAACCTTGGTTTTTGAGAGGACCGGAGATGTGTGAGGTGTATTTGAGATGTGTGTTTAAAAGCCTGCATGTGATATTATGCTTAATATTTGACTGCTTTAACAAAAACTGATGAGAGAAGAACACACACGCACACACAGGGAGAGGCACAACCAGAACACACACACACATGCAGGAGACTCTGTCGAAGCTTTCTCTGAGTTTTTCCCCATCCCAGCTGTCCTTCTTCCAGGGGCAGCCTGGAGCAGAGGGCAGCTCTGTCAGCAGGTCCCCAGAGCAGAGGCGTGCCGTAGAGTCATCTGCTTTGTTCCATTCTGCATGTTTCAGTGAGCCCTTGCTTGATCAATCCTTCCGCAGTTCTATCTCCTGACATTCAAACGCCTCTTGCTAAAAGTGACTGGAAACGAACAAAAGATCAATTTTCCATTCACATTGATGGAACCAAAATATCGGGCCTGAAATTGAGTGTTTTGAAATAGACAACCTTAAGCATAATGATCAAAGTGAACGTCTTCATTAGTGCCACGGCTTAAATTAGAGCTGTCTCAGATCTGTTGTCAGAGCAGCTTCTACGGCTTAATTGGCCTGGTACACGTCATCACTTCCAGTAGCCTCTTTCCATAGGAAGATTAATTGGATGTCCATGCAAACTCTAGGTGCTGTCTGGGATGACAGCTGAAACTCCCCACCATTAACCTTTGTTAAAATGGCAAAGGGCATTCAACACTTTGACAAACTTATATAGACACGCAAACATGACACCCACAAATAAGTTAACAACACTATTTGGTCACTGGATGACATCAAGTCCTGTCTGTCTCATGGCCCCTAAAGGCCCAGTTGGAGAAGTGGGCGGGGGATGTCTCTTATGTAGTTCCCTCCAAGCACTTCCTCTGCCAAGTTAAAAATGTGGGCGGTCCAATTGGATCGTGGATACTGTAGTTGACAGCATGCCTTTGGGGGCAGGCACGGGGTGTCCTCTCTATGTCAGTTTAATTACCATGGCACGACAGGCCACAGCGCCTTGGAGGGACAGAGCACAGTGGAGCGCAAACATGATAAATGATGGATGTAAGGATCTGGTGCCAAACAGAGATGAATCATCTTGTGTTTGACATTCGTGTCCAAGATTTGTTTGACGTACAGGGAAAGTTGAACTTTAAATTCCTTGCTCCAAGTTCCATTCTCTTTTGCTCAACCTTTTAAATATTATTTTATGTGATTGGATTTATCTTTGGTTATATAAGACAGAACTTTTTGTTAAACAGCAGTCAAAAGTTTGTTCAAGGGACCCCATCTTATGAAGTATGTGTTGTACCACAAATTACCTTCTTAAGGACATCAAATTTTGAGCGAGATAGTTGAAACTTAAACTAAACTTGTAATATTCATAAACTTGGCTTAAAGGTTTTGACGAGATAAAGTATTGAAACAGGGGCCAGGTTAGGTCATGGTGAGTGCAGTTAGCATCTCTTGAATTAAGCCTGAACAGTCTGGCCTGATACAGTCTGGTTCTATATGAGTCATCATCTTTCCATTAGGGATTCACAGTGCTTATGTAGAAGCATACACATCATACCACTTTTTTGAGAGTCACCCATCAATGTAACATTATGCATGGGAACATTTAGTTCTCGCTTATCCTTATCCTGAACAATATTTAAATGTATCCATTACATTAGGTTTGGCAAGTAGTTCGGCTCTGCCAGTCTTCATTGCGCTCTCAAACATCTCAGGTGAGAGAACAAAAGGATTTACCCCACAGTCCAGTGACTATAGATAATAACGCATCTCATTCCGTTTCTTTCCAGTGTGAAAATAGATTGAAAAAATCTACACACAGATTACTTTAAAAGGAATATAGCCAGCCTAAAAGCTTCCGTCAGAGAAGCCTATTTTGTGGAGATGCTGTTGCCTCAAATGCGCATCTTTATAGCAAAATTACAAATAGAATCTGGATTGGTAGAGTTAGGGTCATAAGAACTTTAAATCTTCTGAGGCTTTTTACAAACTTTAACTTAAATACATATGAACTATTTTACAATTCAAGAAAATGTTAGTCACGGAAGTAAGTGGTGAAATGAAACCATGTTAGTGATCATGAATGATAGTAAAATCTCAATGTAATTTTCTTAAATACACTTGGTCTCTGGTTTCAAAAGAAAAGGTTTTGTAAATACATCAACATTCTCAGTCACCTCAAAAACTTTGCTGTTATTCAACTCACAAGGCATCCATATAGTAAAAAATTTTAAGTTTGGCAGTACATTTATAATGTCTTTAAATTTAACTCTACCTGCTGACTTTTTGTAAAATAAAATCCCAATTATATTAACGGAAAAAGTTGCAGGAATAATTTCCCAGAATCCCTTTAGAAATCCCGGAATCTTCAACATTGAAATTCACCATTAAACCGAAGATGTTGAGCTTAAAAACTTTGAGAATCAAAAGGTCAAGAAACTTCTTGCTTGGTCTTTCAAAGTTCTCTGACCTTGATTTTGTTGATGTGTTTGAATTGGAGCTGATTGAAACACAGAAAGTGATCGAAGTAATCTTGCTTCAGCTCGTCTCACTACAGTGACACTTAAGGTGTCAATGTGAGCGACGAGAGGCTATGGAACGGTATTGAGTGTCTACTGCTGTCTCACCAAGGGGATCAGGGCCTCAATCTATAATTTGTTGTCCCGTCTGAAACCAGAAAACGACAGCCTTCAACACAAAGGCAAAAGAGCACATGATGTCGATGACATTTAGTGAACTTTTTTCGTCTATGTTGGACACTTGTTGCAGACTAAATGTATAATTGATAAAGACCAGTGAATGTGGTTTCCAGTTGACAGCCTGAATATAGAGGTACATTATTTTTGCAGTTCTGCAGTTCCTTGACTTGTATTTACTGCTGTGCGACACTGAATCTTATTGCACCAGTGTACAGAGAGAGCACACCATTTAAAAACCAAGCTATCTAAAAACATCTCCTCTAGACCTTTGGTAATAATTGACCGCCGTCTGATAGAAACAGGTTTTGAGGAGGAGTGGAACTCACACATGTAGATAACTATGTTCACCAGGGATCTGTCTTTTCTCCAGAGAAAGCTTCCGCCGAGAAAATCGATTTGGTTTCTTTTCCACAGCCCAGACTCGAGAGACTGTCTCTCTGTGCTGGCAAATAGAATGTTCAATAGTCAAATATGTCCCCTTTTCCTCTTCTGAAGCTTGAAAATAGTAACAGAGTTCCGTGAAAAATATTCAGTTTGAAAGCTTACTTTGAATTGCAGTTTCAAACTTCAAATGGTATGGCTGATATTTTGCTGAGTCATACCAGTTTTTTTTCCCCTCAAAAAATATTGTTCTTTTCACGTGAACAGTAGTAGATCCTTTAAAAAAGGAAGTTGTGCTAGTCTAACTATTTAAGTAATGAACGTTTAGGATGAATCCCTTCGACTCACATTCTACAAGTGACACTAAAACAAAATGTAACTGAAATCTGTTCTACTCTGTTCATTTGTTAGGAGGAAATACTTTGAGGTTCAAGTTTAACACAATGAAGCTATCAAATAGACCACTTACTCTCTGCATTGTGTAAGATGTCATTCATTATTTCTGTGTTTATAATCTTGCCATGTTTGTTCGGTTTCGGTACTCCGCTTGCTGTTGCGAGTGTTATTCATACACAGCACAGACTGTACCTCTGGTCTCTATCTTTTCAACGCAAATACACAACAATCCATTCTTCACAGCCATTCTATTTCTTTGTGAAGCAAAACTCAACACAGATTTGAAAGGTATTCTATTTTCTAGCCTTGAGGTTAATTGAGTGACTGGGCAATATCTATACTGGAGATGATTAGCTTTATTCTGCTAAAGCTATAACCCCCGCCTTCTTCATCACTGGCATTCTTTTCTTCTGCAAGCTTTTGTATTCTTCTCCTATATTGACACTTGAATGTCCCTTCAACAGTCATGTTGATACATCAACAGTTTTAGCTTTTTTGTTGCCTTAAGTCTTTAGAGAGAACACATCATAGAGAACTCTATGCATCTAAAACAAGGAATGCTGAAACTCAACTACTAAGGAGTATTTGAAAAGAGAAAAAAGAAGAAGACTTGAAATTTGAATCAACAAAATTAACTAGAGGGATTAAGGCAGTCTTAAGATGGATGCCCCTCATTTGATAAATGCCTTACATTCAGGTTTACGGCTCTAAAGTGCTGCGTCAAAGATCTTGGTCAAGCTAAACGGTGACTATTCCACACCAAACCACCCAGGGATAAAGGCAGAGCTACAGGAGCCAGTGTTAGATATTGCTTCTAAAGGTTTCCTCAGATATGAATCATTTTGAAAGTCCCTCCGAGATACAATGAAAGAACTGCCTGCCTCTGCCAAGCAATGCACAAGATACATTACCCAACACTGCACAGGAGAGACACTGCACAAGAGAGAGAGAGAGAGAGAGAGAGAGAGAGAGAGAGAGAGAAAGAAAGAAAGAAAGAAAGAAAGAGAGAGACAGAAAGAGAGAGAGACAGAGAGAGATGAAGGCCACACTGAAAAAACGAAGCGAAATTTGACTGGTGGGATGGATAGAGGATAAAAAACACATGAATATCATTTCACATTCTTCTGAACTTAGGATAGATAAGTGCGATTCCGCAAGGACTCAACCATAATGTCAACAGAAGAAGTTTGACCCCCCATACCTTCCAATTATCTTCGGAAACACATATACAACAGATCCCGCAGTGAACCTCCTTCCAAGCTGGTGAGCAGTGGCCTGCTATGATGATGTAGGAAATGAACGTTGACACACTAGTCTACCTCAAGCAGACATCATAGAGAGTCTGTGGACCAGGATCTAATTTATCCTTAATGGAGTGCAACTGGTTGTTCAGTCTGTTATTGTAAACATGTCCATTCACATTAGCTGGCCCCTTCATGTCTCAAGTGGCTGGGGAGAAGGGAGAGAGATGCCTCTTCAATGCAACATGAAACAATCCAATTATTTCTCACAAGGAAACAGAGAGAAAGCCCATATGGATATCAGAACTCCAGACATTATCTTATCTGACACAGTACTGTATAGAAGATGCTTCAAGGGCTTTTTAAGTTTGTGTTAAGCAAAAAGTAAAACAACACATTAGCAAAAAGTTGAAATGGTAAATATAAAGGTTTGTCACGTAACCTCTATTTTCTTTTCCAAAAATGACAAGAAGTAAAAGAAAGAATCCATAGTTTAATGGAAATATGATTATTTTCAACATTGTTAATACTTAGAGTGCATCTGCACAGTAGCACATGAATGTCTGTGATACTGAACAGTCTTAACAGGGTACCAAATTGAGATCCTCATGTACATCATGTGTGATATCTCGATGTAAGGGATTATTACTTAGCGCATTTAGGCATGTTCCATCCCCTAAAGACATTCCCTCACATTCTGTTTCATTCTGAGCAGGTGTCGAATTATGTTCTCTGCCAATGCTTCAAAACTTAAGTGCCCTTTGGTGTTTGTGCTCCAAGTGCTGTCGTACCTCTGCGTTTTGTCATGCCCCTCTAAGTCTTGGATATGATGCTCTGTGACTAAGAACAGATTGCTGGGGAGAGGACTAGAGGCAGTTACTTGAAATAGAACCATGTCTTTTGGCTTGTTAACACCGTCGGCTTGAAATTACATTGCCCCTGGTACACCTGAGTAATATACCTTGCCTACTATTCTCTCTCTTTCTTCCTCTCTCCCTCTTTTTCTTTTTGTCTCAAACACACAGCTCTTTCACACACCCACACCCACAGGCCTGGAGCAAATTTGTCAAAAGAAGATACCTTAACAGAATATTTTTAACTAATGGTTATCTCCTAAAATATGTCTTCCACTAGAGTTAGTTTTCTCACATTTGACAAATTGAATGTAATAATATTGTATACTTCCTCATTTTAGTCCGTATGTGCATGTACCATATTTCTTTAAAAGGCTACAGTCAGTATTGCCAGAACAGGTACTATGTGAAGACCTGGTCATTGCTGGAGAAGTGACATGTGAACTTGCAGGAGCAGTCTTCTCTGCCGTCATTTAATGGTCTTTGAAACATCAGGCACCTTTCTACCCTATTTAACACTCCAGTCTTTACAGTCACACTGTAGTTATGTTTTATTTAAATCTTGCCAGTGTTCCTCCACCTGTGCTCCTCCTCCCTGGGTCTGCTGTTGGTGCTGCCTGGATGGGGGAGCTTGGCCTGGTGCCAGGTGAAGGAAAGAGGGAGCATTTCTCCACCACTGTCCCCTCCAGCCTTGTTAGCCGAGAGAGTAAAGGAAGATGATGAGTCAGCAAAGAGGAGGGCTTTTGGCAGGGCCTAGGCCCAGGAGTCAGGTGTGCTGGCAGATGACCCCAACGCTAACCTTATGATTTGGGCCATTAGAGGTTGCGACCACTAGTGCTTCCTGAGGTTAGAATCAGAGGTGAGCTACTGCGCTGTCTGCGGGTGTGATCGGACTGGAAATGTTTCAACGTGTAAAGGCTCTTTGTTTTTGTCTCTCTGTCTTGTCCTCCCTCTCCTTTCTACTCTCTCTGTTTTTCTCTGGGGGGTTTTTCCCACAGGCAATTTTCTTGTATCTCTGGTATACAAATAGTTTGGTGCCATTCTTATCATGTTATATGAATTGACCCAAGTAGACTGCGGGAAATATACTGCATCAAATGTTGTTTGTGCTTTGTACAGAACAAGGGCAGTAATGTACAATACTATGCTGAACATTAACTGCTGCAGTTCAATATACCTGTTAATACTATTAACCAAAGTTTCTGAATGAGTCTATCCATCTTCTGGGGAGTCCTGTTTACAGCAAAACATTCTGAAAACATAAAGGATATCCATCACAAAAAAACAAATACATAAAAATAAAGGTCAGATAATGATTGGCTATGGATTTAATAGCCCAATCATGACTACACTGTCTAACAAAAGAAGTACGTCTAGATCAATGACAAAAGTGTAGCTGGATCACTAATTGTGACTATAAATAATTCCAAAGCAGACAAGTGTGCCAACATTTTAAAGTGATTCCTGCTTTTGATTACCACATAAAAGTGCTCAGCATTAGGAGTGTGGTTCAGAAAAATTAACTTTGTTGGCCCTGCCCATTTAATTCAAAGGACAAATTGAAAGCTGTAAATATCTTTCACAGGGGAATTTACAAAAGCTCTCAAGTTAACAAGGAGTCCTTAAAAGTCAGAGACGGAAACAGCAGCTAAATGGGCGACTGGCTTGCTGTTGGGATGCCTGGACAGTGCTACAAAGACAAACAGAGGTCATTGCTTTCATGCTGCAGTAAAGGGTCATGGTATATGCCAGCGTCTGAAGACAGTAGCTGACTTGAAGTGCAGACATTTTTACCCTGAGAGGTGTCAGTCCACATGTGAATGCTGATGTATGATTTATATTCACTCCAGTGAACATTCAAGGATAGAATGCATCAGCCGGTTTTATGTGGACTTTAATCCTGAATAATTTTAACCTACAAACTTTTCTTACACTTTTATCAAGTAAATCGAAATTGTGCAAGTTTGTTTGCCGATTCGGTTATCGGTTATATGAACACTAGTACTCAGTATATTACAATTTTTATGAATAAAAGAAAACATACATTGTGAGGTGTGCTTCTCAACTTCTCAGACCTCTTCATTTCTCTCTCCATCTCCCTCTGCCACCCTCTCTCTTTCTCTCTCCGTATCTCTCTCTATCTCTCTTGCTCTCCATATCTCTCTCTCTCAGTCTGTGCTTGTGTGTGTGTTCCGTTCCATGCGGCACTTATCGTGTGATGAATGGGGGGCACCATTGTCCTAATGTAATGAAAAGTAACTCAAGTACCCTCCGTTATTTCACAGAGAATCATTTGTCATGGTGCCTCGTTTATCAACAAGGAGAGGAATGCAGTTGAGCATCAGCCTTGTACGTGTCTGCTGGCATGGCACGCTGTTTAAGCACACAGTGTCACGACAAGAGTAGAGGAGGGAACTTGAATCTCTCTTGAAGGGACAAAAAGTGACGAACTCCATGAAAGGGAACAATAGGGTAATATAATTGTTTTGGGGGAAAAGACTGTGAGAAGAGAGGGAGGGAGAGAGAGAGAGATAGAGATAGGGAGGGAGAGAGAGAGAGAGATAGAGATAGAGAGAGGGAGGGAGAGAGGGAGAGAGAGAGAGAGAGAGGAATACTATCAACACAGGGTATAGGAAACGGTATGTACATGTTTCTACACAGCCACGACACCTATCCCTCACGGCTTGGGTAATCCAGTACTGTAGCACATCTGATTTGAGCGCACCTCAGACTGAAATCTTTCTAATTGCAAGCATGTGAGGCAGATTGTTCAACAGACAGGGACCCAGCAGAGATCACAGAAGCCCAAACAGTGGGACGCTGTTTAACAAATGGCTTAACTGCAGAGAACCTCGTCAACCATATTACAACACATATTTCATTACCTCCGTGATTTATGTCACACCGCTGAGAAAAACTTTTAGGGGGTTTTGATTAAAGCTATTGGATATTAGACATTAGCTGTGAGATCATTCACATGGGCCAAGTTGGGTTTTAATATGCGTTCACTGCAGCTTCCAGGATTCCAATTCTGGGTGTGGTTCTTTACATTTAGTTCTCCCTCAAGCCCTGGATGCAGTCAGAGAGCCATTTATGCAGTCAGCAAACCTCTGGTTGTAGTCAGCAAACTCTAGATGCAGACTTGTAAATGATATATATGAGTGTGTTGGATGAGAGCTTATCCTTGCTGATAGTATTACTGTGGGCTGCCGCGCAAAATGAAAAATGTGTTGCCACGATAATCAGTGCTAAATTTAAGTTGTTGTTTCCTCCCTTCAGCTCCTTGATCACTGGCATGCAGGGGGAAGGAGGGTGGGAGGGCAGGAGAGGATATTGGTTTTAATTCAATTACTATCTGCCTTATCTTTCTCCCAACCCCTCGTACCACATAATCAGATTATGAAGAGGGATGGCAATTAAAAATCCAAGACGAAGGAGAGAGGGAGAAATGATCCGACCTTCATGCTTGTTTTACTCAGGCTACGGCGACTCACACCCTGAGGGGTTACTTATATGACAAACTGAAGTGCAGTGATGAGGTCACATATTAGAACATTTTTTGGGGAAAGCAGGATGACTCCTGTGTCACCTTGGTCTGAAAGTTATTAAGCGATACGTTACTCGGTTGTCATTGTTTTCTGTCACTATTGATATTCTCTTCGAATTCGAAGTCTGAAAGGCTCGTAACACCACCGGATATGCAATGCCTGTGGGGTCTTTCTTCATGTATGACAATGTCACATGGATTGTGAGGAGATGGAAGGGGCTTTCAACAGGGTTTTGTTCATGAGCATTAGGACTGCAAAACCTTGAAATTTGTCCAACCAAAATTGATGTTATATAAGTTACACACATGACTGTTAAGTCTTACTTTTACATACAGCGAAAAACTTGCCCTTCATAAATTGCTTTATTTGTTTGCATCGGTTAAGGCTTGAAAAGCAAAACATCAGACGTAAACAATTGCAAATTCGTGGTTGAAGATGCGCCACTGCGCCCTGACTTTGCCATGCATAGACCACATTTCCATTCCCAAAGTCAACACGTACCTCTCTTCATCTCTTTTCTCTGTCTGTCTCTTTCTCTCTTTGATGTGGGTGCAGTAAATCCACAGTGACATGAGAGGAACACGTCCCTACAAAGTCCAACATCATTACGCTCCACCTGCCGTGGCCTCCAGTCAAGTCTTCTCACCGCATTTGTCTCGTTGTTCTAATTATTTATTTCCCCATTAATGTTGCCAGCAGAAGCCCCAATTACCGGTCATTTTTAGCTCACTTCCTGAACAGGCAGAGGGAAGTTGGGGGCTGTCTGGTGTGAGTCATGAGATCGCAGGCTCTTTGATCAGAACAGCTAACGCAATGCTAAGCTGATCGTAATGCTAATCTCCCTCTTATTTTACTACCAAGGGATCTGTGGAGATACAAGGACGTAACAAGCAGTGAAGTGACTTCAACATCAGTGGGCTATTTTAAGATTTAGGAAAATGAAGCATTTAAAAAATCTTTATCTGCAGTCAAACTCAAGCATGAATGTATCTTTCATATAATGGTGTTTCACATGTCCTGTGTTTATGTTGAAGGGGTGAACTTTGATTCAAAGCTAATTTAAAACGATGAGACAGTTGGGTTGGAAGATTAAACTCTTATTTTTGGGGACACTGTGGCATGTTTCATGCCCAGAAACGAACAGAAATTGAGAAAACAGAGAGTGCAACAGCAATAGTCATGGCAATTATTATATGCAAAAGTCAGGTGTCCCTGCTGCGACCAAGGACAGGTCTGTTTATATTTCTCCCTTCTATTTGGGTCTCTAAACTAACACCCTGTCCCACCGTTGTCTAACGTTTCCTTGAAATCTGCTTTCTTTTTATTCCTAGGGTGTCATGCAGAGAGTCAAATCTCTTTTGCATTAGTTTCACATCTCAGCTTCCTCTGAGCTAGAGGTTCTATCAATAACAGTGTCCTTGACTACATCTTACAGCATCATTACAACCAAATCATACTGAAGGCTTGAGGTGCAGTTCACTCAGTTTCCCTAACATGCGGAACATTCCTGCTGGAAAGATACTTTAATAAGAATACTACTGTGTTTAGAACTACTGAACAGCACAAACATTTATAAATACCTTATTGTTTCCTTTGAAATATTCTGTAGATTGTGCAGAGGGTTGTGATAGCAGTATTGCCTGCTGTGTAAAGATTGCTGGATTATTAACATTTCATTTTGTAATTACGATAGTCTAAGATTTCGGATTCGATAAACAACAATTGTCTTTATCTACTGTGTTACTGAATGCTATAAAATTTTGGACTCAACATGAGAAAGATCCATTCTTTAACTTTCTTCACAGGACGAAAGAGGTTTATATCAGTGATGGAAATGGATCTCTATAAAAAGACAGTCACTGTGGGCACAAACCAGTGGGATTCCCAAAAATTATTTCAGATTCAATTAAGAGCAAATTAAAATAAAACATCTTAGAATTATATTCTGCCCTGGGTTGGAGCAGACTCTGCATTAAAGGCTAATATGGCCGCTTGAGTCTGTCTCTAATTAATAATGTGCGTATTAAGGGAACGAGCACTGGGATCCTTGCTCTTGGAGATGGAATATATATTTTAAGACACCTATCTGGAGAGAATGACGACAAGTGAAGAGGAGAGCAAAGGGGTGGTGACTAAAGTGTATATATGCGTATGCATTTGGGTAGACATGCGTGCACGTGTGCTTGTGTGTGGGTGTAGAAGGAGCAGAGAGGAACCTGTGAGGGATGAAAGAGGGCTGTTGAAAGGGCCCACAGTGAGAAGACTCCCAAGACTGTCTTCATCCCTAAAGACTGTCAAGGTCGCCCTCAAGCCTCGCTTCTTGGCTTTTGTCAGATCTGTCTGACACACGAACGCACCTTAAGAGTCCAATTCTTCCCTCAGGAGCTCATCAATATCTCTTTAAAAACGTGATTGATTTGGGATGAACAAGAGAAATTGATTAGGCACACACTGTTGCTGGATCTCACTTGTGGTTAGGAGGCTTAGCAGACGGCTCTGGAAGGGACAGAGTGAAGGGCACATAATGAAGCTTTGGTTACTCCGAACACAAGCACATTGCTAGAGATACACAGCTAAAGGGTTAGCATCTGAATCACTAACACTTCACACCGCATACATTAGCTATAAGCTTTAACGGACTGAATATATCTCTGAAAACAAAAACAACACGAACCCTGAATAGTTACCTATCCTAAACTGATAACGTGGCCTGTTGAAAGTGCTTCGCAAGACAACAATAAATGTGCAGGTTTGGTCCGAGGTGTTCCAGTTAGGATAGAGCGTATGTCCTCCTGGATATTAGGAGCTCTCTGCTGCACTTCTGGAAGTAAGGGCTTGTTAGCCAAGAAACCCCGAGAAACAGTACTATCGATCGTTAACATAGTTAAATGTTACGGAATACGTCAAATATATGAGCACCATTTCTCTATTGTAACACAACAGAAATCGGTCATGCTGTTTTGCTGAACTACAGACTTTCCTGACAAATGAAGATATTCAACATGTACGTTTTACGTTTCTAACTGGGGTGCATGTGCGGGTCGGCGTGTCCCCTCACATGTGTGCGAACATGCAAACTTGCAACTTCATTAACACAAGTGTGCACGTTGAATGTGCGGTCCAAATAACATGGGGTTAAGTGAGAAAGTGATCACAACTGCTTCCTTTCCTAATAGGGTACATTCAATTACAAGCTCTGGTTTAACACAGCAAGAGGGCTATTTGAACACACAGCAGTCTATTTCAAGGACAACTGTGAGGCATTGTGACAGCCACAAATCAATATAGGGACACACACACACAAACAAACAAATTCACTTTCACAAATAAACATGCAAAGTCTCTCTCTCTCTCTCCTTTTCTCTTCTCTGTCTCTCTCTTTCTCTGTCTCACACACACACATCGTGGAAATGCCCCAGGGTGGAAACAGCATCAGCAGCAAAGACTTTTTGAAATCTAATGTGATTGTCTTTGACTCCCTGCCATTGTCAATGACTTCCTTTTCTTAACAGCTAGACATTTGCATGGACTCGATCAAGAAGGCTGAATTACTACACTACCATTATCTCTTTGAGCTAGAGCCGCTTGCAATGCAGTTAAACATAATGCACTGGTGGTCCGGGAGTAACTTGGTGTCAGCATCGGTTTTAAAACATAACTTCCAGAATCAATCCCCCCAAAAAGTGCATGTCCAAAAAAGGATGTGATTTAATTTTGTCCCAGGTCGTTTAAAGGAAACGCTGAGTCTGTTTCTCTGTGACTCGCCTGCCACCCTGGAGATAATATTACATTTCCAAATACAACAACTGGCCAGGGATTCTGAGTTTGGATTTGAGGTTCATCCTCCCAGGTACTTGGTGGCCTGAGCCTCTGGAAAATTGCCTGTTAGTTAGGATCATGTAGAAGGAGAGGACCACAGCTTCAGCCCAGGGGGATGTGACTGAGCTGCAGGAGAGTAGGCGACAAGGTGAGTAGGTGGTATGTGTGTCTGTTCAGTGTGTGTGTGTGGCGTGTGGGGGGGGTGGGGGGGGGGACAAGGCTGGAGATCTGGTGTGTTTGTCTGCATGTGTGTGTGTGTGTGTGTGTGTGGGAAAGCTGGTAATCTGGTGTGTTTAAGTGTGTGTGTTTCAGGAAGCTGGTGATCCGTTCCCATGGTCACCCAACCGGGTGCAGTATTATGGGATGTGCACGGGTATGACCTGCGTCTTTAATGGCTGGGTGGAGGGCTGCCATCTGGCTCTGCTGTAGCAAACCCCCCGTGGCCACTTCCACAGGCCAGATGTGTGTGTGTGTCTGTGTGTGTGTGTTTGTGTGTGTATGTGTTTGTGTGATCGGCTAATGCACTGAACGCTTCTTTTGCACTGAGAACACCCACTGCACCAGTGGGATACACACAGGTAGCTGATTAGAAGCATGATCTGCAACACTCCAAAGCCTGTACAGGGAGCATTACATCACAGTAGGTCCAGAGCCAAGGCTTGTCTGACACCTTTTTTCCATTCTTACCACAGTATGTTTCCATAACAGATTTGGAAATGAGTTACCAGTCATCGTTACATAGCTCCAGCATTGTATCGAGAGTCTTCCACCACATGCCGTTTGCATTTTTTCCTCCGCCTACACACGCTCCATACAGATACACAATGGGAGAATGGCAGGGCAATTAGCAGAATGCATTCCGTTCCCTCAGCTCTGCAGACTATGGTAATGTTATAGATGAGTGGCATTTAAGAGGGTAAAAGAAGGAAGGTCTCCAGACCACCTGCTGATGGAGGAGGATGTGATCAGCCTCCCGCCAGAGTGCAGGCCACTGTGAGAAAATACCATTGCCACCGCACTTGTGGAGTCGCACAATGCCTGACTCAACATGCACAAATTACATGCCCTTTCCTATATGCCTCCTGCTCTCCCTCTCTCACCTTTCCTCTTTTTTTCTGCGCTCTTGAACCCCATTCCCCCCCCGCCTATTTCACTTCATCACCCATTTCTACCCTCCCTCCTCATCCGACACTACTGCATCTGGCGTTCCCTCAATAAAGCAGAGCCCCTTAATCCCACCTCCGGGTTCTGATCAGAGCGGTGGCCGCCTCGTCAGCGTGAAGGCGCAGGCGTGTGTCACATGTGGCGCAGGCGATAGAGGAGGTCCCCTAGAGCTGGCCAGGTTCTTCAAAGGATCAGCTGTTATCTGTGGAGGCGTCAGCAAAGGAGCACAGAAGATGCAGCCACTGACACACTTGAGCGCTACAGGCTGCAGGCAGAGCGAGTGCGAAAGGAGAGGGCGAGAGACAGACTGGAGGAGAAGAGCAAGGGGGAGAAAGATAGAGAAGGCAGGGCAGGGTAAGGGGAAAGGGAAGAGATATATATGGTGCAGGGAGGCCGTAAAGAAGGTGGCAAGAAACGATGGGAGGAAAGAGACGAAGAGAAGACGGACAGAAAGAGAAGTGTAAGGAGAGATGAAAAAGAAACCGAAAGCTGAAGGCATCCCTAACCTATCAGGTACCGCAGAGTAACGATCAGATATTGAGTTGGGGGGATTATGAACAAAAAAAAGCCATGGGGACAAGCCGGGTAAGGGTGCGCTTCCTAGGTGAAAGCTGCTGACCCTGGAACAGCCCTGGCGCCCAGAGCAACAATGGCATTTACAGCGGTGGTGCCAAGGGTGCTGCCATTCAGTAATGAGATGGGATGCCATCTGCCTTGCCAGCCTCTGGGTCCCTTAGACACCGTATGGTTGGTCCACTCAGGGTGCTTAGTACTCAGGACACACCCTTGGAAGGTGACTGCCAGCATGCTCTTCGTACCAATCTTTCCACTCCAATGTATTTGATTCAGATAGACGTCGTGGAGCGTATCTCTCAGTGTGGAACATGAAATGGTCTTAACTTAGGTGTCCCCGAAAGGTGTCTCTCAGTTCTGGGGAAAACACTGAAACGAATCACCCACGGAGGGAGGAGAGAAGCTGCCACTGCCACTGGGGTATTTGAAATAAAAGTTTCCGAGCTGGTCTATTTGTGGCGATATTATCATAATGGCACTGAAGTGTAATAGTCTACGTACACGCATCTGTGCTGTGCTTTTGAAGACAGATAGGGCTGTGCAATGGCATAATTACTGTGGACATTTCATTAGGACCTTGCATAACTTATCAAGGGAAATCTGCGAACAGAGGAGATGTAACGAACAAGGGAGGGAGGAGGAAACCCGTCCTACATTCATAGAAGCACTGAGCAACATTCTCATTCCTGAAAAAGACGTGCAGCTTTTAATGAACTCGAATACAGTCAGCAGCCTCCTTTTTGCTACAAAAATAGACTATTATTTTAAAAAGCACAGGTATAACTGACTTAAGTATTTCACTCTTTACATCTCATCATTTTTGAGGGCAGTTGGAGTGGGAGCCCTTGACCCCTTGAGATCATTTGCCAGACCACCCCCTCTTTTGGGATGGAGATCAGTCAAAATGCCGTTGTTCAGTTCCCACATCCCAAGCTTTCATCTTCTGTAAAAAAGAGCCATTTGGCCGGTGAGAATGACATTTCGTAAAAGTGGCTCTTGCATGAGTATACTGCTGTTTTTGTTGTTGTCCTTGTGCAGATTTTTCATTTGCGCTAGGACAAAGGTGTTGCTTGTGAGGAGGTTCTACAGGAACAAATGAATAAATGTAGACAGTAAAAGTATAAATGATAAACTTTGCGTTCAGACTTGGCCATGTTAAAATGGTTCACTCTGTCATTTTGAAAACAATGCTCACAATTAGTTGCACACACATTTTTTTATTCATTGAATGTTATTACAGACATTTCAAGGATTTGATTGAATCATGTATCTCAGTTTAGAGATATTACTTACATGTGCATGTATAATGGTGGACAGACAATGAATATTCAGGTCATCGCTGTGGCACTGTTAGACAAGCTCATGTACCTCAGTCAACTCATAACAAGGGTCAATCTTAGAAATTATCAATATTTTAACAGGGAGGAAAATAAGGGGGTAATGGAATCAGTCCAAAGGCCTGTGAACCTTAAAACACACCCACATACAGTCATGATTCCTCTAGTCTAATCAGACGTAATGCAGCTGAAAGGTATTTAACTGAGTAGACTCCAACCACCATGAGCCAAATTACTCATGAATCAGTGATGAGGCGTGAACGCAAATAGTTGGATGGATGGCAAAGCTATTTACATCCACCCTGAGTGTTTTCATATGCAGATTCGAGAGGGTAAGTCCACAATGAAGTGAACAGATGTTGGGAGCTAAATCTGGACTACTAGGCCTTTTTGTTTTGGTTATGCAGAAGTGGTACCTTTTATACATTCCTATCAGTTTAAAGCAGCCCTGTTAACAGTGCAACAGAACAGAATATTGTTACAGACGTGTTATTACAACCTGAGAGCAAATCAAGTTAAAACAAAAGCCAGATAAAAAAACTCTTTTTGGTTGGAGTAATTGGTCCCAGAGGATACTCACAGTGTGTATGTGTTTGTGAGCGAGGGATGCAAGTGTGTGTGTGTGTGTGTTGTTACACTTTAGGTGAGATTCACAGCAATTGTCAAACAGAATTTTGCTCTGGTAATTAGCAATCAGATTAGCTATTCCAAACTTACTTTCTGCAAACTCAAACATTTACTTAAAAACAGTCATTAATGAAATTCCGCTCCCAGAAAATCATTAATGTAGAAAAACTGAAAGTGGCCACATAATTAGACACCTGCAAATACAACAGTACACCAGGCTTCTGGCTACAGTCATTAAGTCCTTCCTCATCTCCCCGGTGGTTCCTGCACACATTTCTAACTGATTAAACCACAACACTTCTCTCTATGCCCAGACTAGGGGCAGGGAATGGTAAACATTGAAAGTTCATCTGTAGAGTTCCTTGCAGCAGAGGACAAAAATATATATCAACCAATGGAGAGAAGGAGAGACAAGGAAAATACAGTATTACCCTCACTGTACTGTATAGGAACACAGGCAAAGACCACAATCAAAAGATAAACATCAACAATTATAAACAGCACATTCAGCGAGTGGTGAGTCAGGGAAAGGAAACAGTAAAACCAGCCTGTGTCCTTTCCCATGTAAGTGTGGTTTGTTTAAGGTTCTGGATAATAATAGCTGACGACGCAAGATAAACTGGACATCAGAAGCCAGGGGGATGGGACTTTCTCTGAAATTGGTCTACATATCAGATCACAAGAACTCTTGTGGTATTACAGGGGGAAATTGTATACGATAACAAGCCATAACAAGTAAAAGGTGATATATTGACATGGGATTACCTTTCCCCATGCCAGATTACTATCTACAGCTAAAGAATTGGGCTCTTTGCAGTAGTAGAGTATGTTCAAGGCATGGGAAGCGTAAATAATTTGATAATTGCCAGGAATGGTAGAGTGTTTTGTTGAGGGTAGTGCATGTTTTGTTCTTGCATTGCATTCATCACAGTGTCTGTTGTTTGATATCAAGTACAATCAAGCTAAAATCGCCAGTCATGTTCATTTGCTACAAACAAGCAACTCTTCCACTTTTTTTCAAAGACCACCTTCGGTGTTAAATGTTTGTCATTTTTCAGCACAAATATCTAACAAAGAATATTTACCATTTGGTAAGACTAACTCAAAGACTATATTAATGTATCATTTTCCTGTCTTTCTAGTTTTCCAAGGACATGGCCCAAATGGTTTGTGATTGTTTATGCACAAACATGTAGAATTACAAACATTGAGCACGTTTCTTTTATTAAATGTTTCACCTTTATTCTAAGAAGTATATGACTTATTGGTCCAGCTGGACCAGTCTGCTGCTGCTGCAAAAAATCATTTATGGTTCTTTTCATGTACTAACGTTGAATGGATTGCCTTCTCCATCATAATCGTAGGCCGTAGCTGCAATGGATTGGAGCATGACTTGAAGGTCTAATGTGTTTTAGACCCCTCATTGGTCATAGTGGCCTAAATGCCGTTCAGTCACTCCAAAAAAAAGTCTTGGTCAGTATGCCTACAGTATCCTGGTCTTGTCGCTATCCATGTAAGTGTCTGGACATGCATTTGTGGCTTGACCCAAAGCATACCTTCTGACCACTGTAAATCCCATTCTAATGAGGTACATGAACCTTGATCCTTAGGTTACAAGGCCTTAGAGTAGGTATAAGCCAGACTCCAGAGGCAAGACCACATCCTCCATTAGTACCTGTCAGAAGCCCAACTGTTCTCTGTGCCGATAGTCAATGGCGTGTGCAAAGCAATTTCGGAAGCCATTTGAGCTGCACCTGCATAGGTTCAGAACTGCATTTTAAGTTTACTGACAAAAAGATGTCAAAAAAGATCATATAAGCTGCAAGAGCGAGAGAGTGCTGTGCTGTTCTTCTGGATATGAAACTGATAAGGATCTAGATATAGTTTTATAATGTAGAATTTGTGTTATCTTCTACTTAAAAGTTACTTTATCACACATTCCTTTCAACTCATTTTCTAACACAACTGTCATTTATATTTACATCAAACCATGGCATTACTGTTGATGCACTGTTTGCTTTCAACCACTGGGTTTTGGTGCTCATTTGTATTGCAAAATATCAGCACAAGGTACAGTTGAAAAAATACGTTGGAGATAATCCTTATTTTATGGCTCTCCCAGTACACAGTAAATATATCTCATATTTCTGACCTAATTTACCATTGATTAAAGGATGAAAGACTAAACTTAAGTATAACCTAATTAAAACATAACAAGGGGTAATTCTGTAAGAAGTGTAACAGCTACTTTGATATCTTGTTGTAAATTGATTGATGTCATTGCAGCCTAAGTATCTCCCCACCAGGCAGATGGTACCACAAACAATTTACAGCATTTCTGTTGTGTTTTCTTAAAATGATTCATAATCTCGCAAACAGCAACAGGGAAGCATCCCATACCGAAGGCGGTTTTTCACTAAGGCTAAAACGCTGCATTCTCATTCAATACGAGGGAGCCTCTTTCACCCATCTAAAATTCGTATGTCCTACTTAATTGAATGAGGGTACAAAGGAAGTACAGCATTACATGATGTCTCACTTTGGCAGGATGCACTGGTCCTACAGCCCTGTGTTGTGTGCGTGCAAATGTGCGGAATTTGTACGCGCTACTTCAACTTCGTCTTTTGAAAAGCTCACAAAAACCAAGTCTAATCCCAGCTGGAGAAAGTGGCACAATCCAAGATTTCTCAAATGGAATTGACTAATACAGTTGGGGAGTCCCTAAACCACCAATTGTATCTGATTAGAAAGAGGATCAAAGCACAACATCAGGTTTGTAGAGGCACCACGAAGACCGCCTTTCATCCAACACTGTTAACGTTGTTTACTTTGCCTGAGGGGGCTGATTGGAGAGGAAACAATGCTTTTTATTGTATTCATTCCTTCTCTCACTCTTTCTCTCTTCTTCTTTCTCCCTCCATCTCACTCTCTAATTCACATCTTCTTAGACTTGAACAATGGTAACAAAGAATTTTGTTGCCTGATCCAATTTGGAGCTCATTCCGTTTTTTGTTTTATTTTGCTCCCGTTCCAAAAAAGGATTGTCTGTTGTGTACTATGGATCTTCAAAAGCCATCTTCATCCAAAGCAGATACAAATCAAATAATCTAATTAGTTAATATGGTCTAAGATGGGAAATAGCTTTGGGTTAAATGATAAGAACTGATACACTGCTGAAATCTCAGCATCTATCAGTACTAGCTCTCCATAAGATTGCCTTGAAAATACTGTGTGTATTGTCTCAAAAGAGGATTTGTATTTATATTTGGTAAACATCGGTGTAGAGTGGCATAAAATGGCTGTGATTCACAGCAATCATCTCCTCTCTTATAGAGACTCAATGTGTCTGTGCGAGTGTGCAAGTGCTAGAGTAGCGGATTAAGTCCAGACAGGAAGTTGAGCCTGAGGAATTCTCAAACGTGACTCCCCCCAGTATCCTCATATTCAGCTGATGTGACAGTCATGTTTCTACACACAACATAAGACATCTGTCCAGACTATTTCCATCTTTCAATTGTTCTACTTCGGTGTAACCCCTGGTTTACACACACACCTATCCATACACCTGCACACCCCCCCCCCCCGCACATGCACACACACAGAGCAATCAGGATGACTAAACAACCTGTGAGTTGTAGTGAAAGCTCAATCAATCATCTGTGATGGTGGCAGCAGGTACAGTAAGGCACTAATGGCCTTCTAGCTTTGAAACAGAAGTTCGAAAGTCATCCTCGGCTCCTGAGTGGCACACTTTCACCAGCAAAGCACTTTCAATGCCAAGGTCAAGTGCTTGAGTACTGCAGGTAATCCATAGTTGTAATGTAAAAACTACATATACCACCACGACATGTCCTGCTTTCAAAAAGGTTGGTTTGATGGCATTCTCAGATCAGAGAACACAGAATTCTGATATTCTGCCTTTAGTTAGAGAGAGACAGAAGGAATGTGTCAAAGGCCTTTGATGTCATAGCTTAGAAGTGCCAAGGCAAACATGTTGCTTTCTCAAACATAAAATTAAATCATTGAGATTTTACCCACATCCTGAGATACTGAGATGAAATCCTTGTACCATGAAGAGCATGGGTCATGCAGTACTTCTCTCTTGAAAGGTAAGGCTTAAGTTTACTTTCGAACAAGAAAAGTGACAACACTATTCACTATACTGTGAGTAGAGCCCTTTTCAACGAGGCAACGATCTTCTGAACTACTGGCAGCACCATTGAGTGCTTCGTAATTAGAACGGTCAAAGCCTTATCAGCGTATTCAAATCCACGCTGACCTTTTAATCGTTTACATCTTGCTGTGTTTTCTGATGCACGTCATTCAGGTGAAATCAGTGACAGTCAAGGGCACCACTGCTACGATTGTCTGTCAGTCTATGTCACAGATTCTCTTGGAAACACATCAGAAGTTCCTAATCAAACCCTTCTTGAGTATGTCCCGTTTGAGCCATTTGGCCCTGTAGAGAGACGAAGGCAGAGGACATCAACGTGAACTACTTACATGGACTTGGCTTGGCTTGTGATACTATCTGTATGACAAGCGTCAAAGAATATCTGTATTCGCTCTAGGCTGGACTTACAGAAGTTTTAGGAAGTTATTTTGGAATTTTATAAGTCTTGAACTACTCTGCTCAGTTCATTCTTTTGGTTTGATGAAATTATACATGTGTGGGATGGCACAAATAAGCCTTGAAAATAGAGACGTTACCCTCCTAATACAGATGGATGTGTTCCTGCACACCTTGTACTCATTTCAAATTATAACCTCGGCATACAATTAAACGTGTCATACATTTAGTATAAAAAGTAGGCTAATATGTGCAACAGATGGGTCATAGTGTGGTGTGAATGCAGTTTCCACAAATTTCTCAAGCTGTGATAACACAAGTGTGCAATTAAAGGTCCTAAACAGGAGCAATGATTTAATCTATGGCACACATTAACACATCTTTGGTGTGTTATGTAAAAACATTTAACAGTGAGAAGAATGGTTTCCATTGGAGATGTGTTATAAATGGTTCCGGATACACTATAACCAAAATGAATATTATACGATGTGATATGGCTGCAAATATTGTTGGTTGTGTAAGTAGAAGTCAGCCGTTATGGATCATTTTTACTGTATTTACATATATGTTCTATTATATATTTTATGTGTGGCCATTGCATAAGATTACATATCTATGTATGCAGGTAGAGTCTAGGTGTTATCACAGGCCTCAAAGGAAGGCCTGAACTGATGGATGAGCAAATATCAACCAGTATGCTAGGATTACTGATGAGAAGAAGGTCAAAATGTAGTGAAAAGCACACAGACACTGGCACACAAGCATGCACAAACACATATACGCATGCGTTCATCGAACAGACATGTGAACGCACCTCTTGCAATCAGTTGCAAATGCTCTGTGCCTTCATGGATGCAATGCAATTCCCCTACCAGCTTCTAGCTGATGATGCCGTCATCTATCTGCTCCAGAGGGCCAACTCCCATCTGGATGTTCTGTTGCTAGGTGATATTCATATACTTTGACTTCTTTTAGCTGCTGGGGGAGTAGAGGAGGCCGGTGCAGGTGGACGCCCCCTTGGTCTCCTGGGTTGTTGACTAGCTTTTGGGCAGACTACAATTTTTGTGGCTGTGTGTCAGACCATGTGGTAGGCAGTATAGGGGCTCCCCAAGGGACATTACAGCCCCCTCCCTTCCTGTTCAGTCTGTATACCTCTGACTTTGAATACAATTCAGACTTGCCACCTCCGGAGGTTCTCCGACAACTCTGCTGAGGTGCATCAGGGATGGTTAGGAGAGGGAGTACAAGGGCCTGATGGGTGACTAGGTTGTGTGGTTTGTGACTACCGGCAGTTTAGCATCTCCAAGTCGAAAGAAATGATTGTAAATTTTCAGAAGAAATGTTCCCTCAACCCCTGTTCTCATCAATGTTGTATTGTTTAAGGTGTATGTGTACATTTAAAAAGTCATTTCATTTTTTTAAGCGCAGTGAAAGACATGGGAAAACAAAGTATTGCATCACCTTTTGAACAAAGAATAGAAAAGGGAGAAAGATACAAAGCAGAGGGTGGGAGACGAAAGCGAGTGATGTGAAGATACCTCTCAGACAGGTATGCAAATCTTGATTGCTGCTGTACACAAGTGTTCTTCATTATTTAGTACCACACCATGCTTTCCATTTTATGACTCTTCCGGAGAAAAATAGACAGTTCCCAAGCACAGCTCAATGAGGTGTGATTTAGACAGCAGTCATGGGCCTGTCTAACACCAAGTCTGAATGTAAACACGGCCAAGATGATATACACCTGTAATGCCTGAGGACTTATTTGTCATATTTATTTCTGCATTTAATTCACTACAACTTGTATCCACATTATGTGAAATACAGTCTGTATCAGTAATCTTACAATGCTTTTTGAGATTAGATTTTTCCCAGGGTAATTGCATTTGAGGTCTTTCAACAGTAAAACCATTTCACTTTGATGACCTTTTGAACAGTCGATCAGACCTAGCCTGTGTTCAGATGTGTTAATTTAACAGGATCTTCTAATCCACTTCATCTAAAAAAAATGACCTGCTACCACCCAAAACACCTCCAACCCACACAAGTACTCTACAGGTCATGTCTCCATGCCAACACACTTGGGTAAAACACAATTTGACTATGTTCTCCTCAGCACAACACCTTTCAATCATGACTCAACACTGCTTTGCTTCCCTTGCTCCAGTCCTTTGCTGCTTGACTGCAATGCTGTTTATTTTGTAGCGTACTCTGGCCACCTGCAAAGAGGTTTACAATCTCATCTAGTCTAAGGTTGTCAGTCATTTAGATCTGAGCATTACCATGTTGCTACCGCTTCCAGCAATCTCTCCAGGTTCTCACAAGAGTCCTGCATTGATTTCTTGTTATACAAGTTGAAGTAGAACACCTGTCCTGAAATCTCTCCTTGTTTTTATTCTCAATGTGTAGGATTATGCAGTGGTTACTTCAATGTTCTGTGTTCAATGTGCAAAATTGTAACATAACATTAACAATGTTCAAAACAAAGGACCTCATCTTTATAGGTTAATTCTGAACTCTGTACGGTGGGTACTGCACAAAACATGTATGTAGAATTAACGTATATATGTCATATTCCTGAAACCCTTTTTAAGACAATATGTGTTTTTGGAAATGTTTTTGAAAGTAAAAACCGTAGCCTTATCAGGGTGCTCCTGCAACCAGTGACTCTGGTTAGACATGTTGAGGCATTTAAACGTTATCTAATTGGTCAAAGGTACCTAATGCCTGTCTCCACACCATTGCATTACGGTATGTTGTAAGTAAAGAGTTTGCAGGGTGCGCTTTGAAAACAATGTCATAAAGTGTTTTACATTTTATGCATGAAAACAAATCAAAAGTGAATTAAACCGAATGGTAGGAAAGACAACTGTACCTCCAGAATAACTCTCAAAGTACTTTGCAACGATCACATAAAACAAAGCCACCAGATAAAAACCAAGTCACAACGACACGGTATAACCAATTACAACAGAGCATGATGGGGAACTATAAGAAACAACCGCAAAGAACTTTACGATTAAGTGAAACAAAGTCTGTAAAAGTATGTTTATAGAAGAAGTTCCTTAAAAAAAGATCAGGCTAGTCTCTCGCCAGCCTGCACTGTTGCTACCAGGTAGGATGGGTCACAAACTCACTCATCAGAATCCCTAACCTGTCATCCACACATTGGAGCAGTACACCAAAATTATTTGAATAAGCTAACGTTTTTTTTCTCTCCTGAATTGTCCATCGTTGATGACTGCTGAAGCATTTTTGTCTTGTGTTCAGCCGATAGGAGAGGCACCAAATGTGGTCATTTGCTCAAACAACTCATCCATAAACAGCTCCATCACGTGGACACTAGCATGAGGACGTTCCTCTGATCCTGGAAACAGCATCCCTGCTGCCAACAATCATGCAGTACCATGATGAAAGTGGTTTGTGTTGCACATTCTCATGTTTCATCACATAGTAATGAAACACGTCAGGTCCTTCCTGCTTTATGACATCCCATGGTCTCATGACTGACAGTATGTAGGAGCAATTCACTGTAAGCGGTCATTTTGTGCATCCAAGTTAGTTTGACGTTGTGAGGTAATGTTAACCTCCGGTGTGACCGACTCATGCATTTTGATACCGACTTTTTTCTTGACCACGCAATTTTCAACTTTCTCTTTCTGTCGTTCCCTTCTATCTTCTATCGTCCTCTTCCTCCTGTTGTCCACAACCTAAGCCTCTCCGAGAGTGAAAATCCATTTGAAATGCCATCCATGGATGCTCTTGGCACCTCCTCGCTAGGTACTAAGCAGCTTCCTCTGCTCTCCTCTTCCCTAGGACATTGGGGGTGGACAGATGAAAGTGTGCTCCTAAGTCACCTTGACCAAGGACTCAATTTCACTAGAAGAGGATGAGGCCTGTGTCAATTTCCATGACCAAGACTGAGAACTGCTTACAGCATCCAAAATCCACAGGACATTTTCAACACAAGATCCCTGGATTCATGTATCTGGACATGGATATGAAAGTGTACTCCATCTTAGAGTGATCATCTAGTTTTCCTTCTTATGTTAAGACAATGTAAGCATTGAGTCATTCAAGCATTGACTAAAAATTAGCTGTCCAACATGTCTGAAGAAACTGAAATTGATATGCTGAAGTTAAGTTTGATGATTGCAGCTTTTTAACATCATCAGCCAGAGAACAGCTTGATGTGTGATTTCTGCATAACATTACCAGATTGTGTTCTACATCGGCCAATAATAGAAGGGATGGATTCTTAGTCAAGTCTACATTCAGAATCAGTCAAAGACATTTTGGTTTTTGTTTTGGTTACGACTGAGGGCATTTGAAATGAAATAACAGGATAATAGCATTTGTAGAAAAAGCAATTAATCTCCAACATCTTACACTTTGCTTGTGGTAATGCCAGTCCATGTTCTATGCAAAGGCTACTCTATGGTCATTTTAGGTCTGGTACGTGTCTTAAGAAACTATGCCTTGCGGTTTTCAATTAGCTTAGTTTCTTTCCTCCTCGTTCATTTCACATTCAGAACTGCCAGCCAGAGGCAGACATTGGAGACTCTATGGAAGTTCTCTTTTATCTTCTCCATACTGTGAACTCCACTTCTCACTTTTGACTGGACCAAAAGTTTCAACTTCTGAACAACTACCATTTCCATGATCTCCTCAAACAAAAGTAGTGCCAGAGACATTCTCAACAGTTTTTATTCTTGTGTGTCTTCATTTCTTAGTCTTAGTTCCCTGTTCTCTGACAGATACTATATCGTTATTCGTCCTGTGGCATTGTGGAAGCTCAGATCTCTCCTTCTGTCATTTGGTGGTTTTGTTCTCTATAATGTTTATGTTCGAATTAAACTGACCTTGATATACACAGTCACCCAAACATGCATTCCCTTATTCCCTATCAAGCTTCCCTCCCCTTTATATCCGTGGGAAAATCAATTCTTACAGTACGTTCCGTACAGTACGCTTGGTTAACCTTAGACTTATGGAGCTCCTGCCTCACCTTGTGGTATGCTCTATGGGGCATTACAGCAATTGGGTGACCCACCGCACAACTTTAAGAGAAACCATGTTTCTCATGAAGTTCCTCAGCCAAGCATTCATCTGAACTTGGTATTCAACCATCTTACATGTTGTTGGTAGTTGATGTAATTTGACCATCGAAAAGATTTTCTTTGATGTCATGGTGGTAGCGTTTCACTGTGTAGGGGCGTTCTGTATTGGAACACATACAACTTGGTGCATTTCTGTGTTATTGAAGTCTTGTCAAATGTACTGTAATTCTACACATAATTCACACCTAGTCTACATTTCACCTTCATGTTTCTGGTTCAGCGTGTGTCCATTTTCACTCCTTTCAATGTGTATTGCATCAACCACCCATTCATCCCGTCGTTCATGTCTTCACTGTGAATGATCATGTTCAGTTTTTTCTATTAACAGAGAAATAGGTAGTGCTTTATGGAATAGAAAATTCATCAAATCAAACCAAATTCAGTAAACCTCTTCAGTCTTTGGTGTGATATTTACCTTTGAATCTCTACACATTGGCCATATTAATCAAGTATTTAATGAAGACTTGTTATGATCCTTTTAGTAAAACATCTAAACCGTTGTATTAGCTAGCTAGCCTC
This sequence comes from Plecoglossus altivelis, assembly GCA_036571765.1. Lineage (NCBI taxonomy): Eukaryota > Metazoa > Chordata > Actinopteri > Osmeriformes > Plecoglossidae > Plecoglossus > Plecoglossus altivelis. Next base: position 5,814,749 of record BROE01000006.1, on the reverse strand, counting down.
TGTGGCCCTAAGCCAGCATATTGTCTGAGCTGGGTATGCCTGGGACACACACACATTCACAAAGGAGACAGCAGACAATCAGGCAGGATAAATGACTGAGTATCAGTCAGAATGACTAGACTCAATAATCATGACGCACTCTAGCTGCTGTGGGACCTTCACAAAAACCCCACCAAATAACGACTTGATTTGCTACCTTACCTTGTTCTCATTATTTATGCAACACAATGCTACCTCTGGGAGAGAGAAACGGAGAACGAGAGAGAGTCTTAGAAAGAGTTTGTGTGTGCGTGGGTGTGTGTGAGTCCATCATGTGTCTCAGGGAAGCCAGCGTAGAATCGCTGAATCTTTTTTGCCAAACTGTATTGTGTGGGGTACATCCTATATCTTGAATGAATTTCCTCTCTGTCAAATTCATACTCATTACAGATCTACCATACTATTTTACTAGGATGTGAGCTTCTGAAATGTGCGGTATTGACGACACCTCATTAGCCAGGAAAAGAGTTGATGTAATACATAGTATACATTCTCCGATCGATAGTCGTCTTGGTTGCGCATTAATTCCCTTCGAGATTTGTCAACATTATGTTCTGTTCAACTGAGTCAAAGGCCTGAGGTGTTGTCTACAGCTGAGGTTGATGAAAGTGCCAGGTTTGCCCTTCTGAGCAGGTCATTGGAGTTAACTGCTCTGTCTAGCATAGTAAAACATTATCAGAGAGAGATACGAAGGATAAAAGGATGCCCTCAAGACATTTAACGAACCCGCACATACAAATACCCGTGGAAGGATGGTATATGTCTATCAAAATACTGTTGTCAGAATGAATGTCCACTAACATGGGCAAATTAAATAATGAGATGCTGGAGGGAATAGTGTTGCAACCACTGTCATGAGGAAGACACGCAAATTGATGCCGATGTATTTTCCAAGTTTTGCTGTTAAAATGACTAAAATGACAATTGAATGGGGTAGGCATGTTATGTTATATTTGATTAAAGGAAACATTGCAATAGGTCAAATATGATGCTGTATGAGAATGCAAAGTATATTTGGGGGAAGACCCTCAGGTGTAAGTTCTAGAGAAGTGCAGACATTTTGTCACAATGTCTTTGGTGGTGTGGGAAAGGGAAAAGGTGGATTCACTGAATCTTTCATCTCAAACAAAGGGAGAGGAAACAGCCTCTTATGGGATTTACAAAGTGAACGGTACCCGGAGACTAAACCTCCATGTATTCCGTGTACCAAGACCAGAAAACATAACCCACATACATACACACACCCACACACACGCAACACAGGCAAACTTAGAGACAGATACTATCACACACATACACCAACACATCCTCTCACATCCAGTTCACCTTCATGGTAACTTAGACAGTGCCTGTCAACAGTTTTGTCCAGATAGAAGCCTCCACTCACAGTGATCAGTGTGAAACACCCTTCCTACTGTTTAGCTGCATGACTGCACCCCTCACATTGAGAAATTCCCTTACACATCTTTACCTTTCTAACAGAACCCCAACTCTCTGACTAGACAATAGTTTCGGGTGCTGGACCCGAGGATCCTTGTTCTGTTGGAAAAAAACATACTCAGTGAAAAAATGCACACATTGTCAGCATTAATGCAAAACAAGTTTTTATATACCACAAGATTTTGTCAACAAGGTCGTAAAAGAGTTTCAACGCTATTCTGTAGCTGCTTGTGTGGCATAAATAAGACTTTTGTCTGTGTTGCAGTTCATTTGTAGTAGTGTCTGATTAAATGTTTCAACCCACCTCTAGACTAGCATTGCCTCATTGCGTCAAAGAACATGGCTAAACCTGTGAAATGACGTCTTGTGTGACCCTGAAATATGATAGTTCATTGTGAAACTATTCCATTACAATAAAGGTGCAATGCCTCATTGTGCGATATCGTTCAGAGTGCGTTGTTCGCATCGCACATGGCAGTAAAGACACACCAGAGATTTAAAAGAAAACCTCAGGGCCCGAACATCTTAACGAGTGTACTGGTGTGACAGCATGTCCTTCTGTATGGTGCTCTGAGTACTATATGTTTCATAGGAGACAGTATCTCTCTTGGGAACCTACACTACTGAGATGCTACATAGATTCCAAATGAGCCTTAGACAGTACTTTGATTTATGAGCCAGTCTATAGAAGAGCAGAGGAGACTTTCAGATGCACCTCATCTATTCTCTTCAGGAATCAATCCAGTTTGATTGCTCTTGGCTGGATTACAACACTAGCTGTGACACTGGGTGAATTCATCATACTGTAATACAGCGTAAGCATTTTGTATGTGAAAAAAGTTCTACTGTAAAAAGTGTGCAGAAGTTTTAACCTCACAGATTCAAATTGAAATATAATGTTTGAACAGATGGCTTTTGAAATATGTTTTACATTTATATAAGGCATTCTGAGTAACTAATATAACTCAAATATAGACCACATTGTTCCAAACATACACAATTACATTATTACACATTTTATATTTAATTAATATTCAAATGATTACATGTAGTCAATCTGATCACCTATTTTTGTGCATTTATTTCTTCTGTAGCTTGTTTTACGTGCGATATTCCCTAATGTTTCTCTATCAATGAAGCTATGTTATCATAGTATGTCTATGTCAAATATAATTTATTGTTAAAGAAGCTCCAGCCATATAGATCCATTTTAAAATGTATATATCTTTAACTTTTTCAAATCATTATTCATGCTTTAGAGTTTTTTTATATCCACTGAAATTCCTGCAAATCACTGCCTGGACGCCATGGCCACAGAGGTTAACACCTTTATCACAGTTAAAGATACATTACATGACAGGGGATGCCGCAATCTCCAATTAAGTTCGTATTGTACTCTAACATTTCATGAAATGTTACATCTAGGTCCTCCTCTGTGTTCCTTAGAGTAACCAATCCTCCTCATTAAACCCTCTCATCGTTTTCTCCTTTCACCATCTGTATAGTAGCTCTGCGTCCCTAACAGTCCTATAGTGCTGAAGTAGCGGTGCTAGCACCCAATTACCAAGGTTCTTCTCCTCCTTGATCCAGTTTTGTGAGCAAAGGCAGGAGTGAGGTAGATGAGAGATAGAGAGGCAGGCATACGAACAACTGACGTCTTGGTTCTTTGATAAAAGAACCCTTGGCTGTCCACGATGCACACACTCTTTAACAGCACTGCTGCTAACGAGGGAGACGGAGAAGCCGAGAGAGAGAAGGAGAGAACACTGACGCAAGAAGGATATCATATATTCCTTATAAACCCCTTTTTTAACCCAGAAATATGTTTGATACGTGTCTAATGTATCTCTCATTCAGTAATTAATCCAGAGTTTACGAGATGTAGAAGGCTGTGTGCATCAATCCGTCATATTCTGTGAATATTTCACACACTCTAAATGATTATTTCCCACAAATTGACTTGATGACTGGTTGATTTATTCTGGGACTGTGAAGATAATGTTTGAAGTTAATATCACACAACAATTTGAGAGGGGTATTACTCCACAATTGTTCACATGGTTTAAATAGTGTGAGATTCAAACACTGTTCTGAAAGGGAATTTGTTTCATGGTGAAAGTATATTTTGGCATCATCAACTACATGATGATTTAATTGAATCTACAAAATTCTGTGATCTGACCTTGCCTATGGCGGAGTCGTCAGATCTAGAAAGTGGACATAAATTGAGAGTTTTGTTCTTGTTTCATGTGAAAGTATTAATCATAATACAGAAAATATGTAGACGAATGATTATCTGAAGCAGAGGGAAGTTACCGAATAAGATTTTGATTATTATCACAGTACTCACAACACCGTGTAAAAATGTATTATCTTGAGTTGTGAATTCTGATGAATTGATAATGGCAAATTATAAATTTCAAGACACAATAATTTGGCCCAGAGCACTTTGCACAAATATAATTCATGAACCACAAGGATATGGCTGTAAATTTGTTTATTTCCAATTTATTCAATTTCTCAAATTGCTTTCTGAAGCAGCAACAGCTGATGTTTAGGCCAGGGGCTCCTTTCAACACTCGATTTGTTTTCAAACACATCCAGTTCTCTGTGCCAGTGTTCATGCATTTGTTAGAGGAAATTGATTGGAAAGGTGAAATTGCAATGGAAACCGTCATCTTAACTCCACACCCCCTTGTCCTGAGGCGTTGAAGTCAAACAATAAGACAAGGTTTGTGTGACTCATTGTGCATGGACTCTGATATAAGGTCCATTACAACTCACTTCTAATATATGGCATCAGAACAGGTGTCTGACTGCACTATGTGTTGGCGAGGTGCCTGGAGCAGACTTGTCACAATAGGTAACAACATATTGTTCATAAGTGCTGCTCTGCCTACCAGTTGAAATGTTTCACAAATGTGGGAAATGGCATTATACGCGCACACCACTGTTTTGAGCCAGGATTGAAAGAGGTCAGTAAAATAGATTCACCATAGAAGTAGATTGGATAACATGGAAGGGCCATTTAACTTAAGTCAGTGCTTTGAGCCTTTCTTGCTGCATTCGTTTTTCTCTCTGCATACATTCAAACAACTAGAATGCTACACCAGCTCCGGAAATGCTTGAGTCAAGGCCACACAGCATTAGAATAGCATCCGTTGTCACCAATGCTGTTGTAATTATTTCCCTTAAAAACAGCTGCATGTGTAAATCTGTGTGCTGCCTCTGCTGACCATTCGGGTAAGTACATCTCTAGAGCCCAGGACCCAGGGGAGAGGCCGAAAAGCCCTGCCTCGCCACACGGCCGCAGAGAGCAGATGCTGTGTTAATTAGTAGTGGCAGAGCCCTCCCTCCCCTGGTGCCTCTCAAAGAACATGTTCTCCTCATCGCAGCATTACTCCAGGTCAACAAGAGCTCTACTTAACAGCTGGGAAGCACAAAACGTCCGACAGTGACCCCCTGCTCCCCCCGTTCCCCTTTCTCTACTACTAATTGAGCCATGTGAGATGTTTTGTTACAGTGGTGGAATCAGGAAGACGGGGTAATTGATGTAGAGATTTGTGTTGTATATTTGCACCTAATTATTCATTCCGTATTTCGGCCAAATTTTATTTAGGCCAAATTCTGTCTTTCAAAGTGTTTAAGTCAAAGCCCCAAACTTTATCCAATCGAAAATCAGGACATTAGTTATCTGTCATCAACACTATAGCATGTCCTATAGTCAACCCTTCCAGTCCCCAACAGCATCCCTCCTCTACTCCTAAACACATGTCCACATATCACACACACCCACACACCTGAGCTGTGTTTACACTGTCTGATCTGAAGGGCTTATAGCATTCCATCTGTAAGGGATCTGCTAGCTGCCTATCTGGCCCTTATTACAACTTAATCCACTACTAATCCCAGGCCTAAACCTTATAAAACACATCCCTTTGATCCCTGGGGTTGTGAAGGGTAAATAGTGATTATTGAGTCATCACGTTAGAAATGATTGAATGAATAATACACCCTAATGACACTGAGTGGTCTACTGTGACCAGAAATATTGACTAGAGCTATTGATTATTGAAGTACTGTGTTTGTGACTAGAACAATCAGCTTCACTGTGGGGAAAAAAGGCAAAGAACAAGAAACACATGACCAGGCAGTTGCTTGATGAAGTTTTCTGAAAATATAAAGTTAGAAAAAGAGCACCTATGCAGAAATCAATACAGCTTGAGTTCACGAGCCTGAGATGGAAGTTCTCCGGTGTAGAGATTAAAACATACATTATTTATGGGGTCGCTGAACATCCCCCACAAACTGTTGAATCTCGAACCTCTGGCAAGGATTTAACAGTGGCTGTCAGTGCTTCTTAGTCTTAGCTCTCAAGAACACCTGCACAATGCAAAGCCAGTTTGAAAGACTTTGAAGTTTGGTAGGGATGGTTGAAGGAACGTCTTGTACCTCAGGTATGCACTGTACGTACATCCAGTACTGCAAAACTTCTGTCAATGGGAAACTTCTTGTTGATCTCTGACATAGTGCCTATTTTTCTGACCATGGCTTTTATGGCATCACTTTCCAAGCATAAAGAGCTATTCAACAAACTATTGTGGATTTACCCATTGCCGTGGCCAAAATCCCCCCGTTATTGTATTTGACTGTCCATCTGCATTATGGCTTGATAAGCCATGTCTTTTTTGGATAATCACCTATCACCCATCGGTCCACAGCCTTGCATTATTTAGTTGCAAATTTCATGGAAGAATAATGCGCTGAAAAATAGCGTAGGTACACATGAGGTATGTGTGGCGTATCTCTTTCATCACACACAACCTCTACCTTCAGACACATTCGCAACCTACAACACCTACGCCAAACCGCATGTCAAACTTCTGCAGAATCTACTCAGTAGACAGCTGCCTTAGTCAAGGGCCGGCCAAATGTCACATTTGAAACCATAACCTAATTGATAAGATTGTAAGCGTTTTAATACCTGAGTGTCTGTCATTTTTTGTACAATCCCTCCACAGCATGGCATGACAGCGCAACTGTTTTACCTCTGCGATTGAACAGGAGGCAGCAATAGCCAATACTTTCTTGCCATCATCAACTCAATAAATAGTCTGCCCAAGGTGACCTGTGCTCCCAATTGCTCTTCTGACCATACCATCATTAAAGACTGTCATTCAGAGAAAGGAAAGAGGGGGGGGGGCATAAGGAATGGAAAGAAAAGATAGATTGAGTAAAAGAGAGACAAAGTGAGTGAAACAGGAGAGGGAGGTGTAACAGGAGGGAGAAGGAGATACTGTAGATTAGAGAGGGGCAGAATGGCAAAGAAAGATAGAGACAAAGGCCGACAGACCAAATGACAGACAGGGGAAGGAGAAAAACATTGTTTGTTTAAATAATAGACTGGAAGACGACATCTCGTCAATTCACTTTGTCAGCCTGTCTGTGAAGAGTCGTGAACCGCTCTGACAGGGTCTGACTTTGGATCAATCCTGCCCTGTGTGTGAGGGACAAAGAAATACAACCCCTGCAATTATGGTCATTAACTGCTGCCTTATTGCTAAGAGATGGTGAAAGCCTCTCACCGCTCACAAGGGGAGTACAGTCGATTCTACAAGAGAAGAGGAGCGTGATAGGATTGTGTGTGTGCTCGGCTCTTTGCATGTGTCAGTGCATTTTTGTCTTATCATATGTTTATGAAACCATGTCTTATGAATGTGTGTGTGTGTGTGAGTGTGAGTGATATATCAGCTGATTTATTTCAGCCCTGCCCGTTTTCAAAATGGCCCACGGTTAAATATCATTAGAGTAACTGTGAATCAGGGGAAAAAGGCTTTCAGGGTAATGGACACTATCCAACCACACTTTCCCCTTCACACCGAGTCCCTATGCTGCCTGCATGTGCAACTACTTACCCTGATGGAGTAGACACAAGCCATACGGTACAGCACCACATAAATACTCAACGTGGAACGGTTATATAGCATCACTGAATAAGGCAGGCCAAGAACCTGCCCTTGGCTAACCTTACCAGGGCAATGAGATTTAAGTCCCCAATTTAGCCCCAAGGGTGAATTTACATCCTTTATTTGGCCTAAATAACTGATTGATCTATCATGTAGCCCTGTATTTATACCCAGGAGTGAAAAAAGGGAGCACTAAAAGTGTAACAAGCTGGACAAAACAGCCTTGCGTTCTTTTAAATTCAATATGTCTAATTACTTGATTAAGGCTTTTGCTTGTGTTTTGCCCAGTGGTCTGGATTAGGTTGAGACAACTAATCCATAAAAGAACAACTGATCAGCCAATGGCTTTTCCTGGAGTAGGTGGGTGGGCTGTCATGTGTGGTATGTTGAGCTTCCGACTGATTTAACATCAATATTAGAACAATCTACACGTACTATGGGTTTGAATTAAGCATTCAATCCACCTTACTGATAGGGTTGATTGGTGTTGTCAATGGATGCACTTTTAGAACACTTTTAGGAACCTTAAAGTGGACTAACGACCCACGAATACAGTGCATAGTCCAAGATTCTCAAGTCCGATCCAGACTAACACATCCATGTATTTTAGTTGTGCTTGAAAATGGTGTTACGTAATTGTAGTCTTTCCACAAAAGTGAAGTCTAACCCTAATGCTATACCAGCCACTTGTACACGTTGCGTAGCCCAAAGCTAACCTAAGCACACATCTGCTGTCTAGGAGAAATCAGACTGGGGCACTTTACGAGCAAGCAGAGGTAATACCAACAGTACAATGTAAAGGATTTGCATGGTTACGATTTCATTCCAATTTAGACTGAGAATTCCACATAAGAGAATTGCTTGTTCAACCCAATAAGCCCACCCATAATGACATCACACTATCCCAGCAAAACAAAGCTCTAACAATCACTCTGTACCAAACCTCGCCAAGAAACCATCACCTCCATCTTCCATATCGAAATATCCCCCATAATTTCTTCTCTAATAGCTTAAGTAGCCGACCTTAGGGAAAGTGTCCGCAGGGCTAAAGGCTGGCTATGGCCTTTGGCTACCAGCTTATTGGCAGATAATGATGAGCTGTATGGCACCAATGCCAGCTGTGGACGCTCCACGGCCCCAGCAGTTCTGCTGCGTGCCAAGCTGGAGGATCAGCCGGCCTGCGGGGAATTCAACAGAGGCTCTAGTTAGTGGCAGTGGGGGGTTGGTAGGAGAGCTGAGGTGGTGTATCCCAACAGTTGGCTGCAGGTGAAAGGTGAAAATCGAGACAAGGTGAGTCCAGGTAACCAGTTGTAGTGTGCAGAGAGATGGAGAATGAAGATGGGGTTGGGGGGGGGGGTGACATGCCTCCTGAGGTGAATGAGTGTAACGTTGTTAGCAGTTGAAAGGGGACTGTTTTTGAAGGCCATGTGCAAGAATATTTGTTATGGTCTTGGCAGGGAATTAAGTCACTCTCATTAATAACGCTGCATTGTTTTTGCCTCCTCATTTTAATGAGATATCGCGAATGTTATTGTGAAGCCCAAACATTTGTTGAAGGAATACTTTGGCTAATTAGCACTGAGCTGTTGTGCCATTGGCTGAACAGATAATTGTCTCTGGATGTCTTGAGATGAATGCAGTGTAGATCTAAGCCTGGGAACATCAAAATGAACTCCTTCCTCTAATCCACTGGTCTCTTAACACATTCACACACACATATACACACACACATTCGAAACATATTTTCTGTCACTCTCACATAACTAGCCAGGTTTTCCTAGCTCCTTCTTCATTGAGCTTGGTTGATGAGATCTCCATGTGTGCATAGGAAGGAGTCACGATGTCGTACTTAAAAAGTTAATGACGATACTGCAGCGCTAGATATGCATTTAAACCTGCTAAGCACTTCAAAAGCAAGAACTCCACGTGTTGCATCTCCGTCATCTACGGAAAGTATCCTGGAGATTTAACATTCAATTGATAAATCATTTAGAGATGTTACATGATTGATCACAGAGATGAAGGGCAGACAGAGCCAAGATGTCTGAGGAAATAATTCAGACTGTCCTTACAAACACATGAAACAAACACTTATGAACCACAAACATATTAAACGTTAACATTCACACCACTAACAATATTTTGTTAGTGCTCTTTGCTCTGTTCTACCAAAAACATTGTTAACATTACTTTGAGTAATGTTACTTTGAGATGTGTCTGTTAGTGCGTGGGTGTAAGTGTGTACTCACTTGACATAAACCGAACAAAACCGCACATTTCTACAGGTTGATGCCTACTTCTTGGTCAGCAAATGTGTTCTGCCTGAAGGAATTTCACCCTTAAAAAAAATCTGCTTATGCGAGCTTTCTCTGCCATTCCTTAAAAGTTGGAATGCTGTTGACTCACCAAACAAGATTGCTGCAAGTTTCACTGTGATTTCCCTGTCATGCAGAAAATGTGCTGGGTGCCTACAAGTGATGCTGTAGACAACCCAAGGCACCATAAAAAACATCAATATCCATCCTCCTTTCACACACACACGTACACTGTCTCTGTCGTTCCACCTTTCTTTTACTCCCTCCATCACTGAACGAAGTTCCTTTTCAGTACCTCTGTCTTTTTATGAGTACACTCATGATGGCGTTCAGTAACGACAGAAAAACACCATACTAGGGCTTGAGTGATGTCAAGCGAAGAGTATTTCAGGAAAGGGTCAAGTAATCAGAACAAAAGCACTGTGATTATAAAATATATTTATGACCTCAAGAGAGATCAACACAGCAGGTTAAGAGACAGGGGAGTGAATAACAAGTGGAGCTGAACCACCAGAGGTGGTGTAAAGGTGAAATGAGGTGATCTTATGCATGCGAGGACCCTGCACTCCTTTAGAGCTGGACATTGACTTCCTGAGCTGAGTTGATAAATGAGGAGTTTATAGAGGCCTGACTCCAAACCCACCTTCGCTCTGAGTTCACTCTCTCTCTTTGTCTTTATCTTTGGCTCTTGGTCACTTTACCATTCTCTCCCTCTCTCTGCCCTTTTCCTCCCTTTTTCTACATACGGTGTGTATACATTTACACATAAATTACATGTAGACATGTATACATGTCTATAGACGTATACACACATGCACAGGTCTAGCCTCAGGTCAGCTGAAAGACTCTGGTTGTTGTTCAATATTGTATGAGGGACAGAAGAGGAAGTGCTGTAGTCTATTCAGAGTGTGTGCAGCGAGAGAAGAGATGGTGCGTGTGCACATTTGTGTGTGTGTGAGTACTCACACCTAACTCTCACCTAGGAGACTGCAGGAATGCCAGTCCAATAATAAGGCCCTGACCAGGAGAGAGCCAGTGGTCTCTGGTATCTCTGGGAGATAGAGGCAGGCTCAGTGGTCTCACCCTGTGCGTCAGAAAATAATACCATCTGGACAAGTCAGGCCAAGATTCTCCATTTCTCGTATCGAAAGTAGAAAGGACGTGCATCCGTGTCTTCCATTTTTAGAAAAATGGTTCCTGCAACAAGAAGGGTAAAACCATATTGATGCAGATTTTTAGGAAGCAAAACAGATTATTTAATCCAACAAGATTTGCTGTCAATTTGGTTACCAGTTTCCAGCAACGTCACTTTTTTCTGACTCCAGTATTAAGCTGATAGCTATCCACCTCAATAAAAAGATGAAGGGCTCATTGTGACTTAGATTAATAAACAATTGGGTTAGACAGTAAAAGCAAGGTTTTCATTTTTCACCCATACAACACTCAATCCATTATAGCAACACCATCACAACACCGGTCTGTAGCAAACCAATCACACCAGAGAGATGCCAGTGTCCTGTAACACTATGAGGCAAGGAGCTAACAGATACACCCTCCCCAGGCCTTCATGACAGGGATAAAAGCCTTTCTCCATTTGAGGTGAATTAGCATGAACTGCTGCCGGTTGGATGGGCCATGACAGAACCTTTTAGTGGATGTTTATAAAATGTGTCAAACCCTGACAGACTAGCACAGAGAACATTCTGGTAAATTAGACAGAGTGTGCCTAGACGAGGGGAGGCGGCCAATACAGATGAGGTGGAAAGAGGAAGAAGAGAGGAGTCAAAACAGGGAAGAAGAACTCTGAGCCAGTCCCTTGCTTGCCTTTATTGAAATAGATCAGGCAAAGTTTGTAATGCATCTCTTTAACGGTATGGAATGATGAGGCCCTCTGAGTACCCAAATTGACAGGATTATGATTTTTGGGGAAGGCTGCTCAAAGTCTAATTAATTCAGCTGGAAGGCGAGGACTTGCCAAAGGGCGGAGACTGTTTGTCCCTGTTTTGTTATCCATTCATTTTCCGGTTCAGAGCGCAAACGTGTTTCCATAAATAAACCAAAAATACACCTTGTGAAAGCCTTTGGTCTACAGTGACACTCTGTGTCCTACTATTGTTCCGCTGCAGCTTGTAAGCATATATTCACTGTGATGCTCAGTAAAACTGGGGTGTTGACTGATACAAAAACCAATTAAACCACAGGAATGACAAGCTCAAGAGCGCAGAAACAAGTGGTCATGGAAAAAGAACCCCCTCGTTTACCGAGATAATTTAATGAAGCAACTGCACACTGTTTCATGATGGACCTGCAGAGAAAGACTGCTGTGTCTGACACATTTCTAACAGAAGCAGCAGATACCCCCCCCCTCTCTCTCAACAACAGCCAAATTGTCACAAAATCTAAAGTCCAATATATCCATAAAAAAAGATTACAGCAGCACCAAGCTGATACCCAACAGAAGTGGGCCGCATCACTGCACTATACACGTTTTACGTGTCACTCATGAAAATCCCTTTCTATTTTAAAACCAATGAAGAGTAGAAAAAGAGAGAGAGAGGGAAAGAAAAACAATGCTGTCCCTCTCCCTTGCAGGGGGGGTTTGTGTCATAAGTAAATACGTCGTTATTTTAGAAAGCGCAAGGTCAGGACAAGAGGAGCTGGATGAGGCTGTGATTGATGCTGCGGCAGAACACTTGGAATGCAGCACTGGAGAGGAGAGAAACAAGAAACTGGCTCTGCTGTAATAACCCAGTGGAACGTGACCTCTGTTTACCAAAAGTGCTGGGGTTGGCGTTTCAGTGCTGTGCATCCTACTGGGAAGAACAGTCAGGGCTACAATATGTCCGTCCATTACTAAATATTAACGGTGTTTTCCCCCAGCAAGTCCTTTCACCACCCCTCTCCCACTCTGGGAGTTTCTCTGTGTCCAGCCACCTGTCATACGCCTGCTCGTGTGATTTTTTCATTGCTTTGCTGTTCCTTTCTGTCAGTGTGCATGGGAATGCACCAAGGTTGCAGCCGGGGGTACCTTGGGAAACTTCTCCTGATAACATCTTAATGATCAAGTTTTGAGAATAAATGGTAGACTGCCGAGCAACTTCACTGAGTAAATAACAACTGTGAGTGAGTGAGAGAAAGAGAGAAAAGGCCAGTGAACTCCAGCAGAGCTTAAAACAACAGCGGCAGATGGGAGAAGAGAGAGAAAATGCAGTCAACCTCAAACCAAACAGTAGAAAGGAAAGTACACAGACCCAAACTTTTTTTATTATAAAAAAACTTTTGTTGCCCAAACTGTCCCAAGACAGGAGTGAAGAATATTTATCCGCTTGCTGTTGCAACGTCAGTGTACTGATGTTGCCAGGCATTCTCTCAAGAACTGAGGCTCAAGAGCCTTTCAGAGTAGACTACCCAACACTTATTTAATTGTCCGTAAACATTGAGCATTCGAAGGAGACAATCTAAGAGGGCAGTGCAGGACAGGGTCTAGAGGAATAAAGAATGGGTAAAAGTTGTCTGCGTGTGGTAAAAAAAACTGCTTGAGTCAAGTTTGGAAAAGCCAAAGATCTGCATCAGTTCCATCACGTCCACAGACAGAGATGTGGTGGTTGATAGTTTCCTCAGCAGAAAATAGAGCAGCACCTCCACTTTAACAGAATGCCACCTCCGAATGCTGCGCCGCACACGGCCATCACTCCTCTCACCTCGGTGCGGAGGCAAGGACTGAGCTGCCATGAGGAAGCGGGGCCAAGGCACTCTCAGGCCCAATAACTCTTGTGACGATCTCAATCACAGGGGGGTGAGCAGGGAAAGGTGGGGTGGAGGGGGATGTCGTGTCCACACACTTTGCGCACCCGCGTCAAACCTTAAAGCATAAGCATGGGTTGCAGGCTGTCATCGATTCCACAAAATCCATGAAAAAAAAAACAGAATAACTATTATACCTACTATTTTGTTACACCGTGCTTTAGTTAACAATGCTCCCTACTTATGAATATTTAATGACTACTCATAAATTCCAATTGTAGTGCTGTATGCAGTACATAGTAATATGAGGTCACAAAAGCCTTTATTTGAATATTAATAGTTGCACACCAACACAGTATCACCCAAATATCAGATAAATCACTGTGAAACATTTAAAAGGTTTTCCAAACAAGTTTCTAAATATTTTATTTTTACTTAGATGAAGCTGTCTGAGTGCTACAACAATGGGGAGAATACTGCACTATGTTGGGTTATTGTGGTCTACTATTTGTCATTAGCCAGAATATTTGCTGCATTATACATCATACACCTACAACTGATAATAACTAGCTTCATGTGTTCCCTTATAAGTATAAAGCTGTAGTATTATGATGAATGTGCAGTAGGCTTTAGCTTTTCTGTGAATTGTGGTAAACAATTAAAAAACAAATTTCAGAGTCATCATAATTTTTTACATGATTACTTCCCCCAAACCGAGACAAAGCTGAGGACTGTATTAGAATCGCTTCCTAATACTATCACTTGTGAGACAGAAACACTGAATTTTATTGTGGCTTTCAACACTTTTAATTTCTGAGCATTTCCAAGAGGGATGACAGCAGCTGCCTGAGATCACTTCCTGAGGTACATTTCAAACATGGGTTGGCATTACTAGCATCTGGCGCAGCAGAAGGGGTTTGAAACTGTCCTTCTTGAGACTTGATTAAGTGTAATCATGGCAATCGGACGACAATTGTATCTTCACAGGCTTACCAAAGGCAGGGATCTTTCTAAGGACACCGACAGCAACCCTAAAGTTATCCTGCAAACACACAGGAATGCACAATTTCCCCCATAACTCCAGCCGCAGAGCAAAGCCAAGGCATTCCAATAACCTGGCAACTTGGTGAACCAAGCCTAAAGCCTAAAAATCTCTGTTCCCCAATTCCTGCCTTTGTGCCTGATCCCCAAGGGGTAAAGGTGTGTCCTGCCCCTGGGCTGGGGCACTGCAGATGTTGCTGTAGCAGATGGGCCTGTCCTCTCCTCACAATAGGGACACACACATCCAAGCCCCGGAGCTTCATTAAACAGAGATAAAAACGAGTTGAAAAAAAGAAAAAGGAAAAAAAAAATCCAGACCATCCCAATGGAGGCAATGTGTTTGATTGAGCTGGAGCATTGTCCTGTGGTTTATGGGGAAACAGGTTACGCGCGCTCGCCCCTGTGGGGTAGTTATGGCTCGCGGCCAAGAACAGGGCTCCTCATTTGGCAGCAGCTGTAGCCCAGCAGAGAGAATGGATATATGGTTATGTAGTTGCTGTTTTTAGGATTAGGCCTAATTATGTTTCTTTTTTGTATTTATGTCACAAGAGTTGTTGGTCTTAGTGACAAAAGACTGCGCTACAGAGAAGACTTGACGCTCGGAAATGTTTAGTGCCCTTCCATACATGACTGTCGTCACCAACTGTCTTCCTTTTCAAGCTGTTGTCAGTTTCAGCTGTAGAAGAAAGACTTCTTTTGTTTAACTGAAGAAGTTTAATTTGAGTCTTGATTCTGAGATGTTTGTGTATGTGCTTCTCTATGTGGGGGGACATACTGTAGGTTATTATTGACGTTTCTTTTTATCTGGATTTCCATCCAAACTTCTAAATCCCACCTCACCAAATGACGAAGATGATCCAAGTAGCTGAATTGTTTGATGATCTGAGGAGTGAAACATAAAGCCTTCTTCAGAGCATAATCTCTGGAAGATATTTGGCTTCTCTAACACACAGTCTCAATGTTCCTTACACAAAGTGATGTCTATGCTCAGAATTTGGTTATTTATTCACGTGAAGTGAATGAGTTATAAGTGGGTTTGGGTGAGACACGTTTCCAATGGGTTAGACAATGATGTTTGAGTACACTAACTCATTGACAACACAGAATTGTAAATGAGACCACCATTTAGGCTCTATCTCAGTTATTAATTTTGTGTTTGGTGTATTCTCAAACTGAGAAGCTACTCATCTTGGATTTACAAATCAGATGGTTACTAATCTCAATTCCTAAGGGATTCTGGATTCATTTTGTGTTTGACTCTTGCTTGGACACATCAGAGAGCGAGAGTGACATTGTTGTCATATGGAATTGAATGTTTGGTTAAGCACTAACAAATGCAACAGGAGCCGTATTGCAACCGCCAAAATGCGCATCTTGAATTAAATTAACATCTCCTTTTACTTGTTGTCTCCCTCAAACACGCCCTCAAACTAGGGTGTTGAATACTAAGTAGACCAGAGCAACAAAGCAAATCAATTCTGTGGTGCCTTTGGGTAAAGATGAAAATCAGAGGCAGGTTTGCAAGCGTACATAGTTCCTACAGGTTTATAGATTTCTCGATTGCAATATGCGTTTGTAACCAATTGTTTGCTGGCCTTCTATATTTATTATCTATCTATTGTTTGCCACATTTGTAACAAAGACATTGTTTCTTATTTGTGTCTGCTTTGTTCTGTCTGGTGTGATATTACTGAGGCGATGAGCTGCTACTGGAGATGTATTGTTTCACAACAACAATAAGGATAGTGTTTTACATTAGAATGAAGACACGCATATGATTTCAATTTCAATCAAATCGCCCCACTCATAGGGTCCTAATGCAGGATGTATACACAGCGTAAATAAAAGATACTTTAGCAAATAATCGATTGTGTTGTCTAGTTAAAATAATGACTTCCACAAAATAGTCAGAAACACAAGCGATCTGCATGATGTATTATATTAGCTTTCCAAATATTTAAAAACCTGTCTCCTGAAATACTGGTGGTAGTTTGTTCAGTCAAGCGGAGAATGATTCTGAGATTGATGGTCCAGAAAGAAAAGGGAGAGGTAGGAGGGCGGGAGAGAAGGAGAAGTTGATGAAGGTTATAGACAGAGAGAGAGAGAGAGTGAGAGAGAGACAGAGAGAGACAGAGAGAGCGAGACAGTGAGACAGTGAGAGTAGGAAGTTGGAGGAAGGGACTGAGAATGAAAAAGACAGATAGTAACACAGAGAGACAGAACCACAGAAAAAAGGCAGTGGAAGAATTAGAGAAGAAAGAAAAAGAGAGAGGAGTTGCAGTCAGAGGGAAGCAACAGAAAGAGGAGAAAGAGAGAGCAAGAGAGTTGTGAGGTGTGTAAGTAGAGCCCACTCAGTGTGAGTTCCACTAAAGGCCCTGTGCCAATCTTCATAATGACTCTGTCCCACAGATAGGGTGCTTCACTGCCCCTTTCTCGTACCTGCCTCCCCTCACATCCTCTGCCCAGACAAGGGCAATTTCCCCCGCAATCTCCCCTGCCTGGATATCACCACCTCTCTCGGTTTCTCTTTCTCTCTTTCGCTCATTCTTTCATTCTCTCTCTCTGTCTCTCTCTCTCTATGACAGTAACAGATGGACAGGTGCTCTCTTGATTAAGAAATCTGCCACAGTTCCCCATTTTCTTTCCAACACCTTGATTTTGATTGATAGCCAGCTTAACAAACCATTTAGAGAACCTCCCCCGTGCTCCATGTGCCTGCGTCAAGGCAGAATTTCGAGACGCGTACAAGGAGAAGAGAAGAAGCCCGTGAACTCAGGTGGGACAAGTCCTGGTGTGTAATTACCTCGCTGCAAAAACGCTAATGCAGCGTCCCTGTACATGAAGATGTTTCGTTCACGTGGTTACGCCTGACCTGAGTTAACTCTCATCACGTGTCAGCTTCACAGATGAGCTTTCCTCTCTGTCGATTTTTCCCAGCTGTAGGACACAGAGACTCTGTGTTTCCTGTTCAATCGAATCCTCTTCATCCAACCATGGGGTAGCAAACCCTTTCAGTAGGCAGGTACTCAGCGTAGTGTAACTGATTCAAACAGTGTCGACATCAGGACAGGGGCAGCGTCCTCACTCTGGGGAAGTGGAGGGAAAACAACAAACATTTCACCCAATCCAAAAGAGCACAGCCCCTGGTGGAGCCACTAAAATGTTGGTGTGTGATTCTGTGTGTTTCTGTGTTTATGCGTATTCTTGTTTGGTGTTCTTTTCTCTTTTTTTTGGTTGACCCCCTGCTTGCTTGTCTGTGCGCTGGTGTGTGTGCTTGCACGTAGTGCATGCGAGCATGTTATGGTGGTTTCTTTTTTTGAAAGCAATTTCTGTTCCAGTATTTTTTTTCTTCTCCTGTATCATACCAGAAAAGCTTGGTTCGGAATAAAAATATGTAGCTTGGGCTGCATTCAACCTTGATCAATGCTGACCTCAGGTCGTTCTCAATTTTTTATTAGTGCCCCCCGCATTCCACTGCGAATTGATGATACAGTTGCTCAACATTGAGGAGGAAGGACTGGTGCAGAGAACAGAGGGTGAATCTAATCCCCGCGTAAATCCGTGGTGCTATCACCTGAGCCAGAGGCTCATCTTTTAGGAAAGTATTTATTTCATTTGTAATTTATCTCAGTCGAAACCTCTAAGTGCAACATGCATTGAACTGTCTGTTTTGCAGTATGTATTGACTAAATGAGCATTCATCAATTTGGAGCTTCTCTTCCTGCAAGAAAAGGAAGTGATGTATTATATTTATATAGCTAATGTACCTGTTTAATTCCATATAATGCAGCAAAATGCTGCAAAACTCTTTCTGGACCACATAGACCAACAAAAATGTTCACTTTCTGTTGAAACAAATATGCAATCAAGAAAGTATCCTTTACATGGTAAAACATGCAGACCAGAGAATAAATACAGTATGTATTGTACTGATCATCATCGGATACAGAGAATATAATGAGATCAGACTGCAGGTTTTAAGGCATTCTGTAGATAGTGAGGTGAGGGGAGGAATGACAACTGTGTTACATCGCAGCACACCGCCATCCCTGCTCCCTGAGGACCTGGCCCTGAGCCTAGGTCCTACATTTGTGAGTGTATCTGTGTGTGTGACATGACTGGACACAGATAATGGGTGCACTGTCCCTTCACAACCCTGTCTCTGTCTCAGCCAGAGAGATAAGGATGGTTTAAATGGTCATATCAGTCAACTGTCAGTCATTGATTGGAAAGAG
Source organism: Plecoglossus altivelis (assembly GCA_036571765.1). Taxonomy (NCBI): domain Eukaryota; kingdom Metazoa; phylum Chordata; class Actinopteri; order Osmeriformes; family Plecoglossidae; genus Plecoglossus; species Plecoglossus altivelis. Next base: position 5,795,969 of record BROE01000006.1, on the reverse strand, counting down.
CAGAGTCTTCCAGCTATGGTTGCAGAGCAACCTGTCAGGGCTGGCCCACACATGTTACTAACAGTCAAACATTGTGTTATCTCGTTGCCTTTTTGGTGAGTTCAGACTGTGACGATGCATAATTTCTTGCCCGTGTGTGCAGCGAAATATGATTTTGAATTATCTTTCATGTTTTTAGAAACTTTCTAATACAAGGGACAGTTTGTTTGAGTTTGTCGGAAGATCAAACCTTGTCCATGACCATTTTTCTTTCTATTTTACATTCAGTTTGAACCAGGTACAGTAACACATATGAGGCCATGAGATTGTCCTATTCTGATATATGGTAGCTTCAACTTAATATTTACCACAGTAGTCATTCCAACCCACATCACTCAGTGCTGGAGACATGTCCTTAGTTTTCCTTCCTGAAAATCGACACCTTAAGGTAGGTGAGGGTAATGTGAGGGCATCCCATGAGGTACAAATAAAGCTATAGCAAAGGAGCGATTCAAAAAAGTACAGATAGTTCACATCTAGTGTTTTTCATTGTGAATTAGATTATTATTTTGAATGTGTTTTTCTGGATTATGGTGTTGCTGCAACCCCTCATGTATGCTTGACTGACGATGAGTAAGGATGCTTGAAGAGATTGATTAAAAGCGTTAAGAGCTCACTAAATTCAATGTTGTCATGTTGAATTCCTCAGGAAGTGTCACATTGATTCATCATACATATTTCAGCCAAAACAATTCAAAAACAAACACAGGGGACTGAAATATGGATGGGACTAAATAAGAATCATCTCTTTCTATGGTGTCATCACAATGAGGTCAAATTACCGTGTCTGTAAACTGCTGCGACAAGAAAAGGGAATTCTGTGCTTGATGCCATGTCTAAAGGATGATTGTCAAAGGGCTTGAGAGCTCAGATGTAGTTCATCCACCTTAAGAGACGGTTATTTTAAAACCACTGACACAGAAAGGAAGGAAACAGGCCAGGAGTGGAGGGGAATATGCAAGAGAGAGAGAGCGAGAGAGACACGGAGACACAGAGAGACAGAGAGAGACAACGAGAAGCGAGAGAGAGAGGGAACAAATCTGTCTGACAGATACTTTATCTCACCTCGCCATGTGACCTTTACACTGCCCATTGTCTAGTTGATTTTTATTCTTATGAAAAAGCAATGATTTTGCTGCAGAGTTTGTTTGCTTCAGTACAACACTGAAAGTAACAGTGATGTTTTTCAAGCAGCAGAACACAGACAGTTCATCAGCCTGAGTGTGGGCTGGATGGGATTTCACCTGCATGTGAACATCGAACACATCCATACAGGCATGCAAAACTTCCACTCATGTCTGTGTCTACCCACACACAGGTCTGCGATTACTACTTAATATTATTAATCAGCAACTCCATGGCAGACGAAGGTAAATGCAGACAATAACATGTATACAGCAGCTTGTCTCCTTTGATTACGATTCAAAACTAACATCATGTCAAACCGGTACATTTAAAAATGTAGATTACTTCCTCTTGCTCGTCTACTTACTCTCACACGTGACTCTGGTGCTGGCAATGTGTCTCTGATAGCATCGGAAAGCCTTGTTAGTTCAAATTCCCTTTCACTCTCTGCTTCTCTCTTTCTCGGCTCAACATTGACATGGATTCAACAGCTTGCAAAGGGTCCTCATCCTTTTCCCCCTCCCTCTGTTATCCTCCCCCACCCCTTTGACTCTCTGTCATCCTCTCCCCATGTCTTCTCCTGTTCACATGGAGATCGTTTCGCTTCTCCCCCAGATTTACTGAGGAGCAAGCGCTCAGTAGCTGGGAATATGCTAATGTCAGAATATAGGCTAAGAGTGTGTGAGGGCAGACCGCCTGGGCAAGTGCCAGTCAAATCTCCAGCTTTATCTCTATCCCTGGCATCTTTTCCCTCCTCACCCCTTCCCTCTCTTAATAAAAAGCAGAACCTTGGTATTCAGTGAGAAGCCTGCAGGGTCAGTTGGGCATGATAGAAATGTTACCTCAGACAATGTGATTTGGCAGGGCATGCCAGTTCACTGGGAATCGAGGGTTGACTCGAGAACAGGTGGCGATGGACCTGGAAAGACAGATGGATGATCTTGTGAGTGTTGAGTTGGTCTGGGCTCAACAACAGTTAAACACATTTTAGCCAGTGTGTGTGAGCGTGTGCACGTGGGTGCATGTGTGTGTCTGTGTGTGCATATGAGAGCCTGCCTTTGTTTGTGTGTAGGAGGTGTCCTATGGGGTCTCACTGTGTCTGATCACACAACCAGAGACCCCTGTGAACAGCACTGTGCACAAAGTATCAAAGAACAATGCAGGCATTCCCTAAGCAACATGCCATGTGCCACAGATAGTACAGAAGAAATGTAAAGGGGGTGGGGGGGTGAGAAGATAAAAAGATGAAAGTTAAGACTTTGGCAAAAAATAGAAATTGTGACTCTTGTGGTGTTTGAAGAACTAAGTTAAAAGTCTGGCTTCTGAAATTGATTTGGAGGTCAAAGTGAAAGAAGTCTTTGTCTTTTTAATAAATCCATGGAGTCAGGCATGGCAGGACATCTGTGTAGGTCACTGACTTCATCACACCCTTAGTTAATGTTGACTGTCTCATGTCTGTCAGAAAGAACAATAATAGACTTGTTTCATGAAAAGATCAACTCTAATCCCAGATTAAACACTGGCTTTAGTGATTAGTAATACAAAATCTCATCACGTGACAGTTTCGTATTAGTGTCATAAAGAAAAGATATTCTACCACTGTGCTTCTCATAGACCAAGGGTCAGTGCATGGCATCGCATTTTATGTGCATTATTTTTCCTCCTAATTCTCCTCCTTCTACTCATCCTTCTTTTCCCCCTCCAGCTTCTCCACTCTATCCACACTGACACCATCAACTCTGACAATCCCCTCATCCCTCCATCTCTTCTTGGTGTTGGGTCCCTCACTACCCTGCCCAGGTGAGATCCTCCAGGGCTGGCCCTACATCAACTCCCCTCCATCGTCGTCATACAGATTCATACAGATTCAAGTATGTTAAGTTCAAGTAGACAACAGCAACGGACAACAGTATGGCCAACAATGGATTTTTATGTCGGTGATGCGAGACCAAGCTAATAAAATTAAAATATTTTCCCATAATCTCTGCATGAGAGGACGCTCTGTGAGGGAAACATTAGTCTTCTAAATGAGTCTGCATCCCACAGGACTCAAACAGGCCTAAGAGTTAATTAACTGTTCGTGAAAGCTCTGATTTTGTTGTCTTTTCTTTCCACACTGGCTGGCCAGCTGGATGGTAACGTATCACATAGGCTCACGTAGGCTTGGACCTTTACATAGCGTGCTTCTCAGCCATGCAAAGAAAAAGAGCAAACCTCTTCCTCATATGCAGATGAGATGTAAATAATGTGACTGACCTTTTTAAGGTATAACATTTAAGGTACATGCTTTGATTCCAAGACTGTGCAGAATTCCTTTACAGTAAGCATTTTCTTTATTAATGCAGTTGTAAATAGTTTGGGTCCAAATATAGACTCAAGATACTGACCACTATGGATTCTGTGTCAAATTGATAACCAGGCACCTTCAGTTATCTGAAGAAGAAAAGACAGAGCAATGGAGGAAAACAGAGAGAGAAAGATCAAATGTAAGAAAAATAAGCGCAATATAAAACTTACAAGGGAACCTGAGGAGGATGAGATGAGAGTGGATGGGAATGGAGGGAACGAGAAAGACAGACTGAGTAAAGAGTGCAGAAAGCACAGGGAGAGAAGAGAGATGAGAAAAGGGGGGAAATCGATGGTTTATCTGTGTTCCCATGCTTTAAATCCCTTTTGGCAGAACATCAAGATAATTGCATCCATCGGGGGGGGGGGGGGGTTTCTTCATACCATAGCAATTGATTGGATTATTCAATTAATTAATTAATGCATTTCTCATTGCAATTAGAAGGCTAATCCCACACACTTTGCTTATCTTCCTTCTGTCTCTTGAGTTGTTTGTTGTAAAGAATTTTGTTGGGGGGAAAGAAGTTTGTGGATGCTGATGAATTTGCCACCAGATTCCATCCCTGGTTGCATTACACTTGAAGATGGTTTCTAATGGAATTTAGACTTGGGTTGTTAACATTTCCTCCATTTTAACATGGTAGCTTGGGCAGACAGATGATGTTGGATGAATCCATTTTCTCTAAATCAGACAGACCTAGTTGCGAAGAAGGCTGGCAGAATTGGGTTGGCATTAATCAGATGCTATCCTGGGGCCATGCAACCTTCACATTGAGTGACATGTTTTAGCATGTTGTATGTTCCGGAAGATCTTAAGTAAACCCAGAATAGGTTACCTTACAGTCCAGTTTGAAAAACTTATGATTGTCACAAAATAAAGCAAACATTTGATAGATTTCATGAAATCAGCTAATTCCATCTATGTATTAAAATTGAGCTAGTACAATGTGGAGAATTTCAGAATTCTGCTATCAACTCGACTAAGCAACCAGATTTAAAATAAATATAAATTAAATGAATATCTGTTTGTCTCGATGTTGGAGCCAGAAAGAATGTAGCTTCTCTGGCAAGACAGCTTGCAGGCTTAATGAGGAGGTTTCCTCAGAGCTGTGACTCAGAGCCACTCAGTTCCACTGTGGACGAATGACGTGTTTGCCTCCACCTTTTCTCCCTGCCCCCGCATTATTTCTCCTATTTTCTCTCTCCCTACTCTCTCTCTCTCTCTCTAACTCTCTCTTTCTCTCTTCCTCCTTCGCGTTTTCTCTCTCTCTAACTGTCTCTCCTCCCTTCGCTCTCTCTCAAACATTCTCTCTCTAGCTCTGTTTTTCTGTTTCTCTCGCTTTTTCTTTCTCTGCTGGGTCTCCTCTTCTACTCCCACGTTTTCTCTCTCTCTCCCTCCCACTCCTCCTCTTGCTTTGTCGCTCCGTCTTGTCTTCTATCTCTTATCGGCACTCTTTTTTATCAATACAGGCTGGACCTTGAAGCTCCATCCCTGGTTGCCATAGAAAAGTGCCCTCCTACACAAGAGACACATCATCATTCCTTAAGAGCACCCCGAACCATAGAATACTGTTGCTAATACAGTCAAATTTTGCATTCAAGATCGAGGTAGCTGAATTGAATTACTGTGCCTACGGAGGGGAGTACTGTGTAATGAACAGTTCTAAAACATATTCATTGCACTTATCTCAACTGATTAGGAAACAAATAAACTTGCAGAGCAAGCAGAGCAGAAGCAATGAAAAAGTGATTGATTGGCAGCAACAGCCTCTTACATCTATGTCTTGCTGCGCTAGCACCATCTAATCAAGTTTATACTTATAACTCCCATTCCCTTTATCTTATTATTTAAAGATTTAAATCTTTGGAATGTACTTATTTTCAAATTCTCTGTTGATGCAAACCCCAAGCCTGCAACAAACCTCATTTGAATTTACCCTTTTACTTCTGAACATTCCTTTTTGTTGCTGCGTGGGAAGTTCAACAAGATCTCTCAGTCAGTGGTCAAAGTGTGACAAAAGGTCCGTACACAGACAGTAACTAACGTGACAAACAGCCTTAGCCTGCAGTCTGCCTTCCTCTCAGTAGGCCTTCACAACGAGCCTTTAGCTTTTGCTGTAGCAGCTAGCTTAAACTCTCGTTCTCATGGTCCGCTGGGGCTGCATTGTGGCCCTGACAGCCTGTCAGGAGGCCTCTCTCCCTGGGCAGTAAGAACCAGAGATCCCCAATGCCCACCAGGAAGCCAATGCTAGGCATGGCTAGCACAGGCTCTAGGCCACCAGGGAATACCCTGTGAGAAGCCACTGACGCAAGGCCTGACGGAAGATCATTTAAATGATAACACGGCTAGCAGTTTATACCTAACCCATTGTCGGCCTTGCAGCCATAGCATTCTCTGGGGCGTTTTTTCCTTTTCTTCCTCCCGCCTCCACACTGGCTTTCTCAGAGTAGCAAAGCACCCTGAGAAGCAAGATCCAGCCTTTTCTTTTTTCTTTTTTTTTCTGCTTATCGCTGCTCAACATCCAATGTCTGAGTCAAATACAAAGGCTGTTATTGTGCTAGTCTCATCACTCCTGAGCTGTTTGCTGTGTAACCGTATGCTGCGTATCATCTCAGATATCATACGTTTTCTTTCCCATCACAGTATGCACAAATGTTTGCTCTCTATCACCGCAAAGCTTATTGTGTTCCGGAACTTCACTTTGCTCTTCAAGACAGCAACAAACTCCCGACAAATGGATGTTAACGTTTAGCCCAGTTTGACAGCAACAAGTAAGTTCACATTCAGACATTGAGATCCAGACATTGAGAATAATCTCATTTTCAACTGATATAAATGTTCAAATAACGTTTCAAGGGATTTCAATGTTTTTTTCTTTGAGTTATCTGAACTTAAGTCAACTGGTCCCAGACCAGGCCATAACAATATTATCAGTAACGTCATCCATCTCTGTTGAAAAGTGACCTCTACCCAAACTCAGTCACCCCCACGTAAAACCGTGTCATTGATTGTGATGTGTGGGCAATCACGTGCTCTAAAGGACCCTGTTGAAACTACAAATGAGGGAACACATCGATCGCTACACTAAGCTTACACCAGCATGTGTACCTGCACACAATTTCTTGTTAGCCTAGACAGCATTGCTTGGAGATAACGTTGTACCGATGACGTATAGCACAGGTTTTGATCAAGTTTTTGTAGGGCGCAGTTTAGTATTGCACACTGAAAGGAATTTTCCAATGAAACATTATTTAGGAGTGAACCATAAACATAATGTGTGTAAGCAAAACCTACTGTACTCTAATTGGACTATTATTTGGGATCCCGAGTTAACAGTTAGTAGATAATGGAACGTACATGATTATGTAAGGCAAATGAGCACTTTCTTTACCTTTTACCAAACAAGGGGACTGCTTATGTTCCCTTCCCTGCTGACATGGACGCAACAGTGACATATTGAAGCGCTGGGTAACAAATGGGTGTTTCTAGGCCTTCCTGTGTCAAGAAGGACCTTCAGTTACATTCAGAAAGGTTGTCAATGTCTCAAGACCATGTCAGTGTGTGTAAGTGCATGCTTGTGTGTGTGTGTGTGTGTGTGTGTGTGTGTGTGACTGAAGGAGGATTAGAGGGTTGGAGTAGGGGTGCCTATGATTGTGTGTGCAAGTGTGTGTGTGTGTTGCATGCGAGGGTAAATAGGAGCAGAAGTACAGAGCGCCATTGTGAAATGTGTGTGAGTGTTGGCTTTCATCCCCAGGCTGAGAGAAAAAGGACTCTAGGGAGTAACAGCGTCTTTGGTATTGAACAATAAAGACCTCTGCTCTGTGCCAACACACACACACACAATCGCACACACACATAGACTCGACACTTTTCTTTTTAACTATCATTGTTGCAAGTCAGTTAAACTGCAGCAAGGGGTAGTTTTCAGGAGATTGCAGCACTGGGTAATGCAACTTAACTCCCAGTTTGATGAATACACTTTGTGCCCAGGAAGATCAATTAGCTAATTAACATAGCACAGAGTTAGCTGAACAGCAGGATGAGGCGGTCATTTTTCTCAACCAACCAAACAAATAAGCAAAAGAATCGTATCAATTGCTTACAAATATTTAATGAATAGAGAGATCCCGATAGAAAATGCAGGAGGCCTGAAGGATGAACACCGGAGCTAAACAGATGTGTACCACGCTTGACATGATTTCAGAAAGTCAAATCAGCTGCAAATCACCACACCTTTGCTTGCAGAACTTTGGAGCTTTACTCCTACGATTAGAAACCTGATGACACTCACTGGCAGTGACACTTTGTACCAGCTTGCTTCATGGTCGAATCAAATGGACATGTTGCACAGGAGACTGAAATCTGAACCTGTCTATGTACACTGTAATATATTTCCCCTCATTATATTCTCTTCTATTCTTTTCTAAGTGTGGGATGCCTGATCCTGAGCATTAAGAATAAGGAGAGAACAATCAGCAGAACTGACAAATAAAACACTTATATACTCCATTCCCTATAAGGTTACGTATTTTGACAATTCACAAGCTTCTGGTATCAGATAACCAGCAGGGTGTGTTTGCGTATTTTCTAGAGTGCTTCAAATAGGAATATATGTGATAGAAATGCGTCTGAGGCAGATCATTTAGTTCAATATCCAGTCTGACGCATAGCCACAAGGTTTTGGAGCACCAATCAATAATGGAAAATGTATATGTGATTCATAGAGGAACAGCTGTTCATCCTCGTAGGAGCTGGAAAGGAAGCTCCTTTGGGATGTGTTGCCTCAGCCAGGATCTCTCAGCCAGGTCATGTTGTACTGTGATTGGTCTTTGGATTACCTTGGAGATGGCTAGAGAAAGGAAGGTGAAAAATATAGAGAAATTGTAGGTGGTTCATGGTGTCCAACAGAGAACATTGTACAGAGAGTAACCAGAAAGGAGAAGTAGAGAGAGAAAAGGAAGAGAGAGAGAGAGAGAGAGAGATAGAGAGAGTTTGAGCTGCAACTTTGAGAGGGAATAATTGTGCACAGTGCATCACAAAAGCCCAGAAGCCCGGGTCTCAGTCGTTTAGAACCTCAATGCTTCTGGTCTGAATTACTTCTGTCGTACCAGAGCTGTGAATAGAACCTTTTACGTCTCATGGTGAGACACCTAAGGCCGTCCGGTACAATGCGTCCCTTCCCCTAGGAGACCTTGTGTACGATAGTCACCGGGAAAAGAAAGTTATGATCGAAAGTGTGGGAGTGTGTTTATGAGCATCGACTATTCAACGCCATTTAGTTTTGACTCTCGGGTTTCTTTATAAATGAGGACAAGGAGATGTAAAGCGTGTAAAATTCTTTCCATTTCACTTTGGTTCAACTAAAACAAATAGGTGCGGGCGCGGCAGAGAAGGGTTACACCAGAACGTCCTTGGTTGTCTCCGTTAGAATGGACTTGCAGAGGCTTCTCCCAGTCCCTGCTCACATTCTGAATAAACGCCCACTCACTTGGGCTTTTAAAAGCCATTATCCAACAGAAGCGGAGAGTGGTGCTTCCCTCATCTCGGCTACCTCAGGGAGAGGAGAGACGCAGAGGCAGAACACCTCCTTAAGAGCTTCACAGATTGACAGTTTGTATCGTTCAATCAATCAATCGCTCAAGCTTTATTTATATAGCACATTTCTTACCTGGTGGCAACACAATGCCCAAAACAATGCTCTTTTACATTAGTAATAGATTCTATATACTACACTCAGTATATACAAGTGGAACCAGGCAATGTTTTGTTTCATACACAGTGCAGTTCATTGGTATTTGGGCAGTGACACCATTCATACATACGTAGATAGAAGACAAGGACACCGTCTTCCCTGGCAGAAAACGAGTCGATGAAAATGCAATCTCTACCCTTCCGAACATCCTTATTTCCCTGAAAGTAGGTAATTCAGAGTCATCAGAAATGTAACTGTTCTGCCATGAAGCACAATTCAACTGCCATGCTGGTAAACTTGGGCAAGGAAATGAATGACTGGGATATGGAATTGACTTGAAATGGTCATCCTAATCTATATTAATAAGATGTTTGTGGTTCTTCATTGTCCAAATATGGAAATGTACTTAAATAATTGTATTCAGGAGGAAGAAACTGCCATGTCAATGGATCAGCTGTTTCAGATAATGGTTTCTCCATTTTTGAAACGGTTTGACAAGATGCCCGAGAAGATGCTAGTTTTCGTCTCTCCAAAAAATGTTCAAATCTCGAATGTGTCAATTATAAAAGTTTCAGCATTCCATGTGGTTGGTCATAAGAATTTAAGGCATTTGCAGACAAGTGGGCAATGTTGTTTATAAGGGGTCTGGAAAGGTGGAAAAAAAGTACCAGTTGAAGCTTTCAACACCCACGAGAAAGGTTGTCATTCCTCCCCTCGTTTGAACTCAAGGTGAGATGAGAAGTGGGATCCCAGATGAGGTCCCAGGCAGTTGGGACAGTCTCACACGGCTGAACAGTGGTCTGAGAGCAAATGAAATCCGAAGTCTGTATTCTCTCAGCAGACACAAGCCAACAAACAGAGGGGTGGCAGTGGCCTGGGTCTGCCCTTCTTAGAGACTTCCAAAGGTCCTCCGGAGGAATTGAGTGAAGGAAAGAGATATAGAAATGGCAAATCATCCCAGCTGACCTCTGCTAACTATCAAGGGAACAACTCCAAGTTCTGAGTGGAAAGACGTACATCCGAAACTGCACTGGAGACTTTCGCCAATACCATCTGTGCCAAATCAGACAAGGACATATGAATGTGGACAACAAATTGAATATTAACGCTCTATTCAATACTCATTTGTTCGAAGCGCGCACACACACAATGTACAGTGACACACGCACGTGATGCACATCCATCACTCGCATGCACACACAAGCTACGCTCTGTCAATGTGATTAGGTCAGTGATGGTAAATATCTCTGTCTCCCTGCCTAGGAGCTTTCAGTTCTACTCAAAGTGCCACGTCAATGAAAGGCTTAGCGTTGAACTGGCCCACATCCCCTGGAAGAAAAATCCTTAGCTCAGTCCAGGATTTCTGTGCCCAAGATCTGGCAGTTGACAGTAGCTCTGTGTCTTTAATCTGACCAACTCTGAAGAGCGAAACCTTGAAAACAGGCTTCATACATGGTAAATATCCGAATTTCTGTCAGTTGCATCCAAAACAACAAAAATACTGTGCTGTCATTGTGTCTGCGTGCAGAGTGCAAACGGCAATACATAAGGACTCAGGAGTCATTACACAGAGTCAAAACGTAATTGTAACAATGCATTGGACTAATAGCCACTTGAAATAATAACCAATGCACTATGAATGCATTTACCATATACAATGGTCTGTTAGATCTAGTTATCCTGTAAAAACGTTTATTGTTCTTCATTTATTGTCAGGGCACGTAGCGTAAATATGAGAGGCAAGAGTGCCTAGTTTGGAAAGTCTGACATTCCTTCGTAAATTCGACTTTTTATTTATTACTATAACGTTGGGACCAGTGGGGATTGCAGGATACGCATGAGCAGCAGCGCAGATCACGCATGCAAACTAAATTAGCATTTGATGAATCAAGTATACGGCCTACCTACAACGGCTGGGATGACAAATGATCTGTGTGAGTTGTGTGTCTTGTCTGCTGTATGCTGTAAACTGCATGCTGTTTCTGTCTTTACTAGAGCCTGTGTGGGTGGGGTGTGTGTTTGTGTGGGGGGTTGGGAAGAAACAACATGTGGCTTAACGAACTATAGCATCAAATTGAAGCTTTTCATTCTCTCTACGTGGTCTCTGCTCAAGTGAAACATCAAATAATTTAGACATGATACCATGAACGAAGCCAGAGATGATATCTTTAAAAATGCAGTTGCTTTCGATACTTTATGCATGCTGAAGTGCTGTGCTGTTAGACCGTAAGAAGACAGTGTGAAAGGAATACGAAAGGAATACGAATACTATATTTCACGCAGTGTGATATCGCCCTCAGTATGTATTACGACTGCTAATAATTTATTAAAAGTATCTTGGTACCGTTGCCACATGGAGGACTTCTGAGAGTAAATGTAAGCGGAACATTTTTCATTGTAGTTGGTCCCTGATCTCGTTCCCTCTCTTAGGCTTAATGGAGTGTCAAAGAGCCACAAACAGTCTTGGGCTTGAATTACGACAGGTCGTTAAGAGGTCGTAACCACAGGGACGGCCCTGGCAGTACTCTACTCATATTAACCATATTGGGGCAGTATTTCAGAAGCACGGGCATGCCAGCATCACACCACTTTCCAGGGAGCTACTGAGGTCTTGTAGAGAGGAGAATACCCTTTGCTCAAGTGGCAGGTTTGACTGTCTGTTCGCTTGTAGTCGTTTGCCTCCTTGCCCCTGCGTATGTCAACTAACGTTAGCTGTTCTTACACAAGGTGAGAGTTGCCAACCATTCACACTCCAGAGTGATGCATGTACTGCCTGATTACCGCTGTGTTGAAAGTGTGACAAGTGCATGCAGCATGTTGCACATATAGAGGAGGAAACATGGAATTGTTCCGTCTCTAATAAGGATTTCACCCAAGGCAGGCCAAGGCGTGAAGTGGACCGTAGGAAACATTCGACAAACACTTGTTCCATCTGAGATTTAATCCACCAACTAAAAGTAATCAAACTTGAGTTTCAACCTTATTTCTTTTTTTTCCTGGCTGTGTCTCAGGTAGTTCTCAGCTAAATGTGCCATTTCAATTTAATTGGGCGCACATCTGATTTACGGTGAAGCAAAATGAGAAACATGAAAGCTTTAGACAGTGAATTATGTTTGCTTGGCGCTGCCTTGATGAAAAGCAGTGGTGATGTGTTCATGAGATTGAAGAGAAATGGGATGACCTTTTCCATGTTTCTGTTTGGGATTGCATGCAAGCATGGGTACAGAGGCAACATACTGTAGCGTATGGAGAAAAGTGTGAGCAAGACAAACGCGAGAAATGCTGTGCCCATTCGTTCTGCTCATTCCATCCTCTCCTAAACACGGTTGTAGCATCATTCAATGTGTTCTTCAGTGACGCCATCATAAAAAAGAGAGAGTTTGCAACGTTTCAAGTCTTAAAAACTAGTCGAACATGAGAACATCTAACCCTGACACGTTAATGCGTTTAAACACTGATCTCATTTCGGACCAGAAGACACAACGCAACCTCTTCTTTTACTTGCTTGTCTTGGACTATTTTCTCTGAGTTACAACTGAAACAGGAATGACAGAAAGAGAGGAAAGCCATTACTGTCAGCTGAAAGCTGTAAGATAACATGTGCTTCTAAGTTTTGAACTATAAAAGCATCTGTTCCTGCCTTTCTGATAAGTGGCACACAATTTCGTCATCATTAGACATTAATATATATGATAGGGTGCAGCTGCGGGTGTGTTGCCTGTGGTAAGTGAGTGTCTGTGTGTGTTGGTGTGTATGCGTGCGTGAGAGATAGAGAGTGTGACAGAGAGGTTAAGCTCGAGCGAGCTGGTTTGTTTTCGTGTCTGCCTGAGAGGTTTGTGTCCATCCACATGCTCGCGTGTGCCCGCGCCCGTGTCTGCGTAAGCGTGTAACAGCCTGCCGGGATGCAGGGGGGATGGGAGGTATAGCCCTGCTCACACAGAGATGCTCAGCTCCAAGCCGTACACACTGCCATGTTCCTGATTATATGCTAGCGTGGAGACGGAGCCTGTTCACTACAGAGCGCCGGCCATCCTGGCCATCTCTTGTAGCTCTCAGATACCCATTCATGTGCATAGTTCAGTGTGTGTGTCCTGGCCAGGACGGCATCCTCAATGCTAATGAGTTGTGTTTTGCCTTGTTCTGATGTTCGGGTTATTTATAACTTTCTTTTATGTCTTGCCCCTCAGCAATCCTCCACACTCAACCTGACTCACTCTGAACACTGTGAATTCAGAGGGAAACCAGGGCGGGCGGCTGAGGGAGGAGAGGAACTTCCTCTATTTTCAGACGCCTCCATCCCTCACGAGAACCAAGAACTACCTATTTAAACAATGTGTGTGTGAACGTTTGTGAAGAGAGAGGACGTGAATGTACCCGTACGTGTGTGACAAACATAACACAAGTGCAAACACTCCACATACAAAGGGCGTGTATTGCACTGGTTCCTCTGTAAGCTGGGCCTCAGTAAAAGCGGTAGTGGTTTCTCTCTGTGAGCCAGGCCACTATTCTCAGAGTATTACCTGGGGAGGGTTGACTGGCAGAGGGAACCGGGGGTTTGATACAGAGTGTCACGAAGAACATCAAGGAAACCAACGTGTGAAAAGAAACTAGGTGAAAATGCACCTGAATTTCAACCTCCGTTCTCTGTACTTTTTAGCTATTGTTGGATAACTGAGAATGCACACCCAAGTCAACAGTTTGTTTTCAAACACCTGAGAGGCAATTGATTAAGGGTGTTGTTTGTTCTTGAAAGCGTTTCTTCAAGCTGAAATGGAGCTGGCTAATTACGTATTTAATTGCCCAACAAGCAGGATTGCGGTCGGATATTAGCAATAGCAGAGAAAGCGGATAGGTGATGATGTTCACAGAGTTTTCCTAAAAGAACTCTGTTTGTAAACAATATTGTGTTAGATATGGTTAGTAGGTTTAACACAACTGACAGATTCAACGGGGAAGGTGTCTTTTGGCTGTGCCGTTTGCTCTGTCATCGCTGTTTAAATGTCCAGTTTAAAAAGATGTTTCTTACTAATTTTTCAGGATTTCAGCGATATAAGTAAACAAATGACCTGTGCCAGATTTTGAAATATTTCATAAGATATGTTGAGTAAAAAACATTTTAATTACATGGTTATGTATAAATATATGGTACATCTATGGTAATATATCTAACCAGCAAAAACAAATCTAGTTCTTACAAATCTAACATTGCTTCAACCTAGATTGTCCAATGATTCCATTTACTAGAGTATTTAGATTATGTGCTGCAATTGATTAATTATCAATTAAATTTATGCCTTTTGCGTTGTTTTATCTGATGCTGTGACTTACTGTATTCTCCGTCACAAGTCAAGATTGAGTAAAATAATGATGAAGAACAGTAATTGACCATAACAACCTCTCTATAGAGGATGAAATGGTAAGTGATCGGCACTGAGATGGCTGAGAAGAAAGGTGTCTATCAAACAAGATTCGTCTTGTAGAGGTCATGTGGAGTTGGTGTGAATCTGTGTGTGTGAGTTTCTGTGACTGTTTGTGTGTGTGTGTGTGTGTGTTAGTGTGTGAATGTTTGTGTATGTGCACACGTGTATGCTTGTAACTGTGAGACTGACTGATTGAATTAGTATGTGTGTGTGTGTGTGCGTGTGCGTGTGTGTGTGTGGACATACATAGGGTCATAAAGGGGTCAGTCAGGGGGCGGGCTTCATTCTCTGCTGCCTAAAGGTCAGGCATCTCTACAATGTCATTACCAGCTGACGGATGAGATCATTGATAAGTGTCAGTCTGAACCCTCACTTGGGTGGTAATACCAATCCCCCATAGAAGAAATACATCAAAGTCAGTCGATAACTTCACCTATCACCTCTCTCAGCATCTATCTGCAAATCCCATCTATGTGTAACCTGACACAGCAGAGCTTGAAACCTGATCCTTATCTGTAGTTTTACATTGCATTTGTTTATCACAACACAACGCTGATGTTTCACTGCCCCTTCTTACACATGAGGTACAGTAGATGAATCTGGGAAGAAAAGCATGCGAGGAGTTTAAGGATCATTAAACTGAGATGTAAACTGCCTCATCATACCTCATGCGTTGATTTGGTACCAACAGAGTTTTAGAGACTCAAAAACAAGCATGTGTATTTCCTCACTGTTCCGACTCCTCCATCTGAAAAAGACAGAAAGGGACATAGCGAGAGAGAGAGAGAGATCATTGATCTTTGCTGTAGATGAATACTACCCATCAGTATTCCACGCGACAAGGGTTTGATAAAAGATTAAACTATATTTTTCAGAAAAGCCATAGCCGGCAGTGAAATTAATTAGAGAGTCATAAGAAGATAAACATGTTCGCCCATCTATAACTCCACAAGATGAAAGATGATTGGACGAGAGACCTCACAGATCTTGACAGCCAATCAGCTCCTGCCAAGGTTGACTTTGTGTTTCCTTTGCTGTCACTATTACCACAAGAAACAGCCTAGACACGTTGTCTTCCTGTACATAATGATTAAAAGTGACTGCCAAATATATAATTAATAGTAGTTCCTTTATCAAAGCAAAAGCATATGGCAAATTATGAAGCATAAGGGAAATTGCCACTAGGCCTATGCCCTTCTCCATCCCTGCACCACACCCGATAAAGGCAAAAGTTTCCTTTGGAAGATTCTCCAAGCAATCATCTTTTTACTCCTTTAAGCATGCCAGCAAATTATTCGGGAAAAAGATGATATCATCGGTAATTAAAACGAGCTTATCTGATCGCCTTGCTCGACAATGGGTGTGAATGAAGTGAGGATATATTCTGTTGACAAGTGTAGATAGCGGAATATTTCGTTGAAGACTTCGATCAGCGTGGCTGAGTGGTCTCACTATAATGATTCTTTTCAAAACTTTTACTTCTCATTAAATAAACCACCAGGCCCCAGGATCTCTTTGCGAGAGGCAGTTGCTGAAAGCTCCAACTTAATCATTGTCCATGCCAAATGACTTCCCAATTACCTGCTCGCTGAAATAAGAGAGTCTAAACCCTGTTACATCGGACCACTTCAAAGAGTTATCCTTCCTAATAATGCCTCCTTTAAAGACTAATTATAGTTTTGTTTTAATGAAGAAAAAACTGCCATTCCCTGATAATACTGATATCTTTAAGTATTGCACATTTTCTAATGACTTTTGGCACTGCCATTGAAATGTTCCCATTTACTGCTTGTGCTTTCATGCATTATGCCATGTTCGTGTTTTAATTTAGAAGCCCTTGTTTTTAATATTTGTCATCCAGGCAGTTGAAATAAATGGTGAGAGGGATACCACACTTAAGTGTACTTTCCTTTTTATTAAACTCCATGGCAACCGCTTTGTTAAATTGAGAGGTGAGCGCCACTCTTTTGTCCCTCTGTACTCAGACAGAGAGAGCGAGCGAGACAGAGAGAGCGGGAGCGACAACAGAGATAGAGAAAAAGCGACAGAGAGAGAGCGAGCAAAAGGAAGGTAGGCAGTTAGCCATCAATCTTGACCACACAACTCCAGCCTTAGAGAAGTCTCCCACCTGATTCATGACAGTCTATCAACAGGCCCGCGCTTAAATACTCCTGAAGGGCACTGCTAATAGCAAAAAGTGAAGAGCACCATTTCTCTCATGTCACAGACTCTGCATTTTCTCGTCAACCTCTTAATGTTTTATTATTTGCTGCAATCTCACAAAGCTCTCCTTTTTGAAGACACAGTCACCTAGAGATATGAAAGACGACATTATATTTACGGTTCAATATTGGTCAGTTATGGACCCAGAGGGCTGACGTCGAGACGAGAGAAGAATGTTACAGGGTCGGGCGGAGAAGTGAAACAATATCTTATAAACTCCTTTTGCTTTGATCCCTCCACCGCTGAAAAGGTAACATCTATATTTCATAGGTATTGCTTTTGCTCACCTTAGATATTGTCTGAATGATTGTGTTTTGCACAGTGCTTTTCCTCCGATGTCTTGGAGCTATTGTTTTTCAAGGCCTGCCCATGATGGCCCGAAGTCATTTGAATTCATCGTTCATCTTCAAACTTCTCTCTCCCAAAAATAATCTATCTTTGCCCATTCAAGAATTTAAACAGTGCTGCGTTAATATTCCCCAAAACACATATTTGCAGAGTGGAACAACAAACAAGTGAGTCAGTGCATTTCATAGACTGTTTGAAGGATACATTTGCAAAAAACCCACTCTGTCTCATCTCTGCTATTTATTTTTTTTACTGTGTGACTTACTGAAACACCATTCATCAGACGCACTTAATCTGTTCCCGCCTCTCCATCCATCCCTTTCTGAGTCATACTTTGCCATGGGTCTTCTGACTCTCTGTCACTCTCTCCTCACCCTCTCTCATCCCTTCACTCCCACGCTCCTCCCCTCCTCCCTTCCCTCGAGCCATTATCTATAAAGATGGGGGCCATTATGCGTTGGACTGTGCAATCAGTTGATTAAATGCCGCTTTGACCCCAGGAGTCAATCAGTCAGCAGAGGGTTTGAGGTGGTCGGTGGCTGGGTGGCTTAGAAGTCTCCGGATGACCATGCACCACCGTGTGCTTCTATACGTGCTTGAGACTGGCGCTTGAGAGACTCGCTGACGGGAACTGGAACGTACCGAATCCTCCATAGTTCTGTCATTAGTTTGATTGTGAGTTGATCATCCCTGATTTACAGGTGCTCAGACAGTGACAGTTCCGGAGAAAGATCTGCCATTTCCATCTAGAACGCCTCGATGCAGTTATTTTCTTCAGACATTCAGGTATATTGGGTGAGCCTCCGTACCCTAGGGTGCCTGTATACTGACCCGCGCTGAGCTTCATTAAAGTCTGACTAGTGCATTATGCTGAAAAAAATACTTTTCCTCTGCAGCAAAATACTTTCTGTGCAGATCGCTAGAGACCATTGAGCCACGACCTCAGTATTAAAATGAGGGACTAGAAAAGGGTGGGGAAGAGAAAGGAGGCAGCCGGTGTTCGTGTACAGAGTTGCTGCACTCTGTGGTTTTGTAGTGAAGTAGCAGGGGAAGAGAGGGGACAGGAATTTTATGTTACAATGTAATGGTAAAAGCCATAAAATGTGCCGTGTGCATGTTTGCAGTTGTGGACAGTTTTTACAGACCTCTGCACTCACAGCTTTTCTATCTCTTTCGCTCTCTTTTGATCTGTTCAAACACCAAACCCTACACGGCGGGAGCGTGAATGTGTTGTCTTTTATAAACGCTTTAAATGTTGGATAGACCCGAAGTGTATGCATGTTTTAGGTTATGTGTATGAATAATTCATTAAGTTGATATAAAGAGATTTACAATGTTGGTTTAGCATAGGCTCTAAGGACTAATGAAATGGTTGGTAACCACATTGTGGAATAGTTAAACATTGGATAGCACCCATATTCCCTGCTGTACAGACACACAGCGAGTCTAACCTAACTGACTGGAGCATGTCATTAATGAACAAAATGTTCATGTAAATGTGCCATGTCGGTCCAACTAATCGTAGCAACACATCATCTTCTTGAACACCAGATGTTTGCCTCAATGCTCCAAACGATGTGATGTAAATGGCCATTTTGGAAAAGAATCGGAATCTCCTGCTGCCCACACTGCCCCCTCCCGCCCCCCCAGAATCACCCTCTCCTACCCTCGATCCCTGACGTGAGTGTGACATTACA
This sequence comes from Plecoglossus altivelis, assembly GCA_036571765.1. Lineage (NCBI taxonomy): Eukaryota > Metazoa > Chordata > Actinopteri > Osmeriformes > Plecoglossidae > Plecoglossus > Plecoglossus altivelis. The sequence goes on along the minus strand of BROE01000006.1, from coordinate 5,777,078 downwards.
GTTTGAGCTATCTCCCCTTGTATGTTTCTGACCTGTAAACACTTAGGCATGCATAGGCACGCAGGCATGACCCTCATGCTGCGCTCTCTCAGACTCATTCATGTGTATAAGTCTTCACGGCCCCTCGACCCACTTAAGTGACCTTCTACCATATCATCTCCGCATAAATATTAAATATCTGCAGTCAGTGGAGTAGGCCAGTGAGTCACAGTATGTGCGCACAGTAAGGACCATGCTATTATCGAAGTAATTTGTGTTGTACCATTGGAAGCCAAACCTGTGAGTTCGTCACATGACTTGTCCTGGCCCCGGTCTCCAATGCCAGTGCCCTGGCCCAATCTCTGTCCATCTGTGTGGAAATTGTCACATTGCAGCGATTCCATTGGATCTCTACCCGCCGCCATTATCATCACCGAGGCTGAACGTTCATCATGTCAAGCGGTCTTAATTTCCTCCCTCCCTCCGTCCCTCCCTCCCTGTGAGCTGAATTGAAATAGAACGTAGTGTGGGGGCACCCCCATTGATTTCTGTTTTGGTCGGACAGCTGAGGGGAGCATTGGAAGAGCAGGATCCGCACTGCTGGCGGAGGGCATTACACACAGCAATTACATACACCTGTTATGATGGAGGAACTTTGCTGAACGATAACAAACAGCCAGTGTGTGTTGTGTCACAGGCACACTGCCGCTGTTAAGCTCCACGGACGGCTGGTCCATTAGTCAGTTTGACTAAAGTGCCCTCTAGTGGTTTCCTGGTGTAACTCCACTCTAACGCCGCGGCTTCATTCAGGACAAGAGCAGCAGCTGTCTTGTTTCTGTGAGCCAGGACAGTGTGTGCTGTACTGCGGAGGACCGATGGATCATCCTGCTAACAAGTAGCTACAGTTAAAGTAGGGCTGTTACGTGTACCGTTTCTGTGTCTTTCTTGCGGTCTCTGTCTCACTCTCGCTCCTTCCCTCCCTCATCCATGCCTGCAAACATGCAAAACACACACACACTCTGCTTCAACCTATTTATCTCTCTTCATCGCTATTTACGCGCCCCTTTCTACCTCTCACGCTCTCTGCCTCTCTCTTTCTCTGTTTATTCTGTCTCTGTCTGTCGCTGTAAAATGCTGCTTTGTCAAGAAACCGAGTTTCTGACACGTTCTCCACAGTCCCTCCCCCTCCCCTGAAGCACTCAGTCAAACAATGCCTCTCATGCAATAAGCAAGCTTTTCAGCAGGCGTTATGCTGAACATTACTGGCGACCGTTAAAGCTCGGTCTAAAGCAGTCGATTGTACAAAACGGTAAATCTGCCATTACATTGTCTATTATGTTAATGAAGGCTGTGTTATACAGCCATCAGTGTGGTATTTAACCGTCTGGCATAGCGGTTGGAGCCTTTTAGGAAGCTCAGCTGTGAAACAGCAAGCAGTACTGTGCAGTGTAACAAGTTAGGGGTTGTGATCTTTCCACATTTTACTTGCTTGAACTATCATTGTGGTAGGATCAAATTGTAGTGAGCGTGCCTGGATGCTGCATTCATGGAAAAACTAGTAGTGGTATTTAGTATAGCAAGGTTCTTGGAATGCCAAGGTTGTGAGTTCAAATCCCACCAAAATAGAGAGTATGTTTTATTCATTAGGCATTTATTATATTTCAATCTTTCAAAATGCACACAGTAACGCCCTGGTATGGACACAGAATTAGCAAGAGGATGTTGTGTTAGATCTGCTGTCGTTGCTGCTGCATACTCCCTCAGAACTGTGACGGTGCCCCTGGCCTCTTTACCACGCTGTCTTCAGTGTCTCCGTTAAGGAACTGCCCCAGAATGCAAAATTAGAGTAGCGGCCCAGCACCACTCATTTTTAGTGTCTTCCCTCCTCTCAACAGAAAAATGCTTTTTCTTCAACAAGACCTCAAACTGTCTTTGAAGCCATACTAGTTAAAGGGACAGTCTACTCCCAAATCAAAGTTTGCGTCAGACGCGATTTGACTTTAAAGCTGTGTTGTATGATTTGGATGAATGTAAAACTGTTGCAACCATTGCCGCAACAAATCTATTCCAACATCACTTCACTTCTGTGACTGGACGCACGCTGCGTTCGCCTCACCACAATTCACTGCAATTTCTTGATTGCCAATGTCATGAATTATGTCGCATAGTTCTGCTGCCCTGTTCATGCTACTGTAGATAACACATCAGTGTAGAATGGAAGTGTTAAGTTTGTGTCTATTTGGGTAGATAAGTATAGGTTTTCAAGTTGTAATTGAAAAGTCGGATATAGTTTGCCATGTCAATACCTTGCCGTACACAGAAAGAGCATTCACCCCCCCCTCCCCCCTCCCCTCCATCGGTAAGGTTCACTTGTTGGGTTAGTTTAGTTTTTTCGGGAGTGGTGATCCCTAAGGGAAGAGGCGGAATAGCTCACTGTTAGTCAACGACCCAGTTGTCTCCACCTTCTCTGACCTGACAACAAATGGAGACTTAGAGACTCTCGGGCCCGAAAACAACAGGACCTGATCATGGCGATTGTAATCTTTTTGCTTACGGTGGAGAGTGGGATCTCTGTGGCCAGGATTAAAAAATGGAGAATGGGAAGACGGGAGCTCTCAGCGCGCCGTGTCACAAAGGTTAGAATTGAATCTGCGTCCTCCAACTGAGAGACTCCCGACGACTGGCTAATCCCAATCTTCAGGTCCTCCAATCCTCAAAGGTGCCGCAGAAGTGTGCAAGTCATCGAATCACTTCTGGTGCGCTGGGTTTTCTTTCAGCTGCGTCTGGTGTTTCTCACGTCAAGCTTGCAGGTCCAGCTCACTCTCCATCCATCCATCCATCAACATCTCCCTCCAGCATTTCACTACAATCTCCCTTCATCTATAATTCCTACACTGTGCAACCCAGCAGAAGCCCTGTAGAGAAGCTCCTCTTCTCTCTTCAGGGTTCTCCACCTTGCAGAGAATCCCTCTCCCTCTGCCATTCCCTCTCCTCAGGGTGCTCCACCTTGCAGAGTATTCCTCTCCCTCTGCCATTCCCTCTCCTCAGGGTGCTCCACCTTGCTTAGTATCCCTCTCCCTCTGCCATTCCCCCATCCCGAGCTCTCTACGATGGTTTGTTCCCATTTGACAGACCACCCCCCCCCCCCTCTCCCTACACACACACATACACACACTCACACTAGCCTATCTGGCTCCAGTGGTCTAGTGTCAGCAGGGACACCGCTCCTGGTGGGGGTAGCCTCTTATCTGCAGCCTCTCCTCCCTGCAGGATCTGACACCCCCATGTGCTGCTGGAGTGTGGCCAGAGTCAGGGCCAGGACAGGAAGGGGAGAAGCAGGGAGGGAGATACGAACTGGGAGAGATGAGGGCTATGTGGGTCAGCATGCATCGTCATCAGAGGAAGGACAGAGAGAGATCAGGCCAAGACTCATCAGGATTCCCTCCTTTCATTAGCTTGCACTCTCTATCTAAAGCTCTCCAGCTTTTGGTGTAAATCTCTCCTTCTATGTTGCCTGTTCTCTCTGCCTTTCTGAGAGAAATGGCTTGTCGTTTTCCAGGCAGGTAATTCACGGTTACTTTGAACAAAACTTGGCCACAACCTTTTGCCAAAGAATTACCCCAAATTACTCAAAAACTGCTAAACAAGTATTTGTGGCAAAAAAAGCTTTTTTCTACAATTTGGCTAACTTGCTCTTAAAGTCTGATGAACAGTATTCTAGATGCTTAGAACATGCTTCCAAGTGTGTTCTAAATCACCTACCAATCCGCCCCACCATGCTAGCAGGGGATCCAAATATTGACTGCGAGGGTTCACATTTTAAATACACTATTTTTTTTAGGATGGAGCTGCAGCACAGCACATTCAAATGACTTCAGAAGACACTTTAGAATATAGAGCACCCTTACACAGCCTCTAATTTAGACCTACCACACGGAAGGTGTCACCTTTCATCAAGACAGAGAAAAAGAGAGAGAAGGAGAGTATTCATAAGTCAGGAGAGGAAGAGATTTTTCAGACAACCTTACATTCTTCTCTCTTTCTCTCTTTCTCACACTCCATCCATCCCTTTGAAGTCTCTCTGTACAGGCGGATGACTGGGGTGAAAGGCTCAGTAATTGGATTTGATGGAGAAAAAGGTCTTAAGTGATGAGACACGAAATGGGGAGGAGGGAGGAGAGAGAGAAAAGAAGGAGGAAAGGAGGATAGCCCCTCTCATCCTCTCATCCCCGCTGCTCTTCTCCAGCTGGTCCCTGAGATGACAAAGCTGAGAAGTAGCTGGGGGACAGAGTGAAAAGCTCCTCTCTCCCTCCTCCCTCATTTCCTCCATATAGCTCTCTCACTCTTTAACCCTCTCTCCCCCCCCACCTCCATATAGCTCTCGTCACCTTCTTTAACCCCCCCCCCCCCTCTACCCTCCTAAGTCTCTCTCTCTCTCTGACGCATCCCCCCCATCTCTTTTCTTCTATAACTCACTCTCTCTCCTTCTCTAACTATATGTCTCTCTCCCCTCCTTGCTCATTCCACTCCTCTTCTTCCCTCCTCTCTGTCCTCTGTTTTTCTCCCTCTCTCTCCCCGGAGACGCGGGCTGAGCTCAGGGGGTAGCAGAGCAGTGTTCCCAGGTTCGGATCATCCTTAGGCTCTTGGCAGGGGACCAGGCTCAAGTGCCGTCCAGCAAACCAGAGATGGATGATCAGAATGCAGAAGGATTGAAGGCACAGTGAACCGCGAGTTCTCCATTTCTCCCAGCGGTGTGTGGCACATAGTGAGAAGCAAAAGAACCTAATTCAGAGGAGGAAAGAGAGGAGAGGGAAGGCTAGGTAAGGTGAGGTGAGGGATGAGAGGGGAAGGGAGGGGAGGGGAGGGGAGAGGAGAGGAGAGGAGAGGAGAGGAGAGGAGAGGAGGAGAGGAGAGGAGGAGAATCATCTCAGTGTGTCATCAAGCCTGAAAGGATCATGAAATCAGCTTTCTCACCAGGAGAACCCAGAAGAGAGACAGGCTCCAGATGGTTCCCACCACACCGGACCAAGAAATGTTAACACAATGTATCAATTCACAGTCTAGTTTGTGAATTGATACATTGCACAAAAATGCACATAAACTTGTTACTGCTACAACATTTCTTTTTATTTTGAGTGACCACCTTATGCTATGGCCATCTTTTGTGGCCCAGTTGTTGTAGTGCAGTGAATGCAAAATATTCAACAGACCTTCACAGAAACACACTTTCACTTTAAGTAAGCTGCCTGTTTCTTAAAAGGTGTTTACAACTGTCGCCATCCAAATGTTGACCTTTTGACACTAACCCACCATGTTCATACACATCATCCGTGTTATGTTGTCACGCAATATAGTTTTAATGAAATGTTTATTTTCTACAGACAGAATCTAAACATTTATGACTTCATGATGTTGGCTTTATGGCAAGGTAATAAAATGCTTTTGCCATGCCCAAAGGATACAGCTGGTGTATGTGTGTGTGTGGTTGTGTGTGCGTGTGTGTGAGTAAACACCTTTGTGTGTGGGTTTGTGCATGTGTGTGTTTTTGGACGTGTGCTCATGTGTTCATCATCCAATGGTCATCCAACGAGTCTCTTCCTTTTCATTTGTGCTTTGGCTCAATCTTTAGTGATTGCCGTAATTAGAGTTAAGGGGTCATTTTGTTGTTCCTAACATCTGTGCTGCTACACTTATGGGAGGTTTTCTCATAATGCACCATAACAGTTTGTCGTGTTCCACTTTTAATTAGGTTTGATTAAAGCATTCGTCCATTACAAGTTTCCTTGATGGCGTGTTTTAATGAATGTGCTTCGTAATTTCCCCAAATCAAAGAACGAGATGTTTCTCGGAGTCCTACTCACTGTCTGTCCAGCTGTGTTTGTGAGTGAGGTGTAGTCCACATCGATGATCTTCTCTCCCAGCTGTCCCGGCTTTCTTTCTCGAACAAACTGATGGATCTTGGCGTTTGACAATATTTTCAACTTTTCAAGAAAATAATTGAAGCTGGTACCTTAAATCCTAACCATAATGTCTTTAACTCTGTGCACAATGTTTTATAAATTGCATTTGACGCTCCCAATTTGATACAAGATGAAGAAATGTAAGATTAGATGGGTTGGATTAGTTCACCATCCATCATAGACAAGCAATGATGGATGGTGAACTGAACAAGTATTTGTTGTATTGCCTTTGCACCTGGTGTCCAGAGACAGATATGTTGTGTGCCCTGAAGTACCCTAAAGAGTAAAACAGTTGTGTGTGTGTGTGTTCTTAAAAGGATGATTCCATGCATCAATGTCTGTTTGTCTTCCTACACTGTATGTCTTCCTCAGTGTCTCAGCGCATTTGCGCTCGTGTGTTGAGGCGCAGGTGTGCGTCTAACTGATCGACGTCAAGCTGCTGTGTGAGCGTTCAGGCTGCTCAGCCCACACACCCACCCTCCCTCTAAAAAAAAAATCAAAGGATGGCCAGAGTGTGCTGAAGAACATAAAGGGTGGAGCGTGTGTCTGTTCCACAAACGTCTCCGCCGACTGTTCTTCCCCCTCGTACGGCTCCCCTCCTCACCTCTGTCCTTAGGCCCATCTCGGTCAGTCTTTTTTCTCTCCTTTTTGTTCTGGAAAGAGGGTCAACGTTTCATCCAACCTTCCCTTGACATGTGTAACCTGTCATTGTGTTTGGTTTGAATCCAATCCTTTTCGTGCGACTCCCGTCCTTTATCCTAATACAGTGAAGATGTGGAGGGAGGTGGCCCAACGTGTGGAGGGTACGATGGCAAGTGAGATAAGGAGGGGGAAAGAGGAAGAATGCACTGACAGAAAGGGGAGAGAGAGTCAAGATACCAGAGCAAGTTTTGACAGAGAGTGAGGGAAGAGAAAGATTAAAATGTGTGGGTGTGGAGGGATGGTAAAGAGGTGTTTGATAAATGGGAAGCTGAGCTGAACACTATGTACTGTACGTCTTGGCAGAGGGCTCTGTGCGTGCGCACGTGTGCGTGTTCGTGCGCGCGTGTGCGTGTGTCTGTTTACAAAGACTCGCTTTCTCTTCTTGTTCCTGTCTCCTTTTTATGCCTTTCAGCTGCTGATTTGGAAGTTCACATTTTGAGATCAACACTGAAATACGAATTAGCATATTTATAGCACCTAATTAGAGATGTGTTCTGGTTGAATGTAGGTGTATGCAGTTCATACCTGGGTGAGGGCATTTTCACAGATAAAGAGTTCAAGACGGTGGTGTTGCAACACTGTATGAAATGTGTAGCTAGAGGGATTCGATTGTCATGTCAAGCAGGTATGGGTAGAGAGAGAGTCTTCCTGTTTCTCCATATCCTCTCTCTCCCTGATTCTATATCCCCCTCTCTACCTCTCTCTGTTTCGACATTTTCCTCTCTCTCTCTCTTTCTGTGTCTATATCTACCTCTCTCACACACTCTCTCTCCCTGATACTATAGCTCTCTCTCTCTCTTTCTCTCTGTCTGTTTCTATATCCCCCTCTCCTTCTCTCCCTGTTTCTATATCTCCCTGTCTCTCTACCCATATCTCCTTGTCGCTCTCCCTGTTTCTATATCTCCCTGTCTCTCTCTCTCTTTGCCCTTTCTCCACCCGTAATGAGGATAAAGTGTTACCATGGTAACCTCAGCACTCAGGTACAATTCATCATTGTGAGGCCGTTAACCAATAGAAGGCCCATATTGGTCTTAGGGAGGCAGAGAAGGTTTCCTTGCTCAAAGCAACGTTGTTGGCATTAGATGCAAGACTGGAAAAGTTAATTTCCTCTTTTCTTTTCTTTCATGGCAAGAAACGCAATTAATTTTACTGGCGCTAACATAAATACACAAATATGGATGCTATATGCTAACACCTTTAAATTCACTCAGAGTGCTAGCTTGCTTTTACAGTGAGGAAAAAGCCAGTAATTTTCCGCTCCATAGCATCTTATCTGACTCTTCTTCTCCCCCCTACAATCACAATTAAGCAAAGGATAATGGCTTCAAATGTTAATCTCCCTGCCATGATCACAGGCTCTCAGGGGAAAGAACAACTTATGAAACAAACACCCCAAATAACCACACAAAAAAACCAAGGTCTCGCGGCAGTATATCCCCAGAACTCTCCTCACCATAATTACCTGTGATTTGGCCCGGGCAAGTGGCTGGTGTGGTGATCCCCTTCCTCTCATGCTTCTCTTCACGGTCCTTTTCTCCTCCCTCCATCCCTCCTCTCTACTAGTGACATGCTGAAATGGAGTTAGATGAATAATGGATGGAGTTTGATATTGTGGCAGGGCGACGGTAGCATTTCTCTCCACTGCAGAACCTCCCCCCTCAAACTTCCTTCCTGTCTTTCTGCTGTGCCAGCAAGCCAAAGTGTCAGAATATATGTGTATAATTTGACTTTAGCAGAGAGGCCGGAGGAATGAGGTCTATTAAGCCCTGTCTGGCTGAGGAAAAGGAAAATGGTATAGCTTTATTGCCTGGAGATAGAATGAAGGTGTGAAAGAGAGACTGTGGGTGGGAAAGGAAGACACCGTAGATGAAAGAGAGGGAGATCCTCTGAGCTGGCTTCGGAAAGTCCGGGTGCAGGCCAGCCCTCACCTTTGAGTTACCTATCCCCTCCCCTTGCCTCTCCTGCCCTCTCGGTCTCTCTCTCTCTCTCTTCTGACGCACGAGGAGGGGGGGCGAGGGGAGGGGGGCGAGGGAGTTAAGAAGCTGGAAAAGAGATTTCGAAGAAGCTCCGCCGGTCTGAGACATTTCTGGGATGTCTCTTGACAGTTCACACCTCTTCTGTCAATGCTTTTATACTTCTGAACAGAGGAGCTGCCACAGTGAGCGTGAAGTCTCAAACTCACTACAGAGGCCGCAGGAAAGACAGCTTTGCGGATTGCCATCACCTGACGCCCACAGCCAAGGGGTCAAATTCGCTTGTCAAACACTGTGCTAACATGTTGACCTTTTCGGGGGTTTTTACGTTCTTGATGTGACTGCCACTTAAAATATCCACGAGCAGTGTCCACATGAAGTCAATTTACTTCTTTGAGAGATATCCAGAGTTCAGATTCAATAGGCTCTGCTGGGAGTTGAGATAGGCGTCCGCTGTCCAGACTACTTGACTTATCTACTCAATTAATCCCTCTGGTAAGTTGTATGCGCAGGGCAAGGCGTTCCTAAAATACACCTCAAGATGTTTGTATTCTGACTCTATTTGCTTCTCGATCAAATTTGCTCTAAGCTTTCATGCACAAATGAGTTGCATTGGTCACACTAGTGGTGTTCTAGAAGTTCATTATTTTCAAAAGAGGAGGGCCTCCGGAGTTTCACAGTTAATCTGAAGATTGTCTTGTCTGGCGTCTTCAATGAAAAGACGGTTCACCTTTTGGTTGGAGACTGTAGAATCCATATGTCTCTTTCTCATGCCAATGCTCCTGCCTTTGTCTTGTACTTTCTGATTTATTTACTGAGTCTTGTCCTATAATGCACGTTATTCAAACAGCAAGCGTGGATTGATGGGGGATGGAAAATATGCCATTTTAACAAGTCTCTCCATCCAGCGCTCCGGAACTGAATCGTAGCGGTTGTGTGAACACTACTTGAAGCTCCCCTAAATCAAATGAGTAACAGCCCTTCTGGATTTCACAGTATCGTTGCTTAGGGAGCGCTTTAACACTTAAGTTTAATTTATTCACTCAACGCTTCACACGTCGGCGTCTCCATGGAGACGGTTAAATGCCTGTACGGAGAGGTGCGATGGGGACCACCTGCGAAGTTGAAGAGGACAACTGGTGTCAAGATCTGATTCAAAGTTTTCTCTGCAAATCCAGGCTTGCCACCCAGGGGTATGGCAGCATGGGTGGTATGTGACTCATTACAGTAGCAGTTAATGAGTCCAGCTTCGCCATGTTTTTCTGCAAAATCAATCAATCACAATGAATCGATGAATTACCATTTATTTAGGGGTCAACAGCACATCATGTCATTTTAACTGAGATTCCCCGTTCCTTATTTGAAATGGTTTTCCAGTCACTTTCTTGATCCAAATACTTGTTTTGTTGGTGGTAACCTCGTAGTTGGGGTTAGGCTGAAGAGGGTTAACTCAAGGTCAGTCAGTAGATCTAATGCCACTCCCCCTACCCACCCCTTTCATTTCCCCCACTCCCCTTCCCCCCGTACGTTTATCTGAAAGCACCTACTTGTCATACTAGAAGCAGTTGCAAACAATCAATACGTTCTAAATGTCAAGCAATACATTGCTATACCTTGATACATATAGGATGTCATATTTAAATATATATAGGGGCTTTTAGCAAGTACATTTCTGTAAGTAGATCCGTCTGTGAGTCAGTCCTGCAAGCATCCATTTCTAGTTTTTTTATGTCCCCTGAATAATTCTCAAGGCCAAATCTATTGCTTTTTAAGTATCTCTTCCTCGGTCCGGGCTAGAAATTAGTGACTGTAGGTTGGTCAGGTTATCCTGTAAATTAAATGCAGAGAGCATTCAGAGCACAGTCCTTCCATCTCCTTTCTATGTTTCCTGAATGACGATCGTTTGTGTCAAGGTGGAGGGGACCTGACTGGTGGGGCGGGGGGGGGACTGGGGGGCCTGAGGTTCAGATGCAGCTTGACAAGGGTGACTTCACCCCCCCTCCTCCCCCCCAACACTTGACTCATTAAAGCTTTCATCAACATGGATTGAGTGCAAGTTCCATTCAGAGCACTGAATTCAAATGAATGCACCCCAAAAAGGGAACCGTCTTTGTGGCGCTCGGAATAACTCGGCTGTCTGCTTGCCCCACTCTAAATTAAATCAACTTCAATTATTCACACAATGTGGGGAAGGAATGGCGCCGTATTTGGAAAGTCTATCTGCTCTGTGGATGGTCTCTTGACCGTAGATTTCTTACAATGGGAAATGTTCTGTTCTATACTGGCACCACAAAACCTGCCTCAATTAGTTTTGGAAATCCTTTCAAAAACCGGGGGGGTTTGGAGTGCAGGGGCCTTGCACACAATTCGTTTTATTTCCATCAGATCCATTTCACCGGTGACAATGTACTTGATGTCTATTTAATCCAGGTACCACCAAAGTGCATCCCACAGTGCATCCCAAACCATTTTCTCTACATAACCTCAATTAAGGAGTATAGTACATTTATCCGTACCTAAGCCTAACAGTATTCATCAACTTCCAAATACTCTTTTGAGACTGGTCAGTGTTAATGCACAGTAGCTAGATGGGTATTGTTCTACAGGAGACAGACAGAGGCAGCTGGTGAGGGCTCTGCTGGGTTCACATTCTCTCTCGCTCCCCCAGCATCTATCAGACTCTTCATTACAGCAGTATATCATTGTTTATTTCCTGCGGTATGAATTTTGTATGAAAGACCCTCCTCTGTCATGGAAAATACACATCAAATATTCATTCATTCGTTCTCCTCTGGGGAAATCTGGGGGCCTAGAGGCTTAGAAAACTCCTTCCAACTCACACATACTGTACACAAACAAAATACACATACTGTGCCCAAATACCCACAGACAGTCCTCCTCGGTTTCCACGCTATGTACATTTTTATTTCCCCTCTGATCTGCCGGTTAATCTTCCTCAACCGTGACAGTTTATAGAGGGTATCCTCTATCGTGTGGTAGAGACGGAGACATGGGAATTGAGGAGAGGCAGAGAGCATACGTGAAAGAAGAGAAGAGACGAAAGAAAATATTGTCTTGTCGCTGTAGATTAGCTTGAAACCCAGGGTTGAGACCTCACGGAGTTTGTTTTCAAATCGTTAAACATCCCAACGTTCCCATGATGCCCAGGGATCCCAAGGGCACCTGCGGCATCCGAATGTGGCTCCCGGCTATGTCTTCAGGTGTTTGCATACTTTCATCTAGGAGCTCCTCCAAGCCAACGCCAGCATATCAATAGGACACGGAACACGAGCTTAACAGTAGCGACATGGTGAGCTCGTGGGAACACAACCTTAGGCCCCTGTCTGTTATCTAATGTCCTCCATTGGTCCTACAGTATATTATCCGAGAGCTACGATAGGTAGAGTGGAGTCAGCACATTAAGGTCATGGCTAGTCACAACAGCAGTCTTGTTCCTTAGGCTATGCTGGCCAGGCTTACCTTGCTATGTGGAGTATGCAACCTGTCTCTGATTGAATGTGAGATTATACATTTTTCTCAAAATTGGCATCTCTTTTGGCTCTTTCTTCCTATTCAACCTGTCCCCTTAAATGTCTTGCAAAATCACTCGGCGAAGACATTGGGTTTTCTGGATTTGTTGACCCAGAACTGCTCCCATCAACACCACATCGCTTTCTGTCAGCTGAGCCACTCGGGGACCAATCAATAGCTGGTGGACTGAAGCAGTGGATCACAATGGATATACATTTATTTTCCTGTTCCCTGCTATGCTATGCGGGAAACCTATTATTAGTGATAAATGTGCCTTTCTAACAAGTCTAATTGTGTCAGGACTCTGTCAGAACTGGTGAGCCATGCATTCATACATAAAGCCTTCAATTTTAGATGACACAATGGCTTTGTCAACAAACAAAAACAATTAACTAGGCATTCATTACTTTGAAAACATTCCTCCAATCCTAAACATCCAAATACTTCATATTTGTCCTGCTAATGCTTCATACAGGTTATGGGGAGCTACAATATGTTCTCCAATTAATTATGTTAGGGAGTGATCAACCAATTATGGATTGACCGTAGCCTAAGTGAATGTTTTAACAATTGCAAATGATAATTGCACGCATGTGACTGCACAAACAACCTTTTTTTTGTGACTGATTAAACAGACATGGTAGGACTCCTCAATTAGAACAAACACATGCTGCTGTGACAGCAACAGCCAGTTGACACAGCTGACTTTTGGGAAACACAGACACCTTTCGCCCACAGCATGGGCAAGGACTGAGTACCAAGCTCAGAAGGGGACTGGTGTGTGCTGGACAGAAAGGGCAACGTGGACCGTGCACCCAATAACGTCTCCGCTGGACGGTGAAGTGATGAATAGCGGCTGGGCAACCGGCTTCTTTTGTAGCTCTGTGCCTAGTCACAGTGGATTAAAACATTTATCAAATTAATACTCAAGTGTCATGTGTATCCAGAGCTGCAGCTGTGTTAACACCGTTGGCAAGGAGGGAGAAAACAAACAGATAACATGGACAAGACAGAGAAAGGAGTGGATGGGGGCATGAGAGAGAGGAAGAGAGAGGAAGAGAGGTGATTCTAGTCAAATGTGTTGGGGGGGCTGAGGGTTGAAGCAGAGGAAGAAAGCAGAAAATAGAGCCATAAGAGGAGAGAGGGAGGAGTGGAAGACGAAATATTTAAATTGAGTGGGAAAGGGAAGATAAGAGGACGGATGAGAACGGCGGCGAGGGAGGGAGGGAAGTGAGAGAAGATCGAGGGGACAGAGAGGCGTGGGTAGTCAAGCAAAGAGGAGGGAGTGAAAAGAGGGAGTGAGGTATCCGTTGAGGGAGGGAGGGGAGGCTTGGGCAGGAAAGCATTTGTAAGGCTGCGGCAGAGTATCAGCATTGATGGGAGACACCGTCTTATTTTAGTGCTGCTGCATGAGTCATAGGCCGCACCATTGTTGGCCTGGCCGAATAAATAAAGTCGTGGCATATCTAAACCACAGATAAAGATCACCTTTTAACCTACTCCCCACCCCCTACACATACATACAGTGAATAGATGCCATTGCACTGCATTTACATATAGGCACATACAAAGTTTTCATTTGGCCCTTTCTTGCTTTGTTCGTGAGATGTGGTTTTGTTGTGGCTGCTGTGGCTAGTCATTTGCACAGAGTGGGACGTGCTGTTCATTAGTGTGTTCCGTGTGTTCTGCTCAAAGACGAGGGGAGAGGGAGGGAGACTGAGAGGCAGTATGAAAAAAGACAGTCGGCAGCTGGTTAGCTAACTGGCAGGATGGAGTCAGAGCTCTACTCAGTCTGCAAATCCTCCAGGGGCGTCCACAACACCACAGCACAGATTAAAAACTGGAATAGGGATTAAAAACTCTTCATCCCTCCTCCCTCCTCTCTTTCCATGCACTTGAGCACAGCAAAAGCCTGCTGGTGTGCATCAGTACAGAAAAACGACACATTTTACCATTAATGAACAATACCACAGCTTCCTGTTGAGAAACAGTGTAAACAATCTATACTATGTTACTGAAAGGTCCTGGGTCTGTACTGTTTTTTCTGGTATCTATTTTTTGTCACGTCAAATTCTTAAAGTTTGCTCTTGAAACCCTCACAATAGGTAAATAACAAGGTAATTAGTAATTGATTCAGTATCCATTCATTACAATGATAAATTTACACAGGGACACCTTTGCCATCCAGAACACCGTAGTTTAATGTTGTGTTCTGGTTGAGGAACCGTTGCTTCTCAACCAAGTAATCCCACCTCAAGGCTCTCTCTATCCCCAGACACTATGGTTTGTCACCCTCTTTAACCTGTGTATATGTATATTAGTCCATCATTAGACCGGCTCCTTAAACGTGCCATTCCTGAAGCTACCCCCAGAGAGGCAGGTTTGGAGAGTAAAGGTGCTCCAGTCGTGCCACCTTCTTCCGGAAAGGTCCTGAGGACCTGGGGAGTATCACTATAATTATCAACTGGCAGGGGGTTCAACCTTCGCCCCCCCAGCCATATTCATGAGACCTACACAGTGTTTAATGAAGGACCCGAATACATTAGAAGGTTCCGAGGAGACGTGACAGCGTTTTAAGTTCTCCGCAACCCCACGGCTCTCTCCTACAGTCGGGCTTAAAGTGAGACTCGTCGTTTTATTTTTCCCTTTGAAAAAGATGAATGGGTCTGTCATACCAGTAGACAGGCCCAGGTTTGGGGTGGAGTGGCAGCTTCCTCAGTTTAGGTATAATGCAGTCTGAATGGTTGCCGGTGTACTGTATTTAATCGGAGTAACGTTCCCAAGTTTACCAAAGTCTGGATTGCTTTTGTTCTCATGCTCCCTTGTGTGAGTGATTGGAGACGTTGCACGTTTACCACATCCTCTCTGTGTATTCACAGCAGAATAATTTCAGAGGCTGCTTTGTTTAAGTTCGTCTCTCCTGTCTGTCAGTCAGTCAGTCAGTCAGTCAGTCAGTCAGTCAGTCAGTCAGTCAGTCAGCCAGCCTCTCCCCGTCTGTCTGTCTGTCTGTCTGGGTACCCTATGATTTGCCTGCTTGCCTGCCCGTCTCTCTATGACACAGAATGTTTGCTGCGGTCCTGTCGCCCCGAGGCCAGCACCACCCGTCAGTGGGTTTGATCCTACCGTCGTGTCATCTGCTCGCTTTGGCTAGCCCCACACTTTGTTCATAATTAATTATGCATTTACTGCTCCCGCAAAACCAGGCCTCTGCCGACGCTCCGCGGCCCGTGTTGCATGTCCCAGAGGGACTCTCTGAAGGGGTGTTAGACGAATCTCAGGAAGGATGAAGACTCTCTCGCTGCTGCTCCTCTTCCTCCATCCTAATCCATCTCCCGCTGAGCGCTTCCTCCACACTTACGCTCAGCCCTCCGAATAACCTTGAACGGCCTGTTCGTCTCTGTCGGTCTGTCTGGTCTGCGTGTGGATATTTTGCACACTCTCGCCCTCGTTCGCTCGCTCGCTCCCTTCGCCTAAGCACTGACGAAAGGTGAGGTGTAGAGTCATCAGCGGTGAGTGGAAGGGGAGCATGGGGGGGGGGGACCTGAACCTGTGAAGTGGTCTGACTGGGCACTTCACCACGGATGTTGAAGGCCTTTGGATCCCGCTGCTTTTAAGACACAGTATCCCCGACATTGTTTTCATTACGCTAATTATCGAAAGCAAGGGTTCTGCTAATTTGATTGAAGTGCCTCTCTTTTTTAATGTTTGGCTTTTTGGCCAGCTTCCCAGCTGGATGTGAATTGATGGAGAAGGTGTCTGTCTTGCCTCCATGTAACAGCAACGCTGCAACAAACAGACACATCTGTCTGGCAAGTCACTGCACACTCTTGGTAATGCATTGTCAAGCAATTAGTAGCTGTACTTTTTGGTTTCGTAGGGACAAACAATATTTACTCGAGCCTAAATAGAGGTAGCACTTCTTTAAAGTGGTGAATTGTGTTGTTCTAGCATTGTGTACAGATGCTGTGTTGTAAACATACCTTAAACATGTTACTTCCATTCCAAGCTCTTATTGCATTAAGTAAACAGTGTTGGGAAGAATACACAGAAAGCACACAGCAACCTGGCTACCCTGCTCACTCCATTAGTCAACCACAAACATTTTACAGTCAGACCCCTTGATTCAATCAGATACTAATGCCTTTTACCCTTGGTTGCCCTATAGAGAGAGCACACTTGTTTAGTGCAATCCCTCATGGTATGTCAGCAGAATCCACTAGAATGAATGAGGTGAATTGCAGGACTGTTTCTCATGGTAAATTAGTCTCCGGTGAGATATGTGTGTTGTGTTGCGTGTTGTGTTGCATGTTGTGTGGAGGCTGCTTGAGAAAAAGTTCTCCACGCTCACAAACGCACAAACAATAGTAATGCACATGCTACGCTGCGGATTTGTCGTGAAGCTGAATCCAAACGCACACACACGTGCGCGCACACACACACACACTAACGCTCAAGCTGCACTGCGGTATCCAGGGTCTCACCTTCTTATCGCTGGTTTACATGTTTGACTAATACCCCTAGTGGGAAGGAACAACTTCCTGTGTCACTGCATTCCTAATACACAGAGCGAGTGTCACATTCGGAGTCACTGTGTGTGCAACAAGACTGTGCTAAACTCATCATGTTGCCTTGCCATTGCAAAAGGTCACCAGGCCTGGCGAGACGCTTTCTAATTCTGGCTCTGCTGCCGTGGAGTCACTCCAGAGTCGAAAGCAAGGGCTTCGTTTTGGAACGGCTGAAGCCAGAGAGGCCACTTTAGTATTCATCCCCAGCCTGGGACAAAGGGCTCTTAAAATGATAATAATAATAATAATAGAATCAAATAGATTTAAGAGGGGGATTTATTCCCTCTTTTGCATATTTACTTATTTTTGCCTTCTACTTCATCCCTCCTTGATACAGGTGCACTAATATCACTGTTATAATATAATGGTTTTTTCTTCTTCTTTTAATTTTGGCGATGGATCCGTGGATCAAAGGCAGCGAGGTGAGTGCGCTGCAGACAGATAAAGAGCTCAGGCCGTCTGAGAGAGAAAATTGTTCCTCGGAAATTCCTTCTCTTTCCTCTTCTTCTTGCCTCATTCACGGTGGAAAAGCAGTTGAGGATTCTCCTGAGCCCTCAGGAGGAAGAGGAGATGAATTGACCAAAGTCTCAATGCCTCAGAAGCCCAGAGGTGTCTACTCCATAATCATCACCCCAGCAATCCCAAGTTTTCAGAGCTGTTTCTTTCGCAGCGGAAGACACGGTGTGTCGTCTGGGACGTTTAGATTGTGAATAATTCTCTCCTTCTGGGATCAATCCTATTGAAGTCCAACGTAAGAATGATCGTTTGCTAAGCAGATTTTGAATCAAAGCCACAGAACAAGCAACGATGTAGTATGAAGACGTACTGCTCACCTCATTTTCACACACTCGCGGTCATTTACAATGCATGGACGCATACATATCAAAACACTTTTCTTTTTTTTTGCTGAACTGACACACAATGCTGCAATCAACTGTAATGGCATGGCATTCTTCTGTGATTTCCTGTGGGAGGTTGATGAAGATTAATGTTTTTGTTTCCCAGGCTCATAAACTCTTTCCAATCTAATTTTTCTCCCTTTTGATATGATTTACTCCAACTCTGATAAGTTGAAGAGTGTCATTTAGAATATGCACCCACCCAGTCTAACACTTACATAAATTTATATACACACACACATACCTAAAACAAGCTATTAAAGGAAGTGATTCTGCTGTTCTTACCACACATCTCCAGAGCCCTAGATGTTTGTTGTACATGTATATGGCTTCCTACTTTTGACATTTGGCACTAAGATTTGTAATGTTGCAGTATATCAAAAAAGAGAGAAAAAGAGAATTACATATGTTCAGGCTGAATACTTCCCATGAGGTCCAAGTAGATTTAATATGTCTCATTTGGAAGTGATTACCTTTCATAAACAGGAAATGACTACAGAGGCCTCAAGGAATCTCCCTTCCCAAATGAGGGATGTGTGTGTGTGTGTCATTTCAATAAGTCAAGATATTTCATTCATTCAGAATACTTTGATTACAACACTTGACTTTACATGATACCATAAGCTGAGGAAGTGATGTGGGTCTGTGATGTGTTTATATGTATCACAGACCCACATCACTTCCACAGTTTATGGTATATGTGCATGTACTATATATATATACATATACAGTATATGTTTATATACCATTAACCATGGTATATATCCTCTCGTTTCCCCAAATCTTTCCTCTTTGTATCTCCAACTGCATCTCCCCTCTCTCTTTTCACTTGTCACTCTTATCTCATTGTGCCTCTCCCTTTTCCCTCTTTTTTCCCTCTCTTTCTCGGCTTGTCCCTTCCTTTCCATAACCCACCCTTTTCCACCCAGGGTGACTCAGCGATGAGGACAGAAGCTTGTGACAGAGGACCGTGTCATTATGTAGTCCCCAGGCGAAGCGTGTTGTTTCTGGGATGCGTTTACCACACGTAGGGGTGAAGGGGTATACTGGGACGAAAGGCTAATGTTTGTCTCTGGGCAAGAAGGCAGAGATGTGTGTGTCTGTGTCCATGTATGTGTGTCTGTGTCCATGTATATGTGTGTGTGTGTGTGTGTCTGTGCGTTTACTACATTTGTGTCTACCCGGATGTGATCTATCAATATGTTTTTGTCTCACGGATGTTGATAGGCCAGCTCTGCTTTCAGAAACACATCCACCACAATACACCATCTTAGCTTGTCCCAACCTGACCTTGCATGGTGAAAGTTCCCTCCCCCTCCAATTTTGCCAGACTCCAGCTAAAGCCAGCTCTCCCTGACATTCAGTGCCCTTAAAATGATACCAGGGACTAGAAGGGAGGGGAAGGCATAAGACAAGTGCCCTCAGCCCGCCACGTTACTGAAGTAGAGGGCAGCCATGGCCGTAGTCCTCAAAGTGTGTTCCATTCTGGACGCGTGCGTTTTGCTGTCACGCCACGGTGCTCTGATACAGCTCGGGGGCACGGAGGGCAGGACGGCGATGTGACAAGTTCCCTGAGAGTGTGTGCAAGGCAAATGTCACCCAAACCAGCAGAATTTGTCATACTCTCGACAGTGTCTGACTAGTGTCTAATGACTCTTGGTCTAACAGCTGTTGTGTTGCATGGCTGTTTAGGAGACCTGGGGTCAACAGCCAGGCAGTAAGCCGCAGTTATACAAAGACGTTATGAAATGCTTCTCTGGAGAATCCAGCCGCTGCCAGCCATCTTGCGTCATCATCACCCTAAACCTCCACATGTGGAGAATCATCAGCAAATGTACAAACAGTCGAGTCGAGCAAGTCTGGATCCTGGCTCTGGGATGTGCATGGTGGGTGTATATCACGCCTCTTACCCGCAATCCTGCATGGGTGGCACCAGGCCTCACAATGTGACTGGAGAGTCGGATGCGTGTAAGAGAGCGAGGGCACGTTTGTATGTAAATGAGATGCAGTGAGCGTAACAACGTCTCTCTGGGTGTGAGCGAGGGAGCGAGCGTCTATGAATGGGTGTGCGTATGTGTGTGTGTGGCGTGGGTTGAGTCACGGTATGTGTGTGCGTGAGTTGCCGTGTGTGCGATGGAGGGTGGGTTAAGCAGGCTGTTAATGCGCTTGTGTTTGAGAGGGCTGCTGTGTCTGCTGCTGATGCGTACTGGAGGCTTGCCGTGCCCCTCGGTGGAAGACACACTCTCCTGGATGCACAATCCATTTGCTATGCATGATTTAAGAGATTTGATGCTGGGGTACAAATGGAAATCCTAAGACTCTCTTTTCTTTTTTTCACTCTTTCTCTTCCTCTTCTTTCACTTGTGTTGAGTTAGCGTTCACTGCTGGAAACACCCTGCCGGAGAAACAAGAAATTGTTGGCAACATTGTGCCTTGTTAGCGTTAAATTAATTCATAGCCTACTGTCAAGCTAATCACTAACTATTAGCATATGTGCAAACCCTGTTTGATATGTTCAAATATTTGGAACCAACTTTTATCTGTTACAGTAGTGCTACGGATTAAATGTTTGATTCAAGGTTTAGTCATTTTTCACTTTACATGAACTTCATTTAGCCACTCATTATCTATCATTGGTGGACATGACACAATCCTAGTCACAATACAATTTGTCACCACTGATTTATAATTGTCAACAGAAGTCTGTACTTTGATGTGAAAAAGTACTTTTTTCTGTTAGTAAACTATAGACACACAGTCGCTCGTTTTAAATTTGAACAGATAACACTCTTACCTCTGGAACCAGGGACAGGACTCATCCAAATCACTAATTCCTTTATAACCTTTTTTGACCAAGATTCTTAAATCTCATCGTCACAAAGCAACTCATACTAGGACCTATTGTGTTGTGGCTTTGAGCGTAATGCCAACTGGCACAGATGATGAATGGAAGCTATTTCATATAGTTTAGTTTTGGAGTCAGCGAACCAGATAATAAAAATCTACAATGTTCATCGGTCTCTGATTGAATATAAAGGCTGGAACGAGTTCATTAAAAGAGACAAACCTCTTTGTCAATAATTTGTATGATAATCATCAATCTTTTTGTTGGTTTTCAAGGGGAGAGTTTGGTTCCAGAAATAAAGTGGTATCAAATATTCGGCGCAAGGCAATACATCCAGATCTGGTTCAGATGTAAGATTCTCGTAGCATGCATTTAACAGGACAGTTAGAGACCTCAAACTCATCTGACTTTTCCACTAAGTTAGCTTGTCACTACGCTACAGAACAAGTATTTCTCAAGACACAGTAAAATAGTGAAGAAGAAAAAAAACTCTAACTTAAGTGAGAGGGTACCTCAATGGGGAAAATACTTTACTGTTTGTTTTTGCTGCAGTATATACCAGAGTATTCATCTTGCCTTCCTTATTTTTCAGCTCCTTTTCTCCTCCTGCATTGACTCATTCATAGTATTGCTCCAGTCTTGAGCATAAGACTGTGTCAGGCCTTCTCAACAGGAATAAACCATTGATTACCATGTGTAAATTTCATTTGGCAACACTGCACCTCGTTGTTGCATTGGAATGTGAGGAGAATAGCAAATAGGTATGTTGAGACCTTGGGCATCCTTTGAATAATGTGCGGCAACTGTAATGAAAATATGGACATTCTTTTATAAAACACTGTCTGCTCTCTACCCCACAAAGACTGTTGCAATGGAGGATATAAATATTCAAATGAGGCTGAGCAGGGGATTGAATAAAATATGTTTTCAGTTTCTCTAGAATGTTAGGAATTTCACAGGATGGGAGCTGAACGGTTCGAGAATTGTATACATTCTCGAGATTGTCGTAAAGAACCAGATCTGAGATAGTGTACAACATGCCACGCGTGTGTGAAACATGTGTATGCCCATCTAGGTCACCTATGTGAGCGAACATCATGCATTACTGGAAAGCCTTTGGGTTTGCGTTTAGTTTTTTTTATATGGCTTGACGTTTACAAGTGTTTTTCAACATAAAGCTCAACTTTCATAGATGAGTAGTCGTTTGCTCAATAATTCCCTCCATCACCTGATCAAACCACACTGATTGAGTATCAGTGCTTTCTCTTTTAATGTTATCTCAGCATGTCACTATCAGCTCCCCATACATTCTCTTTGAGCCCACACAATCAATATCCAGTGGGAGTGAATGTTATATATATATGTGTGCTCGCTTGTGTAGAACTGCCTATAAGACATGTGCGTAGGTGCGTGATTGCGTGGGCATGGGAGTGTAAGTAAGAGCCTTTGTGCGTCCCTTGTCACTTGCGTGCTTGGTTGGCGTAGTAAGGCCTAGTGTCATTGTTCCCAACCCACGTGTCAGCCTCTTCCTCTGGTGTGATTATGGTGGCAGGTTTGATGCTTGATCAAGCAGGCAGACAAACAACAGTGGTTCAACTACAGTACTGAGTATGTGGAAAATGCCACGCAATTGCTCATTTGCAATTATAGCATACACAGAGCCAGAAATGCTCTTCCAAGGTGATTGAAACACTGTAAATTGCAGAACGTTTTAGATTATCTCCAGTACATCTCATATTTTGTTGAGTTGTTGCCATGGCATATAAATAATAGGTTGCTATAGTGTACATGACTCATTCAGTCATGTCAAATGCATGAAAAAGTTCATTCAAAGGCATTCTTTTTTTTTCATCATGACCTTCAAACCAATGAAAATCGAAATGGATGCAAAGGACTTGCACGTGTGTTCAATACTGTGTACCTTGATACTGTTGACACACACACATGCACACTCTCACCCTTAATCACCAAATGAGGTACACCTATGAACATATACACAGAGTCTCTCTTTCAATTACACACATATGTAGTATCACAATCAATTACCCTAACTGAAAGCTAGCTGGGTACTGGCCAGGATTTCCAGGACAGAAATGGTAGGGGGCATACATTTCTGGGTTAGACTATGTTGGGCCTTGCCAGGAATTGCACCCCCTGCTAATTTTGACTAGGAAAGCGCGAGATGCCAGGAACATACTGTGTCCCCTCAATATATGGTTGAGTCATTGATGCTAGTATACAAGGAACATAAATTAAAGGGGGAGTTGAAGTTAGCTACAGCACTGACCTTGACCCTGACCCTGACCCTGTTTTAGTTTTGGGTTTTGGGGCCAAGTTTAAGGTTTGAGTTCTGAAGTGGCAAGGCCTTTACTGTTTGTCTGGCCCAGCGACCAAACCTCCCCCTATCTCTCCTGTAGGCTAAGATTTAAGGTTAGCCACAGCCCAACCACCACTCGCAACCCTGATGCTGTTTTTAGGTTCTGGTTATGGGCCCAGGTTAGAGTTTGTGTTGGAGTTGTAGACTTCCGTGACCTTTACCTTTGGTCTGGCCCTGCTACCAGACCTCCCCTGGTCGATAGTATTGGCCTCTTCTCACCCTTCTCTCCTTTCCCTCTTTTGTCTGCTGCTTCCAATCAGAAGGAGCTGTTAATTATGGCCTTTCGCTCTAACATACCAGCAGAGGCTCAGCTGTAAATAGACTCTTATATCTAGGCTGCTGCAGCGTGTGTGCGTGTGTGTGTGTGTGTGTGTGTGTGAGTGTGATGCCCCATGCATGACTCTCCCAATTTACTTCGCCCCGGTGACAGGCATAACTTGTCTGTCCATCCATCAGCCCCAAATGTCAGAGGAACAGGATTGTGTTATGTGTGTATATTTAAAAGTGTGTTTGAGAGTGTGTGTTTAGGACATCAGGGCTGACTGCTGTGTAATTAAGTGCAGGCTAATTGTGGCGGCTGTTGCCGTAGTGACAGGGTACAAGATCAGTGCTCAGGGCATCTCCCCAGGGTGAGGAATTCAGGCTGATCTCAACACTTCTGCCATGATGGACACACAGATACTGCTTGTGACCCGCAGTCCTTTTCTAAAAACAACTGACACATCGTTTGCTGAACCCTAAACTGGCAAACTCTGACCTCATCCAAAGCCAAGTTGTTTGACCTTGGACTTTGCAAAAGGGGAATTTGTATCATGGGAGGGGTTTTTTCTCTCTCTTTCTCTCTCTCTCTGGGACTGGTTCCAAATCGTTTGCACTCTTGTGGACACAAGCTATCAACTGAACCCAGTAATGAGGAGAAGCTTAGTCTTGTCACTATCACACACCTCACACCACGGGAATTACAGTCTATCATGCTCTCTAACAACATATCATGCAGCAGTACACGAACAATGGACATTACCCAGGGCATAGTGAACACATTCACACTGGTAATCATGATCAACAAAAGAATTAAATGGGCGTGTTTGGATTAGTGAACAAGGTGAACACACACATACACTGCACACATACACTGACAGAAACACTGTTTAAATAGCACACGGAGCCCCACAGTCACACTCCCCGTCACCTCTCTTTATTCTCATCAAACCGTGCTCAGTGGTCAGACCGGATCGTCTGACTCGGATGCAGATCCCCCAAAGGGGGGCTTGTTGTGGAGATAATGATGAGATCACAGTCTTTCCTAGGCCTGGCATCAGCACCAAACAGCCAGGCAGGAGCTGGACATGGGGGAGGGAAACTGACAGGTGCCCTTGGCTGGTCCCAAACCCAGGTGTAAACCGGTTGTGAAAACAAGGCAGTAGGATTGGGTATTTCCCCCAGGTTTTTTCCCTTTTTTGTTGTTTTTGTCTGAAAAACCCCAGCATTGACGGAATTGATCATGGGAACGAGAAAACCCAGGAACTGAATTGATCCTGCGATTTAACTCCCACAAGCACACACATGAGCAGGGTTCTGGAAACGTGCCAGACAGCATGGGTGTTGAATCTGCCAGCTCGTCATTGTGTGTGTGTCTGCGTGTGTGTTTGTGTACAAATGTGTGTGCATAAGTGTGTGTGTGGACGTGTAGCTAAAGAAGACGGTAGTGATAGTACTTGGGCAGACAAATCCATACATTACTCATGTTCTTGTGAATTAATGACTAAGACAGAGGGATTCTAATTGTGGGCCTTCTTACTTAACGGACAGAGCCATGCTAGTACACACAAGAACAAACTTGAAGCTTTTCTGTAAGTGAGTGAATAAACTGTTCTCATGGTCTTGAGTTCAGACTGCAAAAAAAACTGTCCTATTGAAAATGCACTGCTCGTTCTAAATCTGTTTGTCTACAAGAAAAAAAGCACAATTAAACAAACCCTTAACATGAAATGTAATGTTTGCATGTAGAATGTGGTTACAGTTGGTGGTTGAAGGTGAAGGTGGGGTACACTAACCTTAACACATAACATGATCACGGTCAGAGACACACCAGGTTAGCACATCAGTAGAATGTAGGACTTGAGGTTGCACTTGGCTGTTTTTAAAAACTAGGAGTTTGACTGAAAGATAAACATATCACACCTTTGGCCACCCTCAGCATATCACGTTCAAACTACATTTGTCCACAAAACGCTTAGAGATTTGCCGAAGTCACATTATCGCTTTGTGCTGCTGACACATCGCTAGTGCTGAACAATAGAGAAGAGACTGTTGCAGAATTCATTTAATGACAATAATTAACTAATCAAAATTTCAAGTCTAAATTACTGTCCGGTGCCTAATTAGTGAATGCATTGTAATGCATCCCCAACAGACCGTGTGATTGGGGTGGTCCAATACAATTGAGACAATTTAGCTCTGTTCGTTTTTTTCTGTGTGATGTGTAGCAGTGATATATCTCTCTCGTGTGAGATATATTGTCTGAGAATATGGATTTCAAAGCAATAAAGACAAATAATCACGAAAAGAGTGCCAGTGTATTTGATGAGCAGCGTAAGCAATTAGTGAATTAGAGCATCTGTCTTTGTTGGCTAATGAATCAGGCGTTCTTCAGCGTTGCGTGAAGCAAACTATTTTCTGTGATTTATGCTGGCCTAAAAAGTTCCGGGAAAAAGCCATCATTTACAGAAACTCCTTCGTCAGACTTGGAAGGCGCCATGCTGAAATCTCCTTTCCGCAGATTGGCCTCGTAAATACTTGGTGAGAGGGTGCACGCGTGTGTGTGCACTAGGGTTCCACTGTTCCAGGAAGCTGCTGAGAGGGAGAAGAGCCAGCGCGCTGTGTGTGCGCCCTGGGGAGAGGGGGAGGGTGTCGTACACTGGCACACAGGCACAACACCCAGAGCTTTTCATTACACTGGAAACCTGGCCAATTACTACTTACCTACCACCCCTACTGCAGCCTGGGGGGTGGGGGTGGGGGGGAAGAAGGGAGGAAAGAGTGAAGAGAAGATGGATGAAGCCAAGCTAGGCTGACTGAGAGAGAATGAGAGGGAGGGAGGGGGGATGAGTTGAAGGACTGGGTTGAGAGGAGGGGACACAGGGGGTGTCGAGGGGAGGAAGGCTGCTGTTGCTGTTTACACAGGCCCAATTACCTTGGGGCAGAGGGTACTGGTGTTTAGGCGAGCAGGTGACCAGGACAGTAGTGGATAGATAGAGCTGATGGGAATGTAGAGGTAGGGTAAAAAACACTCTGGGGTTGTTAAGATCAGCCAGGTATCCCAGTGGTCTGTCATCAATAACATGACCCAACCTCGACAACGTTATGTTATTTCTTGCTCCCCCTCTCTATCATGTTTCCCCCTTAGTCCCTCTCGCACAAACACTCACATACACACAAAACTGTTCTGCACACAGAAAAGATGCACACTCTCACTCGTCTCTCCCTCTCCTTCTTTCTCCCTGCGTCTCGCTCCCTTCCTTCGTTCAGCCCTGCCCTGGTCGTCTCCTCTCTGTAGTGGATGTTCTCTTGGGGCTGGTTTGAAGCCTCTCATCTTGGCTCAGAACCTCAAACGAAAGTAGTGACACAGAATTCAATACAAAACCTCTGCGCATTCAAATGACCGCACCTTGTAAGTCAAGATCAAATCTATACAGTTGACCATGACCAAACTGACTTTTCAAAAAGCAAGCTCCTTTTATTCAAACAGTCTCACATTTCTTCCAATTCTGCTAACAAGCAAGCTTTTTAAAATCTACAAAGAGCCAACTGCACGTTTATATAAAGGGATACTACCCAGTGTGGACTGTAGTGTTCCATTTATACCTTAATCTACCTAGGGTGCGGAAACTATGGTTTCTCTTACACAGTCTACATAATATTGCACTCTCTCTCTCTCTCTCTCTCTCTCTCTCTCTCTCTCTCTCTCTCTCTCTCTCTCTCTCAGGTGAAGGAGAGGTTGTGTACATAGCCCTGTAGAGGGGTGGACAGCCAACCCGTCTGCCAGGTCTGGTGTGTAACTAGCAGATAGAGGTATTAATGAGACAAGCTTCTGCAATACATACCAGCCAAGGATACCGACTAAAAATACCTTACCTATCTGTCTGCCCGCCATGCCTGCCTGCATGCTGTCCATCTGTCTTTATGTCTGTCAGTCCATCTGCTAATGTCTGTCTTCCTGTCTGCAGTCTTACCTGACACACAAACTTGTCGGCTCGTTTGACTGAATAAGAGGCTAATTTGGAGACCCACCATACAGACTGCCAAACGGTGTCCCGTGCAAGTATACAGTCAATGGCAACAAAATATCAGTGATATGGGGATGCTTGACTTTCCAGTTTCTATTTACCTTGGACCAGGGCAGGACAGGGACAAAAAATTGCCCTTGCATTTTTGCTCAGACCAGCCCACCACAATCGGTCAAACACCAGCCTGGGGTCGGTATGGAAAATGAACCAATGAGCCGCTGTCCCTGCTTTATGGGCCAGTGTCCTGCCAAGGCACATATCACCGCCAGGATTTGCATCCCGTGGCCGCTTTGCATGTTAGAGGAGGGGGGTACACATTATATCAGATGATAAAACGTCCTGATTTAATGTGTATCCCCTCGGTAACCTTTGCTAGAAAAGAGCAAACATCTCCATATTATCCCAGCTTGTTCATTGAGACCATGAAACACAGAGAAAAACTCACATTATGGCAGGACAGACCCTTTGCATGTTAGGGGATTGGGTACAAATTGTATCAGATGACAAACAGCTTGATATAAATTGTATCCCCTCTAACTTTTGCTAGAAAAGAGCAAACATCGCCAAATATTTTCAGGATGTCCATTGTGACTAGAGGACCAGAGACCAACATGATAGTAGGACAGACCCTTTGCAGGTTAGAGCAGAAGGGGCGTACATGTTATGCAGGTGGAAAAACTGCCTGCTATAATTTGTATCCCCTCTGTAACGTTTGATAGAAAAGAATAGATATCTTCATATTAACTTAGGTTGTTCTTTGTGACCAGATGAACAAAGGAAAAAACAGACATCATGGGAGAACAGACCCTTTGCATGTTGGGGGAGGGGTACAAATCACATCAGATGACAATCTCCCAGACATCATTTGTATCTCTGTATCTTTCGATAGAAAAGAGCTGACATGTTCATATTATCTTAGGTATCTCCACTGTTACTAAAAGAACACAGAAAAGAACGCACATGATGGCAGGACAAACCCATTGGTGCAAAAATGGGGGGGGGGGCAGCATAATCTTGCATACCCCTCAGCAAATGTACAGCCCTTGGACAAACCAGGGGTGTGTTAGAGGCGTGGGTACACATTATGTCAGGTGATAAAACGGCCCGATATAATGTGTATCCTCTCTGTTACCCTTATGATAGACAGGTGAACAATGCGGGTCATTGAAAAGCCATATTAAACTAAATCAAATTAAAACGTTAAAGGGCAGTGAGGGACAGATTAGCAAAGATGAGGCATCCTTGTCGGACTAACCTTCGAGGTAGCCTAGATTACAGGAAACGGTATTGTGATAAACAAAAGGAATATTGCTCATAAACCTGCATTTGATGTGGAGTCACATAGATAGGGTTATCAGTCACCCTATGTAATTACGATGCATGGCAACATGAAACCTTGAAAAACATTGTTGATTAATCCACAATACTACTACGACGCATTACCGTAAACAATTCACACTTTACGTAAATGTAACAGTCCGTAGTTACTATGGAAAACCCTGTTGAGTCTTCCATGTTGCCATTTGTTACAGTGAAGAGGTGAATTTGAAGTGCATGTCTGTTGCCGAGGCCAGGGGATGCAAATCCTTGCGTGGATAAGTTTCTTACCACGACACCATGAGTTGACGAATTGTAAGTTTTATTAAAAGTATATGTTGCATAAATAATAAAGATATACATATTTATACTGTATATATATTACATATCAAATCATGTAGGCGCCAATTGTGTTCATCCACGCTGTGCATTCGTCTGGTATGTCAGATTACCAGTGCAGGCCTGCCTCATACACTTCAGACTGCCTCTATTGAAACTTCAAAAGGATCCACAGCCTTCGTTGTTAGCGGACATCTTCAGAATTGGGGATTAGCGGGCACAATAGGAGAGTCAAATCGCATTGAGAGCAGAGAAGCACCAGAGTCCCTTTGATGTTGTCCTGTGTAACAGGTGTAACCTTTTATCTCTGCCAGGATCTGAGGAGACTCTCTGCAATAATCAAGCCTCTGTGTCACCAGACTCAGAGGGACAAATGCTAGAGAGTTAATGAGCAAGGGGGCAGAAGCACTCTGAAACACTAACACACTCATATGCATGTGGGAAGGTTGTTAGAGATACAGGTACCCACACACACATAGGGACGCTGACTCACACAGGTAAACAATTCCGCAGACACGCCATCCGCCCACAGACGCATGTCATTTTCTTTTTGCTCTGTAAAACAGGTCCCCTCCTCCTCCTCCTTCTCCTCCTCCTGCTCCTCCTCCTCCTCCCCTCCGATCGTCCCCGGCCCCCAGGATGCCAAACCGTCCTGTCCTCTCATCTGACCTCGCTTCTGCTGCCCGCTCTAATCCTTGACAGTTCGCTTTGTGCCTTCCTGATAAGAGAGGGGAGAGGGGAGACAGAGCGCGGCGCGGCGCCTGTCCGATGTGTAATCCTCACGTGCTGCCTGAAGAATGAAATCAAGATAACCCCATTTTCTCTAAAGCCCCCGTTGTATCCATGCCCACTCAGCTTAACTCTTTAACATAACTCTCCCAGAGCGTCCAGAGCACAGTCGTGTCAGCCCTGCTTTGTTTGCTCTTTCGTGACGTCATGCGCAAGCACGTGGCCTCACAGTAATGACTGGACGAAGGAGAGGGGACTGCCTTTTGTCCTGGACAGCTTCAGCACTGTAGGCCATGTTAAACATTGACAAAGTACACTGTTGTTGCACACAAAACGTTGTGCATGTGGATTCTGCGGCCCCTCTTTCTGGTGGAGAAAAATTATTCTGATCATATGTGACGCATTACAGCGCGGTATTTGCATGTAGATCCTGAATTATCGAGAGTGAATTCTCTCTTTTTGGGGGCTCAAACAGCATGCATAATCAGAAGCTAAGAATAGTGCCCGCTTGGGTGTGTGTGTGTGTGTCTGTGTGTTTCCACTGGTTGACATGCCAACTGTTTCTAGGACACCATATGAAGAATTGAACTGTGATTCCCCTTACAGTAGTCTCAAACAATGACATCATGGCTGAAGATGCCAAATCCACTGTGAGGTGAGATGAAAGTCATATTCTCTGAAACATTTGTCTGCAACCGGGCACACATAGTGTGTAATTGACATATTTTTTACATAATAAATATCTTCTCATTCAAATACTACTTGTTTGCTATATGATTATATATGATTTAAAGTTAATACCAGAAGTAAGATTTCCCCTGCTAAAGTTAAATTATAATGTATATGTTATTTTGCAGTAAGAGGAAATAATGTTGAAAAGGAATGTCAGATCAGTCCCAGCGAGAATGGCCAATGGAGACCATCCTTTTATTTTGTGTTTTTGAGGCAGTTTCATGTATGGTACTTGATGTACTTGTCTGTCAAAGGGGCCATGGTTCTACTTATCAGTGCTAAGTGCTTGGCAAAGGGGCACTAGACACCTTTTTCACATCTACAATCATAACAATGCTATGATCATCAAAATCCCAGTGCATTCTAATGGTTCTCCAAAAATAAACCGATAGCATCTCTTCCCAAATCTTGTTTGTTTCCTGAGACAAAACACTAATTGCAGAAACAAGCTTTTTTGTCACCAGTTTGGTCTTGACATCAGACAATCGACTGAACTCTAAGTAGGAAATCTATTCTCCTCCACCATGTGTCTCCGGGAACGATGCTCCAAATACCACTGGGTTGCAACAGTGTGTGTGTGTGTGTGTACAATTGAGAGGCCTATGTTTGAAAGATGCTGAGTGTGGCCCAATATCTTTTCTTACCTACCCCTCCCCTTCCCATACTTCACTCAATAAAGTGCTTGGCTGCTCTTTCCATTCCGGCCTACGCGTCGATCAATTCCCAGAAACGCGCATGGCGGCCAAAACCCCAGCTGCCCTGTGGGCTCAATACCTGGCACAGAAGCACTCTGTCATCGCCTGGTGTTTCTACCAACACGCTGGACCTGTGGACACCCAGGTCTTTAACAAGCGGCTCAGGAAGCCCCTGACCTGAGCCTCACCTCATGACGGGTCAGATCCCTATTAGATTTTGATCAAATACACTGCTTAGTCTTTGGGGTAAACGCATGACAGCGTTTCACTGCTCCTTATACCCCCCGGTCTAAGGCCATAGTCTGAAACACAGTGGCGACCGATGTGGAAAGCTTTCATGACGCTTTCTCTTCCCCTGAAGACGTAAGTATCCTTGGTTTCTAATAGAAGCAGCCTGTACACAATTCCGTTTCGCCCCTCCCTAAAAGTTATAAAGAAGACAAAGCGTTGTCTACGCATTAATAGATATGAACTGTCAAGGGCCTGTAAACCTTTCCGAACTCATACAGATTTACAGGCTTTGTGACTAGACTTTGGATTTG
The DNA here is from genome assembly GCA_036571765.1 of Plecoglossus altivelis. NCBI lineage: Eukaryota > Metazoa > Chordata > Actinopteri > Osmeriformes > Plecoglossidae > Plecoglossus > Plecoglossus altivelis. The sequence goes on along the minus strand of BROE01000006.1, from coordinate 5,745,607 downwards.
TTGTGTTATCTGTTTCTCTTTTCCCCTACTGATGTCATAGCTTTAACGCAACTGTAATGCTACACAATGAGCTTAGTTACGTTGGGATTCATCGACCTTCTGTTGTGTCAGTGTTTGTCACTCCAACTGAAGTTGCTGTCTTTGATGACATCACTCATCCTGCTTGTTATTTCCCGAACGCCGCGGGACACCAACGATCCTCAGGTGAGAGTAGCAGGTTTAGAACATCTCCACCACCCCCACCCCCTCATCAGCCACCCCTTTCCCCTCACGAGACACCCCCTCGCTCATCTTATTCAGCCTTTGATTCATTTGAACTATCACTTCCAAAGAGCGGTAGATAGAGAGGGAGGGAGAGAGCATTTGTTCCCTTATCTTATCTTACCATGGCGAAGACCTAGGCACTACGGTCCTTACACATCGCAAAGCCCGCCCTCCCCCCGACTCCCCCAGTTACCAAGGTAACAGATATTAATTCAGCTTTCCATCGATTCAAAGTTATATTTATTCATCTTCCCTCTGTAAGCAGAGGCCTTGGCGGCCGACACCACGCTACTGGCCATATGGAAAGAAACCCAGAGAATATCGATCTTGCTGTGATGAGGGCCTGTCTGGATGAAAGCTCTGGCTGTGTATGAGAAAGTATCTCGGCCATGTCAGACAGTCTGCACTGGTCGGAGGGATGCTGTACGTAGAACAGAGGGTGCAGCCCTCATCCAGTGCAGCCCTGCGCTGTCAGTGGTTCTCATACAGTAACTCTGGCTTTGCTTGAGGGAAACGACATACACCACCTCATGCGCACACTTTTGTTATTGTTGCAATAATTCACAGTATTTGACTCAAATACACACATACAGTACACACCCGCCTCTTCTAATTTCATTATGTGTGCTCTGAGATCAGAATGTGAGCAGGCACCATGGTAACCAAACCAGCCAAGAAGAGAGGAGAGATTGTGTAGACTAGTCCTTTACACTGGCAGGCTGAAGGCTAGGAGAGAAGGCAGGAGGAGAGAGAAATGACGTCAGGACATGGAGGGAGAGAGAGAGAAAGAATTAGAAAACGAACAAGAGGGAAAGCAAGAGCAAAACAATGTTGCAGGTAACAGCAGAGGGGAACAGGGTGATTAATTGAATGTTGTGCTGAGGAGAAGAGAGAGTGAGGGGCAGAACGAGAAAATGAGAGAGAGAGAAAGGGGACACCTGTCGAGATCAACAGTTCCCTCACTTACCAAGGATAATTATTGTTATTCCAACAGGTTTCTCTGTTGCAGTTTTCTAATTTTTTCCATGCCCCGCCCCCTTCTTCGCCCCTCAGGCCCGTGCATGGCAGGCTTGGAGGTTCTTTGTTGACTCAATACCAGACGGAAAATATACCTGGTGGGGGTGGGGGGGAGAGGTTGTTTACTGCATACGTGTGTGTGTGGGTGTCTCCAGCCAAACACCTAGCTTTTTTTCTCGCCATCTCTTCATCCCTCCGTCCTTCCATTCCCCCCTTCAGTCTTGTGCTGCAGTGCATTGTCCTCCCAATAAGACCTCATCCCTGAGTGAAAGACAAAGAGGTCTGTCGTGATGCGGGTTGGCATTAGGGACTGAAATCCCCCTCTGGTTTCGAATGATATCACGTACAATGAGAGGAGGGCACCAACAACTCTGACAGGTTGTGACTTGGCCTTCCGTGGACCACCTGGGCTCCCCCCAAGCAGTGCCATGCCCATATGCCCTTGGCTGTGGTTCTGGAGAGCACCGCTGTCTCCAACGCGCCATCTGTGCCTGCGTATGAATCCCTGACCCTTTGCGCCAGCATCAGACCCGAGGGTTCGGACAGTGCAGCGGTGATCGTGGGGGTGTTTTTCTTCTGCATGGGTTTCAATGTGATCCTCTGTACAGCCCTTACCTCTCCTTCCTTTGTTGACTCGGTAATCTGTTGGAGAAAATGGAATTTAAGTAGCCTCCAGCCTTACACAACAGGCTTTGCGTTTCATGTACACAAAATGTGACTTCTCCTGCTGTAGAATTGAACGAGGCTACAGGTCTAGGATTAGTTTATGCCCCTGAAATTCTCTCCCTTAACAATTACTGTGCTACAATGGAATAGTGACCCCCAGATCAGCCTCTTAAGGGAAACAATTTCTCTCTCCCTCCTGCTAAACCACAGAGATTGTGTAATGACCATGGCTCAAAACATCACATGAGAGGTCCCCACTCAGCGGAGGGGTTTCAGATTGTCACCGGGAAACTCAGATGTCTCACTCTGTGACTCAGGTCTCTGACATTGTCATGATGAGGTAGAAGGAGAGAGAGAGATAGAGGAAGAGGGAGGGAGAGCAAAAGAGAGAGAGCAAGGGAGGAAGGGAGAAAGTCTCTTCAGGTACAGAGCGACACCTACTGGCCGGGTAGGGAGCTTTCAATGAGTCATGGAATTAGAGTAAGGCCTTTTTTCTCTTAAGAGGTTGATGTCCTCACAATTACATATGGAGCAGTAGTGTGAAAAATGCCTGCATTAAAAGTAATTTGAGTAAATATGTAATTGTACATATACATACGTACTATATACTGTACATATATATGTTCAGATACTGAGTATATATAAATGCCTTTCCAGTTAAAGTGTGTATATGTATAAAAATAACTACTGCTTTGATCTGCGGAAGGAAAAAATATTTAAGAATGACAGAACAATCATGGCACGCGAGCGGTTCTCTATCACGAGCACAGCTAAGTGTGTGCTTGCCAAAAGGCAAAACATCAAAGGTCACTTGAAGCTCAGCGATGAGATTTAAAGAGATCTATGTTTGCATTAAGTGCTTTAAGGTCAGACTTTAGCTCGGAGGGCTTACACAGGCTTGTGTCAAGCAGAAGACTCAAGGTTTAAGCTTATTGTGCCCCTGAACCGTCCTGTGCTATGCATATCTCTGTGCTGCCTCCGAAATGCTGACTGTCTGCTTGGCTAGGATAAAACTACAACAAAATGAGAAAGAAGGGGGGGGCCTGAAAGAGGAAATATCTGCTGTATATTCAGACTCACTGAAGAGTCACCTCTAGCAGAGGAGTGTGCTTGTGTGTACGTGTGTGTGTGTGCACGTGTGCGCGCGTGTGTGTGCGCGCGTGTGTGTGCACGTGTGTGTGTGCATGTGTGTGTGTCTGTCTGGGTGTTCTTGTGGGGGAGTTTGTGGGTGTAAACAAGAATATATTCTATTTGTAAGTCTGCATGAGGAGTGTGTTTGTGTGTGTGTGTGTGTGTGTATATATTAGGTAGAGAGTGGTTATTGAAGGGAAATGTGCCAGTGGGGCTTAAGTTTGTGACGTGAGAGGCTGAGGGAGTGAGCCCTTCCCCTCTTGCCAGGGGAGACAGACTGCAGTGTTGGCCGCTGTCAGTAAGAGTGGGAGCCATGTGCTCATACTCCCAGGGCAGCTTTCCTCACCCTGGCCCTGGAGAACTCAAGCCCAGGAGACAGAGCCCCAGCTGGGCCTGAATCAGCCAGCTCTGCCCCTGGCCACAGGCCGGCCTGGTGGATATGAGATAGACATGACTGGTCAGATCCGGAGGCCAGCAGCACAGTTGAAACCCAGAGCTCATATGAGGTAGTGATCCAAGAGTAAACACAAATAACTGCCATCTTTATGAACCCGACTCAACTATTTGGAGGGACAAGTCCTTAGGGCCACGAAGCAACACGCCCAGGACTCTTCTTAACAGAACAGCACACACACAGGCAAGGCAGGGCAACACCTGGACGTTTCCTGAGGGAATGGAAGCCAGATGAAGCGTATGTGTGTGAGGCATGGAGAAAGCACAGAGGGCTGTCCACCAATTACACCTTCCATCATCTTGTTGCTCTCAGGGATTTGGCAGGGAAGGGCATCAACACGGATGCTTGGATTTTCTTTGTGTAGGTGTTGTTCACATGATTGATGTTGTTGCTTAATAAACATTCTGTAATGAATGAACATGTGCCCATGTCTTTGTTGGCATTGACCATACAGCAGCACAAGTAGCACTGTGCGTCTTTACTGCATATTCCAAGCAACAGTCTACACCGATCTGATCAGGGACTTTCAATGGCATGTAGCAACATCTAGTGGAGAAAAGATGAACAAGTTACACAAATTCAAGCGTAACCCAAGAGGGAGAAAAAATACGGAAAAAATGAGAACCCTTCGTAACACAGTAAAGGGCTGTAACATCTAAATCTGCACGTTCTCTCATGGTAGCAAATGGGTCCGTGTGACATCATTTCACACACGACACATGAGCTAACTCCATGGCTCCTGTTGGAGCCTGGGGCTAAATGGATTGCTGAGGGTCATGCTGTGCACGACTCCTCAAGGCAGTCATGTGTCCAGTCTATCATGTGCTGCTCTGGAGGTGAGAGACACTCCACTGACAAAGTTCGTCCCAGTAGCCAGGGCCTTGAACCACATCATCCATGCTGCTCCCCCGAGCTCAGTACCAGACCTCAAACCCACCAGACCAACTGAACCCAGAGGTCTAATAGCTTTTCAAGCTGTGTTCCTGCAGGCATTCCTTCCCTGGGACGAGGCTTGGTTGGGTCTGAGCGGAGAAACAGAGAGAGGGGAGGAGGAACAAATAGAGATGGATGTGTAGGTCATCCCCTCGCTCGTGGGGGGGGGTGGTGGGGGGCGTGGGTATTGGAACGGCTCAGACTTGGCCCCTTCAGGAAAGGGAAATGGGAGCGCTTGTATGAATGCTTGTGTGTCTTTGTGTGTTCAGCTGACGACAATTGTGTAGGAGTGTTCAGAGACGTTCAGGTTCGTTCCAGTAGACAGCCATAAATCAATCCATCAAGCCCGATTCTCCCCTGGTGCGCCATGCTCCCTGTGTGGCGCTCGCGGACCAACATGACTCTCGCAGCCATGTTGACCCGCAGACCTGCAGGCCTACAGATGTGTACACCACATCTGCGTCTCCCATCAGAGAGACAAGCGCCTTTCTGCTGCCTCATGGGGGGCCCTCTCTCAGGTAGCTGTCACTGTCACTCAAACGCAGACACACATACACCCATCACACACGCGCACACACGCAATCTCCGCCACATCAACTCCTGGGCGCTCCTAGAAACACCTTGGCCCCTGCTCCTCTTATTTTCTCTTTCAGTCTCTCCCGCTTTCTCCTCTTTCCCTCTCCATCCTTCTTTTTCTCAGTCTCTCTATACAGTATCTATTTCTCACACACACGCAGCCACAATGGGATGCGCCCACTTACCCACCACTGGCTCTCCCCTCCGCTTGTCTCTATAACACACCCCAGATGTGATCCCAGACACTCCAGTCATTGTTGAGACTGCCCAAAGAACTTAATCGCTCATTCACAGGTTGTGATTTCTTCTGTTGCCAAAATGAGACCTCCGAGTTCAAAGCCCTTCGTTCAGATTTTCCTTCCCCTGGCAAGCCCCATGTCTCTTTTCCATAGCTGCTGCGCATTTAGCGAGTTAGCATCCCGGCGCCGCGCGCCAGCACAATATCCTGCCGCACGTGACGACTGATAGGAAGCAGCCTCAGTCAGTCAGGCTGTGTTACCGTGAGGAGGTGGCGCGGCTCAGAAAAGTATTTGGCGAGGAAAAAAGGTTGTCCGTATTCCTGCCCCTCACGGTAGATATACGGTCTCATTGTTTCATTGTGTAGGCTCAAACGCAAGACGGGTGCAGAATTGAATTCATTCCCCCAAGAGAAGCGCAAACAGCTCTGTTGTCAAAGAAAGCAAGAGGGATGTAAAACAGTTTAGATGGATCAGTTGTCCATTCTTGAGGCTCAGTCGTGGGGTTTGAATTGCACGTGGGGATGAAGAACAGAAACTCGAAACTGAACTCTTGCCTTTGTGCCCTGGAGCAAGGCACTATTATTTATACACTAACAATTATACCTTGTTCGTTATACTTTCCTACCTTATTTCGACCAGGTCATTCAGACAAGCATGCCTAAACAGATGCTCCTATTCTTTCATTTATTTCTGTCAAATCTTCTGCTGGAAAGTCTATCATGTATAAGCTTTGCGGCACAGTTATCCCGATAGCTCAGAGGCTTTTTGTGTGAGAATTGAACCCATCTGCACTAAGTCCTCACAAAGTCCACAAACCCACTGAAATGGCCATGAAGGATCGGGCCATAACGACCTGTTAGCGTGAGGAGCTGGACTGTGAAAAGTGTGTGTGAGTGCGTGGGTGTGTGAGTGCGTGTGTGTGTGTGTGTGTGCATGCGAGTGTGTGTGTGCGCGCGTGTGCGTGTGTGTGTGTGTGCGTGCGAGTGTGTGTGTCAGCCTGTGAGATGTGAGATCCCAGGCTGGAGAGTGTGAGAAAGGGTCTTAGTCTCCCTGGTCTTCTGCATGATCGAATAAGGGCAACCTGATCCTGCGGATGCTTGGGAATGACTGCAGACAAGCCAGGCGAGCCTAGCCTGGTCCAGAACAGATCAGAAGCATGAACACAGTCAGCTCTCTGACTGGAATGGTAGAAAAGTGCTTGGAAATGCAAGAACAGGATGAGAACAACAGAATGGATGACCTCTGACCTCATGTATAGTAGCATCAAAATGATTCGAACCCTTCTTTCATGAGATGGCTTGTCCCATGTTGCGCATTGGAATGCAAGTGTGAGTTATGCACGCGTGTATGTGTGTACGTACATGTGCGTGCATGCAGCTTGTGAGCTCCAAAAAATGGCAGTACCGTTTATACATATAGCCCTGGGGTCATCACAGGTGAACATAATGCAATGTAAATCAGACAGGATGATGAAAACAGTTCATCTGATGAAGTCAGAAGAGCTACTGCTCAGCCATTCTCCCCCTGTACAGCTTTGTTCCCCGGGTCCCATAATGCTCTGACTCACAAGTGTTGGCACACGTTGAGAAGCACTCTTCACATTTCAAACTTTTATGCTAATTGAAGTCTTCTGAGCCATCATTAGTCCCATTAGCATCTTTCAGTAGCGTATGGGAATCTCAATCTCATTTTGCAGGCATGTTATGGCCCCAGGCAAGCGCTGTTCAGTCAGGCAGCTGTCTCTGCCTGTTTGTTTAAACGCTCCACACGCACGGTATCGATGCAAGCGCACTCTACAAGTACAATCAAAAGCGTATCAGTGTTAACTGTCTTTATGCATTTTTCAAAACAGACTACACTTGAGAGGATCACGTAAAGACTTGACTCAAACTGCACTGAAAAAGTATCAATGGGAAAAGTTTGCAAAGTCTGAAGTTCATCAAAAACATCAAAGTCCTTCAGTGTGTTTGGTTTTTGCGGACAGCGGTTGTGCCAGGACAAGTTGTGAGCGCACATATAAACAAAACTTGGTGCAAGCATACCCTGAATAGCTGAAATACATTCAACACATGGAATCCAATTGAATTCCTGCACAATACTTGGTGACAGCAATGGATTCATAAATTGTTAGAATAGCCTTGAGTAAAGCCTTTCCCAAACATTTTCCCCGGTGTTATTTAGGTCCACAGAGCATCAGATGGATATAAACACTGGTGATACAATTGGTAAAAATGCCTTTGTTCCTCGTGTCAGTTAGAGAAGTCTTCTATAACCACAATAGATGTTCACCGATCCAGATCCTCAGTTCAAAGGATTACGGCTCACTGAAAATTTTGTCCTGAACAAAATTGAGGTTTATCAAAGTGGATTTGGCTGTTTATGTTGGGATGTCCTGGGAAGATAGTGAGCATTCTCCATGCTACAGCTGTTTAATCTCTATAAAGGACACACCACCGTGTCGTTTGTGGACTCAAAGGGGGAAAAGTATGAAACAGATGGCTTCCATTTCACTGGCTTCCTGTAGTTGTTCTGTAAATGATATTTCAGAGGCTTGTGTGATGGTGGTTTTTGCAATTCTTTCTGCAACTTTGAAAGACCAAATACCACTTTCAACTGCTGTGACACCATCTTTGTCTAAAGGTTGGCAGAATGTTTCAGAATTATTTTTGTATATTTGTGTTCAACTTTTCTTGGCAACACTTACATGAAGGTTATACTGACTACTGACTGCATTGCAAATACAAAGTTGTTGCTAATGCGATGTAGTTACAAGATTAGTGTTGCCATTTTTTGTTTGGCAGAAAAGAAGCTACAACACATAGTTTATCAGAGAGAAAACACAGAACAAGCCAATGCAAAAACAAGACTTTTATCCTCGGTGGAAACATGACTACCAAATGACGATAGCACACACTCCAAGATCAGAAAAACATCCAGGATGATAATACTTGAGCTAGGTCCGGAGGGAGCCCCACTTCAATCCCTTCCAAATCCTGTACGACAAGATACGGTGGTATGCAGAAGGAAGGGCCCGCCTAACACCAGCCAACAGTTCACAGTTTTTGACTGCATGAGAACAACAAAGAAATATAGAGGTCTATTCACAAGCCTTGTGGGCCTGGATGAAAGAATGGGGTAGGACATAAAATCCAGTTTTATCATCATTTCACAAGCATATTATATTGCCGAGGAGATTTTCAGTGCCCTCAGTTTTGTAACCGGAACCAGGTCACCTATGCCTGGAAGTTTCCACTGCTGAGACCAAAAATGCAGGTGCGATACAAATGACCACACCTGCCCAGTTAAAACCATAACAAGCTGTCATCCAAACTTGCTTGTTTCAGACAGATTGCCATGACAATTGGACTAGATATCCTCCAACAAACTATGGCTTCACAGCGTCGCTCGTCTCAACAGTAGCCAGAGATGAGGCTAGCGTGAGCATGGTGCCACAGTGCGTGCTGATGGAGACAGTATTGCATTACCCGGCGGTGGGACCGGAGCCAGCTCTACCATATGGAGACATGGCTGAGAAGCTGCGGGGTGAAGGGAGGGAAGCCAGGGAGGCATTTCACACATATGACATGAAGCTTGTACAAGCTGCTGCCGGCAGGAGCCTATGTTGGCTTGTTGGGATGCGGTAGATGCAATGGGCTTTAGCTAACATGTGTTTGCTAAGATACAGGGAGGTTAACAACACCTGATGTAATACATATGTTTACAGTAGGTATTGAACCCCAACCGTTTTTTATACAGCATCAAATACCAAGGGCTCGGCTTCTTAATCTGGGTACGCCATGATACAATGGAAACAGGATACAGGAACTATATTCTCATGTACAAAAAAAAGGTTATATTAAGCGAAAGACAATATACCACAAGAAGCTGAGGTTGAGTTTATAGGAAGGTCAGGACTTCACATAATCAAATCTAGTGTTGCTACTGTATGAAGATAAGCCAGACTGCTCCCTGGGGCTGTGAAACACATACTCTGGAACCAAGATATCAGCATCTTAGAGATGTACTGATTCAACAAAATTCTAAAGCTCTTCTCTTTTCTGTGCAGTGTAATAAACACAGTATTGGCTTTCAAGCTTGGTAAACGTGCAGATGAATAGCAGTGCATTCTATCTACCCTCTTAGCTCATATCAAGCTCACTCCATGGAACCCACGGCTGTACAGTCAGTCCCACATCAATATACATGTGCAAGAATGCATCCAACCATCGGGCCAGACGTCTCTCCACCCCGAAGCCTCGTATGGTATTAATTATTGATCCAGAGTGCAGTGCACATATCAGGCCCCCTGCTGTTGATTGATTTACTGAGATGCCTCATCGTTGCTTGAAAGGAAGCCTCTCTCTAGGGAGAACGCTGATGTGATGGATATCCCATCGTTGCTCTGCTTTATGTTCACAATAATCCAGTCCTGTTCTTGTGCAATATCTATTGTTTTCTGTTACATATCACGGATGGCCAATAAGAGCCATTCTAAAAGTGATAATGTGATAGAGATAGTGAAAGATAAGTTAGGGTTTATCTTCCTCCCCTCTGTCTTTCGCTCTTTTTCTTACTCTGTCTGCACTCCTACACACAGAGAGAAAGAGGAAATAGAAAATGGAGAAAGGAAGAGATGGCAGGGAACCTGCAGGCTCTGAGGCTCCTCTGTAAAGGCATCCTCTACCAGCTCTGGGAGTCTGTGAAGACTAGCTAGGCCAGACAGCGGCCTCTCAGCAGGTGAGAGCTATTATAGACAGACACTATTAAATCTCTTTACAGCTCTGCCCTGCCTGTTTGTCTAGCTGCTGCCCTGCCTGCCTGTTTGTCTGCAGGCCTGCCTGCTACCTGACTGTTTGCCTGCCTGCTTGCCTGAATGTTTGCCTGCTGGCCATCTTGTTTGTCTGTTTCCCTGCCTTCCTGACTGTTTGTCTGCCTGCCTGTCTGCCCTCCTGCTCGCCTGCCCTCCTGCCCACCTTCATCTGGGGGTGATGAGTGAAAAAGCTACGGGGAAACACCTGCTAGCGTGATCTCCCCCAGTCTGCTGGAAGAGCATTAGCACTCTGTACAAGGAAATGAAAGACATCCAGGGGTCTTTCCCCTAACATGTACTGTAAGCATTCAAACATATCCAAATACAGTCTATTCTCAAAACATAGGCCTCGGGGGAGATTGTGTTCGGTTGTTTTCTGTTGTTGATCCTGTTGTTAATTGTGGTATTTGAGTGTTTAAGAACAAAAGGCTGTGGCTGCCTGTTCGTGCTGAGAAAAGACATCTGCAGTCCTTCTTGCCTTTTTCCAACTCAATAAAAGTATAGGAGTCTAAATCACGACAGAGTGTGTCAGGGCTGTGCCGATGATGGATTGTTCCTCTCCTATAAAGCTAGTCCGTGTTACAGAACTTGGCTGACTGACCGCCAACACACATGGACCTGAACACTGGCACGCACACAAATATGCACACAGGCACAATCACATGTACAAATATACACTGAAAACAAATAACAACTGCACAAGTAAAAGCAATTCATACATAATAAAACAATAATATACTATGCAATAATATCATGTCATGTAATAATACAAGCTTGACAGACGCTGAGCAGTCTTGGACAGTATATCTCCTGTTCCCATCTCTTCTCCAGATCCCCCCCAGCTGCCTGGGCTTATCCTCCCAGGGATGACTAGCCATCTCTGGGCTTGGCCTGGCTCCACAGCTGGGTTGGGCTGTGGAAGGTGGGGAGCTAAGCCCTGGGAGACTGAAAGATGGAAGGGGGGTGACGACAGATGCGCAGACTGACAGAAAGAAAAAAAGGCAGATAGAAAGAGAGACTTTGTGGCTTGTCTGCAGCAGGGCCCATTTCCATGATCCTGTTACTGACAGAGCTATGGGTAGATGGAGAGTTGATCTGTGTTGCTGTAATTGGGGTGAGGGGAAACCAAAAGGAGAGAGAAAACATGAAGTTTGAAGTTAGTAGTTGGGCAGGGAGACTGTCAAGACACAAAAGATGCATTCCTGGAGTCCATCATTTCATTTTTTCTGTCATCTCTACGTTTGCATAGTGTATGAGTCATTTCACTCCTTGAACTCTGTTTCGTGAAATAAAGAAACTTAATACAGGACGGTAATACAAATGAACCTTCTCTGAGGAGACAGATATCTGACAAAGAGCCATGTCATTGGATCCAAAAGATTGGTCAAGGACGTTGTGGAAGGGAACAATCACAGAGATTATCCTTCAGCCAGACTGGTAAATGCCCCCAAATTTTAAACAAGGATAAATAACCTATCCGAGGTAAGCAGCTTACCAAAGAATGAGCTCTTTCTGGCTCCTTCTGAAAGATAACAAGACCAAAACACAGAGTGCAAGGCTGAATAACAAGCCAATGTTTGGAACTATTCCCTTCTCTTCTTCTCTTGTCTTACTTGTGAGTAGAGAAGGAGAGGAGACATCACTCAGACAGGAAGGAAGATGGAAGCGAAGGCAAGTTGGGAGAAAAGTCATTTAGATCCCAGTCAGACAGGGAACTCATCATGATTCTGGACACTGTAATTTTAAGTGCAATTTGCTAAATCTGCTAAGTGTGTGATTGGTTAAAACGGGATAAATGTGTGATTGGTTAAATCTGGGTAAGTGTGTGATTGGTTAAACTCTTACAATGTAAGGGAGGCTATCCAATCATCCTGACCCTAATTTGTTCATTATACATAGCACTCTTCTTAGCAGCGGATGGGAGAGCTTTCAAGGCTAAGCAAGTGGGTTGCTGTGCATCACTCTGATACATTCCACTAATCCCTAATGGACATGGAGAAAGGAGAGATGTTTTATTCTCTACTCTGGGGAACAAGCGAAGATCATCAGTAAGCAGGCCTCACGATAACAAGCAACTAGCAAGCACTGGAATGGTCATCAATTGAAATATTGAGTGTGTGTTCAACAGCTTGACAGACATTGAGGAACGATGGATTTCACATGTCCAACCTTGAGCGAAGGAAGAAACCGACATTTTTTATGACCTTTCTAATGCTTTACAATGGTCTTTCCAAGTCCTTTTGAGTGTGGGTGAAAAATGATACAAGCTGGCACTTCAGAAAAAGGGTGGAGCATCAGTTTCTGTTGTAAACTGCAGGCTGTATAAAACTGCGGATGTTTTCACCCTACGAAATGGAACACAAGGTCTAATCCATAGTATCTTGGCTTGAAAGCAACCCAGTAGAGCAGGGGAGCATCTTAAGGCTTGTTGTATAAAAGTGTTTGTGTGTGCTCATCTCTGTGTGTGTGTGTGTGTGTGTGTGTGTGTGCACACGTGCGCGCATGTGTGCATCCTTGCGTGCGTGCGTCTGGTGCGTGCAGCATCAGATCTGTTCTTGAGTACTGGTGCTGAAAGCATGGCTCGGTCTCCCAGTGACAGGAGCCTCCTCATGCTGGGATAATGAGCTGTGAGACAGAGATGCCTTGTCCCTGGAGCATGGAGGAAAATGAGAGAGGGTGAAAGAGAAAGACAAGCCTCGTCTCCAGACTATGAAGATGAGAGACCCGGGGAGGGAGAGAAACAGGCATAGTGTTCTCGGGAGAGCAGCATGGAAAGTGACGAGGGAGAGCGCAGGAGGGGTGGCAGCGTGCGGAAGAGAGAGAAAGGCAATGAGTGTAAATTAAAATGGGAAAAGGATGGAATTAAGACAGAGAGAGGGGGACGGTGAGTAATGCAGCAGATGTACAGAATCCTCACTTCTGAATCGGAGCCTGTCTCCGGCCTTTTCACCTCCTACCCACCTGTGAGATAACACGCAAATGACATATTTCTGCTCGTCTCCGGTATCCAGGGCAGCACATAGCAGATCTCCTGTCAGCTGCCTAGCATAAGCGTTCTCTGGTCTCTCTCATTCATGTAGATGGAGCAGGAATAACAAATTGTGATTCTATGGAACCAAGCTCAGAAAAGAGAGGAGGATGGAGAGATCCTTACACACCATGGTCATGTTTTGAGTTTGTCTCAATGAGCAAGGCTTGCAGACGGATGTCTAGACTTATTGTTTCTAAGTACAATGCTGAAAAAGCATAAATCATACATTTGGACTTTTCTTTCAATCATCTGAGTCTAGCTAGTCCCTCAAATACAAGGTCTGTCAACTGAAACTGTGACCAAAACTCAGTAAATTGTAAATTACCGTGAGACCAAAGGCAAAAGACCTGCAGGGATGCAATTCGGAGCAGAACGTTTGTGTCATTGTGTCAACTCAATACTCAAAATTGCCGAAAATAAATGAAAATAGAAAACAATTACAAGTTGATGAGTTAGATGGCTTAAAGCTTCCCTGGCTTGTGCATGCATAGCTAAAGTTATTTCGTTTCTTCCATAGTTTGAAATTCCTTCTACCATCACCCGTGCGGCTGTCTCACACTTCGAGCTACGAGGCGAGTCAAGCAGCAACCAGCAGAGATATCTCGTCAACAGAGAAGGCAGAGAAATTGGCTGTTTAGCTATTTATTCACTTTCCAAGGTTCCTCAAGGTCTGTCTGTGGCAGTGTCTTATTGTCTTAGCCTGAGGCATCATCAGCCCTGCTCCAAAACATAGAAATCTGTTTTATAGGTAAAGACAGCCAAATTAATTTAACAGATGCAGCTGAGACATGGCCAGAATGATGAGTGGACAAATCGTATACTCTGCCGCCCCCCCTCTCCCCCCTCCCCCCGCCCCCTCGCCCCCCCAACCCCCACCACCCTCCCACACACAAACACACGCATACAAATACACATGCAACTATCTGCGAATATCATAGATAACCAAAAGGGGCATATACACACAGTATATACACACTTGACTACTCAAACACTGCAGACAAAAAGCACCAGAGGCGAGACACGGCCAGGAGAACAACAGGGAAGATATTTGGGTCGATGAGCAAAGCTGCTCTGCGGATGGCTGATGAAAACTTGACGCTACTAACAAGCGGCTGGTAATTGGTCTGAGGGTAGGGCAAAGGGTGGGAAGGAGAGAAAATAGGTGTGGCGGGCTTGTGTGTACCTGTGGGGAGGGTCTATTCCTCGGGAATTCAATAAGGTCCAGTCTCTAGGAGGACTGGTGAGGGAACACATCAGAGGTGAACAGATCATTTGGCAGATGAGTTACACTCCCGCTATTGAATTGTACACCAAAGATGGCCTTGAAATTGTTTTCCGTCTTACTCGTTTCATTCATTAGATGCCCGCATGTTAGGTTTGAGAATGAGAAACGGAAGGTCAGAAAGTCGACACGAGAAAAGAAAAGAAAGACAGAGATGAAAATCTACAGAGAAAAAGAGGGATACACCCAAAGAGGGAGGAGGAGGAGGAGGAGGTATGAGGTGTTTATGCAGAAGACAGTGAGAGGTAGAAAGAGTGAGAGAAGGCAGGGAATTGAGAGGGAGAAGGGCCAGTGAGCAGCATTCCTCTCCTGTACAGTGGGGTTCTTAGGGAAAGAGAGAGAGAGAGGGGATAGAGAGAGAGGATAGAGAGAGAGAAAGAGAGAGGATAGAGAGAAGAGAAGAGTGGAGAAAGTGGAGAAAGGCAAAAAGGAGAGAAGTTGATCTGTAATCCAGATGTTGGGAATGCTGGGAGGGATAAGTGTACCAAAGATTGCGTCCCACCTAGCTTACGCACAAATACATTCACACACTCCTCTCTTCCCCTACTCCTGACAAGAGACTGACAAGCTGTATTGCAGAGGGAAACAACAGAAGCACCTCGATACGCACTGGATTATTTCACTGCTTGTTCCTTTCAAAGTATTTGGACTTGGCCAAATTCATTCTGAATATTGACAGATGTCATTTTTTGGAGAACTTTTCAGGTAGGTCTCTCAAGGCAAGATGGTGAATGCAGTTATACTAAAATGTTCTTGTTTTAATCTTTGCAGTTTGTTTAATTCTTTTTATAAACAATTCTTAATGAATATTTAAACATCCATAATGTTGTTAAATTGTTTAAATGATTCTGAGGAGTCTTGTAGTTAGCTACGTAAAATATGCAACAGCATCATGGCACAATATGAAGAAAATCTATAACTCTTGTGCATAAAATCATTTCTATTTTACTGTGGTTTGTTATGAAGTGATTGATAGGTGCTTGGGATGTCCATAAACATTAATCATTACAGTGGAAACAGACCTTGTCCACGGGACAAAAAAGACCACTTACATTTTACAGCCAGTCACGTGAAATTTACGATTTCTCTAAAACCAAACCTCCTAAACCACAACTTCAAAGTCCAGAATGGCTTCAATTTGATCCAAACGCACATAAAAGATGTATTGACTGTGCCCTGTTCAACGCATTTCACATGGGAAGTCTTCTTATGGGGTTTGTGTTGTCTCGACTCGGACGCCTGCAGAACATCTGATTTTGGTATGAGTGAACTGTATATAGGTCGTTCCGATTTTTGACAGTTCCTGGTGATTTGTAGCTAAGGGAAAGCCCCTCTCATGAGGTCTGACATGAATACTTGTTAAACCAATCAAGACGGAGAGGGACGGTTTCTTTGACTACACACTCACCTGTTTTGAACCCTTCAGAGTCCAACGAGAATTCTCTGAGTACACTTTGGTTCATAACACACCGCACTCACACACGCATTTAAAGTGGTTCTAGTTCGCTCGCACAAGCACGTACAAAACAGTTATTTCGCAAAGCTAATCAACATTTTAATAAGCTTCCTGTTGGAGCATGTAGTGGAGATGGTAATGAAAGTACACTAAATCTCCATACTGAAACAAAAACATTTGAAAGATCACTTGATATGCAGAACTTAGGGATCCTAGTGAGAACAACTGTATGTTCAGAGAACGTCCAAAGTACATGATGCAGTACACTTACACAAACAGCCCCTAAACATACCCAGGCCGAATAGGGAACTAATTGTTTACATACCATCAACTTGCATTGTGTCAAAGCCCATGTGGGCTCTAAGGGGGCCAGTTTAAGGGCTGGTAGCACTGGTTGGCAATGCTGCTGGCTTTTCTTCACTCAGAGCCAGGGTCTAATTCAACAAGCAGCTGGGGTGAGCAGGAAAGGGTAGTTGATGTGTGTGTGTGTGTGTGTGCATGCGTGTGCGTGGGTGTGCGCGCACGAGTGTATGCGCGTTTACGCGTGTATGCACGCATGCATGTGTGCGCGCGTGTGTGTGTATGTGTGTGTGAGTGTGTGTGTGTATATGGGGGTGTGGGTGGGTGCGTGCGTGCGTGCGTGGGTGGGTGGGTGTGTAGGTGTATGTGTGTGCGTGTGTATGTGGGTGCTTGCGTGGGTGTGTAGGTTTATGCGTGTGCATGTGTATGTGGGAGTGTGGGTGCGTGCGTGGGTGTGTGGGCGTATGTGTGTGCGTGTGTATGTGGGAGTGTGGGTGCGTGCGTGGGTGTGTGGGCGTATGTGTGTGCGTGTGTATGTGGGAGTGTGGGTGCGTGCGTGTGCGTATGAGACAGGAAGAGAGGAAGTGAACAGGCTTATTTTGGCCCCGGCCTAGGTCATTATCCCTGGTCATTATCATGCTAACGACAGACTGATAATTCATGGTATCCTGGTTGTTCTCCCTCTAAACAGACACAGGCACACATGTGCATCTATTAACCTTTTACCATCAAGATCAAATATTTTGCTCTGCCTAAGGTCCCCAATACTTCCAAGCATTATCCTATGAGTCAGTTGGGAGACTTGTAAAAGTCAGAAAAAAGCTTTCATTGTTTTTGGTTTTGTCTTACAATCCCAAATGTCATCACTATGAGTTTCCAAAGGTATCATAACACAAGCATTTTACAACAAGCCAAACCACTGAGCTAGCAAAAATGCTTACTTGTTTTATTTGCCCTGCAGGTGAATTTTCTGGCACTGGAGAGGTACTGAAGTTGTCATCAGTTTCATTCTCCGAAGAACTCTTTTTTTTCAAGGATAATTGAGGTCTTCAGTATGTACTAGCACAGACTTGTGCACAAATTCATTGCTGTGCATTTTGTAAAATGCTAATACCGGCATGTACGTGCGGTAATTATATTCTGCGAATTTGAATTGTGTGTACGTGTGTACGTGTGTTTGCAGGTAGTGGTGATGGCGTGACAAGGCCCATCATGGCTGTTGAGGGTGTCCTGGTTTCCAAGCTTCGGGCAGCCTGGCTCTTACTGCTCCTCTCCCTGCTCTCCTCCTTGGTCTCCCCCCCGGCCCAGGCCCAGGCCCTGCCCTCCTGCCCCAAGAGATGCAGCTGCCCCGGCCAAAAGGAGGTTCATTGCACCTTCCGCCACCTCACCACCCCACCGCGCAACTTGCCCAAGGACACCGAAAGAGTGAACTTGGGGTATGGGAGCAATTAACAAATGACTGAATATTCAGGGCTGGAATTTCTACCAGTGCCTTCAAACTACGAGACTTCTGAAACAAAGTCTGGGCGCCATAGCTAGTAGATTGTCTCAAAAGAGGTTACTTAATACATGTGGTGAAATGTGACGGAATGTGGTGAAATGTGGAGTGGGTGACTATACAGTACCTATGTGACTGAACAAAACTGGACCTAGAATCTCTACATTGGTTGATCTGAAGTCCAGACATCAACAGACGTAGAGCTCATCCACTTTCTCAAAGTCTAAGTTAAAATATCACATGTAGGTTATTTGCTTACTTGGGGCAACAGGAGGATAACTTGGGGAGCAGAAAACAACAGGAGGTTTGGCACTGAGGTAGTGAATTTATGAAGTTCTTTGGCTCTCTGAAGCTCACTAATAACAACCTACTTCAATTGGCTAAGGAATGTTCTTGTACTGAAGCTAAACAATACATGACCTTGAAAAGGTTCATGCGGTATATGAAGCTGGATCAGCGCCGATATTATAAAAATAAATGGTGTGCAATAGTGGTTGATGCAGAGTGTAGTGTACTTTAAGCTGCCAAAATGTTTACACATGGGAGGTTCTGCTGTTGGAACGGGGCACACCAGTGAGGTCTATTATAAATACCTTGAGCCTACAGAATGGAGTACATTATCTTTTCAATGTCTAGGGAATTTGAATTCTTTGAGCTCACAACTTGGTTTATATTTCATACATCTTTTACTCGTGGGATAGGAATAGCTTAAAGGTAGAGTATTTGACTGCAGATCAAAAAACTGCTGCTTCAAATTCCCATCTGTAAATTGCTTTGGATGAAATCATCAAAAATCCATTTTAAGGTGGGATGTTGTGAAAGAAATATCAAATAACCTTTTGGTTAACATGGGTAACATAGAAAAGCTATTTTCCCCCACTTTTTGGAACACCATCTGGTGACTTCTGATTATTCAAACAGATTAAAGGGGATTTTAGAGAACACTAATTAAATGAAGTTGATGGCAACATAATCTTTGGGTTTATGCACATAAAAACAATACGGAGGGTGTTTGAGATCCTTCGAAACTTGATGAGACTTGTTTCAACATGTTTTACTTGTGTTTATGTTTACACCTCGTTACTAACAGTGTGCTTCCTGTGTGTAGCTATAACAGCTTGCAGGCACTGGATGGGTCAGAGTTCACACACCTTCACCAGCTGGAGATGCTCATGCTTCATGGCAATGACATCACGACCGTGTCGCAAGGAGCATTTTACAGTCTTCGGTCGTTGCAGGTCAGACCTCTTTTGACCTTGGCTGTTTGTCATTAGAAGAAAACAATCTAACATGAAATACTGTCTCTATGTTGTACCTACAAATGCAAGAGAACGTATTCTTACCAATTAGTCATTCAGTGCAACGAGTTCAATCTCTCAGTCTTACGTTGCTGATCCAAATCTGTCAACATTAAAAGTTATTTTCTCAACTGAAGTATTTCTTTCACCCTCACAGATTCTGAAACTAAGCTATAACAAGCTAAAGAAGGTTGAGCCAGGCATGCTTGAGGGCCTGGTCAGCCTCATTCGCCTCCACCTGGACCACAACATCATCAGCTTCATCGAGCCCTACTCCTTCACAGGCCTCAGCTCCCTGAAGCTGCTTCAGCTGGAGGGAAACCAGCTGGCAGACCTCCACCCTCACACCTTTGTGACGCTCTCAATACTGGGCACCTTCTGGGGTTCTGGACTGCGGTAAGTAGCCAGGAATTTGGAACAGCAGTACAAGGGTTGTTGGTCCACATCCAAAGCACAATTTTATTTTGAAGAACCATTTTTCTACCAAGTTTCTGTGAGTTCCACCAACCAATAGTTCAAGGGTGACCGAGCATAACGTATAACTTCAACAAAAAAAATCGATCTTTCAAGCAGTTATGCACCGTAAAATGGGAAGTCATTTAAATAAAGTGTTTACTTTCCCAGACATCTCCACCTGTCAGACAACCGTTTGCAGTATCTCCAGGCTGCAGTGCTGCAGCCTATGACCAGGCTGGAGGTGCTCACCCTGCATGGAAACCCCTGGACCTGTGACTGCCAGCTGCACTGGCTTCTAGAGTGGAACTCCAAACACGAGGGTGAGGACTAATTCATTAGACTACAATTCATTTATCTTCAAGTAGCATCGCTGCACTTTTATTATTTTCCTTTTATTTGTCATGAATTTGTTTCATTGACATAGAGCACTTGGGTCCATTTAGTAAGGTCTGCAACACAGCATAAGTGAATAATTAATCACTGTGTTTTCAATAAACATGTATAATTAGGCCCATGTGAAGGGGCTCTTTGCATGTTCTCTGTTTATATTGTGTCACCATGTTTATGATCGTGTCCTCAACAGAAATGAAGAAAATGTCACGACAAGCTCGAATAATTATCTTATTTTTATGTACATAACATTAAACTTCTCTTGAACCTAATCAAATGAATAACTTTTTCAAAATTAGACTGTTTCTGTTTTCTTCTCTTTCTCCTAGGCGTTATCAAGTGTAAAAAGGAGCGTGAGTCAGGCTCCGGCGAGATATGTGCTACCTGCTTCTCTCCCCAGCCCCTCAACGGCACCCAGATCCTGGGCTTGGCCACTGAGAAGCTCCCCTGCTTGCGGCCCTCCATCGAGTCACCCCTTAAGCAGTGGGACAGTCCTGGGTGGAACGAGGACGACTCCGAGCCAGACCTTCCCTACACCCGTGACCTGGAACGACCCCTGGGCATGCTGACCATAATCCTGTCTGACAGCCACGGGAACACCGCCCATGTCCAGTGTGACGTCCAACGTCCCAGCGAGAGCAGTTCATTGTCGTGGGAACCCCTCCGCTCACCCGGAGAGGTGGCCGTCAATGTGACGCTCGTGAGCCTTCTCGAGTGTGAGATCGACAGGGACGCCTTGCAGAACCTGTGGAGGCTGGTGGCTTACTACTACGAGAGTCCTGCTATTTTAGAACGAGGCCCGCAGAGGGAAAACACCACACAAGCCACGTTCAAGTACTCTCAGGCAGTGAACGAGGACTCACCCTACTTCACTGACTTGAAGGGGCATCTAATGGCCAAACCTTCCTGGCTCCTTCAGCCTAGAATCACTCTCCAACTTAACAGACGACAGACCACAACTAAGAAGCTAGTGCTAGACTTCACTACTGTAATCTTCAAACAGGTCGGAGGTCGAGGGCAACAGGAAGAGGAGGATGGTGTGGATGATATCACTTCCTCTTGGGCACTGATACAGCGAGGGAGTGAAGGACGGATCCAGACCATCGTGGAGGGGTCAGAGGTCAATCTGGAGTGCAATGTCATTAGCTCTGCATCACCAACTGTGCAATGGATGCTCCCAGACCTCTCAATCTTGGAGGCATCAAATGCAGTCATGGCTTTGTCGGATAGAGGAGGGCTCGTGATCAGCAATGCCAGTGTTTCGGACGCCGGTTTGTACCACTGTCTGGTGCGCACTCAGGTGGGGGTGGACGTAGTTCCCGTCAGACTGACTGTCAAGGAGCGGCTCCTTAGCCCCAACTCTGTCAATGGGAAGAAGATGAGCATGAAGAGCGGAGAGTCCCTCTCCCTGCCCTGCTCTGTTACCTCCACCCTGCCCAGCCTCACCAACTGGTACCTGCCCAACCACCATGCCTTGCTGCCCTCCCAGCATACAGGGAGGGTGTCTGTGACCCCCAATGGCACCCTGCTGATCAAAAAGGTGGGTCACGAAGACGCAGGGGAATACAGCTGTGTGGCCTCGAACCTGTATGGGGTGGACATGCTCTCCCACCTGTTGGTTGTCATGGAGGACAGAGAGGAGGAAAAGACAGGTGTTGCAAACGCAGAGAGAGGAAAAGTCCTCCTGTTGGTAGAAGGGAAAGATGAGGAGGAGGAGGAGGATAGAGAGGGGTCTGGCTTCCAGGAAATCATACGCCATTTCACCACGCAGTCTCCCAAAAGGTTGGGCGGCGGACAGCAGAGGAATGCTGGAGGCGGTGTCCGCCCTGGTGGGAAAGGGAAAAGAGTAAAGGATAGTAAGAGGAAACCAAATAAATCTGTGAAGGAGCTAGACCCCAACCGTTGGGCTGAGATCCTTGCTAAAGCTAATGCCAAAGCTTCCACAGCACAGTCGACCGCACCGCCATTGACGGTGCCCTCAACCAAAACAACAACTAGGATTACCAGTGAAATGACTGTCACTACTCCTACAACTACTGCTGCTACTACAACTTCTGCTGCTACAACAACTTCTGCTGCTACTACAACTGGTCCTCCACCAGAAACAACCCCTGAAAAGAACATTATTGAAATAGATGATACAACAACTAACCCTCCCACTAAAAGTGAAAGTAAAGTGGTAACTGTCACTCAAACTCCAAACCTACCAATCATACGGACAAAGGACAAGCATGTGGGAGATGGGAGAACTGGCCCAAAAATTCCTCCTGGCTGGACAAACAGACGCAGGCCCCCCTACAGACGTGGGAGACCACAGCTGAGACCAGTCCATCCTTTAAAACCCTCGACACACAAGCCCCACACAATCCTCCCGCAACCTTCGACTGTAACCACAGCAACAACAACAACAAAGATGGAAGCAACATCAAAGGAGAACAACCAGAATCCAGATGAATCAGACCATTCTGAAAGAGTGGACAGTCATCAAAAGCCGGTGTCAACTTTATTCATTTACAATGATAAAGAGGAGGGCAATGATGACAGAGAACCGCTCAGTGCAACTACTGAACCCGATTCAATTAACGTAAAATCTACTTTGGGTAAGGAAAGTGGCACGCATACAAGGCAACATGTTTCCAGAACAAATATTATGCCCGCACCAGAACCACATATCAGATCAGACCCAATCAACAAGGTGTATATCATCGAGCAAGGCCGAGATAGTTCCATTGAGGAGGAGGTTATCAAGCAGATGGACAACAATAAGCAAACAACGCCACTGTTTGTCACAACAACGCCAACCCCTACTCTAAGTTATGAAATGAACTTCAAGCCCCCACCTACACATCATGCTGTTACAATGGCAACATCTGTCTTAAAAAACCTTGATCTGTCAGACAGCAAGGTACCAAAGGACCCAAAGACGTATATGGTAAACAAACCCGAGTCCCGCTCTCCAGCAAGACACCAGGAGGAGAACATCCCTCCAAAGACATCAATAACGTATGATAATCCTCCCAGGAAAGATTTAGAGAGACACTTCCACACATCTAGAGACAGAATAAAAGAGGTCGAAGAGACCTTTAAACCAATTACAGAGAGTGCTAAGTATGCCAAGCCCCTTCCGGTCCATCCCTGGATGCACCAGCACAACCAGAGGAAGGGCCAGACCCAACCTTCTCCCCGCTCCCCCTATCACATGCCAAAAAAGCCTTCCTTTCACTACCCTGGGGGGTCGCAGGTTCAGAAGGGTTCACTTCCTGTCACACACCGACCCCAGTCCATCCCCCATCTGTGGGGTCAGGGGTCATGGGTGACCAATCGACCGGAAATCACTGCCGAGACTGCCAAGCCCACGGCTTTTATCTCTGGTTCATCTGGTCCCCTCGCCAGCCCCCTCCTGACCCCTCAGACCCCCCTCATCAGTCAAACCCGAGACCTCATCCTGCTCTCAAAGCTTAGGAACAGATACAGGCAAGCTCAACTCGACCGCATTGCCCAACTGGGAAAGCGAGTCACACCCAGGCCCAGGGTGGTCCACCCTACCGCTACCCATCTATCCTGGCTTGCCCCTGCCACCACATTTCCCCCCCTCCCCAGGCTGCACCCTACAGCTAGCATCCTGCATGGCAGCCACTGGTACCACGGTCGGTGGAGCCCTCCTCAAAAGCAGGGAACCGCACTGCCGTTCCCAGGCCTGATGGGGAACGGTGCTAAACCAAGGATCACCACGGTGAACACCGTCAGTGTGTCTGCTCTGGCTGAAAGCGATGTGTTCCTGTCCTGTGAGGTGTCAGGTGACCCTGCTCCAGCCCTGTCCTGGACCAAAGTCTCCACAGGTACAGCAAACATAGTCTACAATGTCTGTAGTTCTTAGTAAATCTTATACCTGCTGCCCCCACACCCAAGTGAGAACATGTTGAGAACGTTGAGGTCTTATTATTTTATATCTTGTGCTCACAGCTAAAAATATCAGCCACGGCATAACTCTTAGTTTTCAGTCATGCATAAGTGTCACCCCCACGTGGATGATATATCCTTTGGACTTGGAAACACAAGACAAGACAGATTTGATGACATACACATTTATGTGAATATATGTCGTAAATGAAGACATTGAACTAAATCATCGTTTCTCTTTTCTCTTTTTTTTCTATTTCCTACTTTCTCTCTCATCAACAGGTGCTACAATCCCAGCAAACACCAAACATGGGCCGAGGTTTGAGGTCCTCAAGAATGGGACTTTTGTCATTAAAACTGTCCAGCTCCAGGACAGGGGCCAGTACCTTTGCACAGCGCAGAACAGATTTGGGTCCGACCGGATGGTTGTCACTCTGGCTGTATTGACCCAACCTCCCAGGATCCTCTCCACACCCTTGACAGAGGCATCTGTCTACCTGGGAAAGTCCATAAGTCTGGATTGCCTCGCCTCGGGAAAACCCCCCGCCCAGATCTCGTGGATCCTTCCCGATAGGACATTTGTGCGAGATGTTGGTACAAATATGAACAGGATGGGGGCTTTGCTCCTCCCTAACGGAACCCTGAAGATCCAATCAGCTGACTTTTCTAATAGAGGAGACTACAAGTGCATTGCCAGCAACGCTGCGGGAGCTGATACAGTCACCTATCACGTCCATGTAGCTGCCCTTCCCCCCACCATCACAGAGGGGGGAGCCGAGAGCATTACCATCCAGCCGGGGAAGAGTGTGTTTGTGCATTGCTCGGCAAAAGGAGAGCCAACGCCAGCACTGAAATGGACTCTTGCTGCTGGGGTGCACGTTAAGCCTTCCCAGTTCCTCGGCCGCCGGCTTTTTGTCTTCCCCAACGGAACGCTTTACATCCGGAACATCTTGCCAGTCGATGCCGGGAAGTACGAGTGTTCAGCCACCAACGTTGTGGGAGTGGCTAAAAGAACTTTAAACCTGGAGGTGAGGCAGGACCAACCTGACCTAAGGCAACCGCCTCTCTCTCCTTTCCCCTCACAAAGGCACGTGGTCTCACACCCCACCCAGCAGCACAAGGTCACGGCCATGTACGGGTCCACTGTCTACCTGCACTGCCCAGAGTCCACAAGCTCTCCCAGGGGCACAGTCTGGCAACTGCCATCAAGAACAATACTGGAACATCGCTACAGGTACAGAATACATTTCGTTTTTTAATTTGTTATTCAGGTGAAGTATGTCACTGATACCGTTTGAAACGAAGTGGTTATCAGACTGCTAATTTTGCATATTAATGCTCAACGATGCATGTGAGGGTTAAAAACGTCTCATTATCTACCCTTCAGATATAGCATTGGAGTTTCTGCCCATTTAATCTAATTAATTTCTCCTACAATGACTTTTGGTTATAAAATAATCAATGATCAACATTTTTATTCAAAGTCCCATTCCAAACTAATATATGCTCATTAATGTGATGGAAGCATCTCAGAAAACAACATGCTGCGCAAACTTGATTCGAGCCTAGCCTGCTTCACGTCAAGCGCTGGGGGTCCTATTGTCTGTAATCGAAACAAGTTTGGCACAGGTGGGGCTTACCTAGCTAGAGCTATGGGGCAAACCGTGGAAGCGTGGGCGGCAGGCGTGATGACCCGCGGATGATTGTACCAAAATGTATGAAAAAATTAATTTGATCCCAGCATGGCCTTCTTCACGTTGAACGCTGAGAGGCCTGTTATGAGTAATGGGAACAAGTTTGGTACAGATTTGGGCTGACCTAGCCGGAGTTACGGGGCAAACCGTAGGGGGCTGGGCGGCAGGTGCGTTGACCCACGAGTGGTTGTACCAAAAAGTATGTGATAATATAAACTTGATCCCAGCATGGCCTGCTTCGTGCCATGCACTGGGGGGCTCTGCTCTGAGTTATGGGAACAAGTTTGGTGAAGGCAGGGCTTGCCTAGCCAGAGTTTCAGGGCAAACCGTGGGAGGGTGGGCAGCAGGCACGATGACCCTTGGTGGTTGTAAGTTAATTTAGTTTTCAATCTTGTCATAAATAAATCAACCTTTCACAAATATGAACATAAATGAAGTAATTGAAAGTTACCTTCAACACATCTCTGCTTATGCTTCTGCTCTCCAACAGTCCTGAGAGACCAGTAAGGGCTTTTCCCAACGGAACCCTTCGGATCCTGCAACTGACAGAGGTGGATGGCGGCAGTTACCTGTGCATGTTCCAGCGGCCCAATGGGGAAGACATGGAGCTCTTCCAGGTGGAGGTCCTCATGACTCCACCCAGGATTGAGCACCTGGGCACTGCCCAGAAGAGGGTCACATACGGGGAGAACTTCCAGGTCGACTGCGTAGCCTCTGGCCTCCCCGACCCGGAGGTGACCTGGAGCCTACCAGATGGAACCGTGATCAACAATGCCCTCCAGTCAGATGACAGTGGCACGCGATCCCGCCGCTACGTCATCTTTGGGAATGGGACGCTGCTGCTTCAGCAGATGGGGAAAAAGGATGAAGGGGACTACACCTGTTATGCAAAGAACAAGCTGGGAGAGGACGAGAGGAAAGTTAGCGTCAAGGTAGGTCCAGAGGCTCCCAAAATCACCAAGACCCTGTCTTCACTCACTGCTAGACTGGGGGAGTCTGCCTCTCTGGCCTGCCCAGCAACTGGAGAGCCTCCTCCAAGCATCTTATGGCTCGCCCCCAACAATGCGGTCATATCCACCTACACTAGCGCGTATCTGATACTGGCTGATGGGACTCTGGTGATTAAAAAGGTGGCTGCAAAAGACCAAGGGAAATACACGTGTGTGGCACGAAATTCGATTGGAGAAGATGTGAAGAACATGAAACTGGAGATAGAAGCAAGAGTGCCTCATATCAACGAACAAGGTGGGAGGAGTAGCATGAAAATTCTGGCAGTTTCTTACCAGACAACCCTACTGGACTGTAGAGCCACTGGGAAACCGGAGCCACATCTCACATGGGCCACACCCTATGGCCTTTCCTTGCCCACCTCTTACATGGGTGGACGCTTCCAGGTTCACAAAAACGGCAGTCTGGAGTTGAGAGGGCTGAGGAAGAGTGATGAAGGGCGTTACGTCTGTCTAGCTAAGAACCAGTTTGGCGAGGCAAGCTTGTCTGTGGACCTGGAGGTGGCGTCGTTAGCAGAGAAGCCAAGCTTCCCAATGCCCAACATTGAGATCTTGCCCATCAAACAAGATGGAGGTGCTGTCATGCTGGAGTGCC
Organism: Plecoglossus altivelis; assembly: GCA_036571765.1. NCBI lineage: Eukaryota > Metazoa > Chordata > Actinopteri > Osmeriformes > Plecoglossidae > Plecoglossus > Plecoglossus altivelis. The sequence goes on along the minus strand of BROE01000006.1, from coordinate 5,718,610 downwards.
CGGCCCGTGGTAAACCAAACCCAGAGTTTGTTTGGGTCCTACCCAATGGCACAGCCATGTCGCCTGGTGCCCATTTCCAACGGTTCACCCATTACCTGCAAAACGGGACTCTACGGATCTCCCGGCCGGTGGCAACCGACAAAGGTGTCTACCGTTGCCTGGCTAAAAATGTGGCTGGACTCGCTGAGAAGCGTTATGCTCTAGAGGCAGGGAAAAAACCAATCATCCGTGGCACAACAGGGGGTATGAAGATCACTTATGGCCATAGTCTGAACCTACCTTGCACTGTGGATGCTTGGCCGCAGGCCGCCATTACATGGACCCTCCCAAATGGCCTGGTGCTTGACAAGACCCAGTCGATTGGGAGAGTGACGTTTTTGGCCAACGGTACGCTCCTTCTCAGAGAAATTGCCACTTTTGACAGAGGGACCTACGTCTGCAAAGCCACAAACACATTTGGCTCCTCCACATTGTCTTATCCTGTCGCAGTGATGGTGTATCCCCCACGAATAACTAGTGCCCCTGGTTCCATTACAAGAGTGAACAGGGGAACACCAGTGACTTTGAGCTGCGTGGCAGCGGGTATACCCAAACCCGATATTACCTGGACTCTGCCTGGGCGTACCACCTTGGTGCCCAACAACCGCTTTACTGCGCAGGGAGGCATCCACATGACGGAGGAGGGTAGTCTGGTCCTCCAGGACCCAGGACTTATGAACTCAGGGATTTACAAATGCAACGCTAAAAATGCTCTGGGAACGGACTTCAAAGCCACATATGTGCAGGTGATCTGAGTTAGTGGTGTTAAACCGTGAATGGTTTAACATTACTAACTTACATTCTCCAAGGATTACATCTCAATTTAATTCGAATTCTGGAGAGCAATGTAGGTCCACATTGTACTGCATTTACCAAGACATTTATGTCCATGTTCGAGGCAGAAAAGATTTTGACACGAACATCACAGAAGGTGTGAAAAGAAAATTCAGAAATTATTCACAAACATATCAACTCTCTGAACCCATATAAAGTGGTTCCAACAAACGTTTAGTGTGCCTTTCAGATATATTATTGTCTTTTTATTTATAAAGTTTGTAAATAAATAACTATATTCTGTTTTAAACTTTATGGAGCCGGTTTCCTTAACACTTATTATGCCAATGTCACTCCCTTTTCAGTGCCGACTGAATTGACAATGAACAGTAGACTTCTTTTCTTTCTTTCTTTTTGTCTGAGTATAATCATTAATCTGTATGTGTTTGTTTTTTTACATTTAGTCTGCTCATCTTACAGGTGCTTAGTGTCCCCTCACATTAGTCACACAATAAATGTGAATCCTTTCAGTGTGTGTATGCTCTCTGTAAACTGTGCAGATCTCAGTCTGGGACTTGGTTTGGGGTTTGATGCCGACTGCTCAGAACAAACAGGCCTTTGACAGTGAGAGCAGAGGAAAGCTTTGTGAGACACAAATGTTAGAATTGTTCACAAGTGCTAATCAAAATGGACACAGCAAGTAATTCTCCTCGGTTTTGAGGAGACATGAATTTGACATACAGTATTTATTATAATCAACCTGCATCACAAAAACTCCATAAAGACTTGCGGATTACCCCAATCAGCTTTGGAGAAATTGAGGTATTGGTTTGTTTTCTGAAGAAATAGGATGATTCCGGTCTTTATTATTTTTTATTAAAAACGTCACAAGAAACCTGTGCCAAAAATATTAGTTTATCCATATTTATTTATTTATTTATTTTTGTTGCTATTTATTATGACATTCTTACAAATAACTGCCTTATCTGTTATTCTTTTAGTTTAAAGCAGACTTCTGAAATATTGAGTAAGGCTGTTCTTTAGATAATCGACAATTCTTTCGGGAGAGTGCAGGCGACTCGTGAGGGAGTGGGTCGCTGTTATTGTTGCCCTGCCTCACCTTCCCCCATCCTCGAGATCAGTCGGTGTACACAACTGTATACATCATTTTAACGTAATATGGCAAATGAATCTCTTGAGAATGACAGAGCAACGGCTGCAACCGGAAACTCGAGGATTGCAAATCTCACATCATCTATGGATCTCAGCACATCGCTAGATTTAAGTGTTCAAACTAGAATATTCAAGATTATAGTAATCGGGGATTCAAATGTCGGCAAAACCTGTCTCACATTCCGCTTCACCGGGGGAAGCTTTCCTGAGAAGACAGAGGCGACGATCGGTGTGGATTTCAGGGAGAAAGCCGTCGAGATAGAGGGCGAAAAAATTAAGGTATGGAGAAAGATCGTGACAAGGCCAGTCTTTGTTTGCATTAAATTAGTCCTTTTTATATCGCTAGATCTATACTCTTTTGGTCTACGTAAGGAATAAAATCATAGACGATTCGATTTGATTATGTCATCTCGTTGGCAGTCATTAAGAAACAATGACTTGCAGTTATATCAATGACATTGCATTGCATATTATTGATCAAATGCAATCCTAACAAATCATCGACTTAACTGCCTCTTGCATCTGCCCGGATCAGTCTGCTGGTTCCTAGTACAATGAGTCTGCAACCTTTAAACGCCCCTGACTACCTACTTGACATATCTACAGTCAAAATAGTCATGCCGAGAGTACATATCCTAGTTAAGTTCATTACATTTTTATTGTTTGTTCCCCTATTTGTATTCACCCCCACCCCCCTCCCAGAATGAATCAGTCCACAAAGAGCAACCAACCATGTTACAATCCTGAAAGTATTGAGATGCTTTGACCCTTCTTAAAAGCTAAATCAATGTGGCATTCATGTCGAAATGTAAATGAACCTCTCTCTCTATCCACAAGGAAATAATATCATGAAGATACAGACATTCTCAATAAAAATAGCTGTGATTATATTTCTTTTATAATGTCAAGTTTGATACAGTAGCTGTAATGCCTGCTCGCATATAAGTCCAAGAGATCAACAAATGTCCAGAGAATATAGTGGGTTGGATTAGGTTGCTTTGAACTAAATCCATCAAATCACTGTGCATACTGTTATTTAGCAGTATCTGTAGGATACACAACTTAAACTTCTGAAAATGTATGGTAGCTAATGTCTTTGGTCATGGTTCCCTCTGCCCTCCGCCACCTCAGGTACAAGTGTGGGACACGGCAGGTCAGGAGCGCTTCAGAAAGAGCATGGTGGAACACTACTACCGCAACGTCCACGCTGTGGTCTTTGTTTACGACGTCACCAAGATGGCTTCCTTCCAGAACCTGAAGACCTGGATCCAGGAGTGCAACGGGCATCGGGTGTCATCGGCGGTGCCGCGCGTCTTGGTGGGCAACAAATGCGATCTGACAGAGCAGATCCAGGTGCCCTCCAACACAGCCCTCAAGTTCGCAGACGCCCACGGCATGCTGCTGTTTGAGACGTCGGCAAAAGACCCCAAGGAGAGCCAGAATGTGGACTCTATTTTTATGTGTCTGGCGTGTCGCCTTAAGGCCCAGAAGTCCTTGCTCTATAGGGATGTGGAGAGGGAGGACGGCAGGGTGAGGCTCTCGGAGGACACACAAGATGTGAAAAATAACTGCCCCTGTTGAGGAGGAGCAGGTGTGTGTGTGTATGGAGGGGGGGTGGATACTGTACTGGAGGGTTCAGTTCCCTGCACTGTGAAACCCTTGCTGCAATGGCTACACATCCTATTTGAGTATGATCCTGTGACTCAAATGGAACAACCTTACCGTTCCATGAACAGCGTTTAAGAGAAATTATACTAACGCCAGTGTCTCTGGACAGAATGTGCCTGCAGTTACAGTATTTCTGTTTAATTGAAACGAAACCGAATTAAGTCTACTGATTTTTGGTTTTCACCCTTTAACTTTGTTCAGTATTGTTACGGCTTCTGTTTGTGCAGAGAATGCAGTGACACAGAAAGTTTTTCTTTGCTTTCTGTTTCTACTGAAGCCTTAAGAGAGGTCATCTAGTAAAACTTATTTATTAACCTTTTGAGTTGAACATACTCCGTCGTACATTTACATTCAGTATTGCTGTTTCACAGACTATACTGTAACTGTACCACATCATATAAGGGACTCATCCGAGTGTGCAACATTTGACTTTTCATCACTAACATGTCTGTGCAGTGATTCACATGGAGCAGTTGTCTGTTTCCATATTGTCTGACATCTTTTGTTTTCATCATCATAATGTGACCAATGCTCTTGATAACCCTGCTGTATAGATAATCTCACGGGTCAGGAAACAATGTTCCTATTTCTGTTTTTGCTAGAGGTAATTATATTCCTTCTTCCTAATGCGTTCTGGAGTCTTCTTTGGTTGCAGGCCTGTGTAACTCTACCTGTCTTGGGAGTTCTCTGTGCACCTATTGTATCATCCATCACATTCCAGACTCGAATGCCTCTCAAAATCAATGAGACTTTCTGTCTGTGGCTCCAAATTAAATATTTAACAAGAGGTGTCTGTTCAATGTGTTTTGGAGTTGCTTGAAATTCATAGCATGTAAGAAAAAGTGTTGTTGTATTGGAAAATGTTATACTACAAAGCCTGATTGTGGATATCTACTGTCTAGAAGCAACTCATAACCACGGTCTACTATTGTTTAAAAAAAAGTTTCCTTTTCCTGAAATAAAGTTAGAAAAACACAATTCTATCCAATTCAAATTTCAATATCTTAGATTTGTTTGGGAGGTAAGTGACCCCAATAGAATGAGCAAAAAACAAAAGGATTAGTATTTTCTTTCACCACAAGATGTCAGCCTAACCCGTTAGAAGACAAACTGCTACCATCTTGTGGCCATTGAAAATATCTCTGCATAACGTATACATGGATGTTCAACATGTTTGTCGTTTTGTTCTTTGAATTGTTTACCCAACTTTTAAAAACCAGGCTGTTCAGTTTCCATCTTCAGTCACCCAAACATTTTAAAACTGCAGCAGGTTATGTCGATTCTGTGTGTATATGTTCAGCAAAGTTCTTATCATTTTCCCTTGATTATTATATGTCTAGTTACAGGCACAGGTACATGTATCCACTATGCATCTTTAGCACTCAACATTGAATAAGGTCAACGGATGTCATAAAAAGTGTTTAACAAATTTCTCCCTCTTTCTCCCTACCTACTTTCCCTCTCCTCACCTCCCCGTTTCTGCAAAGGGCTAGTTCGACTTCAAACATGTAGGTGGAGCAGTGCTTCACTCAGGGGGAAAGTCTAGTTCAAGTTCAAGTTCAAGTTGTGCTTTATTGTCATTCCGCTACATGCGGGTGCATACAGTGGAACGAAATGGCGTGCCTCACAGAGCCACGGTGCTACATAAGTACAGACATTTAACAGTACAGTCTAACAACAAACCATTTAAAATAAATATAACATCTCTCCTATACATAAACTAAACAGGATACAAACTATACAAACTGTACGAATAGCAATTGAAATGTTGCTTGCATATGGTAGGGTAGGGTAGGCCTAAGTAGTGTAGGGTTGTTCTCTCTTTTGTCTTTAGATACGGAGTTTACAGTGTGTGAGAATCTGGGATTATTATTTATTTTGATTCTGCATTAGTGCTTGTAGTATCAGATTCATTATATAATAGTTAATATTTTGCAAAGGAGCGTATTAAGCAAGAGTTGACTTGCATCATCTGCATAGACACCCTGACAGACCCTCACCAATATCCATGTGGACATAACTACTGTCTGTCTTGCATCAATGATGTCAGAAGAAGAAAGGACTACCGCTGGCCAGAGTGTCAAAAAGAGTTTAGAAGTAGCAGCATTATTATCAAGAACTATCATGTGTCAAACATTGCAAACACATTCCGGGATCAAGAAGTTCGCGTAGATGTCTCTGAATCCAGAAAACAAGATTCTACTGAATTCTTCGAACAGAAAATGCACAAATCTGAATCAGAGGTGAGAGGAATTCAAATCTTATTCATAAATATCTAAATAAATATTTTTGATGCGAATGTTAAATCTTAGATTCAAATATATAAAAGAAAGACATTTTCTAATGACCCTTAAACTAATATATTTGAACATTTCTGAAGTTCTCAAAACAGTACAATGGTCCAAATGTTTGATCTTTGACTTCTGTTGCAATGCAACTGCTAAGATTCAGTTTCATTTTTGTATTTATATTCCCAGGCTACTTTTCAAACATATCAGCCTGGGTAACTTATACTTAACTTCGATCACTGTCAAAAATATCTCCTGCTTAGTATTCCACTTATTACTGCAACCTTCTGTGAGTATGTACTATGCCACTTCCCATTACTGTAAATAACAGACCTCATCTCCCAACAACAGAAATATGTAGTGATGTCTGTGTTCCTCCACCGGTGGCCATTGTTTGGAACACCATAGATAAGAAGAGGCCTTTGGACTCATTCGAATGAAGCCCATCAAAACCTTAGGATTCATCCACAACAACAGGTAGTATTTTATTATGTTACAGAAATTAAAATACAAAGAGCAGTCTGCTGAACTAAATGTGTTTGTTTGTGTGTGTGCGTGCGTGTGCGCGCATGTGTGTGTGTGATTTTACGCTCAACTGAAAGGGCACTCCAGGCACTGATTCTTCTTTGAAGGAGTTTGGTTGCTGGCGTTTTTACCATTCTGGAGTGTGTGGCTGTTTGTCAGACTCCTGCTTGGCCTGAGTCATGGACTTGGGTGGCTCGCACCTGACCTGCTCTCCCTTGTCTTTTTGATCACTTTGGATACTTCTACGGAAGTTGTATTGTTTTTTTTTGGTAATTTCATCAGGGATTGTAATGTACAAGAAGGTAGTTAGTATGGCAGGATGTTCAGAAACATTCGACAGATGCACAGGTGTAAAGCAAAGTTGTTCTTTGTTTCAGTATTTCTTTCGGATCTCCTGATTGACTGCTGTGAATCTTCTTAACCCTAACAATCGATTGTCATTATTTGTGAAATTGATTGACGGTACACACTGTCACAGATAAATATGTGTCAAAACTGTAAGTGCTGTTTCAAGGTGTTTGCCTAGGCCTACTGTGCTTGGTGATGGTGAAAGAGACCACCAATAATGTATTAATTTAGAATATGCTTTTATCTTACAGAGGTTGGACTGGCATTTTTTACGTGTAGACTTAACTAACACATTTGTTTGTAAGGGAGGGATGCTACATTTTTACTTAGCCGATTTCATATTTTCACAACCTATGCTTAATTGATCAGTGCTAGCCATATGTGAATCACGTCATGGCTAAAATAGGGGGATACTACTTCAGAAACTGGCAACCCTAGATGGTATGTCGTAAGCTTGTGGCTAACTTGTTAGGGTATGGTAAGCGGTCGGCAGAAAGGCACTCGTTTGGACGGAATCTGAGTTGTGTTTTGCGTTAGACTCGGTATACAATTGAATTTTAGGTGTGTGATACGGGACGCCTGTCCCAGGCCCTGGACATGGCCGAGTACAGTCAAACGGGTATTTTGACAGCAGTGCTGCTGTTTACAGTTGTTACGGTACGAGACATTTATGTTGGAAGGAACATGATGACTCAACATCAGGCCCCTGGCAGCCTGGATGCGGCGGGTGAAAGCTTGCGCGATGTCGACTCTCAGAAGCCGAGCAAGCATAGTCTCTACACTGGGCCTGTGCTTAAATTTCAATATTGGTAAGATGGTCAATGTTTGACGACCTAGCTAGTGCTTGTAAAACTAAAGTGTACGGATACCTACTTTCAATGTGTAGTTCATGTACCTGCTAGTTTGAACAAGATGGCTAGCTATCACTAGTGGTACAAGTAGCTAACTTGGTCTCGCTAGCTAACTAGGCTAGTTAGCCTCGTAGCCACTGTAATATAAACACATTAGCATTAGCATTGTTTGCTATTTTAACACTCGAAGTTGACATTCCTAAATGTTTCATACTAGCTAGCTAGCACACTAGTTCAATGCTGCCCAACCGAATATGTCTCAGTACCAGAAGGTAGCTAAGGAGGTAGTCCTACTACTAGGCACACGAGGCTGTTGTGTAAAGCCAGCTAACTGTACTGAACCGAACTAGCGCGTCAGTTAACTATGCGCTAATCCAGCTAATCGGCAAGGTTTTGCTTACATATTCACACACACCGTACTCATACAGTAAAGCGTGGTCGTAAGCAAAGGGCATCCTGATACCTTGAATCTGATTTGCATTTGCTTGTTTCGTATAGTATCTCTTGAGGGTACAGCAAGGTGTTCCAGGAGTACTCCCGGTCCATCACCCAGTTGTACCCGGACATCCATATTGAAGGAGGGAACTACCCCCCAACTACCTTCAACAAGTAAGTGTAATCATAATCGCTGCTAAATGGGTTCTCATTGTCAGAGCTTGATATTTGGAATGTACAAGCAGGTCCATTCTGTCCTGTGCTGTGCATGTTATGGCCGTTTATATATATATATATTTTTTTTTACTACAGGTATGTTGGGACCTTTGCTTCCTACTTCAAGCTTCTAGCCATAGCACTTATTGTAAGTGGGCAGAACCCTTTCCCCATGCTAGGATGGGATACGCCACGCGCTTGGATCTGGAGTCAGGAAAACAAGGTGCAGCCATAGTGAATCTGAATTCCTGCTGTTTTACAAAAGAGGTTGAATTCTGCCATGTTTTTGTTTAGGTGTCTAATATGTCAATGTATCTTCCAGATATTCTCTTGCCTCATGACGTTCTTCCTCAGTAACATGTTGGAGACCCACTTCTTGTCCACTGGAGCGTTTGAGATCACGCTCAACGGTCAGTTCAACAGCAGATTAGAATTAATTGGCACCTTTCAGATTTTTGATATAGACTTTGAATTCTTGAATATGTTAGCTTACTTACATTAGTGGTAGCCTGTACTTTACTGATTTCCTAGGGGAGATTGCTGTGTTACAGACGGAATTCACAAGAAATCTAAATAGATTTTAAAACGGTTTACCAATACGTCATATGCAAAATTCAAACAATGATGAATGTAACATGTACACAATATACAAAGATTCAAAACAAAGGCCCATTATTGAAGATACACAAGGTTTCACATGGGGTAAAACAATGAGATAAATCACGGGGTTTGTACAAAACAATTGAATGTGTTACACATTGAATGCAGACAACACACAGGGAAACACTTGCTATTTAACTTCATCCATTAACTGTTTATGTACTTCCTGTAGATGTCCCAATTTGGTCCAAGTTGCAGTCAGGAAATGTTCCCAACATCCAGGAACTTTTCCAGATCCTGGACAATCACATGAAGATGAGCCAAGTGGATAAGATAGCCTTCCCCTCCCTCTAGTTATGCTGGCGTTAACGTTAAGGTCTGCAGGTAATGGAAAACCTTTTATTACTGAAGCCAGCATTTACACTAGAAATGTACACGAAAAGGACTGTTGAACCATCAGATTTCTATGAGTAACTAAGAGCCTTCCCCCATCTTTATATCTGCTTCCTCAGGTTTGCAGGCTTATGTCAGTGTCCTAGGTCAGTGGAACAGTGTCTGTTGGTGTTTATGAAGGCCTAGTCTGCAAGCAGCTCTCTGTGAGACCAGGCTGGATGTCCCCACCACCACCCCACTCTCCCTCTGCCTACGGAACTGGCATTTGACCTTGTGGCCGCAGTCTCAACAAAGCACTCTCACCATCCCTCTCCATCCACGTTCTACATTGGATGCCAAGAGATCACACCTCAGAGAAAAAACATGTTTTACGTACATGATGTCTGTGAAACTCTTATTTAGTGTCTCAATATCTTCAACTTGAGAGCCCAACTTAGAAGCACCTACAAGTCCAACTTAATTGAGATACTGCATGTTTCAAATGTTTGAAATAGGTTTTCAACTCTGGTCTACTGAGTCAGGGTCATTCATTTATTTGAGGAATTTTAGAGGTAACAGTCGGTAATGTGTGTGTGTGCGTGTGTGTCCCTCCAGGGTATACTATAGATGGTAATGGTATCAAGGCAATTGATGGTTTTGCACTGCTGTATGCAATGTATTTTGTATTGGGTTGTTTTTCATCTTAACTGCTCTGTCAAACGCCCATTCTCCCTTAGTACCAGTTCTCCACCCCTTTCTCCCAACAGGTTCTCTAGTCTACGCTCTGATCAGTTTGTAATGTCCAGGATTGGTCTGAATTTTAATGCTGCGACCAATCCTACACATTCTTCAATATGCACCTAAGGAAACCGTACAGAGAATTGGAAGGCAGAGAAGTCTTATTCCTTACATGTGGGTACTGCTGGAGGATTGGGACTATTGGTTCTGTCCTGTGAGTTTACAAAATCAGTTCTGTTGGAGCTGAAGGGTAGAAATGTTATGTTGGATCGTGCTTGGCTTTGTGTGCGGCTTAGATAAACGTTCATGTGGTCAGTAACAAATGGTTTTGTTTTCGTTTCTTTGGGAGAACGTGAATCTCGGTGAACAGTTTCTTACCTCTACTTAAACTGGCTCTTTCGTCTGCTCTATTTTCAGTAGTAAGGCTTCGTATGTCTGAAACCGTTCAAACTGAATCAACTTGTATGGTACTGAGTTTAACAAAGCCTCCCATTAAGTTTGACTACCCATTGCACTTATTGTTCTATGGGGCATGAGAAAGTGCCCTTGATGCTTTTGTGCTTGTTTTTGTATTGAGTCAGACTGTGGAGCTATATCTCAAGGATTAGATCTTTAACCTTATAACTTAATAAACATTCTCAATGATACAGCCTGTCTCATTTTTGATTAGTCAGTTAATTGTAATTTACCTCTTTAAAATCAAAATAAATTGATGGAAAGAGCTTAAAGTGAGAATTTGACCTATCTGAATTTTGAACCTTAGACTTTTAGATCTGATTTTTTACATTGAAATAAATTCATATTTCAACAAATACTTCAGCCTTCATTTGAGCCCCAGGCGGGCAGATGTAGGGCCATATGTAAGCTCTCTTTTCCTTCCTGGGGAAACGGGTTGGGATAAAGATACAGGTTTACTTTGTTTTGTTTTTTGTTTGGTTGATTTTTTTTGACCACCAGCTAGACACTCCCAAACAGTAGGTGGCAGCACTTCATGTATGTTGTTCGCGATCTGCCATAAACATAACAGAAGAAGACCTCAGTAGAACGCTTTTCTCTAGCTTTCAGAAACGAAGAATTCATTGGTTGGTTAGCCGACAAAGATAAGGAAAGCAAAGGTAGCCGATGTGTTTTGTCAACAGTCTATTAGCAAGCTAACTAATTATACTTACACGAATCTGTATACATGTATGGGTATGTGGAATTTAACTAGTCTACCTACTTATATACTACGATATATAGATTAGCTCTGCTCTGGTAACATTTGGATGCAGTTTGTTTGCTAACTAATGTATCTAGCTAGTAATGCTAATATAGAGGCTAGCTAACCAGTCTACAGACTAGTACCAGCAGCTATTCTAATGATATGACTAATTCGCTTGCATGTACCATTAGTACTTGGTAACCTTCCTACTGACTTGGCTTTGTTACTGTTTGTTGTGGTAGGAATTAGTCTCACAGGTTATGAACCGAGTCATTTTGACCAGAAAGTCCAGGCAACTAGCTATTGGTAAACCGACGTTGACAGTCTATTTGTGTAACTAACTAGCCAACGAACGATCTAGTAAAGCATGTGACACCATTATATCTTGCTTGTGTCACGTCAACTCGGTTAGCTCTAGTTTGTGTACCTAATTTAAAATGAAAAGGCTCTTTCAATTAGCAAGCTACTAGTGCTAACTCTAGCCGATGATTGCATTTGTTCCCAGTGGAATTTTAGCTCGTGCTAGGCTAGCTATGTTTACATGTATTTTGTTTATTGTCTTGTTTTAACTGGTTACCAGATTGGCGTTTATAGAAGTATCAGTAGATGATAAATATAGAATTGTCATTATATTAGATTAATACTGTTGCTGTTTTGCTGTTGGATTCTTGACGACAGTACTGTACGCAGTTTTCAATACATGAAATGGCTTACTTGATGGCTACATCTGAGTAGCCATCAAGTAACTGAAAGATTAGCTAGTCATTAGCCTTTTTGACACCAATAATAGAGATTGACATCGTAAATAAAGTACAGTAAGATAGCTTGCTATAAAGATAGTTGTATTGTACAGCTTGATGTTGGTTTGAACCTCCATTTCAAAAGTAGTCCAGCTAGCCTACTACGGAAGTCTTTAGTGTGCATATTTGAACTTTCCTCTTCGCTTCACAGGGATCTAGGTAGACAGCGAAGAAATTGAGTGGATGTTTATCTGTTAGCGTGTCATTCTTGGCTTCATGAGTCTTTGCAAGATTTGATTTTCTTCCTGCAACATGAGCAGCACGGTAGGTCTATATATGATCTCGTACATTTATGTATATGTACATTTGATCAATCACTGTTTCTCGTCACCTCTTTCTTGCTCACGGACTTTCAGTTTCATTTGTCGACAGGAGACCGCGGCTAATGTTGGTTTCGTTTAAGTTAAAAGTCTTTGTTCAAAACCGAGACTAGGTTGTCACTGCTTTTGGTTTCATGCAGATTCAAAGAAAAAGAAGGAACGCAACGCCATCTAGTTCTAGACGCAACGCTAAGACGAGCAGGACAGGTAGCGTGTCTGCATCCTCTGCACCAGACCCCAGCGACACCATGGATTTTGCCGAAAGCAGCAGAGCAAGCAGTGCGTACTACCAGTCGCTTACTAGTCCTGCCCATGTCAGTCTGAATACGTCTGTAGCTTTCAAATATTGATAAACAGTCACATAAGATCCATCCCAGGTTTGTCAGATATTCATCCTTCGCTTCTTGAAGCCACGTAGATGAAGTTCTTTCAGTCAATGGATTTTTAGAATGGTAATACTCAACTGTTGACTTTTTTGTATACCTTATCTTCAGATGAAGGGGAGGATTAGCAGGAAGAGTTGTGGTTTACCAGTCTAAACCGACCAGAGTATGAGGTTTTCAAATGAGACATTTCTCAGTAAGTGTGAAGTTTGAGAGGGGTGTCATGTCTGCAGGTGAAGAAGATGTGGTAGACCTTACCTGTGAGGGCTCTGAGCCAGCTGCAGTGGTGGACCTGACCAACAATGACTCTGTGGTGGTAAGCTTCCCTCTGAGAACTCTCAGCGCTGGAGGGCGCTGGAGCAATAGCTGCCCACTGCTCCGGGTGTATGTTCACTGTGTGTGCGTGCGGTTGCCCACTACTCACTACTGTGTGTGCACTTGGATGGGTTAAATGCAGAGGTAAAATTTCAAGTATGGGTAACCATACTTGAGAATACGTCACTTCACTTCACTTCAGATGGGTTATGAAAGAACACACTGGCTAACTTGACATGAAGTAGTGCATTCACAAAGTATGTACAATTTGCTGGACTGTATACATTTTTAAAGAATATGTTATTAACTGGGATGTTTCTGAGTGTATTTTTGTGTTCTCTTTCCCATCATGTTACTGTGGAACGGGATAACCAGGTAGTAGATGAAGGTTAGTCCATGCACATGCTGGTTTAGTAGTGGCATTGTGGTGTAGTGTGGAAGCATTATTCACTACATCAGGCATTTCTCTTAACATATTCAATCCTCTCTCTCTCTATTGGCCTTCCTGAATATCAGGAAGGAACACTTTCCTTGAAAGTGTCAGATTTTTTCATCTTGTCGTTTTCTGTCCTTTCTCTCTCTACTTAGCACCAGTTCTCTCCCTGTCCACAGGCCCTCGCAGCCAGCGCGCGGTCGACAGCGAGAGCTACGTGCTCAGCAGCGACGAGGAGGAGGAGGACACTAACGCGGCCCTCAACGCTGCAGTGCTCTCCTCCCTACAGGCTAGCAGCAGAGCCAGGTGCTTATGATCCGTCACGTCTTGTCAACGTGCTGCACCGCGTGTGCTGCCAGACACACCCCTTGATGATGTCACTGTGTTTCTTAGGTCTACCCCTGGAACTGTCAGCTGCCCCGTGTGTATGGACGCCTATGGAGAGGTAAGAAGAATTCATGTTTGAGCGTTGGCACGTGTTCAAGTGAAGCACTTTTCCGTCATTTTGACTGCCCAGTATATGTCATTCAAACCAAAGACGGTAAATAACATGAACAAATGTCTAATATTGAGTAATATCACTTATGTCTGTATAATGTCTAATCATTCCTTCCCTTGCAGATCATTGACAGCGGGAGACTGGTGGTCTCCACTAAATGTGGTCACCTCTTCTGTAGCCAGTGCCTCCGTGATTCACTGACCAGATCCCACACCTGTCCCACTTGTAGAAAGAAACTGACCCATAAGCAATATCACCCCATATACATCTGACGACAACATCATATATTTTCATTTAGAAAACTTGTGTCAAATTACATTTAGTCTTTCAATTGAGTACGGTGTTGTCAAGAGCAATCTTGAGATTCCATCTGAGCTGGGTTTGGACAAAAAGAGATTTCAAATATTGCTTGACTTGGTACAACACCAGAGCCTAAACCAGCCAACACCCCCCTCCCCCTCCCCTCACACACACACATGCACACACACCTGGTTGATGTTAAACAGCTTTTGCCTACCTCTGCAATTTTAAGTAGCATGAGCAAAACATTCTGATGCAGGCACACAGTCATACAATGTTTAATTCACTTCAGTTTTAGTTCAGAAGCAACCAGTAAAGGAGCAATTGTGACCTTTGGCTAGATACCTCAAATGTTTAACAATAATATAATTTGGAAATAATGGGCTAAATCTTTCATATTTATTTCCATCACTGAGGAAATCCACATGTAGACCAATTGTTTGTTATGTGGAAAATGGGTCTTATTGCTGCTGAAAAGTTAGATTCCAGTGAGGCTTGGGTTATGAAAACATTGTTGCTGCTGTAAATAATGTTGTATGTATTGTATATATTGTTGAATAAGTGAATCTAAACAAATGTATCGTCTTACGATATCGTCCATCTTCAATAAAATGTCACATTTTTCATTGTAAAACTGCAACATGTTGGTTAGAATTGTCAGGTTTTGGTTGATGGTTTACGCCTACTAAAGACCTATCCTCGTTCTCAACAGGCTGTTCTCCTAAATTATTAACTGATAAACAGTGTAGATCATTCATTGACCCTGGGTAAACAAGCAAGAGATTCTTGTTTGTGTTTCATCAAATACACACAAGGGGGCAGCATTGCATACTACTATCGATCATCTGAATCTCCTCAGAAATAACAACAAAAAACTAATGAAGCAAATTTTCCCAGGTTAAAATAGAAAGAAAAGGTGATAGTAATATATTTATTTACTCAGTCGGTCAGTAGTTGAATGAATCAACTTTAATGCTGAAATGAAAACCTGATTCAAGAACGTACCTATCTTATTTTAGTTCATTTACATAATTTAAACGTACTATTCCAGCATATGCATAGTATTACTATAATTTAGGCGAGTCTTCGTTTGGATGTTCCCAGATAGTAAAAAACAAGAGAGGAGGGAGGAGGAGTTGGGGGATTTATATTGGGTATATTCCCATACTCTATATAATAACTTTATATATTGGTGTATATCTGTGATATTTCTTATTTTTAATATTTTTCCCGTATGATCTTTAATATGGAACTCATATTCACATCTCCGACAAAAAGACGAGGAAGGAGAGCACAGATGTTACTAAAACATCTAGGGAGGGCACTATCGTGGCTAAAACGATAGAGTTCATTCCTTAAATTTGTTAGCTACTAGCCGACTCTGATTGGGCAAAAGTTCTGAGCTGGACGGACCGTCGTCGCAACTGTTTCTTGCTTTGCGGTCTGTTACTGGACGACAAACTGTCATAGCACAAATAAATGTACTCACCTCAAGATTTCAGGCGGAGTTTGTTAAATGGATATTACCTTTTAAAATAGAGCTAAGGACCGATTCGAATTTTTTTGATGCGGATTTTCGCATTTTTATCTTTACGCACGCATGGTCTGATGTGTTTAGCTCCAACGAGCGACTAATGTGAGGACTGTCATTCACAATACTCAAGTTAGTCTTGGTCGCTCGTGTTTGATAGTTATGTTATCGGCAGACTTCCCTATTTATGGACTATTTGTGTTTGCATTGGCCTCGTGAAAAATTACTCCACATTAATTCCTGGGTTTTTAAAAATACAGAGAAGCATGTGGTTTGATACTTCAGTGGGAAACAGATCGAAGACAAATATTTGCTGCTAGAAGTTTCACGTAAGTTTCTCAATTTTATTGGAGCTATTGGAACGAAACTGACCAATCTGAATTTATTAAATTCGCTTTGCATGGAGATAGTTATAAACTATTGTGAAAGGAAACCACCAATAGAAAATGTTTAGTTGCACGTGTTTTTACTTTTTAAACAATTAGCAAAGATTTTAAAGTTTTGAATGCACAACTATATGCGTTTCAGCTTTGGAAGGTTGAATTTCATACCAGTCTTGTAATTTAACATGCATAATTTAGCCACACATATAATTATTTAAATTTAATTATAATGTATGTTTCGCAATAATAGTAAATCTGACTGTAATCAAATAATGAGTTATGAGGTCTGGCATGACAAGAACAAATAGACTATGCAGAGCAGGTGGATGATAAAATGAAATTTGGCGGGATGTTTCGGTGATGATTATCTTGTTGCAAACTGCTGAAAAACTAACCAACTTGAGTATAAATATATTAACACAAGATAGAACTCACACAAGAACTAACTCACAAATAGGATGTCAAGAAATTGATTTTTTTTTTATTTTGTAAGGTTTTGGACAGGTGTCTATTTAATCTTTTAGATGAAAAACGTCCTAATTTATGGTACTTTGACCTAATTTTGTCTATGCCTTTTCCAGTAGAGTGATTAAACATTGACAACTTGACAAGTGATCTCATATGTCTCCAATGTGTATTTTAACTTGCAGGTTTACAACTTTGACGTCACTTACTGGAACAGAATGAGATTCCTAACTATTGGTTTGCTGTTTTTTGAGTTAATCCTATTGACGAACTGTGCCAGGGGTGAGTAAAGAAAATTCTCCGAAAACTGATACACATGTCAGGAAAATGTGTGCACCTCATTGTTTTCATATCAGGCTGTCATTTCAACCTAGCCACCGGAAAAGAAAGCGACAGTTTGGTTCCAACAAGGACCACAATATGGGTTGACTAGCTCAGACACAACATCGACCTACAATGCATGCTGGGAGACATGCGGCGCCCATCCTTTCTCTGTTTGGCTAGATCAGATCTATGAGGGATCTTAACAAAGCTCCATTCACAGTCCCTCACAAGCCAAACATTACACAGGCGCTAGACCACATGTCAACACAAACACATAAAGAGCAACGCAATTAGGTTAGCTCATTATATTTGTTTACTGTGCAATGCCACAGGGTTTCACATAGCGAGGCAGACTTGATATGAAGGTTCAGGGAAAAGCGTACAAGTATCACAGATACCAAGACCGGATCTTGGAGATTAGCTTTCTGAGTAATCAGATAATCTGAGGACATAGTTTATGCCCTTGTATAACCCAGAGATGGAGCAATTCTGAGGGTGATGTCGATGCAAGATAACAACTCAACAACAAATCACAACAACAAATCAGTGGTAACGTTTGCTATCGAGAATCTCTTGACAAATGGATGTTTTGACTTTTTTCCACACAGGTTGAGAAATCAGCTTCCCTTCCGTAAAGCCATTTCAAGGCTTGTAGACTGCTGGTAATGGATACAGAGAGAGCAAGGAATTGCAGGGTGGTAGTAAACCAAAACATTTTGGGAGTGATGGGGGTATTTCTCGTAGCATTCCCATTCCTGACTGGTGTGTCCTTGGTGCACGGGGTATGCATGAACATCACGTGAGATGACAAATATTTTCCGCTGTGAGCAGCAGCAGGATTCGGCCCAGGAGGGCAGATGCCTGCCAAAGAGGCACATGAACTGGACAGCTTAGCCTTGTGCAACAGTCCACCCCTGATCACCTTGGTCTGGACAGCTGGAAGATTAGCCTGGAACTGAGCTTTGTAGCTCAGTAAAATGGGTAATGTTAGAAGACAAACAATTACATACAGGCCTTGCACCAATTACATTTAGGCATCAGTGAAGCACAAAAGAAAATTGAATCCGAATATCTGTTTAGTTGCACAATATCGGCCCTTAAGCAGGAGGAATGAGATATAGGGCAAGAGTGATTAACAGTACATATAAGGGTTAATCATGTTAGTCATACTTCTGGGATAATATACATAGATACTGTCAGTGCCCTGTGATAACATACATATATATATATATACACAACAAGTTGCGTAAGCAGGCCGATCTAGGGCCTCATGCTCAGCGGATGGTAGACTAAACACAGCAAGCGTTAGCTTCAGACTGTAGAGACAGCTATGTAGATGCATGGCTGGATAGAGAGATGGAGAACAGGGAAGAGGGTTGGATGAGGGTTAAGGGGTGGAAAGATTGAAAGGATCTGGGGGGGTGGAGAGGAAAAGATAAGGAAGAGACTGATAATGAGTTTGAAAGTGTATGTGTGGAGGGGGGGGGATGCAAAATGTGTGTTCACACTGCAGGGCCCTATTGAATTTGTCAGAACAAAGACCACCCAGTAGCACATGGCTGTTGTGTCATGGACAGACAGATGTTCAAAGCCCCAGTTGAGTTGAGACATCTGGCCATGTCTCTGTGCAGTAAACACTCACATTCAAGCATGCTGTAAACAGCCCCTTGACATCCACAACAGAGTGTTCACGTAGCTCATCCGGAAATCTCTCTATCCTCTCGGTCCAGGAAACATAGGCCTCAGAAAGAGAAGAACAGGAACGGGCACATGTCAGCATGTCTCCTTCCATATCTCCCTCCCTTTCTTCGCATCTTAGTTGTTTGCTGCTTGATTAGACGCGGTGTGTGAAGTTTAAGGACGTTGCCAAAACCCAGTTGACCTACTGGCATTCTCTCAGATATGTCCACAAATCTGCCGTTCTCATATAAAGAACAATACTTTTCAAAATACTTCGGTTTAACTTTTTTAGATGGCAAGCAATATGTATCTCTTTGTGAAAACGAGCAAAAAATTGTGCATCTCACCGGGGAAGATACCAATGGCCTGATTTTGATATGATCATGTTAGATGGTGTTGATTCACCCTACAACACTGAGCCTTGTAGTATCCCAGCTCTAATAACATTCCCAACTAATGCATCTGAATGCGACAGGAGGTCATTATGTTGGGCCGGGGGCAGTTTGTTAGTAAACGTAGATGGTTGATGATTTGGAAACAAGAGAGATTCCAAAGACTTTATTAGCTCTGTTTGTAAACATGAGCTTCAGAAGAGGTAATGGATGTCAAACGGACTCTTTGAGCCAGTTTGGGAGATAATGGGTTATGTCCCCTGTCCTTTCGTGTGTGTGCGTGTGTGTTACAGGTGTGTGTATCTGTTTTGTAAATACATGTAAATTATTGATTGTGTGCGAATTGTCATTCACTGATTTTTCCCACCCAATTATACCCACAAACAGAGCAACACACACACACACACACACACTGAAAACACAACCATGAACACGCAGTGGTACCAGTGGGTGATGAAAACACAATAGCGTATTATGGAGGCTGGGGCCTGTGTTTGGTCAGTCCTACAGAGCAGGGGTCAGAGGTCAGAGGAGAGGCCCAGGTTGGGTCAGGGACTGCGCATGCCTGACCCCCCACCCCACCCCCACCCTCCCAACAACACATCCTCTCCTGCCTCCTCACCGTTCTACTCCACATTCCCTCCCTCCCCGTCCTTTTCCCTCTCCCTTGTCTGTCTGGATGTGTGCTATCTGCCTCCCCCAGCCCGCGTCTGTCTTCCTCGATCCCTCTCCACCCAGCTGTTCGCCTGGTCGCATTACAAATGAGATGTTGAAAGATGATCCGCCGGACTGGAGACAGCTCCTCTTGTTTTCTTTTGGATTTGGCGTGTCAGTTTGTGTTGGGGCCTGTGCCTCTGGAACAGCTGTGTGGGTGAGGGTGCGGGTGCGAATTAGCATGTGTGCATGCGTAAGTGTGTATGTGTGTGCGCGCGTATGTGTGTGTGCTCATGAGTGTGTGGGGGTGCACTTAATGCTGGTCTGAAACCCAACAAGACACTTGTGTGTTTTGAAGTCAATCTCCTATCTCCTAGGACCTCTGTTCTTCTCTCTGAACAGTTCAACCACTGACATGTTTACATTCTCACTCCTTGGGACTAATATTTCCACTATGACGTCACTCGCAGGCATATCATAATAAGCCGTCTGTCCCCGGAGCACAGTCAACGCATTTTATTCAGTCCCTTTATGATAATGTCTAAAAGCATACTTTTTCCACTGTCGTTTGTAGCAGGACAGGGCCAGATGCCACTGTAGAGAAAACTTTGTTACCATCTTGGTTCAATCAACCTCCAAAGGTGCTTTCTATGTGTTGTGGGTTAAAGGTGGGCCGTATGCTCTCTAAACAGTCATCATAGAGGTAGTAAAGTGTCTGAATGGCTTAGTTGGGCTGTTGGATGCTTAATGTGAATGACAGACATGAACAGTCTGAAGGATTCTTTCAGAAACCTTGTTTACTCTGCTTTCCACATGTTGACATGCATACAAAATAACTTTTTAGCATTTGCTGGTGCACTCTGAAAAGACAAATGAATGTGGTTGATATAGTGACACAGTCTGGATGAAGAAAAATGGGGCAAAACGTACTTTCAGCTGTTTCACGTCTTCAACCCATACATGCAGCCTTGTTCACCCAATGTTACGTTCATCATGCTGCTGGAGAACTTGGGACAGCTTCACAATATCTATTAAATCGAAATATTTTGTGTGCACAAGATTTTCGTTTGGTCATGTAAAGTCAGTGGGGCACATACGATGAAACGAAACTAAAGAGTGACACGAACGATCAGACAGACAGATATGCTCTGTAAAACATACATTCGAAGCATACCGTTTCTTCACGGTCGCAGCTGTCGTGGTAGAATCCAAACTGCATTAGGAATGTAGATGGAGTGTGAGAGATGTGGGGGTGGGTTTGAAAAGACCAGAAAATTAGGGCTTTAGCCGGATAGGAGTATGTATGTGATTCTGTGTGATATGGGGACTGAGAGGAACCTTGACACGTGCGTGGTGACAAAAGAGAAGTCGACTAACAGAGAGGATGGCGGCGTGCGTGTGCGTGCGTGCGCGTGTGTGTGTAGGAAATTGGTGATACTACACAGACGACAGACTTCCTAAGAAGAGAGAGCTACGGGCAGAGGGATTTAGCCCTCTCTGACAGGTACAAGTGGCACGATGACTGATTCATTGAGGCAGATATTCTGGGATTGTCTGCCTGCTGCGAGGGGCCAGGTGGGGGGTGAGGAGGGACTTCGGTGGAGACTTTGTGGGCCCGTGTCCTGCAGCATACACATATCATGCATCCATACCATGCATGCTTGTTCCTCAGTACAAGCCACAGTATTATTCGTAGGCAACAATTGTGTGTCAGGACCCGTTTACCACTGCAGTGATCCAAGTGCTCCAAGTGCTACTTTAGTTTGATGACGTGGCAATAAGTGTTCGTGGCGTCGCTGAGCAGATAAAAAGGATTTCTTTTGGCTCCTCGTTTGACGGGAAATCCCAACTGTTCCTCCCAACTCTGCACGCTCTGCAACGGGTTCTTGTCTACGTCCGGTATCACCCTCCCAACTGCGGGAACGTCACCCTCCGAGTTGGCCTGTGTTCGTTCTACTTAGCAATAGTGGAGTCTGCGTGTGTGATGGCATGCATATGCAGCACATGCACACAAGCATGTCTGTGTGTGTTTGGGCCAGTTTGACCTACTCAGTTGACTGAAGGTTTAGATGAGACCTTATCTGACAAAGACAGAGACCTGAGGTGAACAAATGGAGTTAGTCATGGCTGAGACTGGGTGTGGAATGTGGGAGGGAAGTCATACAAGCTGCGTGTGTGTGTGTGTGCGCGTGTTCGTACGTTTGTGTGTGAGAAGGGTAGAAAGGAGGAATGCTGGACTCTCTACCCAGTGAAGCAGAAACCCACAGGTGGATAGGTGAGTGCATAAATAAATAAATAAAATTGAAAAGGTTTTACCTCCAGTAAAAACAAACTTTTACCAGGAACCCTACTGAAATGCCAGTTGGTAAACTTGTACTGCACATATTTGGATCGAGCTGCCATAGAGGGACATTTTAAACAGGATCTACTAGAGCAACTACAATGTAATTGGGGCCATTCCAGATTGCTTTCACCCATGTAAGCTCAAGGGACCCAGACCTCTAGGCGCTGAGTGTTTGCCTGGTCTGTCTGGGCAGCAATGGCAGGCTCCTCCACATCAAATATTGACCTCCTGATTAGTGGATATGACTGGGGCAGGTGGCGGTGGTGGCGGCCTATAAGAAACAGGGATTGGGAGGGAGGGAGGGTGTCTAGCACCGTGCCTCTCAGATAAGACCCTTGGGGAGGTATGGCTGGAGGTCTGGATTGGACACTATCATGGCTCTGCAGGCAGCCATTGTTATTCATTAACCTCCTGGATCACAACACAAACACACGCTGGAACTTTCAGCCTCTCCCGTTTCCGTTTCGGACAGACAGAGCGAAGGAAATGCGTTTTGCCACGAAGGATGAAATGTTTGTAGGATTTAACAGGTGTTTCCTTTGTCTGTGTCTCTGTTTCTCTCGGTCGCTCATTCTGTTCCTCTTTCCTTTTTTTTGTGCTGCAGCTGGAAAGTGGGAAGGCCTCTAGGGATGGTCGTTTTTAGCTCCCTCTTAAGAAACAGCCCAGAGCCTCCAGAGAAGCAAAGCTGGAATACTACTTGTGGCCTTTAGCACACTTTTCTGCCCCAGCTGCCCTCCTTCTCTCGCTCTCCCACCCTTCCTCCCTCCTTTCTTCCATCTCTTTTCAGCCCAAGCTTGGGAATTAGCTAGCTCGGCTGCTTATGCTGCAGTTTTAATCACTTCTCTCTCCTGTCTGGTACATCTGGATAATTGTCATTCCGGCCCAAGTTTTCTTCCATTAAAATACTTTATAACCTCTGGGAAAACGCTCTAAATGATAAAGAAACCTCCACCAGGTTCTTGGCTTTGAGCTTAGAACTTTTTTAACGTGTTTTTTAATCAGTTCTCTCCAGAAAGACAGGTGTTATGATGAATGGAGGTTTGACAAAACAAGTGGTTATTAGTCAGGATAGGTTTCCTTCTACACCTTCTCGGTTTAACAGACTGCTATTATGTTTTGAGGCCATGGATATTTCACTTTGGTACTAAGACAACCCTACACTGTGTGTGTTTTACTGGACATGGCTTTGTTACACCACCAAGCCAGGAGGTTTTGGGGCTGAGTGTAGCAGGAGGGTAGGAGTGTTCATTTTACACTGTAACACACACAGTGTTGGGGTGTGTGTGTGTGTGTGTGATGTGGTGTGGGGGGCACGGGGTAGGCTTTAAAAGAACGCCTGTGGAATCTGCTGACTGGTCGGCGTGGCAACATGATCCGCTCAGTGCCCAACACCCCTCAGCTTTCCGAGAACACGCCACACTGCTAGAGAACACAGCACACGGCTAGAGAACACAACACACGGCTAGAGAACACAGCACAGGGCTAGACAACACGGTACATGGCTAGAGAACATGGCTAGAGAACACGGCACACGGGTAGAGAACACAGCACACGGCTAGAGAACACGGCACATGGCTAGAGAATACGGCACAAGGCTAGAGAACACAGCACACGGCTAGAGAACACGGCACACGGCTAGAGAACACGGCACACGGCTAGAGAACACAGCACACGGCTAGAGGACAAGGAACACGGCTAGAGAACATGGCTAGAGAACACAGCACACGGCTAGAGAACACAGTGCACGGCTAGAGAACATGGCACACTGATGGAGACATTGAGGCCCACCACCGTCCAGAGCTGGTTAAAGTGCCATAGTACACACACGCATAAGCTTTCTTTTTCCCTGCCTCCTGCAAGTGCATCCATATACACTGTCATGCCTGGCACGGCATCTCTCCTATTACTACCTGCGTTATTTCTAAATATCAGCTTGTTATCGGCAAAACTTCATCAGCAGTACTCAATGTTGAAGGAAAATAGTGTGTGCATAGGTGCAGCTGCAAGTTTATGCCTAGTGTGTCGGGAGCAGATTGTGTGTGTCTGAAGCATTCCTCTCACAGGAGTCCTGTTCAGAAAGACATGAATCACGTTGAGGGAGTGTTGTAGTGTTGATTGAACATGGCTTTAATGTAAACGTCTGGCCACTATCCACCTCTCCCCCCTCCCATCCACCTCCCCTCCCGTGCCTGGGGTTAGTGTTAACTGTCTAGCCTCACCAATTGGGAGCAGTTGACCTATTGACAGAGTGGAAGTGAGCTTTGTGTACCTGTGGAAGAAGAGAAGGGGAGCAGCGTCTTAATGTCTTCCCATCACTCTGGCCTGTCGCCCTGGGGGTAATGACAGGCAGAGGGGGGGGGAGGGAGGGAGAGGACTGTGGTTGTGTTTGAGGTTTGGGCGGTAAAGTGTGGCCTTGGGTCTCTGGAGCTGGGCGCAGGGTGTTAGATTCTGTGGCTGAGGCTGTTGGTTTTACAGCTCAGGGCAGGCCCGGGTGGCAACGGAAGAGGTATCCACAGAGGTGCATAACTGACTGCTGGACGTATTTTAACTTTACCAGTCAAAGTCCCTTTTTTTGTACTTTCACCTCCTGTCCATTAGTGCTCTGTGTGTGCTCTTCATCCCTGAAACCAAGAAAGTTACGAGAGAAAAATCAAAGCGGCAGCCTTATCTTAGGGAGGCGAAAAGAAGTTACGATGGTCTCAGAATGGGATGAGTTTTCATTACAAACATAATCGGCAAAGCGAGGGAGTGTTCCGCAAAAGGAAGCCAACATTGTGTTGGTGTTGTGGGAATACTGGCATCTCCTTCTTCCTGTCATTAGAACACATTCCAGACGTGCATGCTGTGGCTACCTACAGACTGTCTAGCATCAGAGGAAGGACTGAGAAAAGGAGGAGTGAGGGAGGGAAGATGAAGAGGGGGGGGGGTAAGTGGTGAGAAGGGAGATGGAGAAGGGAGAGAGGACTAAAGTCAGAAAGAAAGTTGGGAGCAGTTTTAAGACAGACAGATCTGTGGAGAGGAGCAGAGGAAAGGTAGACAGCAGAGGAAGATAGCTGTTGGAGCACCAACAGTAGGAAGGGCAGTACGGCTTAATAAGAAAAACAGATCGTAATGTCTTTCCTAGTCGTACAAGCTCATACTGTACACACATATTTGCGCATAAGTAGTCTTATATGAGGCACAATACAAATATCACTGTGCCCCAGACAAATACTGAGGTAAATGAAGAAAAGATCTTTAGTCGTTTCAGTTTCGTCCCCTGAGAGAGGTTAAAAAAGAGAGAGAAGTGCCACGGTCAGGAGAGATCTCTGGGTGTGCTGTCTGTTCTCCTCATCATCCCCACCATGAGCAAGGGATGACAGAGCGGGGGGGGTGGGGGAGCGCGTTCGTGTGGGTGTGACTCATGCACGCTAGCTGGCTTGTCCATGAATGAGCAAGGGAGCGCTCGGTCTGCTCCTTAACTTTGTGGTCGTGTAGGATCGTAGGGAGGGGCCTGGGGTTTGAACCCAGCCTGGGATTCAAACAGAGCGACCTCCGCTGGACAGAGATGGCCAGTAGGCCCTAAATCAACATGGAGGAGGAGGAGGAGGAAGGAAGAGAGTGAGAAAGGAAAGGGGGAAAGAGAGATTTAAGGTGAGGGCGAGCGTAAGTGTACAAGTGAGAGTCGAGAGCGAGGCAGCAGCCAAAGGAGGGGAGGCTAAAAGAGAGGGAGTAACAGTAGGAGAGAGAGCAATGGGGAAGGGAGAAGAGGAGTTCAAGCTTCGCCGAGTGAATGAGATTTCAATCTGTGTAGGAGAAAGAGAGGGGAGAAAAAAAGTGAAAGCCTGAGGGATTTGACGACCACTGCACTCCCCTTGATGAGAAAGCCATACTACAGGACAGAAGTCGGGGGGAGGCCAGAGGGAGCGAGCAGAGAGATCAGGATCCAGTCGGCTCTTTACCATGACGAATATCTGTTTTCACACTCTGTACCTCCCATCTATCATAGTGTCAACTTCCTGCTCCCCTGCGAACACTGCTGGGGTAACCGGGCTATATGGTCACACTAAGAAGAGCCATAAGCTACTTGTAGAACTTTGAACAGATATGTGTTTATATAAAAAAAGTTTCAGACAGACAGAGAAGGAGAGAGGGTGCAAGAGACAGACAGACAGAAAGACAGAAAGGCAGGCAGGCAGACAGGCAGAGAGAAAGAGAGACACTTGCACTAGTAGCCTTGGCCCCAAGTCTACAAAGCAGCAGTAAGTGGCCGGCTGACAGGGGACTGGGGATCCCATCAGCCTGAAGGCATAAACAGTGACACTAGTAATTTATGGCTCACAGCCTCTGACAGTGTGGGTGTCTCACTGGTCTGGAGCAGTCACTCAAACCACAGATGACATATGCCTAGCTGCACAGATGCAGCTCAACATGCAGAGGGCAGGCTAACAAGCTAAGGCTAATTACATGAGAGAAAAGACCTAAAAGACTCGTCTGACCGAGACGTTAATGGTTTCAGGTCTTTTAGTAATGTTGTGACTGATGCTGTAAAATAAGCCCTGCATTAGACATGCCTGCTGTCATGTAGTCTGGTAAAGAGACAAATGAGTGGAGAGAGATACAGAACTGTTGCTCGTCCCTACCAGGATTTTGATCTGAGGAGAGAGGGAGAGAGGGAGAGGGAGAGAGAAGCAAACCAGAAACCTCTGCCCTGTCTGAGCCCCTCTGTCGCCTCACCTCCCTCAACATCTCTCTCTCTTTCTCCCTCATGCTCTCCTACTTATTTCCAATCTTCTTCCATCCATCTCCCCTATCTGCCAGCATCCTTCTTTCGTCTTATCTCATTCAATCCAAATACCTCCTCAAATCCTTTTCTCTCTGTCCTCATTTTTGCCCTATCTGTTGTTTGAACCAAACATCTACATTTTCTTGTTGAGGAAAACTGAGCCAGCTGTTTGTCCTCCTCTCTTTACGTAACAACAGTATAAACTCCATGCTTCAACAGCATGTTGATAAAGATAAACCATAAATACTTACCTATCACCATGAGGATAACACACTTATGTCCTCCCTCCAGGACCCCCCCGCGTGGCCGAGCACGTGTCCCACCGCCAGTCGGTGCGTCTGGGACGCACCATGAAGCTGGCCTGCCCCGTGCAGAGCGACCCACCGCCCCTCATCATGTGGACCAAGGACGGGCGCAACATCCACAGCGGCTGGACCCGCTTCCGGGTGCTGCAGCACGCGCTGCGCATCAAGGAGGTGGAGGCAGAGGACGCCGGGACGTTCGTGTGCAAAGCCACCAACGGCTTCGGGAGCGTGAACATCAACTACACACTCATTGTGATTGGTGAGTCTGGACACGCCGCGTGGGGTTACGGTTGGGGGGGGGGGGGNAGCAGACAAGCACTTAGAATTAAGAATATGGCAAAAAAACTGTAATTATTCCAACACACACACACACACACACACACACACACACGCACACACAGCTCTAATGAGCTCCGGTCTAATCTGGCCTCAGCGTCCTGGGGAGAGATGGACGCCAGGATGGAGGGGGTCAGTCACTCGTGGACTGGTCATAAGATTACCCTCCTCCTTCTCTTCCCTGCTTGTTCCCCTCTTTCTTCACCTCCTGTTTAAGGACACAAACCCATCAGTGTGTTTTCCTAATGGCCTGTGTGAAGATGGCGTGTGTGTGTGTGTGTGTGTGTGTGTGTGTGTGTGTGCGCGCGCCCTTGTACCTGTGTATGATGATGTGTGATTGTGTTCTGTTTGGGTTTGTGGGAGACGGAAAGTGGATATTTGTATTGGAGAGGATTTTATTTTTCAAAGTGTAAGACATGGTCCATAGGAGAGATTTCTTATTGGTCCGTTGACGTTTGGCAAATACAGCTCTTGGCTCAGGATAGTTCTTGGGGAGATTAGCCAGTCTGGGGTGATAGGTCTTATATGTAGGACTAATCAAGCCCAAAGTAGCCCCAAACAATGCTGAACGAAAAGCAGGCTCAGTCGTGAATGGGCTGTTTGTGTTATGGCTGTGGGCAGCTGGCTGGGGCTGGTTTGCCTGTGTGTGAATATCTCTTACTCAAAAACACCTCTCAAAGACTCACGGTGGGTGAGGTCGAGATTGGGGCTAGGGCTGGGGCTAGGGCTAGGGCTGGGGCTAGGGGTCAAAGCAAGGCCAGGCTCAGGGCTGGTTGCAGAGTTGGATCAGTGACCGAGGCTCAGGCTGGAGGTTTCAGATGGAGAGGTGTAGAGAGAGGCAGCTGTCAGCCTGTATGACCTCAGAGGCAGCTGTTACCCCCCCATCCTCCTCCTCCTCCTCCCCTCCCCCCATTCACAACTCCTCTTCTCTCCTTCCGCGGCCCTACCTACAGCCCTACTCTCACCCCCCCTGCCCACACTTGGTGCCAGCCCCAACTTTTGAAGCACCGACACAAGGTCTGGAGATGCCATTTAGTCAGGCCCTATGAAGTTCCTCTTGCTTTCTAATCTCTTTGTTGGCTGGGTTCCTTCACTGTAACCTGAGCCTCTAGCCCCCCTCCCCCCACCTCACCCT
Organism: Plecoglossus altivelis; assembly: GCA_036571765.1. Taxonomy (NCBI): domain Eukaryota; kingdom Metazoa; phylum Chordata; class Actinopteri; order Osmeriformes; family Plecoglossidae; genus Plecoglossus; species Plecoglossus altivelis. The sequence continues at coordinate 5,690,018 of BROE01000006.1, read as the reverse complement.
TACCCCTTCCCGCAGCCCCCCCCCCTTCTCTCCTCCACCCACTCCCAGGGTCCGCATGTTGTTTACGTTGTAGGAATGAGGGGCAGCACTTGACGTAAGGTGGGGGGCAGGGTGTGTTGGGTACTTGTTCCGGTCAGGGGCAGTGACCGCTCAGTCCTGCCTAGGACTGTGGGCCACTGGTTCGATTCCTGTGCAGTTCTTATGTCTGTGGAAGTCAAACATGTGGGACCCTCATCTCCTGTTGTTCTACCCACCCCACCCCACCTACCATCTGCTCCTGTGTGGTCCTGGGAGTTCACGATCTAGGCCTGGGTCTGTGTGAATGTTGGGCGGGTCGAAAACCAACCCACACCTTGGCTTGTTGTTTTAAATCTGCCCGTAACGATTCTAAGCGTATTTGACACCTTTTTCTCATTAAGTCTCACCCTCTCGTCCATCCTACTGCCAACTCCTCATTCACGCTCCACACTTCATTTGCATCAATATTTTCACAGCCTTTTCCCTTCTCCCTTTATTGTTTTTGATTGGACAAAGATTGACTGTATGTTTCAGCCACTTGGGCAAGTTTGAATGTAATTGTGATGAAACTCAAGACGAGATTTTAAGCGGAAATTAAAAGATTCCTTTTGCTTTCCCTCCTCTTCCATGCTTATCAGTTATAACAGCACGTCAGTGACTGAGTCACTGGACGCACTGGCGCGTGCACGCACATTCACTTACAGCTACACACAGACAAAGAGAAACGTTTCCATACACAGTGAATGCGCACACATGGTCTGTCCTTCCCTATTTCCCTCTGGTTGGGAGTGAAAATCCTTCTGGCACAACACAGTCAGCACTGGTGACAGATTTATTTTTCCTCTTGACCCTCCCTGAGCAACACTCAGTTTACTGATGGCTGCCTCAGGCATGCATTTGTTTTGAATGAAAATTGTGTGTGTGTGTGTGCGTGTGTGTGTGTGTGCGTGGATTGTTACGGATGAACAAGGGGAGGTGGTTAATGGTAAACCACGTAGGGCTCCTTAATGTACACAAACTAAACTGCATTTCTGGTATCGTTCGGGACGGCTAACCAGACTAGCAGCTCGTTTGGAACGACCTGGTTTGATGGAACTGGCACGATGATTTATAGAAGTTTTAACAGCTTGCTCAACCATAGGAAGCTCAGATGGCGCCAACATCTGCTAGTGATCACCGAACAGGGGCAATAAATTTGGATTCACAGTCAGATATGACACATTTGAATAAAATACCGTACAACAGTGTGCAATGAAAGCCAAAATGTCGTACAATTAAATAGAATACGCTGTGAGATGTTACATTCTGCTCAACAGGCATGTGTTTCCGTTCGCTAAGATGAGAGACAGAATTCTGTCCATCGGATTGGGGCCAACCGATGGTCAACCATTTTGCCATTCGAGAGTTCAGTGCACAGTGTGGGTCCACTTAGTAAATGTTGCCTCTGTTGTCCTCTGTAGGGCTGCACCGTAGCTGCATGAGGTGTGGAGGTGTGTATCTAGGAGTGGCCTGTTCATATTGGCTTTTTTAACCAACCATCATTGTTTTTATTTGTTCAGGCCTGACAAAACATAGACAAAGCTAGTGCCCAGTAGTAATGCAACACATACACGTGCATGAGCACAAACATACACCCGTAGAAATACTTACACACACACACACACAGAGCTGTTAGTTTTACCAGGACGGTAAATGAACTGAAAGCAAACTCAGGAGCAGCCTGTCCTCCTTAATCCTCACATACTCTGCCTTCCTTGCTTTCTTTTACTCTTGCTACACTGTGACGCAAGTGGCAAATTCCACAGCTGTGTCAAAGCATAACTTGGTCAGATTTTTGGCCCAATATTGCAACCTTTCAGGCTCCCGCCGCATAACATCCTATTAAAAGATGAGCCTTTTGGTGGAAGGAAATGTCTTATTTGATCAGAGAAAGGAGAGAAGGGGGAGGTGAGGGGGGGGGCGAGAGATGGAAGGGGAGATGAGAGGAGTGCCGAAAGAAAATGGAGATGAAACTGGTCAAGCGGAGGTAGAGGTGACAAGACATGGCATGAGGACGAATAGGGAAGGAGAGGGAAATGAAGGGATATGGGGACAGAGAGAAGAGAGAAGAGACAGAGTAGCAAGGTGGGCAAGAGACCATGAGCAGAGGGCTGCGCTAAGCCTCCCTTTTGGTTGTGTCAAAAATACAGCAGGTTTTCAATGTTTACTTAGAGGAAGGAACACAAATAGAACAAAATGAGACGGAGAGAGGCATCCCCTCCCTCATCCACACATACACCAGAACCCTCTCCAGTTAACCAACCACCCACTTGAACACACACACACCCACTCACACACACACCCACACATACACACACCAGAAGGGGCCTTGGCCTCCATTTCACGCCTGCCTGTTCTTGTGGGTCCGTTCTGCCTCGTTGCCCAACCAAGACAGACGGAAACAAGCTAGAATGATGGAAGGAGGGAGAAGAGAAGAGGACAAGACAGAATCACATTCTGTTTTGGTTGGACCTTTGGAATCTAGCAGACAGGGAACTCTAGAAGGGAGGGAGCATTTAATCATCGGCACGGCAATCAATCACATCAGATTTCATTCACGTGCCTGTTTGCTGGCTTGTAGTTTACAGAACCTGACCCACCCACACGTACACACGTACAAAAATGTACTTGAGTTCCATCTCCTACAGACGCCATCATGGTTGTTTTTCACACAGTGGATAAGCTATTCGTTTTTGTGTCACCACATCTCTGTTCTTTGAATGGCTTTTTTTCTTCCATTTTTGTTTTCTTGCTACTTTTCGTACTCACTTCTCACAATTTCTACCGAGAACTGAGGTACATCATTTTTCTTCACGTGGTGTGCACTTGTGCCTGAGCTCTGGTTGTTCCCTGCTGGTCGGCAGGCTTATTAATTAGTAATGCTTTATTGTCTCATCCTCCGATGAATTGGTCCTTCGATGGCTCCCTGTGGGTCTCTCTCTCCCTCTCTTACCTCCCCCAGGGTTATCTTGGCTTGTAACAAGGCTTTTGGACCCCCACAACTGTCATCAGGTGTAGGGGCGGGTTCTGGCCCCAGAGCTCCCAGTAAGCCGATTAGCTGTCATTCTCCTTTAATGGATTTCTCAGGCGGCCCACTGTCTTCTCCTCCCCCGGTGGAGAAAGGGAGAGTAGAGAGAAGTAAAGAAGGAGAGGGAAGAAGACAAAATAGCTGAAAAGGAAAGCGAGTGAAAGCGAGACATGAGTTTTCATCTCTTCCTCAGCTTGTCAAGCTAAATGTGATAAAAGGAACTCAAACTGAAAGCCAACCCATCCAGTAAGTTTATGAAGAAAATGTCATACGAATACCTTTTGAGAAAGATCTAATCATTCCCATATTAGAGAAGGTATTTTGGTAAAGGTTAGTAGCCAGCTTCCCCTCCTCCTCACAAGTATTTGACAAAACTATACAAATTCATTGACAGTAAAAGCCTAACATCTACACTGTGACAGGGGCTCTGGGGAAATAGTGGGGGCCATTACAGACCCTCTTGCCGTACCTTCTAACCCCCCCCCCACCACACACACACACACACACACACGCACACACATAACCTGGGCCATCAACTGTCAGGGGTTCAGACTCTAAACCTTCTGAGATGTTTTCCGAAAGCTGGATTTCCGGGAGGGTTTGCACTTGTTCAAATGCGGATGCTGTTTTTTAACATGTGTGTGTACAGTATGCGGGTGTTTGTGGATGTGTGTGAGAACCTGAAAAAGAGACAGAGAGAGAGAGAGAGAAAAAGAGAGAGAGCAGAGGAGTGGTCAGAGGAAGGTGGTTTTGTAGGAGACTCTGAAAGGCTGAAAGGAAGCGGAGGGGTGTATTTGTGTGAGATCAGAGCGGCGTGCAAGGGACATTTCTGCACTGAAAAGAAAGCTTACAGCTCATTATGCCCCATGGAGGATTAAGCTTGTCCTGCATTGTTCCCCTGAGGTGGTACCGGGGCTTTGGGAGGGGGTGNGTTCTTCGTTAGGTCGTTTGGTTGAATCCTTTTTCCTCAGAAAGGTTTTTTTTGTTGCCGCTCGTAGCCCTTTGTCAAGCTAGAAGTGATTATGAGCCCGCACCACGGCCCCACGGCCGTGGGGGGACCTGAAAAGAGGAGAAGTGGAGTGTGGATTTGGGGTTGGAGGTGGGGCAGAGAAGGTCTGGCAATTAGTAATGACATGTTTGAGGAGAAAAGGAGAGGGGGAGCTGGAGTGCACTTTCATGGTAAAGGTTTCTTTTGAAGTACGAGGCAAACTTTTGTCTACTTTTTCGACATTCCTCCCCCATCAAAGTGCGCTCGCTCTTCAGCGCGGTCCTCTCCAACTGCACTCCCTCGCTGAATTGGTTTGTCCTTCGAGAAACGCCTGAAGAAATGCTAGGATTGCTTTGATCAGTAATGAGGATGCAGCGATGTATTGTGTCATTTTCATCTCAGTCTCCTCTACTCCTGGCCTTTTGATTTCATTTCTCACTGAATGGTGAGGAAGATACTTCAATACTGACAAAAAGTCCAAATACATGAAATACTCGTTTAATCGTGTGTGTGTGTGTGTGTGTGTGTGTGTGTGTGTGTGTGTGTTGGAATAATTACAGTTTTTTTGCCATATTCTTAATTCTAAGTGCTTGTCTGCTGTTGCAACTGTGAGAGTAACAGATATGGAACTGTAGCAGCTGGAGTAACAGACGTTTAGTCTTTGTACGCGTGTGCATGTGCATGGGCACCGACCACTTGGGTATCTGTCATTGATTGTGTAGTTAGACCTTAGATATCTTGAACAAAAACACATTTTGACCGGCAGTCGTCTACTGTATCACGGTGTACGTACTGTCTGTTTGGTTGCTTGTTTGACCTTCTCAGCGGTAAGCCAAACTTAGAAGCTGTTCTACCGCCCTAATATTGACTGGTAGTTTGATCAGTACTAAAGTGTGTTAAGAGCAATGGCTTGGAACTCATGGTTTAGAACAACTGCCTGTTTCTGACATTCCTCTCCCCTGACGGCATCTTGTCGGACTCTATTCACAACACTCACTTTAGCGTGTCCACAGACTTCACACTTAGGCCTTGTAATTCCTTTATGCAACCGCTCTCTGCTCTTGCGGAAGTCGACCATGTAGCCGTCTGCTATAATGCCGTTTTGCGTTTGAAGGAAAGAGGTTTGAGTTATTAAGAGATTTGCCACAGCTTATAAAGGTATGTCTGTGTGGCAGAGACATTTTCCCCTGAGTGAGAGTTCAGCTTTGATGTGGTCTGGAGTCTCAACTGGGTGATTTGTAAGGTCTAAGTGAGTGTGACGTCTTGATTATGTTTCTGCACTTGTACATGTTTGGCAGAAGGTACAAAGCTGTCGCATGAGCAGAGTGAAAAAGGAGTCAGACTTGGGTTGTAAATATGTTGTGTAAAATTGCCAAGTCCAAACCACAACAGGCAACCCTGTCGTCACTTCCCCCCTCCTCCTGTAGTTAACTCGCTCCTCTGGGATCCACAAGCCTGCACATTCGTGCGCGTGCGATGCTTCTTTACTCCAAAGAGACGTAGTACAAGAAATTGAATTTGAATAGATAGAGTTGAATTGTTTAATTGAAACCGGTGCCACACAACCGACGCACGAGCGAAGAGTGACAGGCCAGTTTATGAGTGTAAACACTTCATCGGAGACATCCAGTACCGGCTGGACGCCACTGATCTCGGCGCGGTGAAGCAGGCCAGATCGTAGAGGTTTACTCCCAGGGATCAGTGTCCTCTTTGAAGTGTGAGATGTGCGAGACATTCTGGCATTCCAGTAGGGATCGTTGCAGTAACACTGTATTGCAGATTATTTATGTGTGTCCATAGGCTGCTCTTTGCTCACATACATGATATAAGACTCGTTTACATGTTCCCATGAAAGAGCTTGGCAGTGCCTTAAGTCGGCAGTTTTTCTTTTCTTTTTTTTCTTTTTGCGGTTCGTGTTTCTTTTCGTTCGGTTAGTTACAGTACATAAACAGTGATCAACAAATCAATGTGATCCGTGATCGTGCCCAGAAGTATCCGATATTGCTGACCAATGTTTGTTCTGTTTAAGATTGGAGTGCTTTACAGTTTGTGTGTGGGTTTTCCCTCCATCTTTGAACGTTCTCTCGTTTCACTAAAACAGGAACCTCTATATATTTAAACAATTTGGACGGAACTGTGCGGAAAGAGAGCGCGCGAGAGAGAGCGAACGCGAGAGAAGCGGTTCAAAGTGCAGGGACTGGGGGTGTCGGTTTCAAAGAGAGCGCAGAGCGATCAATATGTGAGATATGTTAATTCGGCAAAGCCCCGTCCTGGTCTTGATGTTTACTAGGGTTACACTGAAGCAGGTGGTGTGAGAGGGGCAGTTGAAGAGACCAGACAAGAGGTCATCACACATGTACTACTGAGTGGGGAGCGGGTAGGGTCAAAGATCCATGCTATCCTCTCCAGATCATCCCATTCCCATTACCGGACGAATCTCTTTCTGCGTGACCCTGTGCGTAGCGGCAGATGAAGCGCAAGCGTGATGGAAAGCAGCCTGAAGAAAATAAAACACTAGAAAAATCTGTTGTCCGGCTGAGGTTGAAAACCCAGGGTCACACAGTGAAGGAAAGCAGGCTTCTTTAGCGAAGAACAGAGCAGAACATGATATCCAACTGTTGGTTTCAGAACATATAAAATGCATCGCTCTTGACATTTATGACTAGCGGTCGCAAACTAGATGTTATTTTAGCCCGTTGGCATTGCATTTACAATGTGAAAAAGGTGATGTTCATTGCTCTAAGTATATATATCTTTCAGTGTTTTCTCTTTCCCCCTCAACAATCCAATTGTGGATTTTATTTGACCTCGACCTCGAGAATAACAATTATGTCTGGCATAGGGTTTATTAATATAGCAAAGAGCCTATTTGAGTATGAGAAGCGACTGTTTGATACACGATTTCAATCCTCTGTACATCAGTCATGACTGTCCATTTGAACTTAAGGGATTTTTATAAAGTTCATTGAGTCAAAGGCTGCGCTAATGGTTTCGACTGTAATCAAACATTATCTCCCCCTAGTGGACATATGTGGAGACTGTTTGAAACAGAGGCTACTCACAGGAAAAACGTTGTAGGAAGACAGAACATAAACCCCAAGGTCAATGTGATACTAAAGGCCTTGTTATCTCAGGGTGACACTGGTCAGTGTAGCCATCAAAGAACATCACAGAGATTAAACAACTACTTCACCCACGCTTCTTTACATGTTAGATTACACTTCTTTTTTTTTACTCGGAATGACAGTCAAGGACAATGTGAACTATTTCTGTATGTGTGTAAAAGAGAGACATAAATCGAAAGAGAAAGACAGAGAAGAGAGTGTGTGTGTAGAAGAGAGAGTGGGGCAGAGATAGGGTGTACGTGGCTATAGAAGAGAAAGAGAGAGACAGACACACAGAGAGACAGAGAGAGAAAAGCAGAGAGAGAGACAGACAAAGAGAGAGTGAGACAGCGAGAGAGGTAGAGGCAGAGAGAGACACAAAGAGGCAGAGAGAGAGAGAGAGAGAATGTGTGTGTCCCAGCTGTGTATGCTGATCCCTGTGGCCTTCAGTGGAAACCAAGGTGGAGCAAAGCAGGTCCTGTATTTCCTAACACAGGTGGCCACTATTAGACTACAGAGCCCCTTCATGGCAGGAGATCAAACCACATGGCAACACCAGGAAACACAGAGCCCTGCTCAGAGTTAGACCTGCAGACACACACTCACACACACACACACACACACACACACTGAGAATGCAGAAAGACACATATACACCCTCGCCGACTTTATTTGTGATAGAAACACTTACTGGCCAGTACTCCTCACAGTGCCCCTGCACAAAATCCATGTTTTTATTATGTCTAAAAACGGATTGTTTGATCAGAAACGGGTACTTTGTGTCTGTAGAGTCCAGCTTACCTTCACTTTAAACATGCTGAGTGGTATTACGGTTTTACGGAGGTAAGACTTGTCAACGTCTCTTGGTTTTCTGTGACTTTAGAGAACAAAGGGTGAGGATGTGCGTGTGTGCTGGGGTTAAGTGGAGGATCTCTGCAGGTCTATTATACTGAGAGAGAAAACATCCACCAGTACAGTTTTCTCATCTTTCTATTGTTGAGTCTAAGGAGCTAGCATGCGGAACTGGACATGTGGAGTTATTATCAATACAACTGTAAAGTAAAAGGCAGAGTATAGTAATGGCAATCAATGAATACCATAGTGAGAAAGGCACCGTCAACAATTATACAGTCTTAACTTGAAACAAACGCACAAAATAACTTTATTTTAAGTCAAGTTTAATGATAAACAACCTTAATGACCAACCAGTTCTTCAGCCCCGTAACCCTTTAGTATCACTATCCAGGGTGAGAGAGCAGGAGAAAGTGATTGAGATTTGTTACCCAGACCATTCCCCAGACTCGATGGTTCTCTGCTCCCAGCATGCCTTTGGGCAGGACATCACATGATCGGCCTCTGCTTCACCGATGCCGGTAATCCAGTGAAGAGGAGAGGAAAGGCCTAATCTCAGGGTCAGTCTCCCCTCTCCACAGATTAAGACCTCCCTAAACATGCCCCACACCCCTGGCCAGATAGACTGCCAGAGAGAAATGCATGCTGGGTAATCAACCCCATGCACACAAATTACTCTATGCAGCGACGGCTGAAAGCTGGAAACAATTCACAGTCACGCCAATGCATGTTCATATTTCAGAGAAACAGACTTGGCATTGTCGGCAAATGTGTAATCACATTTGTAAATAGTATTAGTCATAAACATTTTGTTGACTTGGCAGGAGTCTGCAAGAGTTTATTTCTGAGGCGAAATTGATATCTGGTAGAAAGTTAAGAGAAGGAATGTTTCAAAATGAAAGGAAGACGTTTACTTTGTGACCTCTACCTTCTATTCAGTATTCTCTTCAGAAAACGTCTGGTTTGTGTGTGCCTGTATTTTATCTGGTTTTTGAGCCTGTGTTTGTGTGTTAGTTTTGTATGTGAGAGGGAGTTGATGGGAGAGCACTAAAAGGAAAAAGGTCTCCAAATGAATTAAAGTAGACCGTTTGGTCAATAAAGTTCACAGACCTCCCAGTCTACTGAAACATTTAGCCAAAAGCCCCGATTCAGTCAAACATTTTAACAAACTTGGAAATGTTAGCGCTTCAAAAATGCGTGCCCGTTGGTATGATTTCAGTCGTAAATACGCAGGACAGGACGTTAATCTGTCGTCTTGTCAGTGCTGTTCATTCCTGCGTTGTTCGTCTGCAGCGTGTATTGTAACTCTGTCTATTCCGAGGGCCTGCGTCGTAAATCTGCCCCCAGTTTAGAGGCTGCAGCCCTTCGTAAATACAGAGCTGTGTAGCTGGGAAGGCTGTAATGGTTTCCATAAGTCAGGTCGTTGCCTGATAGTAGTGTAAATCAGACCCAGGGAAATTAAGTGGGGGGGGGGGTTGAAGGCCAGGACTAAACTTTGAAAGCGTCTAACTGTCAGTACTCTCAAGGTCCAATTTGCGTAGGTAGAAAAACAATATCTCTCTCGTTTTGCTTCTCCAGTTACGCTGTAACAGCAGAGAAGATGACAGAGTAATTAGTATACAGCTTAGGAGGAAATATTGCTCGTTTGGATCCGTGGAGCTGGGACTTTGATCTGCCTGGGGATGAGGGGTGAAGGGTAACGCTGGCCCTGCAGGGTCCTGGTGCCTGTCATCTTCAATCATGGTGTGATTCAGCGGAGGAGTCTTAATTCGGTGAGTGGCCAAGCGTCTCAGCTGGATGTTCATACCCGATGTCTGTGTGTGTAGAAACTCAGGGCCTTGGAAAATTGAGTTTTTCAGAGTCTTTCTTTCTGAAGGTTAGGTAGCTCGTAAGTGCCAGCCACAACTCAACGGTTAAGACTTGTTATTGTCCAACAACATAATCCGACTACTGACTAAGAACCTTTAGGGGAACTTGATTTAGATCACTGAACCAACAGTTCCTTTTTTCTTTTCTTTTGATAATCCCATTGCGCTATATCAGATAAACAAAGTACACCCAAGATTGTGTCCAAGTTTTTAAAATAAATATTGCTACCCTCATAGAGCCACGTTCTAATATCCAATGTCGTGAAATTAAAATCCTAGAAGGACATGACCCTGTCAAAAAAACAGAGGGCCCCGAATGGCCAAGGGCCCGGGCGTGACAGACCCTAGTTCTCCAGTTTCTCAAGCAGGCCATGTCAGGCTGATCTCCACTCTCCCCAGACATGGAAGTCAACACACAGAGGGGTTAGACAAACAAGCGCTGTCGCACACACACACAGTCAATGTGTGAAATGTAGCGCGTTGTTGTGCACAGTTTGCCTCTCTCTCCTGAGGAAGGAACTTAGGCCAGAGAGAAGGAAGGGAAGGGAAAGAAAAAAAGGAAGAACGAAAGAAAGAAAGAAATTGGGGTTGAGGAGTTTGTTTTATAGGGAAACCTGACAACCCTCGTACGTTATGTCTTTGTTTGACTTTCTGTAAATCGCAGAGCTTTTGATGGGTGGAGAGGAAGGTGGGGCAGAGAAGGGGGTATTTTCTAGGGGGTAGAGTGATATTTGGATGTATATCAGAAAGCGAATGCTGTTTCATGGAAGCTATATTACTGTGTTTTTGTAGGCAAGACATTTGGCGGACGATTACAGTTCAGAAACAGATCAAAAGAATGGGGGTATGGTATTATTGAATGCAGCTGAACTGTGGAATGATTTTTGACATGTGTACCCTGTGTCTGTGTTCACATTTATGTGCAGTCCAGACACTCAATCATGTTGTTATTTGAAAGTACATTCAAGTGAAAACATCAGACTGAATGGAACCTAGAGGGCTACGAGGAAGTCCAGCGAGACCCAGTCCGTTGCCTTCAGTAGTTCTATTGGATGCACATTGAGCTTGCAACCTCAGTGCCGTGGGTTCAGTCCCTGGAAGAGCTTCATAAATGTATACGTGCACTAAAAAATACAGCCTTTGATCAAATAACTTCAAAACCAACATGGAAAGCTTTGCAGAAATGCCTGAGAAATAGTTGGGTTGGCAGAGGATGCCCTGAGGTATGGTTGGTGCTTGGCCTGGTGTGTGTGTGTGTGTGTGGGGCACAGTTTCCCTAGCAGTAGAGTGATAATGAAGTGTTCGGGTGTCCTAGCTACAGCCTACAGTGTAGTCCCTCTCCGGGGTCAATACCAACATGGAAAGCTTTGCAGAAATGCCTGAGAAATAGTTGGGTTGGGAGAGGATGCCATGAGGTATAGTTGGTGCTTGGCCTGGTGAACGTGTGTGTGGCACGGTTTCCCTAGCAGTAGAGTGATAATGAAGTGTTCGGGTGTCCTAGCTACAGCCTACAGTGTTGTCTCTCTCCGGGGTTTGTTGTGGCGTTGTGCTTGAAGAGTGTTAAACCGCCAACACTGGTAGATCCAGCTTCCCTCTGCGCCGCAGGCTTCAAAGACCAAGCAGCCCAGAGTACAGCAGTCATGTAGCACTGGGGAAAGCAGAGAGAAAGGTGCTGTAACCAGAGCTCACACACTTTAGATTACCACTTAGGCTCACACATGGCGGATGGCCAGTGGCACTCTCCAAACACACACACACCCTCTAAAAATACAGTCCAATAGAGCCCAAAGGAAAGTTGTTTTTACTGCTTCTTTATTTTCCTTCCAAATAGTGAGTTTTTAAGAGGCTGCATCCAAATCAGCGCGCACACGTGCTCACAGGTGGTCCTTCCTCTTCACTTCTCCTCACAATCCACATCAGCTTCTCACTGTAACTTTTTCCGTTTGGTCTAGTAAAAATGAGAGCCTACGGTTGTGGACGGATGACTTGGGCCACTCTTCCGGTCTGGGGGTCTGCTCCGACTCCAGTTAGTCACTAATGCAGATGTGTATCCTCTGCAGTTGCCTGGCAGCTCAGAGAAGATGGTTCCATCTTGAATGGTTCCAAGCGTGACGCGAAGCAGATGTGTAAGGCATTGTGTTATTATTGTGGACCCGTCACTCTGGTCTCTAGCTGTGAGTTTGGATAGACGGATGGATGGACGGATGGATGGACGGATGGATGGACAGATGGATGGATGGATAGGGTGTCTAACTGAGCATGAGGCTCAGAGAGGACTTGGACACAGGTACTTCAGTCTGCTTTGACACTGGGCATCTGACCATGTCTTGGCAGTAAATCTGCTGTCCCTGCAAGACATCGCAGCCCTCGAAACATAAGCTCTCAGCCACAGCTCAAGATAAGGGCCAGATCTGTGAAGTTTTTTAATTGATGGGGGGAAAAAACGTTTGTGACTCGATTTTAGCCCTCTGGTATTGCTTCTAAAACGGCTTTACCAATCAATGTTGATTTGATTAGAGCCTTTTTCCTCATGTTGCGACTCTGCCTTCATGCAGATGACTCCAGCTCTGTAAGGGATGGCACAGGAACGGCCGTAGACGGGGAACACGCTCCAGAGCTGACTGGAAAGCTGGGTAAGAACTGCTTTATCTCGCCTTTTTTATCTAAACGTCTAAACATCTTTATCCTAATTGTGTACTGTTCTGCTTTGCCGAGATACAGTTTTTGGAATAACGAACCAACTCCAAATTATGGCAGCGTAGTCCTGAAAACCTCAACGGAGGTGTCACGTTGCAAACAGTTAGCCCGTGGGTGGCTAATTGTGGGTGGCCAACTGTTTTCACGTTAAGCTTCTAAAGTTTTATAACTTAAGCAACTTTGTATGCATCAAAAACTGCAGAGCACTTTGGGATCAATAAAGTGAATTGAACTACGCACGCACACGCATACACACACAAACATATTCACACGTTCAAAAGACAGTAAATTAACAGCATATCAGTCACACTCGCAGACTTTCCAGGGTGCTGTTTGCTTAGATAATTGCCTCTGACAGGCCAGAGAGATGTCTATTTGAGTGAAGTACGATAGGGCAAACATTCCATCCCTCTCTCTCACGATGGCCAGCTTTGTAGATTCTGCGATTGCCTTTAAATACATACACACACACATACATACACGCACATACACACACATACACACAGAATGTGACCAGCCATGTTTCACCCTCTTCAAAGGAGGACTGTCATGAGTATTTTTACACTGTGAAGTGTTGCAGTTAAGCGTTCTCTCTGGGGCTAAATCCCTCCTGCAGTCCTTTCAGTTCTGTCTCCTTCTCCTTCACTCAATTCTCTCCTCCCTTGACCCCTCCCAGCCTCCTTGCGCTGCCTCCAAACTAGAAACAGTTTTGAGGTCCCAATGTTGTGAGTCACTCTCAGTATTTATTTAGTCGGAACAATAGTGATCCTGCCAAAAGAGACAGGACGTGTGATTCACAGTAACGTCTAAACGGTGTCTCATGCACAAAGAGACCTGGCGGTCTGTCGAATCAAAAGTTTCTTAAAAGATTGTCTCCTAATGACTCTCCTTCCTCTCTCCTCTCCCTCCTCTCGTGGACCTCCCAGTCCGACCGCGTTTCACGCAGCCGGCCAAGATGAGGAAGCGCGTCATCGCCCGCCCCGTGGGCAGCTCGGTGCGGCTGAAGTGCACGGCCAGCGGGAACCCACGGCCAGACATCGTGTGGATGAAGGACGGCCGTGCGCTGCTGGGTGACGCAGGTCAGGGGCCGGGCGAGGGGCCGGGCGGGGCCGAGGGCCGCAAGAAAAAATGGACCCTCAGTCTTAAGAACCTGATGCCCGAGCAGAGCGGCAGGTACACCTGCCACGTCTCCAACCGAGCGGGGGAGATCAACGCCACCTACAAGGTGGAGGTCATACGTAAGTGTCTTTCCTTATCAACACGTTTTGATGGAAGGAGGAGGCGTTGTGGTGCTGTCGACCTTGCTGTGAATCACAGTGCCCTCATTTGGGTCTGAGGGGCTAGGAATACATGCTCAAAGTATAACCTGATGAAAGCATTACTGCTCAGACATTGACTGCTGTCATCCAAAGTCGAGGGTGTTTGGTGTGTTGAGTCACAAAAGCAGAGTTTCCCACCTGTGTTTCAGCATGTACCGTTACTGTATCCAGTGATGAGAGTGGAAGATACATCAGAGTCATGTTGACAAGACTGTTCATCAGAACACTTGCTAGCTGCTTCTGCGCTTATGAAAATATCACATCTTGTGCCCAGTGCAGGGACTCCTCATCGCATGCACCGTGATCCAAAACACAGAGATGTACAGCGTCGAGAATTTCTGAAACTAATTTCAGCGCACTTATGACTGGCTGAGAGTAAATGTTGATTTTGAGCGTAGGTTTGTTTTCGTGTTGCTTTGTTGGAACAGATGAAGCTATGCTTGTAGCGAGGCTCTGTTGAGCGAACCTGCTTCCCTCCCAGACGTCCCATGTGCTCCACATTAAATCCCAGCTGTGATTAGATTGCTGAAACATGTTTCTACTGAAAGAGATGCCAAGGAAGAAGACAGGGAATTAAACCAAATGTCCACTTACATGTTGTGTCAAATGCTACTATTTATTTAAACACGTAAACTATGCAACTATGCATCAGTTAGAGAACGAGAAAGAGAGAGATGGCAAAAAAGAGGGAAAACAAGGAAAAAGTGTGTCAAGTGCTGAATAAATAAGATGCATTGCAGCCTGGAATGAGAACAGTTTTATGACAGCTCTCCCTATGCAATAGTTTAACTTCATACTACAAAACATAAGAGAAATTGGATTAAAGTCATTGGACGCTGTCTGTCTATTCTCCCTCTGATCAGCTGATGTATGGCCAATTGTCATTACAAACTTCACATGCAACCTCGTGGTTTAACTTGCGTTTCAGAACGTACCAAGTCTAAACCCATCCTGACGGGAACCCACCCAGTCAATACCACTGTGGACTACGGAGGGACCACCTCCTTCCAGTGCAAGGTGCGAAGCGACGTGAAACCAGTCATCCAGTGGCTTAAAAGGGTGGAGCTGGGGGACGAGAACAAATACAACTCCACCATCGAGGTGGGCGACCACCGCTTCGTGGTTCTGCCCACGGGGGATGTGTGGTCTCGCCCTGATGGCTCCTACCTCAACAAACTGCTGATCACTCGTGCCAAGGAGGAGGATGCAGGCATGTACATCTGCCTGGGCGCCAACACCATGGGCTACAGCTTTCGCAGCGCCTACCTTACCGTGCTTCCAGGTGAGCCAGTCGCCAGATCAAGTCATCACTCGATCACATAATCCTAACAACTAAAACGTTTTTTTTTTATGGTCATCATGCTCTCTGTTGCTTTTGTTTGTTTGTACCTTCTATTTTCCATTGTTATGATATAGGGTTTTTTTTATTAACATTTCTATGATTTGTTGGAAGAAAATCTTTTTTTTTTTATATTGTGTGATAGTATGTATTTTCTGGAGTCCTGTTTGGGGAGTGTACTCTGACATGCCTAACTGCCTTGTCTGTGTTTCCACCCTTCCTCAGACCCCAAGCCTTACCTCCCGCCTGTCCCCACGGCAACGTCCCCCAGCCTCCCCTGGCCTGTCATCATCGGCATCCCAGCGGGGGTGATCTTCATCCTCGGCACCGCCTTCCTCTGGTTCTGCCAATCGAAACGCCACTGCTCTGCCGCCCCGCCCCTGCCGACATCCCAGCGCCCGCCCCCTTGCGAGCGAGCCCCGCCCCCCGGCACCATGGCCTGTGGGGACAAAGACTGTCTGGGCTCGTTGACCTACGAGGACTACCTAGCTCAGCAACAGCAGCTTCTCCTGGTGCAGGGGGGCCCGGCTCTGGCTCCGAAGGTCTATCCTAAAATCTACACAGACATTCACACCCACACACACTCACACGTGGACGGGAAGGCCCACCAGCATCAGCATATCCACTGCCAGTGTTAGCACTTGCTGGGTCTAGCAGCATGAATGTGAAGCTCTGTTTCTGCCGCTGGGGACAGAAAAAGGCTTCTCGCATCTATGGAAGACGCTGTTTTTTTTGGCCAGTACATATTCACCATTTTCCTGTTCCACACAGTACTGTACACAGATATGGCCAAGACAATATCAAGATGCATGCCAGTGAGCCTGTGATGGTTCCAGTGAGCTCACACAAACTCAAGGAGAAATTGAATAACCATATTACATATTTTTATATTGCCTTATGTCAAAAATAAATGACAAACTCAAACTAATTGAGCCAACAGAGCAACTGAAAAACTTTTTCACAAGAAACTTATCGAACTTACAAACCTTAAGAGGCAAAGACAAATATACAAGAATCTGCCATGTTCTTGTTCTGGAACATTCTCTTTGGCTACTGAGGGAGGAGGAAGCAAATGAGTTCAGTCAGTTCTGTCATTTCAAAATATGTTTGCTCCTCTCTGGGATATGGGACATCTTCCGAACGCGGGTCTCAACACTACAGGAAAAAGGCGGACGGACAGAGACACTGATGAGAACAGAGATTGCATGTGACCTGTTTTCTCCCCTAAAAAGCTGGATCTGAATCATTGTGGCTGTTGTGCTTTAGATGAAACGGTTGGTTATTCACCCGCAGCCTACAGAATGTTGAGGAAAAACTCTTCCATTGCTGTGGATTCACATTGCATTTGTTCACCGATTTCACATTATTATGCTGCTTTGAGCTGCACTGTGCTCACCCATACCGATTTCTTTTTTTTCCCAACGTTTTCTTCCCTGCAACCTCACCCCAGCTTTGTTTAGCTGTGATTGCACCCTTAGTGTGAAAATCATACACCGAGGTAGACAGTGTCGTCATCATCATCGTCCTTCGTCAGAGCTGATCATTGATATTGACATGATCTGATATAGCATTACAGTGATGCTTCAGATACACAGTACTGCGTTTTTTTTTCATGTTACTTTGGGAACTCTCTCAATGGGTGATGCACCTGTGCACGGTACATAAAAACTAGCTCAAACCACAAAAGGACTTTTACTCTCTTCAAATCTCAGGTGGCCTCTTGTGTGTTCGACAGTGTGAGTGCGTTTATAATTCTGACCACTATATGAAACCGTTTCAACCATATGCCTTTTGACTGCTCGTGTTTGTAATGACACCCTTTCAAGATGCTTTTTGATATGACTGAAAGATAACAACAACAACAACAACAACAAAGTTTAAATTGCTGTGTTGTTTATGTGAAAATGGGTGTTTTGTTCTATGTGTGTTTACCAGTAATATGTACTATGTGTCAAAGCTACAGGCTGCCACATTACGCATCCATGCACTTATCCCAAGTATGTTCATGAAAATGTCTTTGATGTTGTCTTCAGCTCTCCTGTGGGGAGTTGTGGACTGTTCTTGACCCCTCGATGACCCCCCCCACATCCTAAGTTAGGGTCAAGATTCTAAAATCAATATGGTGTATTTAATTTATTATCCTGAGTGCGATTTCGTTATTCAAAAAAAAATTGGGCATTAAAGCAACTGTTTTGAACCAAAGGGTTGGTAGAAATTAAACCGTTAATGGCCTTTTTGTCTTATAGTTACAGTGTAAGCTACGTAGTAAGTACCTAGCAAGTGTAAGATATTTATATGTGTCGTTGACATGTACTTATACAAACATCTTTGTTTTGACAATCCTGTACTATCATCTTTTAGGTTAAATAATGCTTTTGTCAAAAGAAATATTTTAATCATTTTACCAATGCCATTAAAGCGAAAAGTAAATCATGTTTTTGTTTTTAAACTTTTTAAAGCTCAGTAGCTCGAGTACAAAGTACTTTTTCGGGTAACTTTTTCACAATCAAACAGGGGACCAGACACAACGAGACAACCTGGAACAGTATTAAATACTTCAAGAACTGACTGCTTGGGGCTCAACTGTCCTGGATATGTAAGTACAGGTCACATTCAGTATTTTTCTTTTTCTTCTACATGTTTATGTAAAAATCAGATGGGAGTAAATAATAATAATAACTGCTATAGTCATCAGTATCGACTTTAAAGGTCAGTAACAGCAGTGGGTGTGAAGCTGGTAGCAGAGAAAACAATGGGGTGACCAGACTTGGGCGAGGCAACCATTTTTTCACAGACATGACCTTTCCTCTCAGTGACAGCTTAGAAGTTCAAGAAAATTAATCAGAGCAAGATGCAATATATGGCCAGAGAAAAACTAATCGCAAGAGTCCAGACTATGACACCACAAAGCAATAGAAAGCTATTCCCGCAACAAGCCTGAGGATCATAAAAACTAATTAAATTGTAAAAACATGGAGCAAAAAAAGGCAACAAAAGGAACAGACATTACTAGGAGTTGATTTGAGATTTCATTCTTGTATTTTTCTCTTTTTTTATTTAAAATTAATTGCACCATTCTACTGGTGAGGAAGTAAATACCAGAGCAGCAGAAGACAAGTCTATTCTTTTGTACAACTTCCTGTCTGTCAGTGTCTGTGTACGATGAAGATGACAGATGGACAAGTGTTGCGTGCTGAGTCTGAGTCGAGAGAGGCGCAGGCGGTTCGGGCAGAAATGGCACAGACCTGGCCTGTTGACAGACACCGTGCTGAGATCATAGGTGTGTGTTGGGGAAGGACGACTCGGTGAAAGAAGACATGGGAGCAAAGCCTTACTCACTATCTGGCTCTTGATATGACGATAACGTGTCTGAAAGTATGGCCTGAATCACGTTTCCTTAAACTGAGTGTCATGCTAATCACAGACCAACTTGACTGCAAAGCTCAACTGCACGAACATCAACTTCGCCAAGTATCGGAAGCCAGTTAGCGTGATTCCTGTGCAATTGTATCAATAAGAACTGTGTGTCAATAGTGCTTGACGGTATTCTGTCCAGTGATGTGTATAGGAGCTTCCTCTCTGAAGGAACCCCAGGTGAATAGAGTCGGCGACCATGAAGGACACACCTGGGAATCTCTGGCAGAGATCAGACCTTCTGTTTGCATACCTCCAGTCTTTTACATCCCTGCTCAGAACTCTCCCCTGACACCACACAAAAGCTGTTCGTTAAAAAACGGGAATGAGAAAGAAAAGGCACCAGAAAGGCAAAGAAAAGAAAAGGTACATCGGCGGTTCCTTTTCTCCTCCCCTCCCAAATGTTTACCTTCGCCTGTGAAAAGAGAGCGACGCGGAGTGAGAAAAGAAATCTGCACGATGGGCCGAAAGCCAAGGCCTTTAAAGTCTGCCACAGGGCCGTGACAAAAGCGGCCTAATCTCGGTGTTGTCTTTCAGCCTTTCTTTACACATCCTGCCAGGCAGGCTGACGGGGAAGGAATCTTTCCACAGCCCCGCTTACATCACTCAACCATGGGATGCAGCGGAGTCAGGCCCCTTCAAAAGGCCCCCACATGTGGGGCATCTGTCTCTGTGTGTGCGTGTTTGTGTGTGTGTGAGAGAGAGATAGAGACGGAGAGAGGGAGAGAGGGTCAAGAAGGGTCAGTTGGCCCATCTCGTTTGTGCGTGAATGTACCTCTTCCCAGCTCTAAACCTCAGGCCACTATCATGCATGCAAATGAAACACATTCGCACTACAGATCATAATCTACAAAAAGTATTTTCAAACAACTAGTCTATTATAAAGTGAGTGCTGTTAAGTCTCAGTATATAGATGCATAACATTGCCACCTGTTGTTCAGTTTTGACAATTACAGGAAAAACTCATTTGTACACCCTGGGGCGAGAGACGGGGAAAGACACATGGCAGTACTTTAAGGCTTTTCTTTGACAGTCTTTGACACAATGCCATTTTGTCTCCATGCATCATTTTACCTTCCGAGGGCCCAAAGAAAACGGAAACTGTCCTAAATCCCTGAGAAGCTCAGGTGTTCAGACTCTTCTGTTCAGGACAATAGCGTCCCTCTACACCTGAGACCTGCTAAATGGTGTCTGTTTACAGCTATGAAGGGCTATCAAGTGGGAGCACGTTGCTCTGGGCAACTGCAGATAAAAACAGGAAATCAAACACAAAGCTCCTCTGGTCAAAACATAATAAACCAGCCCACACGACTACTAACTTCTATTGATGTTTGCGATGAACTGAAGTGTAAAATATTATGTGTAAAATGTCTACCAGAGCAGACTATTACAAATGAGCCTTGCCACCGATTTCACCAAATGTTAAGCAACTGTCACGCCACATTTATGTGGTTCTACCACATACATGAGCAAAGAAGTGCCTAAGGTTCATTCCCTCACTAAGGGATGCGGTTTATGCAAATCTTTGTCACCATGTTTGAGGGCTGGTAATGCTTCACTTCCTTGCCTCATTGGCTCTGACATGTCAGTAAGACGAATGGTCGAATGTCAGCTGTCAATGTCGTCATCACCCAAGGTCTGTTCTAGACTCTCATGATAGCTTTTTGATTGGTTTACAATGTTTGAGAATCACCATACCTTTAAACAGGCATCGACTTTCAGCATGTCTTTTTTTGGTTATGTGATCATGAGAACCGTGATCGTGAACCGAAGTAAATGTTGGATTGCAGAGGGTATAAAACTGATTAGCTGCTCTCTGAATAAATCCACATGGGAACCCCAGAGTTTTAGTCTACCAGTCTTACAAGTCCTAACAGCATGACAAGCCAGGATAGATAAACCATCTCATTCGGGCATGGAACAAATTAAGAGTGCAGTAAAATCTTCCTCAGCCTCAAATCTGTCATGACCGATAAGTCACTTAGAAGAATTACCTCATTACGCAAGGCCCTTCACGCTTGTGCTTGTGTTATTGTCAGTAAATGGACCCTGAAACCCTGCTTTGTGGTTTCCTAACATCTCTTCTGAGAATGCCTGGCAGGGACAGGCAGCTCAGCTATGACAGAGGGCCTCGTTTGGCGAGTCGAAAGAAACCCTGTAGAACAGACGTGGAGATCCAACTCAATTCGCTCCCTGTTTTCTGACGAGACTTTATTCATTACAAAAAGAAAAAGGAATCAATTTAATTGCTCAGTGCATCTTTAGAATACCACTTGCAGGGGGTCTAAGACCACCTGTGATGCTGATGACACGCTGGAGGGTGTTTATGGCTTGCCCTGCGAGAGCGTCACCAGAGAGGACAGGGAGGAGTGTCGGATGGCAGGTGGAGGCTTGAAAAGGGGCGTGTCCCACCCTGCAGCACGGTAGGATGGTTCAGGGGTCATCTGGAGCTCTCGCAGGCGACTGCAGGACAGAAAACACAGTTTTACATCCAGTGCCTCAACGATCCCCTCGAGAAAGCACCTTGGGCACTATCACTGTCTGCTTTAGTGACGTGAACGTCAGCGTTTAAGTCTCCCGCATTGATTCACAACGTTTTGCAATTTGCTGGTACCCTGCCCAACTGTCTGACAGCACCTGGTCACATTACAATACAGGAGGGAAGTATTTCAAATGTTCTATCATAAAGAAAAGCTGTCATTAATGCTAATAGCCTTGATTTAAACTTTAGTGCACATTATGGAGACACTTAAGACTTGCTTTGTTTTATCGGCCCAGTGAAGTAACAAAATAGCTGGGAGAGGATTTTGAGCTGAGTGACTCCTGTGGCCTTCAGGGACTACAAGGTGATAATAACAAAGGGAAGCATCACCTGACAGTTGCAGAGCAAGCCGAGCGGTTGACCAAGGTTTTCTGACTGGCTGATCGATAGCTGACAGTGCCTAAAAACAACAGAGGTATTATGACACGATGGGGGTTCCACTAAGAACACTAGTACATTCTATAATGGGATACAATTACAGGGTATACATAACAAAAGACACTTTAGACACTTTAATCAATATCACATTTTATAAACCTCGAATATTCACTGGAGCTGGGATGGAGGACAGACGGAAGAGAGGGAAATAAAAAGAGGAGGAAGGATAGAGGAGAGGTACAACTGAGATATGGAGAGGAGGAGGAGGAGAGCTAAAGGGTAGATGGAGAGTTAGAGAAGAGCTGGGAGGGACCCGAGATCAGAGTAGCGGTTCCTAACTGGAAGGGTTATAGCTTGAAGTGGAAAGGAAGAGACTAAGAGGACGCGGGGGGTTACTGCAGCAGCAGGACAGACGTACCAATGTGTCCGTCCTGTGGCGGGCTGATCAATGACAGCCGAGGAACACTCCCATAAATCTCAGGCTGTGCCATGGAAGGATGATTGGAACACACACACAATCTATTAACACAGGCCAACGAGTCTAACACATCTTTCAATGCAGGTTGTAAAGGACAGTGTGTCACCGTCAGAACGAAGAATGACACCTGACAGAATCATGCTTGGTAAGTCAAGTTCAACAGACCAGTAAACATACTTTCCTGAATAACAGACTTCTTTGATCAACCTCCATGTTTTCCACCCTGTAAAAAGTTCAATCGTATAGTAACATAAATCACTTCTGACGCCGAACATAAGGAGTGAAGATAAGAATGAGGTATGAATTTAAATCCTTGGGTCTGGGTTCCTGAGGAGTTAAGTACAGAGATCACACAACTAGACCTGGACCCACATGGTGGATCTTTTCATTTAGTTACCCTACTAAATCAGAGTCAAGCATTACCTAACCGAACTCTCTATAAAAATGTACTTTTTCACCTCCCACCCAATATGTACACCATTGGAAAGTAGAAGACCATCAATAATTGATCTGATGTGCATGTCAGCATGTGTCTGTACTCACAGGCTAGAAAACGAGGATTGGCGAGACAGGGAGATGGGAGAGGAGTACGGGATCTGTAGTACTACAAATGAAGGAAATGAACTGAACATGGTCAATACTTTAAAGGTAACAAGGGCCCAACCCAGTTACAGCTATCGACACGGTGAGTTTACCTGATTTTGAACCATACAGGTTGTGGGACCTCTGGTTCTTTGGATGGGTGGAAATGGGTACTTTGGCACTGAAAAGGGACAAGAGATCCACGATAAAAATCTGTTACAAGCACGTCCATACTCACATTCCTCGATTTCAGTAAGAGTTTTGCTTTTACTCATCATTTAGGTCTCATGGAGTGCTGCAAATACGGCAAACAGCGACATCTAGTGTAAGTCTGGCAGTATGACTCTGGAAAGCAACATAAAGTACCTACTTGGGGGGAAAAGATTTCTATACCTTTGGTGTTGAAGAATATTCTCCAGCTTAGCTATGTAGGCGCTCTGCTCTGCAAACTTTCTGCAGGACACAAACATTTCCATCAGCAAACGTTTGACATCCAGAGTGACTGAATCAGATGTTTTGATGATTGTCATTTGTTCCTACTTGGACATCTGTTGCATTTCTTGTTGAATTGATAGAAGACCTTCTTCCAGTTTTTCATTCTAGACAGATGGAAAGAAAGATGTTTCAGATCGTTAGGATCATTAGTGATGAATCGAAATAGTTCGCTGACAATCAGAGAAACTATACTGTAATGTCTCATTATTAATTGATACCCTGCCATCAGCTACATTATCTTTACCCTCTGTTGGTAATGAGCCATAAGTCTCTTTTGATGCCTTGCCTGGAATAGGAGCACCTAAAATGGCCGAAATAAATATGAGGAATTCATGGATGGATTCATGACACATCAAAAGAATTGCTGAGACAGTTGACGATGTGATAGTGTCCTGTTTTTTTATGACTGTAGAGGTTACCTTGCTAATTTCTGTTAAATGTTTAGTAGCCACAGAATTGATGTCAGAGAAGAGAGCCTTAACTTCTGCACTACTCTGTAAAACAATATCTCTTTTATTTGAATATTTTTTCCATGTACTTTTAATATGGTAGACAGTAGAGCTCTGCTGAAATACCTGACTATAACAGATATGTGTATACTGGCTCGAAGCACACCTTCTGAGAAAGAGAATGTATACTCACTTTGTCAGAAAGAGGACTAACTTGACATTTAGCTTTGCATATAAAGCACTCCCCTTGCTTGCCTGAAAACGAAAATAGTACATCGTTGAACATCATCACTAAGATGATACAGTAGTAGGAGCGAGAGGTGGGGCTTACATTGAGTGGGTTCTCAGTGCCTTCAAAAAGAATGACCAAAATACATCAGTAGATGGCCCCGTCTTTTCAGGTTTACCTCAATACGCTGCATATATTTACCTTTCTGAAAACACACGCTGCATATGATGTGGCCACATGTTGTGACAGCTACTTTGCGGTCAGGACCAGGGGCTTGGAAACAGGAATTACAGCAGATCCAGTGAGGCATCCTTTCAGACTCGGGTCACCTGGCCCGCACTGTCAACCTAAGTTGGCTGAGTAGCTATAGCCTACAATACAAGTAGTCTTAAGGTTTCGAGCATTACAGAAAAGATAGCTTGTTAACTGGCACACACACACACGCACTCACCAAACACACAGCTAAACTGACAGTTAGCGTGTAGTTCAGGCACAATTAGCCAGATAGCTAGTTTGTTAGCTAGCTAACTGTATTTTCTAGTAGGTTAATCGTGCAGTAGACCTTTCGAGATTTAGCTATATAAGAATGTATCAAGTATTATTACTTGATTAGGATTCGTAAAGAAACGTGTCATCTAGATTATGAAATACCTAATGGCACATGGCTTTTTCTTGGATTATAGTCGCACAAAAATAATCTTGGTTCTCAACTTTCAAGACCATCAGTGCTTGCGATCGTAAACAGATCTGGACGTTACGTCACGATAGGCTGGTCTCAACAGACGGCTCGAATTGTTTATTCTGAGCTGTTTTATTTAGGTTTTCTTTGTAAGCGAGGAAAAGACAGATGAGTCTTGTTGGCATTTGATCAAGTGTTTTCTAAATACATGCAAAAGACTGAGGTAATAATGTGTTTACATTCTTTTTATTTCACAGTTAGGCTGTCTAAATCAAGTTGAAGACAGTTTAGTTATTTTGTGATACTCCTCAGGTAACACCACTACATTGTACTCAATATTTAAGGAGCAAGCGTCTCAAACAAGCTTTTTTTCAATGAAGAAGTCCTTCAGTCTTTTAATTTGCCAAATCCCAACTGACAGCAAAATGGAGGTCTGCACCACTGCCCACCAGAGAACATTCCCATTAGTCTTCTCGCTGACCTGACGGAAAGTCTCCTCCCGCTCCTTTGGATGGAAAAGACGAGAGGTGAGTCAATCAATCGCCATCCATTCAGACACTCCAAAACATACTGGATGTTAATGAGACCTTACCCTCTGGAAGTCCTGCTGTCTGCTAATGTAATGAATCTGATCTATCAGATGACTCAGACTGTCCTCCATGGTTTGGACTGTGTCTTTGGCCTTCTCAACACTGGGGTCTATTGAATGCTCCCCCATCTGAATGTCTAGATGGACTTTCTAACATTGGGAGTAAAGCAATCAAGAGTCTGTTTTTAGCATTTTAAATTAATCAAAGCGTTAGGGTGGGGTGTTGCGGTATTTTAATAGTATTTCATTGAATAAAAATGAAGGTTGGTGTATGCTTACGCGTCTAGTACGTTCCCAAGTGTGCAAATAGAGGCATATCTCACCATTTTTTCTGCGGCGAAAACCGAAAACCTCGTTGAGTTGGTTTGCACGCATACAAAATGAGACCCAGAGGCATGGGATGTGAAAGTGAACTTTCCGTGCCTGCCATATCTTTTAGACATTAATACCTGGAAACCGAGGAGAGACGGTATTTCAATTCTCAGTGCACATAAGCCAATGGATGAGCCAGGATAAACAGTACAAAGCCATCGTAAAATACATCCAAAAGACACAGGTGAAGCTAAATGTACCTCGTGGCTTGGATCGCGCACAGAAACAGTCAATCCTAAGTGTGGGGAGTTTGTTCCCTTCTTGCGGTCCCAAGGCTCCAATAGAAAGTAGCCTGAGTAGACAACAAAGGCCACACGACACCACAAACCACACATTTAAGTAGGGATTTGATTTCAATATAAAACATTCCTCACGTTAACGTGTCCATCGGTTTAAGGTTCGGGTGAAATGTGAATTACGCGGATTGGAAATGCCTCCGAATCAGACTACAACATATTCATGGTGTCTTGAGTCTCACCAGTGACGAGTGTATCCTCTGGGATCTCTTCAATGATGCATTTCTTCTCCTGCTCTCCCAAGTCAAAGTACATAGCAGCCGTGAGCACCAGGTAGCTCTGCAACACTACGCCAACCCACCAGATACCCATCCTCAACCTGATCATCAGCCTGATATTCCTGTGGCCCACCTCGTGTACGTCTCCTGTCTCACAGCCAGCCCGGGTGTAGCTGCACGATGGTTCAGGTAGAGTGAGAGGTTGTGTGGGAATCTCACAGATGCTCGTGGTGAAATGCTGCGATTGGCCAGCTAATGATAACAGTGGATCTGGCCTAGGTTGAAATATGGGCAAACTGGAGTAATTGTTGACTTATTTCTTCGTCACGCTTACTATGTCAAGTACTTTCAAGGATCAAGGCAGTCTGTCTCTTCAACCTCCCAAAACTTCCTCCGTGTCGTGTTTCTTAATGTCTTTTTTTGATTTCAAATTAGACAAAGCAACCAGAAAAGGACACAAGCTTATGCTCATACGACAATGGATTCGTTTAGTGTGAAAGCAATCGCTGGAATTGGTCGTTTATTCAATATTGAAAGGACGGTCATACAAAAGCAAATACAAATTGCCAACTATGTTTAGGGAGACATTTTGTTCAGCTTTTATGTTTCACTCAGGTTTGGTAAAAAATCTCAACAGCGTAAAATAAAAAATTCTGTTTAGCCCAGTTTACTGTACATTACAGGTCCAACGCCTGTGAATAAATATAATCTTTTCATGGAGAGATGATAGAGGACAACAATGCACAATTTACATTTAGAGCATTTCATAGGTTTGACAGTACTTAAAGGAAGCTGACTTTAATGTAACTCTAGTATCTACTCTATTTAAAGAAGGCAAATAACCAAAGAAACTTGAATTTTCAGCTCAGTTCAATATGTGTTTACCCTCAACAAACACAAGGTTTTACAACTCTCTGACTGTTACGTTTGAAGAAAACGTTCGTTCTGTTCATTCGAATCTGTTCGATTTACATGACTGACATTTTTAGTTTTCTGTGTAGTGGTAACCTGATGTGACCCCTCTTGTGAAGAAATTGCTACAATTCAAAGGCTCTACCTTCCTAATCTAACTCTTTTGGGAATTGAAATAATTTATTATGCCTTTCAGTTCAACGATGAACAGAAAAAAAGTAGAATCACTACTACACACCATGACCAATATCAGTCGTGTCAGATTTGTTTGGGAGTACAGGCAACACAAGGCAGAGCAAGGGGCTGATTTGGGATTTGAGTCTCCTCTGACATCAGATTGCAGATGAGCCGTTTGCTGCGTCGACTTGACCCAGAGTTTATGAGGCCCAGCAGACACCGGTGCGGCGGTGGTTCTCTACACTTTGGACTTCTTGGGACGGCGTCTTTTGGAATGTTTTGGTCCGCGTCTCCGCTGACCCCTGGCCAGTCATAAGCAGTTGTCAGGGATGCACTTCTTCTCCTCCTCCAGAGGGGGGCAGTCTGCTCCACTGTTGGCCGGGTGCATGTGAATGTAACGTGTCCTGTGCCTTGTGCCTGGTTGTCCACACTCCCCCTTACACAGGCCCCAGAGCGACCACACCGACACCTCGCAGTCTAAAGGGGTATCTGAGGAGAGGACACACCTGTTAGCAATGACACCTGTAACATCTACTGACACCTGCAACTTTGGTACTGTAGATTCTACAGTACCAAATGAAATATTTGCATCTGTCTTACAGTCTGAATTCAAAATAGTTTGTCTAGATTACCGTCTTGTCCATCTTCACACAATACTACGTATTAGTTGAATGGAATTTATTAAGAATGACTATAATATACAGTATGTGCACATGCAAATAAATGATTAATTTGTGGATCAGATATTTAACACCCTTCTGCAAACAAGTCACGCGAATGTATGGACCGAAATCAAATCTGCCTTTTCAAGACTCTTGCATATACAGCAAATTTCCATGAGCCTTCTTTCATAGACTTTAAGGGGGTTTTGTACGGTAAGATAGCTGTGGACAATTTTACTGTGTAATTTTTATGAAGCCAAATAGCTTAGCCAGACATTTCTGTCTCAATCTTTTTTTCCCTCTACTTCCTTTTGACTTTAACATTTTGAATACTAGAATTTTTGCAACGCAGCATTCGTGTTTTCATCCCGCAGTTTAGCGTTCCAAGCCATCGCCTCCACAAGACAGGAGTCCAAAGCTGATTTCTACCACAGACATTGAGAAGATCATTTTAGGAGAAGAAAAGCTTGAGGAGGTAACATGGAAATAACAGCAAAGTAGGACTACTATCACTTCTCTTACAAGCATTCCCTAAACTGAGGAGGAAACCGTTTGCTTCCTCCGGCCAACTTGCTTTTGTTTGTTGTGTGGTTACCATGGTAGCAGAAGTCCAACTCAGAACAACCTTCAGATTATGGAAAGGTTTTGCTGCCCCATTTCTGGTTTGGTTACAGCCTTTTCATCATGTCAAATGCCAGAATTATTGCAGAGCCTTTCTAACTGATCGCAAAATTATATCAACTTTCATGTCTAGACAAAAGTAATGACAGGATTTTTGAAAAATCTCTTTCTTTTTGGTTTAGATTTTCCTCACCAACAATCAACAATATATATTTTTTTTAGATAGGTTTATGGTGTTGTTTAAACGATGTTCTTCTATTTAAGTCATACGTCTAGCTTCACTAATGTGTATCAAGTCCTCCCTAACTACCCTCTCTGTTATTGGACAACTGCCATCCAATGACAGCACAGCCATCTTTCAAGAACATCGTTTTCATGAACACTGCTTTAGACTTCAACATCTCCCCAAACCAAACATTTGGATTCGTCTGTATGTACAGAGAGGAGGGAGCTCGCCCGATTCAACTCAGACACACTTACTTATGAGGACATCTTCTATCTCGTTGCCTGTTGGGATCTGGTTTGACTGGGTTGGTTCCAGGGGAAGGGTGAAGATCTTGTTAGTGTTGATCTTGGTGAGGGTAACCTTGCCAATGGGGGGTAGATGCTTTAGACGGGGGTAGTAAAATGAACTGGCTGGGTGACTTGGAAAAGATGATGTGATCTGAGGAAAGAGAATCCAAATGTCAGTGTTTTGGCAGTTCAAAGATACACATAACCACAGTAACCATGGGCAGAGTAATCCTCAAGGAATGTGTAATCTCTACTCTTTACTCTTCGCAACTTGATCTAGACTGACAAGCACAGTCATGTTGTGTGCAGGAGGATATAGGTCATCTTTTTGAAACCTGGAAACAAAAATGGGCGACGTCATCAGCCTGACGGCTGAACAGCGAGTGGGATTTTAAAGAAGAAATTCAATCTTCCATGGGTTAGGAAGAATTGGCTGGCAGGTCGGTCGGTCTGTAGAACCAATACATGATACTTCTGCATCTTCGTACCTGTGTGACTTTGTCCTGCGGGATGGTCTCAAAGTTGGGTGAGGAGAAAGTGAAGCCACTGTCTGTTCCTGCATCGTAGGGGTACAAGTCTGTCGTGATGTTGTTTTTCCATTGTGAGCCTTCGCACAGATTGAGACTGTCCACTCCCACAAACCAGTCTGGACTAGGAACAAGCCGCACAATGAAGGACAGCTGGGGAGAGAAGGAGTTCGGAGAAAACCAGAAATTACATTATTTGACATTTTATTACTGCAAATCCCCATATCAATAAACCACTTTGGTTTATTAATTTAGTACCACTATGGTACAAACATTGGCTCAGGATACTATCATGAAACAGTATGGTACCAACTTATACATAATGCAGTATGGTACCAACTAATGCACTGATATACAGTATGGTACCAACTAATACATTAATATACAGACTTTTACCAACGAATACACATCTAGCCTACTTTTGAGACCCTGGATAATTCTTGTGTAGTATGGGTAAACTGAAGATATATTAATTCATCCTCTAGTGGGATGCATTCCTAAATATTCCTTTTGATATGTTTTTTTGTTTCCATTAAACAGTTGAAAAAAATGCCAAGCGCTTAGACTTACAAAAGAGTGACGTGCAAAGACCTCAAAGTCGGAGGTCATCTGGCCGGTTCCTTCATGCATGGCAGGAGCTGAGAACACCCCATAGACACTCTGGATGCGTTCCCCAGCAGCCTCCACCTCCTTCATCAGGGTCCAGGCCTCGCCCTTTTCTGTGAACTCCCTTACCCCGTTGCTGGCAAACTCATTGCTCTGCCAGATATGATAGTCGGAGCTGTGGGTCACCCCTGGAAGGAGACATGATTCAGAATGTCTTATATGAATGCTTGAGAATAAAGGTTATTTGTTATATTGCTATGATTGGGAGAATCATAGTATTTTACCACAGACAAAAAGCTGGTCTCATTTTTTATTTCTTTAACACTAAGATTTATGCATTTGCAACCCATTTAGGTCTGTAGATGTATTGAAGCCAATTAGGGAGCCAGCATTACCACCAATTACTGTCAGTTCAACACCTGTAAACCCACCAATGAGAGGGGACCACTGGGCCGGGGGGCGGTAGAGAGGGTATTGCTTGGGGAAAGCCGTTTGGCTCCACTTGGCAGTGAACGTTAGGCTGTACTTGGCAGTGGTAGAGGCCGTACATCCAGACTCTGCAGGGTTGGGCATGGGCATGGGCACAGCGAATCCCAGAAGGGTCAGAGTCAAGGTGGTGAACTGGGGGGGAAGGCTGTTCAGGCAGAAGATGTTCTTCACTTTCTCCATGCTTCTTAGAGAAAGAGGGAGAGAAAGAGAGAGGGGGGGGGGATAAATGAGGGAAGAACGATAGGACCTAATATGCATGTCTGTGCAAGCAGCTTTTCCGTCTGAAGCTGCAGTTCAACATTTTCCTCTTCAACCTTGAACTGGTCCCTTCACTCAGTTTTTCGCTAACATACACATCCATGTGTCGTGTCAAATCAAACATGATCTGCTGTTTCGACCTTGCTTCTACGCTTTGAAATAAATGGGGGTTAATATGTGAGTGGAGGGAGAGGTTGGACATGTGAGTTTAACACTCAGTGGGTTGTATGACTCACAGGGAAGGAATTCCACCCTAAAACATTTTCCACAATATGAGTCTGTGCTTCGGTTCAAAAAAGACAGACTGACATGGAAATGCTAAATATAATCAAAATTTAGTGTCTCAGTCTCCCCAGATCAAGTCTTGACGAAGTTTCTGCCAAAATAACTACTCATCCTACACAAAATGTTTCCTTCTCAAGAGGTTTGCAAACGAAAAGTGTCAAACCTGGCAGCTGTTTACGTTCAAGTTTTTTTTGTTTTATTGTTGGTAGAGATACAAATTACAGTTACATGGTAAAAACTGTGTTAAGGTTAATTTGTTCTCCTGCACTTTGCATGCATGTCTTTCAGAACACCATTGTACAAATATGATTGAGGATTAAGAACGAAAAGATCGACTTACTTCTTGCAGATGGGAGATGAGAGTTGGCTGAAAGGATGGGAGAGAAACAGAGGAGTGGTGTTGGAGAGGAGAAGATGAGTGCAGAAGACACCACCTGTGTCCGGGGCCGTGTGGAGAAGTGACTGCGAGACCTCAGCCGGCTTCTCTGCTATTTATGCCTTCCAGAGGAATCCCTCTCCTCTCACCCCCCTCACATCTCTCACCCCCAGGGACGCCCCCCTTCTCAGACATGCTCCACATTAGCACTTCAGCCTCCAGCCTCCTTCTCTTCTCAATCATCTTTTCCCCCGCCTTTCAGAAACACACATTTCACCTTACCTTGCAAGTTCACTCAGCTCATGGTGAAACAGTGTGGTTTCTCTAAATGTCTATTCTGCAGTCTCTTTCTCACGTTCACACAGAGGAGTTGGAGGGTTAGTGGCTTGGCGATGGGGAAGGTGGGGTAATCCACCTCATTACTTCTGCATCTTTTAGTTCTGCCACTGAATACAACTCATAAACACACACACTCACAAATACGTACACAATTAAGCCGCGCAATCAACGAATGCGCAAATGTTGGCTTTCCAGCCCACAAGCGCAGCTTTTTCACCGCTGAGGATTGATATAATGACTTCCACATGCTCACGTTTTCGGTTGCCCCACCGCTCAGCCCACACCCTGGCTCCTCTCCTCACCTCTTGCTCTGTGAATTTACTGAATGTCTGATTGCAAGCAAATACGTTTTTTTGTATTTTGCATAGAGGTGTTTGCATAAATGTTCACTTAATGACTGAATGTAGGACAGGGCAGAACTACCAACACGAATTTGGCCTATTAACACAAGAGGAAACCTACCAATGGTATGTACACATCGTGATCTGTTATGTTTCCACTGGTGCGTCAAATTACATAATTTCTGCAGTGCCTCAAGCATGCAGTCTCTCAACTCCTGGTTTAAACACTTGCTTTTGCGCCACCCTTTCTCCCAAAAACGACCCTCAGGTAGAAAGTAATAATCCCATTTCATTTCCTTGCCATGTCTTGTTCATCCAGATTGCAGCTTGCTAGACAGTGTGTCAGCAATACCTGAAGGGAGGGGAGGGGAGGGGATGAGGAGATGCAAGTGTTGCCAGTGTGGTGATGTTCTATTCACATGTGGAAGCTCTATGCCAAAGTTGTAAAATCCTACACATTCAGATTCAGTATTGTCAGCAGTGGAACCAATTTTTCTCTCTCAATAATCTTATTGTCGTTAGTCAATGTAAAGATGTTTACAATCTTCAGCAATCGTGTTGATTTGAGCTTTTTGCATGCCGAAACCATCTCTCTCTCTCGGCATGCTGTGCGCCGGTGCGTTCTGTTTCATAGTCCCCGTCTGTGCACGCTCTCTATGTCACTCTCTCTTACTCTCTCTTGTCTGAATCCCAGAGGTTCCTCACTGACCCACTAAGGGAGAGCTTCTGTTTTTCCCATCATCCTCCTCTCCGCCACGGGAGCCGTCTGACCTCGGCCGGAGGTATAAAACAAGTGATTTAAGGGCCTCAACCGAAAAGAAAAGAGAAAAGAAAGAGTTTTCCAGCATGGTAGCCTGTTTTATAAGGAGCTTTGCCCTAAAACCTAATTTTGATATAGTGCCTTGGCAGTGACACAGTGTGGTCCAATTTCATTTTAAGCGCAAAATCCATTTCTCCGGTAGTTTGCGTAAGTTTCAATGTCAGGTCTTGTCCATGCACACCCAAGCACTGTCTAAATCAAACATCAAAAGGTCTGATTTGATTTGTGAGTGTGTATGTAAGAGGGAAGTAGGGTTTATGCTGTCACGTGGATGGCAGAAGGTAACCTACACAACGTAAAGGTGGAATGACAGACTGAATGAAGCCTGCAAACCTTTGGAAGCATGAAACCCTGTGGCTTGTGCTTTCTAGAACCACAGTCTACTGCCCTTGACTGCAAAGTTCAGCACTGGGAAACAAAACGCTTCACGACCATCCAGGAAACTCCTCCATTATCTGGCACATTAACTAGTCTTACGGTCGTTTTGTTCAATTCCCTTTGATTGTCTTTTAACTCTTTGTATTCTGCAGTGTAAAGTTTGGGTCTTGGCTGCTCTGCTCTGATGAGAAGCTCCCATGAACCTGTCCAGCACGTCATATCTTCACATTGCTTTGCCTTCATGAGATGCTTCACTTAGGTAAGTCATGGAGTCCTTGTTCAAAAGCCTGTTTGTACCCATGAGTCTTTCGTCTCAGAATGACCAGCAGGCATTTGCTCCCATCTTGATAGTGTACAAAATAATCCAGCTGTTGTGTGTGAAATGTGAAGGCACCAGGTTATCAGGTTCCATGCCATAGCATTGTGTTAACCATCTGTCAAGGGAGTCAAATACAAGTGTGAAGGGTCAATGTAAGAGCTTGGTTGCATTCTTACACTTTGCCCCTCTCTTTGGACATTCATGTTCATTCATAAGTAAGAAGACAGAAACAGACAGCATGGCAGTTGCCAGGTTGCGTCGACAGTAACGAGGATATTGAGGCTGAAGCCAGACAAACTCATAAAACCAGAGCGAACCAGACGCTAAATAATCTATCTGTCAGATAGAATCAATACCTCAATCTGTTTGACATTCTGCAGAACCATTCGGTGGGACAGGCAAACTTGTCTTATATCAGAAAATGTTGTTAATGGCTCTGACATATGGTTTGGCAGGCCAGAAAAAGCGGTTATTAAAGGTGACTTCCTATTGGGAAAGAAGGGAACTCAGCTTGCCCTGGTTGTTGTCACAGTGGGGCGTTGGATATTAGAAAGTAAGACTAATCGTTTTTTAATTCAAGGTTTCCTTCAAAACAGCCGTTGCCAATTTAAGTTAAGTCTTTTGACGGATATTACTCAACCAGCTCCATTACATAACGGCAGCAATGGCGAATTGATTCTCAAGGAATTTCTGAGTGGGATGAGCAAGTCAGCCTCTAGACAGTCCCTGCTGCCATGTTTATAAAATGAACCAGCAGCAGACTTCAAGAATTACTTAAAGCTTTACATAAACATAAGGCCGAAGACTTGAGATCCTCAATATCTCTGACTTGGCTCTTGAATATGTCGTCAAAGAATGAAGTGTGCATGAGGGCATTGGCGCATCGGTTAATTCAGAAGTTTCTAAATGTTTTTGGTCTATATTTTACAACACCAAAATTACTCCCTACATACTGAATGGTGAAGTAATTTGCTGGTATAATTTGGATGAATGGGGTTTTAACACAAGTTGGAGCGTCTTCAAATGTTCAGCACTGTCGGCGCTCAAGGCAAGCTTTTCTCTTCCCAGCCAGTGTTTTATCGACCGGGAGATTGTAAATTCCCTCAAAAATCTGCACTTCATCATCTTACTTACTGAGCTGAACAGAATGCCCACCAGGGTGTTATTAACATGTATCTGTCGGAACAAACCCAAAAGCAATACTATTTGGATTTTTGATCATTTTGGGTTCTACAATGAACTTGACCAGATATATTATTCTTGCTCATTCCCTTTCTTTCCTAAAGAGTCTGGAGTTTAAATGAGCAGGCTGGAAGGCTTTTTGTGATGGAGCCATTTGGTTTTCAGATATTCCCACGCTTGAAGAAGCGATGGAGTATATAATAGCTTTTGTTTCAATTCTGAATTGCGATGAGTTTGTTTAGGGTTTTGTTCAAATGTTCAGTGATGTTTGGTACGGCTATGCAGGCTTTTCGATGAAGTCGCTTCTTAAACTCTACCAGCTCCAAAACACTCATGCAGCAGGCTTTGTGCAAAATATTTGTCCAACTGTTTGGACAGAAAGTCGGAAACTCCCTAAAAATATGACTATGATCATGAGACAATTCCACGTGAGTTTACTCACAGTTCTTCCTTGAACTATGCCTTTTTGTACTTGCCAGATTTTGTAATGTTTCATGGAATCCCCTGGTTAAGTTCTGAGGATGGGACTGGTGTGGTTTTGCTTTTGGAATAGTTTCAGAATTGGGCTGCTCAGATGAAAGCTTTTTTTTCCAAAACATTTCCCACAGGTAAAATACAAGCCTAACAGTTGTTGGCCAAACAAAATGTAATTATGGATTGGAATTCAGACAGAGTATTATTATGTTGGCCAACCATACACACGTGAAGTGATAGAAACAGGGATGTGAGCCTGTTCAGCGAGTCCAACAGTGTTGTTAGCTGAGACTTTGATGGGAACCACATGGCTCCTCAAGGCTCCTGTCTGATTTGCCAGGGGGAAGTAAGAGCCAGGCCGTAAGTGGGTCACCCCTCCTTGGGCTAGTTTTGGAAAAACGTGACCTATAACTGCAAAATACGAAAACAAGAATATAAACCCAGTTCAATGGTCAAAACTGGCATCTGTCTCCTTCACGACATGAAACATTCTTCCTTTATTTTGGTACAGGTCTTGTCAGGTTTTTCATCGTATAAAATCGCGGGAGACTTTGTCAAACGGTCTGTTTATATGGAAGAGGATTGTGAAAGAAAGTGTTGCCCAAGATGATATTGAGATGATATTGTTCTATAAAACACAAAGAGATCTGCAATAATGATTTACTTGAGTTTTATAGAGTAAATAATACAATCACTGCCTTGACTAATGGATGTTTCTTTAATCAAAAGTGCTTCACTTTGTGATTTTGTTTTTTATTAGCCTTGAAAATCAAGACAATTTGATTATGTTCAGATTTCTTTGAGTTGAAACTGGTTATAATCCTCTTCAAAGTAGAACACAGGAGTTTTACTACTTGCTGAAGGAGCCAATCGTCTAGTGCAACTCAGCAAGATTGACTGTTAGGGGTTATATTGTAATAAAATGCAGAGGAAAGACCAATCGGGTAAAATAACAATGTGCAAGTCACAGCGTCTGGGTAGGTAGAGAACTGC
Organism: Plecoglossus altivelis; assembly: GCA_036571765.1. Taxonomy (NCBI): domain Eukaryota; kingdom Metazoa; phylum Chordata; class Actinopteri; order Osmeriformes; family Plecoglossidae; genus Plecoglossus; species Plecoglossus altivelis. The sequence goes on along the minus strand of BROE01000006.1, from coordinate 5,653,773 downwards.
CAAACGTTTCTAAAACAGTATATTGTCTCCATTGCACGTTGTACTAAGTTCATCTTGGCAGTCCAATGTAGACACAAGGAAGAAAATGGTAAAATGTTTAAAGTAAAATATTGTGGAGACATTTTATTTAATTATTTTCTCAAGTTTCTTGGTTAGTGTTAGCTACAATGGTGAGATTTGGTGGGGAATCTTAAAGCAGCCATCATTCAGGCTTCTCTCGAGATCAGTTAGGTAATGCTGGTAAATGAGAATAAATTATTTGGTAGGACCAGATACAATTTGAAAGTTTGCCGTTTAAATATTCGTGTTTTACATGTAAATATATGCACTTAAGTTTGGATTGGAACGTACGTCACTTGCATCTCTCTAATACAGGTAAGCATTCCACGTTCCTCAGTCTCCTCAGTCTTCATGGGAAACTTATCAACCATTACTTTGCGCTTTTGACACCAAATGGACAAAAGTTCAGTAAGTACAATATGTATTCCATTCAGATAAGCAGGATCTACTCAGGACACAAACCTTTGCTTTTAGGTTCCCATCTGCTTTTTGATATTCTCTATTCCAGTTTCCACATGCTTGCGAAGCTGTTCCAGTTGTTGTAATTTAGAATGAAAAAAGCAGAGATGTCTTTCCATTGTCTGTTCCAGAGCGCAGTGTGTTTGAAGAGAACAGAGTGGGCAGAGCACTAAACAATGTCTATTACCATCTTTTACAGCTGCACACTCTTTTTGTTGTAGACTTGTTTACTGCGGTTGTAAATATGCTTTTTCAATTGCTGTGTAATTTCATTCATTTGATCTCCGTTCATTTATCTACAGAAAACCATATTTTAGAATGGTCTTTTAGTATCTATCTAGCTGTTTATCTTCCTATCCGTTGGTTCATCTGTCTGTCTGTTCAGCTGGCAAATGTCACCATGTCTTGTGTGGTTTTCGAATGGGTTTTATTTAATGTCCAATTGAAATTGAAATTATTTCACGTAATTATACCTTTGTGCAGGTGTATTATCATGCAGAAAACTGTATGTGTTTTCATTCGTACAAAAAAGTTAAGACACAATGACATAACAGGATGGGGGGGAAACTAAAGCATAATGTGGATATAGCACTAAATGCGTTTGTTCTTCGTGAGAATTCTTGCAGCTGTTTTGCCATCTAGTGGCACACGTAGGTAATGCCACATTTTTATTTAATTGAATTCACAGACAATTCAAACCTAACCTTTCTAAAGCGACTTTAATTTCTTTCCAAAATAATTCATACAAATGCATACAGTAAGTCACAAACATTTCTTTCTGGATTTTAGTTGACCAAAAATAAGGATATTTTACTGTATAATATAATACATATATTGCTAAGCCTACTACTTTACCATAGAGGGAACCAAAGGTAGGTAGAAGGTCTGCTACTAATTCTGCAGCTAACAGCCATTTCTCAGACAACACTTACAGTCAAGTCACTGACACGGGCAAGCAGGACACCAGGTATGTATGCATGAGACACAAGGGCCGCCTCTCCCAATGCAGTTTCAACATTTACACAGAGCCCAGGGAAAAAAACACATGCCCCAACTGACAGAATGAATGAATCTCCTAGCAATCTCAAAACAAAAATGGCTTTTCCTGAGAAGGAGTGCAAAACCTTTTGTGGCTATCAGAGGGAGAAATTCGTTGATTTGATATTGTTTTGTTTTTTTCTTGTACCCTACAAACATCTTTTTTTCTCATAACCCTAAAAACTGTACACAAACATTAATGTTTTACTGACTACTTCAGATGAACAAGTAATCCATTTAGGACACACAAACAAATATTCATCCACCTATTTGAAACAAACTACAGTCTAGAAACAGCAGAATTTCTTTTTTTTTCTTTCCAAATCAATATAACCTTTTTTTCGGAACTTGTTTTTTTAGTGTTTTTTTTTAAGAAGGGCAACGAAAATAGGGTTAGGCCCTCGGTCAGACAGTCTGCTAATGGAACAGGTGAAAAGCACTGGCACCTCCTTTTCCTTCTCTTTGGGGTGAAAAGCAGTTGGTGTGTCCAGGATGGCTCAACATTAAACAATGTTCAGGTAGAAATGTACACTTAGAACAGGTACGAATCTGTCATATGTACCTCATATTTCTGTTTGCAACACTTTGCAGTGCTTCGGCTCACTGGAGGCTCCCCAAAAATAGATCGACAATGCACCACAGAGCTCTCTGGAAAGGATGTTTGGCTACGACCAGGGAGCCCTGGGTGGGGTGCATCTTGGACTGGTATCTACGGTAGGTAAACTTACAACTGGTCATTAGTGTGCTGCTCTCTGTCGCCGTCTGGCTTGCCTGGCTGACTAGGTGATGGGTTGTGGGGTGGGTGTGTAGCTGAGGGGAGGTTGTGTGTGATGGGCATAGCGTTGGGTCCGATCCCCTCCCCGGCAGAAGGGAGGCCCCCAGAGGCCAAACTCACAACCCCTGGTGGGTATCTAGAACCAGGAGACAGAAAAGGACAGCAACGGTTACACAGACATACATGTCTATTTTCACCAAAAGTCAGTAGACTGAATTGTTCCTAAACCAAATGTGAAACAAAAGCAGAACTTAAAAATAGAATGACTCATTCATTGAGATGAATGACAAGGATCCCTGTTTAAAACCTCTCTACCGGTGATAAGTAGTCTCTTTAAAGAGATGCCGTGCGATGTAAAACAGGAACGCTTTGTTCATAAACTGTTACCTGTAAGCACCATTGAGCTCTGAGTGGATAGCTGCGGGGTCCATACCCGCCCAGTGGTTAGTCTGAGTGAGGAACTCTTTATTCACACAGTTCTTCAGACTATCTGGGATCCGACCTGAAGATGAGAGCAAAACTGGGTCATTAGTGAATCTGCGGTTCCTGTGGCTTTCGGTCTGTAACACCACATGAAAACCATATGAGACATATCAAACAAGTAGTCACATGTACACTGTAGTCTGTTAGTGGGATTTGTTTATATCTTAGACTCAATATTGCACATCAGGATAGTTTTGGGTGAAAAAAGACTGGTTCTGGAAACAGCGTCCATGAAGTGGGAACTACCTGTGATGGCTCGCCGTATCTCGCGGGCCGCTTCCTCCCTCATCTCGATGGAGGCCTGTTCGCTGTACCAGGCGGCGTGAGGGGTGCAGATCAGGTTGGGGGCATCTTTCAGAGGGCCCTGGCTGAAGCTGACACATAGTTAGATCTAGTTACCCCGGCCGTGAGCGACGCACAATCCCAACCACATTTCCAACGTATGTGTGTGTTACGTGTGGTTTGACAGAGAGGGAGAGCAGGAATGAGAGAGAGAGGGCAGGGAGAGCAGAAGGGCCGTATGTTATGCGAATCTGTGTGTGCGCTCACCTGAAAGGCTCTGTCTCATGAACATCCAGCGCCGCTCCTCTTATCCGCCCATCCTTAAGGGCCTGGGCCAGGGCCTTCTCATCCACTAGACCCCCTCGCGCCGTGTTCACCAGGAAGGCTCCCTGACGCATCTGCACACCACAAAATCTAATGAACAAATCTTTGGCGAAACATCTTTGCCTGCATGTGCCTGGGCCTTTATGAACATTTTGCACATGTTGTTGATCAGTGGTGAAAATGTCCTTGCACCTGTTTGATGGTGAAGTCGTTGATGAGGTGGTGGTTGTGTTCGTTGAGGCTGCAGTGCAGGGACACGCAGTCCGAGTGGAAGAGCAGGTCCTGCAGGGTGTTGACCCGCTGCAGCCCCAGAGCTCGCTCCACACCATCCAGCAGGTAGGGGTCGTAGAAGATCACGTTAAAGCCAAAGGCTTTAGCTCTCAAAGCAACCGCCTGGCCAACGCGGCCTGAACAAAACACCACAACACGTGGCGTTTTTAGTCGCAACCCCAAACCTCCGTCTGTCATTCTGGACGCTACGTCCAAACGTCATCTTTTCATCTCATGAGACTAAACCAGTTCCCACGTTTTATCCCATTCTGTGCCAAATCTGAGCCAATCTTCATAGCATCAAAGTCATAAGGACCCTGTCCTTACCCAGTCCAATGATGCCCAGAGTCTCCCCTCTGATCCTGGCCGCCCCAGACGCCACCTCCCGTATTTGTTCCACGCTCTGGACCCTGGTTCCTTCACGGAGGGACTGGTGCAGCCAGGTGGTTCGTCTGTACAGGTTCAGGATGTGACACAGCGTCGAGTCAGCCGTCTCCTCCACAGACGCTGCTGGCATGTTGCACACTGCGATGCCTGCGAGGTGAGGCAGAGGAGAATGTCACACATTAACAAAATGGACGAAAGGTGTAAAGCACAAGTTTGACAACTGAACGAGCGACGAGGCTGTAGAGGACTAAATCTTTGTATGCTATCATAACTGCTCATCTGATTTTGAGTGACTTTTCTCATTTTTTCTTCTTTTTTTGGTTTATTTTTTACTTGATTCCAGCTCAGCTCACCTAGATCTCCAGCAGATTTGAGGTCAATGTTGTCGAAGCCACTGCCTATGCGAACAATGATCCTCAGGGCTTTGAACTTCTCCAGGTCCTCCCTCATCAGTGTAATGGTGTGGTACATCAGAGCTCCCACAGCCTCGTTCAGAACCTGGTAGCAAACACACAGGTAGCAGAGCTTTCTCCAAAGACATGGGAGAGACAGAGGTACAGATGTCTTAAGCAGAATCGATTGCTACAGAGACGAGAACAATGTTTTCTTGCTTATAGAGGGCACAAAGACTGACGGCAGGGTTATCTTAGCAGGTGAATGACTGTATAACCAGAGAGCAGGATTAACAAAGAAGATATACTGGTTCCTGAATACAAAGGATAGAAAGGTAGGGTTAGATTTGCATACTGTTGAATATAGTGTTGTGTTGGGAAGAGGAGATTTCTTTTAACGGTTAAAATGCAGAAATGCAATTACATAGGTTTAGGTCTATTTCTTGTGTGAAGCTGCTGTATCACTCAATAATCATTATATGACAGTAAGACTTTGACGGAAACCTTGACGATGTGGAAGAGAGAAGCAGAAGAGAGGTAGAGAGAGAGACACTGAGAGACAGACTGACAACGTGATTTCTCTTCGTAGGCATCGAGACTTGCACATTATTCTAAACACAAACAAAATCTGGATATCAGCTTGATAAAACTTAGTATTGGCCATGTATGGGCCATGTTGGATGACAGTCATGAGAGTGTGTGTGGGGGGGGAGTGTGTGTGTGTGTGTGTGTGTGTGTGCACGCTCCGTCTACCTTCTCGTGGATCTCCTGGGTGGACTGGGCGTCACAGAAGGCCACGGTGGCCACGTCTTTCAGCACAGGCATCTCCACGGTGCAGTCTCGCCCATCCAGCAGGGCCACCAGGGGCCGGGGGTGCATTGGCCCATTCATGATGGGCGGCCGGATGCCTGGACAAACAGAACACACATAAACACAATGCAGATGTGTTTCATCTTAGTACCTAAAGTTAGTGGCGTAATATTGGACTTGCCCTGATTTACCCTGTCAGCTTTTCGACATTATATGTGACATACAACAAATCTAAAGCGCATAAAGCAACGTTTTGTTACTCCAAAATATTAGCTGGTTTGTGAACAACATAGCCATGGCTTTAGAATTCTTGACAATGGATCAGAAGTGCACAATGGCTATTGAGAAAGTGTAGTGTCATTAAGCAATAATTACACACCCTCCCACTCTGCAATAACTATAATAGGCCACTTTCTGCCATTAGTCAGAAACTGGGACCAAAAAGGATAAAAGCAGCATTTGTATGTTGCTTTAGATAAAAGCAACTGCTGAATTAATTATATTCAGAAGAACTGTAAATGGCTAGAACTAATGTACTTTTAAGAGTAACTGCCTTATCAATCACACAAAAACACATTAACACACAAATAGAAACAGTATACCCCAAAAAAATGTTTTGTTTGCTAACTTGTCCTTGTTATTGTAAAGCAAAAGGAAGGTTTTATTTGTGAGTTTACGAGCTCAGTAATTTGTTCTAATGCTGTCTTGTTTGTATTATACTAAAACAGAAGCGACACATTTTTAAATACAGACGCTAACAGTATGCTTTTACTAAGTCATCACAAAGTTACTCTCAATCTATTCTCCTGCTCTTTTTGATATTATTAGCTCCATGTCCTTTCAAGAAATTCACATAAAAGCTTATAGGAACATTAGAGAATACAGGATTCCTTTAATTTCTTTTCTATTTTTAATGTCAAACCACGAGACATAGTGGGGAAAGAATATCGAGTTCCAAATCTTGACTGACCCTCCAAGGACTAATACAGTTTCTTCGTTTTACAGTCAGAACATGATTTGTCTCCATATCCTTGGGGTATCTGTCTCTTAATGGCTGTGACTGTACACACAAACAAGTCAACATACTCACACATGCAGGACATATGTGTCTGACGCGTTCCCTATTTTGGATGTTTAAAACATGTATCCTGTTCTGGACATTTGTAACAGGGAAACGATCCTCAGTGGCGCATATAACACATGTAATTCAATCCTCTACTGATCTGAATAAGAAAAACCTTTACACGGGTTCACATTTAGCATAAATGTGTTTATTGTGTCCACTAGAAATTGCATTTCAGTAATGAAATGTTAATTAATACAAAGCATACAATCAAGGTTGCAGATGGTCTGAATGAGGTATAGTAAGTGAAACCCAGCGTTGAGGAAAGGGAGAGAATGTCTGCACCTGTCAAGCTCAGTAATTTATGTTCCTGGCCAATGTGGCGTGCTTCAACATGGCGGAGACAGGCTGAGCCTATCTCTACCCACGGTTCAGTTCCCACCAGAGACCTGCCAGAGGACACACCCCTCTCCTTCCCTCCCTCTCCCTGCTTCTATAAATCCTTAGCCCACACCACACACATACAGACACCTGACAATGCACACACACACACAGACACACACACACAGTCACATACAAACACAGACAAACTGTGATTCTGACCAATCCTTGTGGGTTGAAGTCTATTTAGATCACAGCAAGATCGTTGGTCAGAGGCTATTTGTGTAGACCTGTGTAGCATGATAAGGATTGTTTTTATCACCGGTGTGTAACAATTACCTCTAAACGTAATCCTGGATAATGCATGCGTAATAAACACCACAATAATACAACATAATGCTATGCCATTGTTCTTTCATGTATTAATGCATAATTACAAGATGTTGCATTGCCAAATTTCTGATACCCCGTGACTTATTTTCTGACATGTGATCTTCATGGGTAGTAATCAGCCAATAGGAAGTCCCCACAGGGGATGAAAGACATCTGTGTTAATTAGCCTGGGCTTCATAACCCGATCAGAGGACCCCTGGACACCGAACATGCTACACGAGACGTGAATAAACATGCACCGTATCCTCCATGGGATCAAACTATACTGCGTGCAAATATTTTAATGGGACGATACTTAAAAACTGTTCCGGAACAGGAGTCAAGAGACTAAAGAGGACAGTTTTATATATGTCCTTGTCTACCCTAGTTCCTCAGTGGACTATTCTAGAATGAACATTTCCTTCCTACCAAAAAGTCAGAATTAAGAACATTTTCAAGGCCAGAGCAGGAGATGACATTCTCTCCGACTGGAGAATGCAAAGGAAATCATATGCCAGGTCCTTGACAGCACCGGTACTTCAAATATCCAAAGAGAAAAAAATCAGAGAATTTCTGTCTTTCATCACGGCCGTAAAGTGTCATCATTCTAAAGATAAACAATACAGACCCTGACCTTGCTGCCCACACATATCCTATGACCAGTACTACAGTGTAACGCACACATGCAAATACAGACACAGTAACACTCAGCAGAGAGCAAGCAGTGCTCTGTGAGCTTGAACAAACAGTGCAGATTTCTGATCAAGGAGGGGGGAGGGGGGGGACGAATACTGTATGAAAAACATAAAACAAATGTCTAGATGCACACACAAATACACCCATCTACACACAATCATAAAATACCACATTTAATGTGTGATCCATGCACAAAAGAGGCAAACGTTTACCTAGAGGTAAGCCTTTGTTCAGCAAATGAGAGCTTCCCATCTTTTCCCCTAAAGAAGGATATTCACTTCAGCAAGACATTCACAAAATCCACAGCATATGGCGGCTACCTCAGCTTCCTTATTCCTTTTTTCCTGCCCCCTTAGTGACAAGTATACACATGTGCTCACCCTTTTTCCGTCCCTTCTTCTCCCTCCCTCCCTCACTTTAACTCCCTCCCTTTTCTCGCTCTGTTTTGACTATTATTCTCTGTCAAAAACGCGTCCATACACAGAAAGCAAGTGTCACTGCATTTTTATAGGAGTGGGAAAGAGAGAGAGAGAGAAAATGAAAGGTTGGAGGAGAGGGGGTGCGCAAGTACGAGGTGGCGGCAAGAAAGAGATGGGGAATGGGGGAGGAGCTAAGGCCACTCAAATTGATCTTTTGTTTCCTGCAAGATAGAAAACATGACGTGTTATGCAATGGTAGGGTGTTGGACGGTTCTTTCTGATGTTTTAATTACAATGTAACTACAATTATAAGTTAATATATAAACGTATTATATCCTGTTAATAAAAAATATTTTTGTACATTACAGTAACGATGTTTTGAGTGTGTAATATAACAGATATTCAGTTCATCTATTTTGGAAGTAAAAGCGTATGTAAATCTTGCAAGGAGTTTACTGTCAATAATCCAGACAAGTCGCTAACGATTAGGTTAAACTTTAACCTCTGCAATGATAGTGAGATTTAACTCTAGGGTATCCTGCAATTATACATGAATTGAACGTTAAAATGAATGTTCCTGTTTCTATGTTATGCTCCACACCAATAAAATATAATATTTCATAAACTAGGTTGTAAACAAACAGTAAATTGATAGTAAACTGAAGTAAATGATCGGGCCAGTGAGAGTGAATTGAAAAGTTGTTAAAGGGATATTATTATATCTTATTACTGTGCAGTGCAACACTGATTTAAGTTTTTACGTTATCCGATTTGTAACGGCTCAGAACTTACGGTATTAAGAGAACCCAACATGGTTCCATCTATTCGTAGCATCGTCGCAAGATGTCAGTATTGAGCTAAATAGACTTCCCATTTTACGCTGCAACGAAAAAAACGCCAACACCACCACTACCATCATAAATGAAAATGGCGGTGCAAGAGACAGCATCACAACTATCCATGGCTCTCAAGGTTCAAGAATATCCCACCCTAAAGGTAATTATCGGCAAACAGAGACGATGACACAGGCCAACGCCTCATGGTTGAGTTATAATGCTTTCGTTCTACATAGTAATCGATGTATGATCTTGTCAGGAAACCTTATTTTGACAACTTTGTGTTCAGCTGTGAAAGAATCCGATGAAAGCAGAGTAACGTTGGACCACAGTTGTTAGCTCAACGTCAGATACGTCGTGGTAGCATTTAACTGAATCTAGCTCTCTTATCATTAGCTAGCTTTAAAGAGTACTAGTAGGTGTTCCAGGCCGTGGTTGACTTTGAAAAAGACACAAAGCCAGTTTGAAGTTAGTCTAACGTGCTGTCTCAAAGTTCGCATGCTAACCAGGTTGACCATATACCCCTTTGACTGCAAATCTGACATTCTACTACTACTACCATTACTACAAGGCTACTGCTAGCTGGCTACGCTAGCATAGTCGCTGTCATCCAGTCGTCACTGACGCAGCTGTCTGACTAACATCAGAGCTTTGTAACTTAGCTTCTAACTAACGACAGCTAGCTAGCCATCGTTGGCAAGCAGCTTGCCTACATTGGCTTGCTTCTTACAAGTTCGGAAAGTATATTTCCCAGACAGCTAGTATGCGAGTAAAGGTCCAATGATTACCCAACATTGACCACTCTGGTGCTAGCTAGCTTACCTTAAACCGATAACCTGCTCACTACTACTGTAGAGCTAGCTGTCTGTATCATGACATGGTATCTCTTATTGCGAAGAGGACCCCTCTGATAATGTCTTGTCATACTATTGGATCCAATTCTGTTGGACACAACTGGCAGTCTAAATGCATGTAAGATGGTGGTTTGATGCTACCTTGCGATTCAGGTTAGTCTCAAAATGGCTAGCTAGAAGGTTCTCACCAGACTGCACCGCTAGACAATCGTTTCATGGCCTGTTAGAATACTGTTGATTTGCTCGCGTCTTTGTATGTAGTCAGTGGTCGTTTGGGAAGGCTTAAGTATTTGCCAATCGATTTAAGTGATGGTGCGTGAATTGTATACTGTCAGTGGTGAGAATACTGTACTTTGTAAAATAGGTTGTCTACTGTTAACTCGGCTACATTACACAAGTATCACTCAAACATTTTGGAACCTTACATATTATGAAAATGATCCTGTCTTTTCATAGGGCTGCGATTGAATCCACATGTCTTGATCATTCACACAGGTACCCTACGAGACACTGAACAAGCGCTTCCGAGCTGCCCAGAAGAATATCGACAGAGAAACTAGTCACGTAACAATGGTGGTGGCAGAGTTAGAGAAGACGCTAAGCAGCTTCCCAGTAGTGGACTCAGTGGTGTCTTTACTAGATGGGGTAGTAGAGAAACTCAGTGCTCTCAAGCGAAAGGTAAGGTACTGGATTCACACAAGATCACCCTTTCCTAGAAGATCAAGTTGCTTTAGGATATGATATGCTTGAAAAGCAAAACCATAGCCCCAGATTAAAACAAAGAGACCAATTTGAACTGTAGGGATGGGGGGACGAAAAATATTCCACAGCAGTTTGGGATAGGAGCACTATAGGAAAACATGCTGGGTGAAACTATGGCATCCTGTAAATGTAGCTACTCTGCATGTTCTGCAGCCTTCCTAATCTGGTGGTGGAATCTGGTTTGCAGGCTGCAGAGTCTATACAGGCAGAAGATGAGAGTGCCAAGTTGTGCAAGCGCCGCATCGAGCACCTCAAAGAGCACAGCAGCGACCAGCCTGCCGGCACCAACGTGTGGAAGAAGAAGCGCATGGACCGCATGATGGTGGAGCACCTACTGCGCTGTGGCTATTACAACACAGCGGTCAAACTGGCACGGCAGAGTGGCATAGAGGTACATGCGTTTGGGTGGCACATCTGATGTTGTTTCTCATCTGTCGGAACGGTCTTGTTTGCAGACGAAGGATATCTCTGTTTTGTCTGATCTGAGAAACCAGTTGATAAAGAATAGACTTGGTAAAAGCTTTTGTTGTTCCTAGACTTTTGCATAATGAGTGTCTCAATGCATTCTAATTCTATGCATGATGTCATGTCATGTCTAAACCTCCTTACTGTGTTGCTTCAGGACTTGGTGAACATCGAGATGTTTTTGACTGCGAAGGAAGTGGAGGAGTCACTGGAGAGACAGGAAACCGCCACATGTTTGGCCTGGTGCCATGACAACAAGTCACGCCTTCGCAAAATGAAGGTGAGCATGATTTGTTTCTTGTTCCTGCAGTATTTGTTTCATGTCCTAGATTGCCCTTAAACTGGGTGTCTATATTCTGGTTGGTCTGGTTTCACACGCAGTACACTGTGTTCTCCTCTTCAGAGTTGTTTGGAATTTAGTCTGAGGATCCAGGAGTTCATCGAGCTAATACGACAGAACAAACGCATGGATGCTGTCAGGTAGGGGAATGAGCTAACTGCATAATAGCATTCTGCGGGATGAGTCAGACTCTGATAATACACTTTAAATGCAGTTTTTGAAGGAGGTAGAAAATGTGTATAGGGAGGTTATGAGCTAACCCTTCTGTTTGTCTCTGCGTGTATGTCAGACATGCAAGGAAACACTTCAGCCAAGCTGAGGGGGGGCAGCTGGACGAGGTACGACAGGTGATGGGCATGCTTGCCTTCCCCTCCGACACTCACATCTCCCCATATAAGGTAAGTCACTTGCAAATCACTGCATGCTGTACCATATGGATGGAAAATGGCATGACAAATGTGTTAAATGATTGACATCAAATCAAATTTGCATCATGATTTCTGTTAACACATTCCACAACTGCTTCAAGATCAGCTGTATCATATCTGGATGTTCTCCCCCCCTCCCTTTTTGATCACCCAGGATCTGCTGGACCCAGCCCGATGGAAGATGCTGATCCAGCAGTTTAGATACGACAACTACCGTCTCCATCAGCTGGGGAACAACTCCGTGTTCACGATCACCCTCCAGGCAGGCCTATCTGCTATCAAGACGCCGTATCCTCCCTCGCTGGTTCCTCTCCCTCCATGTCCCATCTCTACACTCTCTGCACTGATAAGCTCCTGTGTTACTGAGATTGTGTGATTTGTCTTTTTTTTTTGTCCGTACAATGATACAGTAAAAATATTTTTTTATTTTATTGGTAGCATTGTATCTTAGAAAAGGGGATTGTTTCTCATTGATTGGTACCATCAACACAGCAGTTGCAGCCCCTTAACCATCGTACCCCCAGTCAGTGCTACAAGGAGGATGGGACCTCAAAGAACCCAGACTGTCCAGTCTGCAGCAAGTCGTTGAACAAGCTGGCTCAGCCTCTTCCTATGGCTCACTGTGCCAACTCTCGGCTAGTGTGTAAGATCTCCGGAGAGGTGATGAACGAGAACAACCCTCCCATGATGTTGCCCAATGGATACGTCTACGGATACAACGTCAGTCTTTTTCTCCGTCTTCTCTAGTTGTTGTTGTTGTGGCTTTGTTATCGTACTGCGTCTCGGTGTTGAGAGCCATGTTTGAGTTCTTTCAAGTAACCAATCAAATAGATAATCAAAGCTTAGCTGTACACTGCACAATTGTGAGATCAATAATCACCACACTGAAAGAAAGAGAAATGGATTCACAATTGGATAAAGCTGATGGATGATTTGATTTCAATTAAACGATGTCGCTTTTTGTTAACTGTTTTATGTTTTCATTCTCTCTAGTCTCTCCTGTCCATCCGTCAAGATGACAAGGTAGTCTGCCCACGGACCAAAGAGGTATTCAACTTCACCCAGGCCGAGAAAGTCTACATTATGTGATTAGACGGTGCAACAAAGGAACAAGATGCGATTGGATACTCTTCTACCGTAACCTGTGACCCTGTCCAATCAGTGCGTGGCGGGATGCCTAAATATATGGCCTGCCTGCCAGCCCTGATGCAACTGAGCTAAAGTCCAGCTCATCCGACTGATGACTCTCGTCTACAACCACAACCCCCCATCAACTGACAACTACATCCTCGTTGGAGATGGCCCAGACTCGGAACACTGTGGGAGTCAACAAGAGATTATTAGTTAACAGGCTTGTGTTTTTAAAGTGAGACATTTTGAGTTTGATTGAACCTAGTAGGCCCACAAGTAGCGTACTGTCAACATAAGCTTGGCAGACCCAGTCATAGGCGGCGTCAAGTGAACGACAGCAGCCTCTTGTTTCGTGATGCACATCCTTGTTCGTAGCCATGTTTAGGGACATGGGTGTTGAATTGCGGACTTTGGAAATGGGCTTTGTTTAGTAAAATACAAAGATTTGACGGTGTACAGATTTGGTTTTGTCAATTGTTTACATTAGAGCAATGTTTCTCTTGTCTTCTCAGCAACTGAAGGGAGTACACTGGAGAATGACCAAAACAAACTAATAAGAACTACAAAGTATAATCTACACCAACCTATCACAGTTTTAGAAAACCAGATCCCCCTGACAAAAGGTGGACTTACGTTTTCAATAGAATCGCTAAACTGAGTATCTGTTTATTGCCAAGTGGTCTTCCTACATGTGAGGTTTGGCACTTATTTACCAACCGACTTAGACATGTGAATTAGTCACTGTACTTTTGATATTTATTCATTTCAAATGAAAGGAATGAGTTTCCTCCACATCACTTAGTGTTTGCCATTTAACTTCATACATATTTTACAACGCTAAACCCTGTGCATTACGATAAAGAAATGATGTTGTGAATATTTTTGCTCATAAAATTGTACCTGCTGGCTGATAGTTTGTGTGATTTCCGATTTCATAGGATAGCATAGTTTGGCAGAGGTGTTCCTTGATGATTAAAGGTTACCTTGTCATGAGTCTCAATCATTACCATCTCCACTTTTCATTGGCTGGTTGCTTTTGGACTGTTTAATATTGTCATAGTAGAAAGGCTTTAGAAAATGCTCATGCATGTTTATCTTAATAGGATAGATGGATTGTTCACGAACAATTGATGATAAAGATTTAAGTAAAAAAAAATGTATCCTGTCATTTTTTCCCCCTAACCAGCCACTCAGTGTTATATAACTTGTATCACTATGTACTATAAAAATGCTAATCCACAGCAGAAACTTCCAAGGCTTGGCTCTGGGATGTTTGGAAGTGGTAGGTGGTAGATAAAACCTAACGGGAAAATAATTCTGATTTATGAGAAGGAAATGAACGCTCAAGGGGAGGAGATGGATGCGTCACCATTGACAAATAATGTTGTGATGACTATTGAGACACCATATTCTACACTCGTCAGCAAGCATCGGTATATGCAGTTGGACACTGTTGGCACCTTGAGTTTCGATTGCCCTATTGATGACTCTACACACAGTTCGAAAGGGCCTCGTCAATCTATTCAATCACAAATGGGTAGCACTAGCTGCTTTACCAAAGTCATTGTTCAGATGACCACATGACATGCCCTCTGCTGTTGTGCAAATATCTCCATCAGCTTACCAGCTGACGTTAAATCTAAGTTTCTCACGAAGGGCTCCGTATACTAGGAACAGACCACTGCTTGAATCCAATAACCCATGATAGAGGTTGAGTAGGTTTTAATAAAGAATGTGGAGAAGCATGTGTCATATGGAAGGTACGTGACATTGTATCATTCAGGTTCACTGATTTATGAGTTCAATCAAAAACACCACAAAGGAAATTGTCCTAAATACAGTTGCGCTCGTTTTCTGAAAGTCTGTTTACTAGACCATCACACATGACTGTTTAGACGGCTGTGTCTTTGCTTACACATGTGAATCAACAGCTTTCCATGAAGTGGATTTCCTAGATAGCATTATCAGCGTTCACATATTTACTTACTATTTACTAAAAACCTCTCTAGAACTCAAAATGGGCGCACTGTCGTGTGATTGGCAAACGCGTTCACTAAATGTGACGTCATGTCATCCCTATAAATACATCTTGAATCCCTCCCCCACACAACCTTCATGTTCTTTTGACGCTGGTAACGACAAACCCAGAACGTCTGAAATGGACAACGCTGCCAAAATCTGTAAACTTTTCGTCGGTGGACTTAACGTCGATACCGACAATGACGGACTCCGCAAGCATTTTGAGCAATTCGGTGAGCTGACCGATTGTGCTGTGGTCATGAATCAGCAACTACAGAGATCCCGCTGTTTCGGCTTTGTAACCTACAAGACCGCGGAGGAGGCCGACGCTGCAATGGCGGCTAGGCCACATGTCGTCGATGGCAAAAACGTGGAGGTAAAGAGGGCTGTTGCTCGCGAAGATGCCGATGATCCAGTGATTAACGCGAAGGTCAAGAAAATATTCGTTGGGGGACTGAAAGATGATATAGAAGATGAACATCTAACTGAGTATTTTACTCAATTTGGTGAGGTACAGAAGGCCGAAGTTATTTCTGAAAAAGAAACCGGAAAGAAGAGAGGCTTCGGCTTTGTTCATTTCACAGACGACGATGCTGCAGATAAAGCAGCCCTTCTAAAGTTCCATACTATCAACGGACATAGAGTGGAGGTGAAGAAAGCCCTTACCAAGCAAGAAATGCGCGGCGGCGGCGGTGGTAGGAGTAGAGGGGGTAGAGGAATGAGAGGCAATCAGAACGGCTACGGCAGTGGTAGAGGTGGTTACAACACCGGCTATGGGGGTGGCTACGGAGGGGGTTACGATGGAGGCTATGGCGGCGGCTATGCTAGTGGCGGCTATGGAGGGGGTTATGGAGCTGCCGGTGGCTATGGAGGGGGCTACGGTGACCAGATGGGTGGTTATGGTGGCGGTAACGGCTACAGTGACTTTGGCACTGGCTACAACCAGCAAGCCTCCGGATACGGGCCCATGAAAAGCGGCGCCAATTACGCTGCGGGTCGGAGCAGTGCTCCCTATGCCAGAGGCGGTGCTGGAGGCTATGGCAGGGGTGCTTATGGCGGCTACTGAACCAATGTCCACGACAGACTATTCGTAAGAATTCTCACATCCACAATACCGTCAGATTGGACGTCTAACCGAGCTCAAATCAGTCATGGGGCATCAGCCGTAAAACACCTGGCCAAAATGCGGACACTGTGAACCCTAATCATTAACGAAGACCTCAAAACCAAACAGGTAGGAAGATCACTTCCCAGAACCTGATTTGCACGACCAGCTGTTGCCGTAGGACACGTTCAATTGCAGAATTCATTTATCTTATGTTTAAAGTTGAGGGCGTGTAGCTGTCGTTAGTTGACCTGCTTTTTATTTAGTTATGCGTACAGCATCTTCTCGAATTTAGTAACTTAGGATTGTTTTGTTAATACTACTATATTTTTCTTATCTGCATTTTAAGCAAATGGTATCGAATTTCCCTAAGATTAGTCTGTTTTCAATGTATGGGGAAGGGGCGCATGTGCTATGGCATTGGATTTCCTAGCTTATGTCTCTGATGTAAATTGTGTAACTGTCCACTATTATAGCCCTTAGGTTGTAGTGTTCGCGGGATTGGTGGAGCGGATGCAGTCAGTTTCATTTTCTTGCCAAAATGTTTTGTAAATCAACGAAGTACGTCAGTAGATTCCCAGCCACTACAGAAAGCGTCCACCTATCAGCCTGTTCGTTTCTTTCACTTCCAGCAATATCTCATGTATATTGTATAATCTGTCTGAAGATCAAACTACTATTGTTAAGCATTGATATACATATGTATGTTCATTTTAAATAAAAAGTTAAACAAGTTTAGCTAGTTCTTACTCATTTAACCAGGTTGCCTTAAGTTCACCTTTTCTCTTGGTTACAGGTGAATTGAACCTATTTGTTTTCGTAATCACTAGTTAACCGGTATTTCTTCGATTTATTGTATGCAAGCTCCCAGTGGGTGAATGGTAAAGTCACTTTGCCCACAGCCAATGCATGGAGGCTTTCTAGACGGCTAATAAAGTAACAGTATGACTTGCACTTTGTCTCGTACAGTAGTTACCTTTATGCTTTTGTGAATTTATTGTGGACTGGAGGGCTCTCATATTTATTTTTGATTCCTACATTTAGGTGTTCATACTGTTATCCCAGTACGCCAAAATAGCTGTAGCAGTTTGTTTATACAGGACCCTGTTCAATACCTGGGGTCGATTGTGATAGGACTCTGAAATATCTCTTTAGGATCACATCCAGCAACTAGGTATGTAAATCAACCTGTCTTCACTATGTGTTGGTCAAGTATTTTAAAGCTATGGATTTTCAAATGGTACACAAATGTACCATGTTTACTAAGGTTCTTGCATTAACTCAATAGTCACTACTTAGACTTAATCCATAGCGTCTTGTATTCAGTAAAAAAGGGGGTTTCTGGTCAATTCGGTCCTTAAAAATATGTAATGGGCTAAGGAGACACTGCTATTCCTGTGTTTATGCGCATGGAATAGCACCTAGTGTCTGCCTCCAGAAAGGGGAAAATCTACCTGACTAGTGGTTCATTCTCTACTTTGTCTGTCTCCCAGGTTGTCCTGTGACCAGTGCCAGGACATCCACCTGGCAAAGAGGAACAGGGTGCATCCAGACCTGGGGACCATGCTAACTGCTGATGCATCTCCCAAGGTGATTTTTGTCCCAATTCAGGTGCCCCTGCACCACCACCATCCCCCTGCTTGTTCAAATTACAGGAGTATTGGTGAACATGTCTGTTCAAATGCAGGCTATGATGCAGTTGTTTCCTAATTTGCCTTTGTTTTTATTTTTAGGAAGGTGATGTTTGGCACATCGCACAGGGGAATGGAGAGAGGGGGGGGGGAGTGTGTAACTTGTGAAAATTGTGTATGGATCCTAAGACTCTTTTATAATAAATATTATAGCAATTTTAGTATTGTCTTATTGAATCATTGAAGATTTATGAATGCTGAGTTGAATGAAAACTGACTTCAGCACTGGAGAAACAGGTTTCAGAATGAACGTGAATCCCCACCATATCTATGAATATTGGGGTGGATATGTGTAGCTTTTCCACAACACCTAGCTCCCTAGTCAGATTGTATTTATAGAGCTTTCTTTTTACATTCAGAGGGCTTTAAATACACCCAGTAGAATTGCACCTAAAACAAACCTATGCACTTATGTTATCTGGAAACCTTTGCACAGTGTTTCCTCAGTAACACATGCCATGTAATTCCCTTACTTGCTAATATGCCAGCTGGATTCATGAAGTGATGATAAACATGTAAATTGTGTGGTTTACCAACTGCCTCTTTAATGGGATCAAACTGAGATGTGGATATTTTTTCAATGACTTGGATGGATGCACACATGCATTCTGTGTTGGAAGTCAATTTTAAAGTTTGATCCAGAGTGATGACTTTGGGAGCTTGGAATAAATAAGATTGTAATCATAGTGACTGTAAACCTACAGCTGGACATAGCATCCATTTCATGATTGTATAGTGAACACAACATTGTGATTTCAGTTCCAACATGGCATTTTAATATCGTAAATCCACTGAATGTTATATGTAATGGAGAACGTGGCATAGACCAAGTATAAACCCTACTTAAGTATGAAAAAATGTATTCTATTCTTTGCAATTATTGGATTTGGCAAGACAACATGAGTTGTAATATCCCAGCCAATGCCTTCAGTCTGAGATTCAATGGTTTAAAGAGTTTCTTCAGTCATTTGTTTACGAGGTAGTTGATCAACACGGGTTCTGAGCAGCGTCTTATTTTTCAAAATGTGGCCAGGATGGGCGGGGCTTAAGTGAACGGCGAATCAGAACGAAGAACGTACCATGCACGCTGCACGTACACTACAGACGACAAACGCAAGGAAGGCCTTTTACGTCGATCGGCATCTTGGAGAAAAGAACGAACGAATTTCCCGTATTGCCAGTCTACAAACAATCATGACAAACCAACTTTGCAAGCTTTTTGTCGGTGGATTGAACGTCGAGACTACCGACGATGGACTTAGGCAGCATTTCGAGCAGTATGGTCAGCTAACCGATTGCGCGGTGGTTCTAAATCAGCAGCTGCAACGGTCCCGCTGTTTCGGCTTTGTCACGTACTCTACACCGGAGGAGGCCGATGCCGCCATGGCTGCCAGGCCACATGTCGTAGATGGTACAAACGTGGAGTTGAAGAGAGCCGTTGCTCGTGAGGATGCAAATAGGCCAGAGGCACTAGCTAAAGTCAAGAAAATATTTGTAGGTGGCTTGAAAGACGACATAGAAGACGAACATCTCAATGAATATTTTTCCCAGTATGGCGCAATAGAGAAGGCCGAAGTCATAACCGATAAAGAGACCGGGAAGAAGCGAGGATTCGGCTTTGTCTACTTTGAAGATAATGACTCGGCCGACAAAGCAGTATTGCTGAAGTACCACACTATCAACGGGCACAAGGTGGAGGTGAAGAAAGCTCTCACTAAGCAAGAGATGCAGGCGGCCGGCGGTCGCGGTGGAAGAGGTGGACGAGGAAGGGGGATGTCATACAACGGCTACGGTGGCGGCCGAGGTGGAGGCTATGGCAGTTATGGCGGAGGCTACGGAGGTAACGACGGTGGCTACGGCGGCGGGTACAGTAACGGCGGAGGCTACGGTAACCAGGGGGGATACGGCGGAGGCTATGGGGGCCAAATGGGGGGTGGTTACGGATACAGTGACTTTGGCGACGACTACGCACAGCAGTCTTCCGGTTACGGAGCTATGAAGGGGGGCAATTACTCCAGCAGAAGCGGGGCACCGTATGCCCGCGGAGGTGGTGGCGGCGGCTACGGCAGGGGGGGATATGGCGGCTATTAGATACCATTGACCTCGGTAATTAATTTGGAAGTGTCCATCGAGAAAGTTTGATTCAAAGAACTGATATTACACCCATGGGTCGGGGTGCTCACTTTCTTTGTTGCTACAATGGAACCCAAGGAATCGTCGCCCATCACCCACTCTGAATGAATGAACACCCCTCCCCCTAGCCCCTGTTTTCAACCCCTTCCACATAGACTCCTAAACATTATGGACTTTGATACCAGTTAAACTTTTAAGGACTGTCAAATTGTAATTTTATTTTGAAATGTTTGTTTTTTGGAAAATAAATGTAGTTCACGTCGCATTTTAAGAAGTTGGGTGGTAACAGTCAAGTTATCAGCCAGATAAGTCAATTAGTTTAGCAACATGAACTCAGGGGTATTAATGGAGTTGGAAGCAATGTATACTTTTGAGTATTTCAAAATCTTAAAATTAGTGACAGGTTATTTTGAGATGTCAAGCACTATCGTGATCATTGCATTATTTATTTTGTTTTATCTGATGGTGATTTTCTTTTTTTCTGTGACCTGATGTTTTTTTGTCCAAGATGTGCTGTTCTATACCTGCAGTTCTGTACTTAAAATATCCTGTATTCTGTTGACCCTTAAGCTTCACTCTTTTGCTTGTAATAAAGTTTTTAAAAGTTTGAAAACTTTCCAGGCTGATTATTTTATAGAACACAGAGGGAGAATCAGCATATAATTCAAGATTGGAGATCGTGTTCATCGTTTGGAAAATGCTAACATTGAGTCGGCATTAACAATACTGATTTATGTACTAATGCAACATGTTAAGAATTGATACCATAATTCATGTGCTGATCTTATGTTTCACACTTAATACATTTTTGATCCGTTTTCTGTTTGTCTTGCTAAAGCGGGCTACACCCATCAGGCTGGTGGATTGTGAGTATGTTAAAAGAATCTTATTGATCAGTGTGATCATTAGATTGATGCATGTTGTTTTGTTACATGAAAAGGACACTAAACTGAGCAGATTTGTCCCCATTTTTTACATTTAAATGAGCATTTCTCATCACTCATTCTTTGGGATGTTGAGACATTTACAGGTCGCACAATTAACTAACTATGCACAGTTTGCATGCTACCTTGTCTGATATAAGTCTTTACTAAATCATCCAACAGATTCATATTTTTCCCCAGTCATGTGAAATCCATAGTGGTTGCATTACGTTTTTGGTTGGAACTGAATTGTAGCCGCAACCACAAATTAGCTTTCAAAATCAAGCATGTGTGAAGTGTGCCCTATACGCCACCAGAGGGACATCTGTTCCAAGTTATGTCAGTGCACGCAGCCATTTTACATCTTTAAATATGATAGGACTGCAACTAACAATGGGAGAAATCATATTGAGCTATCAAATCCAGGCAAAGATATAGTAGGATGTGGATTCAAGCATATTTTGTTAAATAATAATTGCAGTGGCCATTGCCTAACTACCAAACCCACAAAAATATGGCACAGTGGCATATTTGTGCAACCAAATCCTCAGATAGTGAATGTTGTTTCAAAAATGCTTTTGATTGAAGTAATTCCTTGCATCTCTGAAAGTATTAATGCATTCAAAACTGACCTAAACAGATTTTTTCAATTAGCACTAGTTAATAATAATGTAAAAGAAAATCGTTTTGGCAATGTGTTAAACAGTAATTTTTGTGTAAATGTTAACTACCAGTATGGAACTCTTAGGTTAGGTTGGGTAGTTTGTGTCATGGTGTACCTTGGCATGCCAGTGCTCAATGAATGACAAAATCCCTGTAATGTGGCCCACATTACACTAAAGACATGTTTCAACTTCAGTCCATAAAGATTGAGTCAACGATCTATAGCAGCTAAAGAGAATGGAAAAAGTGTCAGGAAACCCTCATAATCCTAGTAGTGGGTGGAGGAATTCCTGATCTATGCCTTGTTTTATTTGGGTTGAAATCTAACTTATAGGCAATAAACATATTTTGTATCAGAGATGACTAATGATTTACTGTTTCAGTAGCCTATTCATTTCAGCTATTTTATTATAACCTTGATAGGGAATCGTGAGTTACATGTGCCCGTGTATATTTGCGCACAGTAGCCTATATAGGTTATATGTTTCAGTTCAACCTATCGCTTATAAGCAATGGAGCCTCGTATCTGACACCAGGGGGCAGAGAAATACATGTTGACCTCTCATGCAAGGTCTCAAATATCACTGTGACATGGACAAAAATAGGCATCGCTAACGCTGCATATAGTCTGTGTTAATGATAAGAAAATAAGATACGTTTATAAATTGTCGTGTGGTGCCAAAACGGTGTACATTTGTGCATATTTTTTATTTTTATTTTGGATAGTTTCCGTAGTTGGCTATTATTCCATCGCGTGTTTACGTTCACACGACGTGGGTGACGTTGACAAAAGTAAGCCGGATTGAGAGGCAGCCTTCTTGTTTTCTCATGTTACTACTGAAAAACAAGTTTGTGCAATGAACGGGTGAACGTAAACTCAGGTGAGTAACGATTTTATTTAGTATACACTATTGGAACGGTAATTGCTGTCAATTGGACACGTTGGCAACCAGCAGTTACGGTTTTCATTCATTAAGCCAACGCAAAGGCTACGAATTCTGGAAATGATGGAGTTTAAAGGTAGTTTGGTGTAGTCTCCAAGGAAGTGGTGGTGAGCATACTACTACAGTATCTCCCCAGAACGTCCGCTATGGCTCATTGTACATTACCTCTATACAGTGGACATACGGATACTCCGTAGACATGCCTGCCTAAACCACACCACAAGTTTACACTTCCCCACATTTTAGAAACTACTCAAATAAAGTACAGTTCACTTAATAGCTATACCTTTTTATTTCAATTGTTTATGAAAGTAGCCTCATTGTTATAATTAAAAAGTCAAAAGGTCCCTTATTTCTTTCCATGGTGTGTGGAAGGCACTCAAATAGCCTACTGCATTAGTGTTTTTCATGGCCAATAATCCTATTGGCAGAGGTATAGGCTTTAAAACTGGTTAGGCTGTAGGCTACACCCTGTTTGAGCACAATATATATTTCCTTATAGTCTGTTGGACAGAAACTATGGGTGTCGAATTCGCGTATTGTATGAATAGGCAGGAAAAAAATTGAATTTGCATTATATGTCTTGTAGAGTATCTACCATGGCATATGCAGCGAACACAATTGTAATAGTTCGATTAAAAATTCCTTACATTCAGAATGGACGAAAATATTATGAACACTCCACAAGAAGCATGCTATAATCGATTGATAATTTAATTTGATTCCATAGGTTTATGCGCAAAGATATCGTGCCAGGCCTGAACACGTTGATTATCTTAACTACAGAACTGTTGACAATAGAAAATATGAAATTTAAAAAGTTTGAATACAACAATAATAATAATAATCACCTTTAATGTCTTTGCAGGGTATATGATGGCTACATTAAAGCCTGCTGAAAACGATTCCTACTCAGTAGCCAAGGACGGTGACCTGCCGTTTCCAATTGTCTTGGAGAGACGAGAGAAGACACAAGAGCCATGGAAGACAGCGTTTGCTCGGAGGCTCCAAAAACATTGCTTTTGCAGCTCAGCTCAGATAGCCAAAGCTTCTGTGCTTAGGTTTATCCCAATCTTAAAATGGCTTCCTTACTACAATCTTAAAGAGTGGCTCCTTGGTGACATTATGTCAGGGTTAATTGTGGGAATACTGCTTGTTCCCCAGTCTATTGCCTACTCCCTCCTAGCTGGACAGGAACCCATTTATGGCCTTTATACCTCTTTCTTCTCCTCCATCATCTACGCCTTCTTGGGTACCTCCCGTCACGTATCTGTGGGTATCTTTGGCGTGTTGTGTCTTCTTGTGGGGCAGGTGGTAGACAGAGAGGTGGCTGCAGCAGGATACATCACAGAGGAATACAGTAATAAAACCACTTTATTTACACTGGGCAGACTGGGGAATGATACCACAGGTCTTGTCTGTGATAAGAGCTGTTATGCCATTGTGGTGGGAGCTACAGTCACCTTCACGGCTGGGGTCTACCAGGTAAGTCTGTGACTGAGAGTCTGAAACTGTGTTTGGGTTAGGGTAAGAAGCTCTGACATGATCAGAAAATGTCTGCATATGCTGTATCAATAGTTACCTTGACCCCTACTTCCCTCCTGTCCCTTCAAGGTTATGATGGGTCTTCTCCAGGTGGGCTTCGTGTCCGTGTACCTGTCTGATTCCCTGCTAAGCGGTTTTGCCACAGGGGCTTCGCTCACCATCCTCACCTCCCAGCTGAAGTACCTCTTAGGACTGAAGTTACCCAGAGCTCAAGGCTGGTTCACCCTAATAAAGACCTGGTTCAGCTTACTACAGAACGTGGCCGACACCAACTTGTGTGACTTGTTTACCAGTCTTCTCTGCCTGCTCATCCTGATCCCTACTAAGGAACTCAATGAGCGTTTCAAGACCAGGTAGGCATTGGCTCTGTTTAGAACCGTATTCTGTATTCCTTGCGTTTTCATAATATTTATACACACACACATAAAATCTTTTTCAAATACATTTTTAAATAACATCTGACCACACAACTATGGATCTACTCCTCAGACTCAAGGCACCAATCCCCTGGGAACTGTTTGTTGTCATTGCTGCAACAGTTGCTTCCCACTTTGGATCCTTCCAGGAGGTGTATGGGTCAGATGTCGCTGGTACCATTCCTACTGGTTTCCTGCCACCCCAGATGCCTTCCTGGTCACTTATCCCTGCCGTGGCGGTTGACGCCTTCTCTATTGCTGTAGTGGGATTCGCTATAACTGTCTCCCTGTCCGAGATGTTTGCCAAGAAGCACGGCTACCAAGTGGACCCTAACCAGGAGATGTACGCGATTGGGTTCTGTAACATCCTGCCATCGTTCTTCCGTTGCTTTACGACTAGCGCAGCACTGACAAAAACCCTGGTGAAGGAGTCAACGGGTTGCAAGACCCAACTTTCTGGTTTGGTGACTGCTCTGGTGTTGCTGCTAGTACTTCTGCTCATCGCCCCACTCTTCTACTCACTGCAGAAGTAAGGTGTTCCTTTTTTAAAGTCATTCATTTGTTTACTAACTCATGCATAATGATTTTTTGTAATACAAGTTCATTGGGTTATCTCCAAGATCTGATTTTGTCTAACTTTTCTTGGCATAGATTTTTGGTGTTTGTGCTCAGTATCCCCGTAACCACTTACAATCCCACTTGCATACAGTAATTATTTCATTTTCTTTGATGCTGCTGCTGGGTTTGCATTTCTCCAGGTGTGTTTTGGCTGTGATCATCATCGTGAACCTTAGCGGGGCACTGAGAAAGTTCACTGAAGTTCCTAAGATGTGGCACGCAAACCGTGTCGACGGAAGCATCTGGCTTATTACTGCCGCGACTTCGGCTTTGATCAACACAGAGCTTGGTTTGTTGGTTGGGGTCCTGGTTTCAGCCTTCTTTGTTCTGATTCGCACCCAGAGGGCTCACGGCCTGGAGCTGGGTAGGTTCGGAACCAGCGAACTGTATGAGGACCTAGCTGGCTACCACGGTGTCCACCGCCAACCTGGAATTGCAATCTTCCGTTATGAATCCCCCATCTACTATGCCAATCAGAGCCTGTTTAAGAAGTGCCTTTATAACCGGCTGGGGCTGGACCCGGTCAAGGAAAAGGTCCATCGCAAGACGGTGGAAAAGAACCGAAAGCGAGAATGTCAGATGAGGTCAGGAGAAACCAGGAATATGGGTCAAGAGGCAGAGATGACTACTAACATCTTTCTTCCAGCTAAATGTAGCTTCCATAGTGTGGTGATAGATTGTAGTCCAGTATTATTTTTAGATACAGCTGGCGTGAATTCACTGAAAGAGGTGTGTGAGGATTACAAAGAGCTGGGAGTGAAGGTACTGTTGGCACAGTGTAATATCTCAGTTCGTGCCTCTCTGCAGAGAGGTGGGTACTACCTAGACAAGGTTGGAGAAAGAGAACACGTGTTTTTCACCATCAGCGATGCTGTGCATTATGCTCAAGGTCTCTCAGGGGAAAATGGGGCATGTGACCCACACTGTTGAATACAGTTTTTCAATGTCTTTATACAGCGTTTACATGTAAAAGGGGTACACATAATCAATGTTTCTATATTTTTGTCAGTTTTGATATGTTGTTAATGTCCCATTTATGACAGATGTACATCAGAAAAGCGGTAGCGAACTCCATATTTATTGCCATCATTTTGTAAATGAGAGATTCAACAAGCAGATGTCTGTATACTGAGGACTGTTGGCCATAAAGTGTAGGTAGATGGTTTCTAAAGTGTATTACCCTCTGCTTTAGAGCAATTGTGATCATAACCAAAGAACAATAAGATTTTGCTGCGGACGACCAATGTTATTTTGAAAATGTTATTCCAAAAGATTTGTTATCTATTAGTGAATGTAAACCTTTTAAAAACAGTTAGTGACTTTCCTCAGAATGTCCTGTGTTGCCCAGGAACTGAGCTGAGTGTATTTCCCAAGACATTCACCGCTTAATTATTTGATTAGTTAATAAGAACTCACTGAGATATTGATTTTCACCCTCCTGATTTACAAGGGGCTCATGATTGCCCAACTTCATATCTACCCTCCTGGCTTCTACTCAGGGATACTCCAGCAGTCCTTTCATATCTTTGCCAACTTAACCATACCATGAGGAGATAGTAAGAAGCTGGCTTGTGAACGAAGTACATTCATCAAGTACATACCAGTAATCAAGCAAAATACAAAACTGGATTCCAACCTTCAGGAAGTTATAAGTTAACTTACCCAGTTATGTTGCATGACCTGCTTTCTGGAATTCCACCTAGATGTACGTTTTTTAAGATTTGTTTTTTTATATTTCATATAATGCTGAACCATGGCCATATTGTTCTGCTTGCATTAATGGCAATCATATTTTGTATGTGTCTTACTTAGATTACCTATAAAATTGTTGCAGCTGTGAATGTAAGATATTTATATTGCAATATAGTGAGACAGATCTTAAAAGTTCTACCTCAAATTCAAGTGGCTTTATTTTTTACTTGTGAATGTATCGTAGTCCATTCGGACAAGTGCCTTCCCAATTTTTGTCATGGCAAATTTACTTGAAATGTTTAACAATGATAAAAGTTGATTAATATTCAACTTAATTATTTAACTTTGGTTGGAAACATTTCCTTGAGCTGGGCATAACTTTATTGACAACTACTAAACACTTAAAAAGTGAAGTTAGGGTACATTTCACCTAGTGTAGATTACCAGTTACTTATCTTCAAACTTTGTAATAAAGGCCAGTTAATTCTTCATTTGTATGACTTGCAATTGTAACCACATCTTATATTTAATATTTATATTTAAGTCAGGTTCAAGTTGTTTGCGTTTACAACTGTCCTAATGTTTTGCAGTAACTCCATGTGTTTACTCGTTGATACAGTTTTATTCAGTCTGTCTTGTCTTCCATCAAAGCATTGTTCTGGCAATTTTAGCAGGCAGGGATTCAGAAAAGGTCCAATGCTGTCATTGTCCACCTGGGCCATCCTCTTACAGGCTACTTTGAACCAAAGTCTCTGGACACTGTTGTAATGTACTGTATGTCTTATTTATGCTATATATTTTAACAAACCAAATTTGCCTTACCTGACAATAAAGACCTAATCTGGTATCTAAGGGAAGTTTTGACTAATGTTCTCATTTCACTTTTGTGTCTTTCTAAGGTTACCTCTGGCTCATCCAATTGTTCTTGCGCACAAGATGTCTGTCCGTCCGTCTGTCCGTGTCTCTCGATCTCACATTCTCTTTCCGGTTGTAAACAGCAGACAACAAACATCTCAACGATGATACAGGTACCAAAAGCTAAATTTCAACTGTCATAGTAAAGGGTCAGGAAACGAATGCAAATGTGTCATTTCTGTCGAAGACAAACCACACCGCATCATGCTGTGAGATGTGTGGTGTGAGAGAAGGTCAACGCAAGCTGAATATATTGTAGACAAGCAGTCATTATGGTACATTAACAGATCACCAACTGTGAGTGAACTGGAAACTGTGGGAACACAACCAATAATAGCTATCATTTAATAGTGTTTTGAATTTTATAAATGTTTGTGTAGGGGTCTAAATAGAATGAAATCACTGAACAGATTCAAGAGTATACAGTGTAATTGCATTTTTACAAAAAAGGAATGTCGCAGTGCCACCAACAGGGGGCATACATGAGCCGTTAATGGTTGGGTTTACTGGTTGGTCTAAAACCCTGAAACTGACGGGGTCATCTGTGAGAGTGCAACAAATTATACCTCAATATTCGAGCACACAACTGGCCTTAATGTCCATCACCATGTAGACAGACAGAAATAAAATATCCCCTGCAGTCTTCTGCAGTTCAAAGCAGTCACATTAAACCACACTGATGTTGGTAAAAAGGGCAATGAATGTAAAATAATAAATAGTCCCTGTACAAGATGTGGAAAAACTGAGTAAAAATACCAACCACTGCACTAGATTTCAGCTGTGCAAAAAGGTCATTTGAAGTTTCTGTACATATTACCTCTGGATTTTCCAAATTCCCATTACTCAAGTGACAACTTAATTTAGCTTGAACACAAGTGACTTAAATAACCTGGTTCATCATGATAGGCCTACATCTGGTAGCTCATACATTAATTCAATAAAGAAAAGGGACTGACATTTCAGTATTGATGTGGTAGTATGTTCGGTTAGGATTAGATGTATAGTCCAGGATTACAGATAACAAAATAAAACGCTCCTGTTAATCAGATCTTCCAGTTCTCCTCATGTCAGTTCTTTTCTAAGAGAAAACCTTGATATTACTTTGATGTTTTTCCCGAGAGACAGCTGAAAACGTTATCAAGGCAACCAGTTTCATGTTGAAACCTTAAAATAAACAGCTCAGCTTGTGTTTCCAGACCAACTGATTACTATAATCGGATTTCTAAAAGTATTGTATCAAAAGAAAGACTGCTTGAGTGGATTCAAGTCAACTTCATCATTCCTTATTGTTCCTATATGTATACATTCATTCATTCATGTATACAGTGATCCTCTAAAAAAGGAACAGCCTTGTGGCGCAGTACACAGGTACTCAGCCAGATGGGCAGGAGGCCAACTTAAATTATCAGTTGGAGGGTCTTATCTTTCCACGTTTCTCAGTAACTCACAACATGCTAAAATTGTTTTCTAATGTAATCTTTTCACAAGATTTGACACATAACTTGCAATGATTTTCACATGTACGAATGACTGCGGAATACCACTTCTGCCATCCACTTGACACGCTAAATAGGTAAGGTGGACTCTATGATAACAGCCTGTACTGACCAATGGTGTTACTGTGCTAATCTCCTCATTCTCAGTCATATGATGAGCCACAGGTCGTGTGCCAGGAGGAGGGCCCTCAGTGGCTGGGCAGCTCTCGTCTGTTTCACCCTGCCATCTGTTTCAGGTGGCACTTTGTCTTTCTTGGCTGGCCATAGTTTATCTCGGAAACCCCATCTGTTTTATTGTTGACATTTTATTATTTTGTATCATGAATTGTTTTAATCCTGGCAAGGTTATGAAACAGATAAGTGCAGACATTACCTCATTAAGATCTGTTCACAGCAAATAAAGGCTAAGAAAACGAGAGACTGAGGGTTGAATCTAACTCAGTAACTCCAGGTCCCCAGTGGCCTCAGGCAAGTGAATTCAGACCCATGTCATTTTTCTCAGACCAACAACGGAGGCCTCTTGGGTCCTTTAAAAGCCTGGCAAAGTTGTTGACCAAATGAAATAACAGCTGGATAAGAGGGCAAAGCAAGAGGGATGAAGGAGACAACAAAATATGATGGCATTGAAGAGAGATGTAAAGTCTCCTTGAATCAGTCCATCTGATGTCGAGATTATTTCAGCGATGCTGTTTCTCATTTTATGTGTGCTCTATAAAGCCATATTGTTATTCTCTCATCTGCTTTGTCAGCTGTTAAGCAATGGATTTCACAGACACCACATCTTCAACTTACGAGAATGTTGACTAACCCTTCTTTGCAGACCGTACAAAAAGCCAGAAAAATCACTGACATTCATCCAAAAAGGGTTTTTACAACTGAGATCAGGATTCGGTATCAATTTGTCCATTTTTTATTCTCTTGTTATCATCCCTCCGAATTGATGAATAACAACCATGCTTGACCAACCAATTTAAAGCAACCATGCTTGAAATTACAAAGGTTTAAATCAAATTCATGTTTTTTTTCTACATGCTGCTTCTAGAAACCACAATTGGAAGTTATGGAGTGCAGAGTAAACTTTCAGTTCTGCATGGATGACATTTCCCTGCAGCCTGGCGAACTACGAGAAAATACAACCACATTTGATATATCTCTCGCCTCTCAACACTGGCCCTCTCCTGACATGCAAATCACTCCATGGATCAGGAGCGGCCTGTCTCCTGGATCTCCTCACACCCTATCACTCATAGCAACGCTTCGATATAAAGATGTCGCATGCCTGGTCATTGAGGAGATATCAGTGAAAGTCGGGGCATCTCAATTCAGAGCTCCTCTCCTCTGGAATACATTTCCTGTCTCCATCTGGGAGGCTAACTTCATCTTGCACAAGTGGCAAAATCTTTCACCTGAATCTCTATTTTGATGCATCATTTTATTCAGAATATAGTCTGCAGCTTCCTGTTTCAACAGCTGTCTCTGGAAAAGGGGTTTCTGACTGAATTGCTCCTCCCAAAGTTTATTCAAAAACAATATCTGATTTTCTGGGTATTTTTCTGTGTTGTCTGGGTTTTTTTAGGCAGGTTTAGATACAGTTCCTTAGTGTATCTAAGAAGCTCTCTGAAACATCATTTGTAAAAAGTCCATACAAATGAAATTCGATTTGATCCGGAAGCAACGTTAGCACAGTAACTGTCAGGAGCTTCATGAAGTTTCCATTGCCTAAGATCCCAATGTTCTACGCCAAGGGTTTGCAGCCATTGAACTGTTAGTGCTGTGAAAACACGTTGTCTGGAGTTAGAATCACCCCTGACCATCTGTCAGTCTGACAGACCAATCAGACTTTGACAGATGCCAAGAAAACACGACATGCCCGAGTGCATAATGCCTACTATACAGTTTGAAGAATAATGGTAGGGGGCTCATGGGTTGAGCTTGGCTACATATTTCCACTGGAGAAAATCCTAATGCTTAAGCACACAATGACATTCTATGCAATTCTTTGCTTCAAACTTGGTGGAATATGTTTGGACACAGCCTTTTCCTGTTCCTTTTTTGGTATAAATCGAGGTCCATACAAAAATGGTCTGTTAGTTTGTTGTGGAAGGAGAACATGACTGGCCTGCACACAGCCTTAACCTCATCTTTATCAAACACTTTGATTGGGATATATTCAAAGGGCTTCTGTAAACCCAGTCTAATAACCCAATATCGCCCAACATTATGCCTGGTTCGCAGATGGCATCAGACTTCAACCCAAATGCATTTCCAGAGATAAGGGCTTTGTGAATGCCTGTCAATGTTTTCCACATCAAACTTGACCAAACATTTCTCTAGGCAACTCGCTTTCTGAAGGTTATCTAGTATTGTATAGAATGTCATAGTAGGATGTTTTCAACATCCCTTAAGCATAAACCAACAACTTCCGGTAGCTTGTTATTAAAGGCCCGCTTTTTACAGTGGGTTTGTTTTTTCCCCCAAATGAAAGTTAAAGATGTACATAGGGTGTGTTGCTGTTCAAGTTTAAATTGTACGTCTCGAACTACATCGACAGTTAGCTGATCGCTAACCAGGCTAGCTAGTTATCTTTTTGTTCTCATTTACCTGATTGTCTGCTTGCTTGCTATTCGTTAATGTTAATACATAAATGATTGTCATATTTGTTTCCGATACTAAAATGTAATTTATAACATCTTTCATATTTCTAACAGAAATGTGGAAACGGGAAATATATTCACGAGAGTGATCTGACATCGGGTGGATGAAGATACCGACATCCCGCAAAATGTAAGTGTGGAGTTTATCTCTTACGATCAATGTGACCCCTTATGGTACAATTGGTAAGGGTAAACATAACTTGTTCTAGTTATTAAAAGTCACGTTTATAACTTTATTTGTTACAACTTCCAAAGAAGTTATACACCTGGTCGATTCTGTCCCGAAATCAATTGTTTATGTATACATGTGATAACGAGTGTTTTGAGGGGTCAGCTAACATTTTTTTAGTTATGCAAATGAATCCTAAGTGGAAAAGGTTGGGAATGCTTGAGCTTGGCCAACGAAAGCTTCATTTTCTCACTCTGGTGCGCTGGGACTGTCTTTAGAAGTGAGTTGAACCAAATCCACATTGGGCACACTAGTCTGATTAAAGAGATTTTAACGACAGAGAAAGTTTGGACGGCGAGTGTTGAGGCTGAAGACAGTCAAAACAAGTCAAACAATTCTAACTCCAAGCACCTCAGCACCGTTTGAAGGGGTATGCACATACTCCTGAAGCCTTTCTAGAATAGCGGATGTAGTTCTAGAAGCAGAGGTTCCATAAAACCGTAGCCAAAGTAAGATTTTATTTTAAAAAGAATTAGAGAGGAAGAGAGCGAATATAAATATGAAACAAATGGCTAAATACGAATCTTGCCTAAACGATTTGCTTAATAAATCTAACGGGCCTGCATTCTTGACATTTGGCAAACAAGTTGTTTGTATCAGTTTAACCTTTAAGCTTTGATCTTTCTTGCATGGTTCATCGTCATGACAAGAAGTATAATCTTTTCAATAAACTGAATCGAAGAAATTAGAGTTTAACCATCAGGGTTTTATTTTAGCGATGACGATTGAGCTGTTGCCTTGACAACAAGTGCTTGACTCAGAGAAAGGGAAAAACAATACGAGGTGGAGAAAACTGGTCAAAGAAAAGATGATATGTGTTATTCAGGAGACGTGTGAGTCATTCTCCCACAATTAAGAGGTAGTAATGGATCTGAAGAAAACAATGTATCTATAAACTTTGCTTACGGTTGAGACCAGGCCTTTCAATTATACATGGTATAGCTAATGTCCCCCTACCTACACGATTGCGTCCTTAAGATCTGGACTTAATCTAGGGTTTCATTTGTGTACGTGAGTCTGATGTGTTTGTGATATAAGGATGTGATGGTTTGTGGAAGTTTCCATCTAGGTTGATCATTTTACCCCAGCCTAAATATTTTGTAATGAGATGGTGAATAGGCTAAGAATGTATTAATCAATTATATTGGCCAGCTTGCTGTAGAAGCAAGGTGAGATGGAAACTGTCAAATTTCAAGAGGAAATTGAAATGAAATTGAATGAGCTGTAATTTCAAAATGCTTTAGAAAAAGTAAAACTGTAAACAGTCTGGCCTTCACTGCAAAGAAGCATTTTATATTTGAGGTTTTCATCTGAAAGATAATTCTACGAGTATTAATAACTAACAGTGTGCTTCTTTCTCTGCTCAGTTGACATACTTAGTTTCAACAAGTGTGTCCACTATATAGGTGCATATTCAGTCTTGATTCATCAGAAAACCTTGGTTTAACAGTGTTCTATGTAGTCAATCCACTTTTTTGTATGGGCAAAAGGCAAGTACCATTTTGTGTATGCCAGTGACACTGAGTCTAGGCCAATCTGTAGTTGCCAAGCAACTTGCAAAGAGTACAATGTAAAATGTAAATTGAGTGAATTTGGGGATGGAAGGAAGTGGAAGCTGTAAGTAGTTGAAGGTGAGGGAGAGATAAGGGCTTCCTCAAGTTTCAAGTAAAGTCTCCAAAATCAAGCCAATATGTATATGCAGTAGTTAACTCCTCTAGTGAATCATTTCCACATAGTAAACTCTTGCTGTATACTCTATGCGTAGCCCAGGGGTGTCCAATCCTGGTCCTCGAGGGCCACTGTCTTGATAGTTTCAGATGTTTCCTTGCCCTAGCACACCTGATTCTAATGAATGGTTCGTTATCAAGCTCTGTGGAAGCCTCATAATGACCCATCATTAGAATCAGGTGTGTTGGAGAAGGGGAATATCTAAAACTGTCAAGACTGTGGCCACCGGGGACAAGGACTGGTTACCCTTGATGCAGGCCTATAACATCATGCAGTACTGTCCTTGCGAAGCAAACGGTTATGTGCTGGATTGAACACTTGCCAGCTGAAGTCAACAGGTATGTGCCAGTTGACAAATGGACTGGGTATTCAGTGAACATATTCAGTATACATTTTTTTTTCTGTCTGTATCACAGCAAGTGGCTGGGTTAAGTCATCCACAAGCTGAAGATGTCCACCTTCTGTCTTGCTAGCTAGGAGCGTTCACACACTGGGCTATACATAGGTAGGTCATTAAGTACATTGTAGCTCTCATCATAGACGTGACTCAGTGGAAGCAATTGTCACAGCAGTCTTCCAACATCTAGTGAAAAGCCTTTTCAGAATTCTTAGGACCGTCACAGCAGTAATGTGGCCCCAACTCCATATTAATGTTAATACCCAGAATTTTGAATGTAGATGTTTGTCAAGCAAGTGTCCATATGCATACAAATCCTAAGAGATACAAAGGTGTGTTTATAGTACTTTAACAGTGTATTGTGTACTAGCTGTGGTGTTAAAAAATGTTGCTCATTGACCACAGTGGGATTTTTTGTTTTTAGTGATAACCTATACCCCATTGGGTGGAGGATAACATTAATATTGTATACAGTTCCAGTTATGCTGTCATTCATTTGCATGCTAACTTTAAAACATGACAGCAGGACATTGGAGTGACAACTGGTAATTGACAGGAGGGGTCAAATTCAATACATTTCACAGCATAAGGTTTAGTTGCTGTCATGGCAGAAAATGTATTGCATACGGTGTTATGTATATTGAAATATAGTGCTGACCAATGAAAAATAACTTGAGGACAGGAATGATTTATTCATGCATTTTATAAAATAATTGTAATATAAACAATAGGATACATACAGTTCAACAACTGTAACACTTCAGTTATTTCATTCATACGCAGAGCTGTGCGTGGAAAGAAAATGCCCTACCACAGGAAATGTTTGGACATTTTGCCATAGCAGTAGATTAGGGCAGGACATGTGTCAGGAAGGGATGGTACCATGTGTTCATGTATGTCCATTATACAACAGTATTACTGGGGGGGATACAATTGTCAATATTGCTCTCTTAATGAGCTCAGATGTCAGTGTCATGATTAATAGGACAGAAAGTAAAATGTACCATTCATGATTAAAATGACAGGAATGCAAATGTAGTAGAAATATAATACTTTTCTGAAAGTTTTAAATGGCTCTCCAGATGATCTTGCCGTAATCATTTGCTAACGATTCCCGGCAAGACATTGAAAGTTTGGCACGACATAATCATAAAGGCTGTCATTCTACATACTTCATGCCAACATTCCAGAACAGATGTTCCCATGTCCTTATCTTCCTTCCTGTAAAAACAGCTTTCTCTTGGTATATTTTCAACATCAAGATTAAGTTCTAGAATTAACCTCTCATAAATGCAATTTTAACAGAAGCTGTTAATGACTCACTCTTAACTTGTGAGAAATTGATACAGTTGATAAGACAAGTAAAAGAAAAAGTGAATTCCTTCCACTGTGTCTAGTTCTTTCTGGTATCAAATAGTTTACAGATTATACAGTACATATCTAACCATGCACATTCCTATACACATAAAGTAATGTTGACTTAATTTAAAATGAACACATTAACATAACATCATGGATTTGGATTGGTCCTTAACCCCAACTATCCTCCCAATTGTTTGATATCAGTAATAGGTCACGGTATTGACCACCCCCAGGAGCAATATTCCACCCCTTTGTCCTTTCGGCCTGACCCTGCAGGCCTCAGAGACACAAATAGAGTTCTACCCATCGACCCACATGGCCCCTGGCAAATTCAACCAACTGATAGCAAGGCACATAAATGTCAATAAACAGACTGGTACTGGGGTTGAGTTACAGGGCCAGATGTTTAAATGTATTTTTGTCCTTGTGTCGCCTGTCTAGTACAGTACTGGTAGCACTGAAATACCTTGTATGATGCTGTACAATTAAGAATACTGATGCATGTAACTAATAGTACGATTGGAGTAGAATTTGGGATGTTGTTCCGTCTTCTCTCTCACTTTCCCTTCCTGGCTTCTTTCCCAAGAAAGCAGAGCATGGGAAAGAACGTATCTAGGGGATGATGTGAAAACATCTGGTACAGCTGCATGTATCCCTGGTTGGCTTCAGTCGTTCCTTGATATCTACACTTCAGCTCTCCAACCACCGCCCAAGCTTTGCTTGTAAGCGTCAGAACGATGGCTGTGAAGTCAAATAAACTGTCCATTTACATGACTTCTGTTGTCAAACGAGTGTCTTAGGATTTGATGAATGATGAACTGCTTTCATGTGCATCAGGGTAATGTTTATGTAGTTTGACTTGTCTCCAAAGCGGGTCAACAAGACACGGCCATGTCTAAAAGTGGGTTCTACCCTCCTATTGAACTTTTTGCAAAAGGTTTGTGTACAGTAGGTGCACACACACTCAGTCAGCTGAGGAAAAACAAGAGGGCAGAAAGTTCCAGTACTTCCTTTGGTCCAGGGGAGCCTTACAAACAAACAATTGCTCTGTGTTTCTGAGGGGTTACGTATGGTGAGCCGGGACTTACTGGAAGATGGTGACGTTATGCGTTAACTTGTTTATTTGCTTCCTGAATGACTCGATCAGATTTGACTCATTAACTTTTAAATGTGTAATTGCCCCTCTGTCACATCCTTGGTCTCTCCCTTTTGGGTTTCTCTTTGGCCTATCCAAAGTCTTTACTGGTAAGCTATGTTACGTGTCCCTCCCCAGTGTACGCTCTCTTCTCTCTCTCTTGGGTCTACTACTGCCTTTAGCTGGATCTTGGCTGTCCTTGTTTGGTTCTGGGTTTGTCCCTGGTCCTTCCGGGGGTCTCTTAACGGTCTATTCTGGTTCCTCCCAGATCTCCGGGTCTGTCTTAAATCTCTCCCTGGCTTGTCCAGGGTCTGTCGCAAGTCTACTGTAGGTTTCTACCTGGCTGGTCCTGGGCCTGTCCCAGCTACGTTTTTTTGGCCTTCCGTAAAAGCATTTGTCTATCGCTTGGTAATTCCTGTCCCTTCTCCCGAAGAGATGCATGGAAATTGTGTAGTATCATCTTTAGAAAAGAGACGATGTACCAATAACAGGTTGCAGACAATACATGCAAGAGTTGTTTGGCCAAGTACCCAACACAATTACTCTAATGCAAATGGACTCAGGTGTGCATACTAATGCCACTTTGTTAAAATGGAGTATTGAGTGTACACGGTTTTAAAAAAAACTAACTCATTTCGAATTTGTACTGTGCAGTTTGAAACGATGTATCGAGTTTTGACGCCCACTGTGAGTAGCTATTGAATATTGACCCATCCTCTTTCATGTAGATTAACTGATTGAAAAGATAAATATAGTGCTCGGTAAGTGGCAATGAAGCCGTAAAAGTGTATTGAAGTTTCCATCGCATATGAACGCTCACCGAGTCAGGAGCATACGCTAGCAGTGGTAGCCTAGGGACATGAGCAGAGTTTCAGCGTTGGGGATTGTTTTGTGGAAATGACCGAGTGCAGAGTTTTACAGACCAGTCACAGTTTACCATACAGAGGGGTTGGATTAGATGTCCCCCGGCTGTTGTACCTTCTGTTACATCTACTTAATTAAAGTTGCTCCATAATTACCAGAGACACATTGGGCTAGTATGTCAAAGCAGCAAGAACTGTGCCAAGTACTTGATTAATGACTGCCCTTTCCCGCGAAACACCAAATGTGCATTGTTTTCTCTTTTTTTTTTTTTTTTTTTAATTTATCAGTCCTCAATGTTAACTGTACATCCATGCAATACATGCATTATTGGAATTATTCTGTTTGTCACTTTAGGTTTTTGGTGTGTTTAAAAATTAATAAATAAATAAAAAACCCACAATGCTCTTCAATTGTTAGTTGTGATTTGCTCGGCACTCATAAAATTCAAACGCATTACTGCCAATGTCGAAGCCCTGTCTCAATCAATTACAAAGCTCTTTGGCACATCAACTCACACTGTCAGCACCCTGTCACTGGTAATTATGATATTATACATATAATATTATACACATTTGTTAGGTGGTTTTAGACTCAAAAATCTGTTAAAATATTTAGTGTTCTGGCCTGCCTGATTTTCACTGTTAAAAAAACGATTTGTCCTGGGTAGCAAAGTGTACCACTGCAGCAGGTAGACACTGTTTCACTTTCATTTCAGTTTACCTTGTTTACAATAACCCTAAAAATAAAAAAAATCATCTCAGAGCAGAGCTATTTCACTTGTTCCAACCCTGTAGCAATGTTGGTCTGTACTTTAAACAAAGGAGATATTATGAAGGATGTCTTTTTTTTTATTGGTTGATGTGATGTTTTTTTATTTACTTTGAGGCTTTTATACCGTAACTCATCACATTAAACATAACCTTTGGTTTCAAATAGATTTGTTGAGGTTACATTTGCCTCTGTTTTTACCATACCAGATGGCAAAGTAATGATTGTGGAAAGAGCAAAGACATGTCCTTGCAACATAGTGGCTTCAAAACAGCCTTTTCAAATCCCATGCCCATGCTGCTATTTCTAGATGAGCTGAAGTCTCACAGGGGGTGGAAGGTACAGCCCTGTCAGGTAACACATCCATTATTCCTGCCAATTTGCTCTTATCTTTCTTTCACTCAATGGGACGACACCTACAGTAATTTAATGAGAGCTCATTCGAAAACAGTCCGGTGTCTGTGGTTTCTATTTCAACGTGTAGTCGGTGTGTAGTGTGTATTTACTTGTGACGAACCGTTATCGTGTGTTTTTTACTCCCTTGAACCCTCGCAACATCTTACACCAGACTAGCAATGACATTGTTCTAAAAATAGACTGGGACCAAAAGCAGCAGTTTAATGTCAGACCCTTGGCCTTGGCGCGCCTTTTTATCAAACATTCTCTGCATTATCCAGTAGTATTGCAAGCAGTTTATTGTTATACGGTTTCTAGTAAATGTCATATCGGTCATTGAAGTCTTATCTCTAAATCAATTAGATCCACAAGGTGAAATCTCTGGGACAAAGGTGAAGGGAGGAGGACAGGGGAAAATAGGTCATCTATGTGCAAGTTAAAATTACTGGCACATAAAGGTAAATGTTTATTCGTTTAAGTCTCAGGGGAGTGAAGAAAGTGTGCAAAACGATGAACTTGTTTCATACCGGAAACCACCGCTTATTGTCAGTCAACCCTGCTTTGTAGTTTCCTAGGCTACACACCTCTGATCATCATACACTTCAGATGGTTTAACTGTTACAGATGTTACTCATTCAGTGTGATTGTGGCTTGGCTGAATGTAAACAGTTACGTGATGACCTTGTAGATTTATTTGAGGGGGGGGGGTGATTTTTGCCACAATGGCCACCAGGGGGCTTTATTTAATGGGTTTAATTAACCAAGCAGCATTGAAACAGCTCCAGATGGGTCAGCCGCTCAGTCCTGTGTGGGACCTGGTCAGTATGTGAGTGTCCTGACCTCACCCAGTTTTGCATGTTATGTTTTGACGGTTGTTATTGTAAAGAGACCTTTCTCACAGGAATACTTAAGTATTTTAATTAAAGGCTGGAGTTCAGCCTCGGATCCAATCTCCTGTTGTTCATTTTCTGTCAATGTGGTTTACGGTAACATAATCCATTACTATTTTGTAAGCCTATGATGCATGTCCAAGAGTCAGCTAAATGTATGTCATGTTAAACTCTTAGAGGGCCACTACTTCATGGACAGTAGAGTTAGGATAATGGATTATGGGGTTAAGGAACATGAATGTGAGAGGGTACGTTACAGAAAAAAACAGTCTCTGCCTTCAAAAAATATCAGCTGCCGGCCATGCACTTATCAGTGATTTGTGTGCATAGAAAGGGTTTTTGGCTCAACCGTTCTTTAAAATAATGTTTCCTTTGTAGTAAAATGGTGCTTCCTGATGGTAACAGGCATAGCTCCTCGACATTATCCAGCCTTATGCCCCTACTCAGGCAGTTTGCGCTGCAAAGCTGAGATATCTGGTAACTGGTGTTCCCAGACCCACCCTGCCGTGCTCCGGTGCTCGCTCGCTCCGCTGGGGAAGGCTTCCTCTCTTTCACCACATGCCTCTCCCTCACTGCAGTCCTTCCTATCAGGTCTGAAGATGTACCTCTTCAAACTCTATTTGGATTGATTACTTGACCTGGAAGTCTTCTCACGAGAGCCTCTTGTGCAGCCCTTTATTTGCACATCACATCTTGTGGGATCTGCAAAATGTACCTTTACGTGCATGTTGTGTGTGAGGTCAGCGGAAGAATAGAGGGTCTTTCTCCACTAGCAGTGTGCTCAGTCAGGGTTCTGGAGTTAATGTGCCTGAATCAGTCAGCAGAGTGGAAAGAGAATTACACCAGACAAGAAACAGAACTGCAAAAATACCGAATCGATCAAATGCAAGGAAATGGTCTGCTGCAAAGTAACTCTGAGTGTGTGTTTTTTTGTAAAGGAATTCCAGGATAATTGAAGAATAACAGACCAAAGCAACACACAGTGTGATGGTGTTATACAAAACAAGGCAAACTCTCAATCACAGAAAAGACAGCTCTTATGCTCCGCCTGTCAGAATGCTTTCTCCAGCCACCTGGCCCACATATCACTGGCCCTAGACGCTAGGCTCTGTCCTATTGAGTATGCTAAGGACATGACAACCTACCCTCCACAACTTCCATGATACGTAAAAATACAGATTATATACTTGGAAGATATTCAATAATATGTAGGATTCTAATAACGTATGACCTGCAGATCTACAGCTGATTATTATTAACATAGACAGACACAAATCTTGTAAAACAGACTGCGCATGCAAATATTTCAGTGTTGCACTTAACACATTATATTGTTGATGCAATGTTTTGTCTATGGAATCATTCATTGTGTAGACGAGATGATGTTATTGTTGTGCTGTCTAGTAAAAAATGCTAGTCCTTCATTGTCTACTGCACTCCATTTCTGCGTTATTTGATTATCGCTTTGGATAAAAGCATCTTCTACATGGATAAATGTGTAGTGCTTGAAAGTCAAAGACCAGCCTCTATTAAGAATGAATGTAGATTGACAGTTCATAGTCAGACCCAGATATGAATGTCAATTTAACATTACCATGTGCACTTAGAGCAACCTTTCTCTGCATGAACAAACAGCTTGTACAAGGACTTAATGTCTTCCACAGGGTCCTTGGAAAAGTCTACGACAACGATCAAACTTTAGAGAATGAAATTGAGCTGCGTGAACTCTTCTTCTTTTGTGAGTGTTGATGGTTGAAACAAGGTCACTTCATGTCCAGTTACTGAAACATTCATTCATTATGTATACTTTTTGTAATACCAATTTAGAAACACATTAAATAATGTAGAGCACATACCGATGACAACTGCTACAGCCAGCAACAGCTCCAAGGGGGCTGCCCTTCAGTATACCCTCTATGATGAGGAGAGTCCCATTATGCTGAAGAGCTTGCTCCCCTACTGCTGTGAACCCAATTTCCAATGTCCTGTGTTTTCATTTCTTAGCCCACTTGGTAGAGCATTTTCTTTTTTGGGGGGGAGGTGGGGCTGAAAGTACTAAAGTTCTACGCCGTCAGCCGCCACGTCCTATTAGT
Organism: Plecoglossus altivelis; assembly: GCA_036571765.1. Lineage (NCBI taxonomy): Eukaryota > Metazoa > Chordata > Actinopteri > Osmeriformes > Plecoglossidae > Plecoglossus > Plecoglossus altivelis. Next base: position 5,612,070 of record BROE01000006.1, on the reverse strand, counting down.
GTCAAGGTACAGCAGACTGTGTGTTTCTGTATGCATATACTATCCTCACCGCCTAAAGGCACTGAAACTGTTTGTCTTTCTCATTAACCTTATAAACAGCAAACATATTGGGCCTGACCATGCTGCAGCTCTTTCATCTTATGGGCATTACTCCACCTCAGGTTTCCTCGAAGTGTGTTGGCCGGAAAAGTTGTGTGAGTCTGGAAGAGGAGCGACACACGAGAGCAGTGCTGCTCCTCCTCCCAAACAGCCTCTTCTTCATTTATTACACGGTGTGATCTATGTCAAACCCTATTTGAATATAAACCATCAATCAGTCAAGAAAGTTTATTTTTTTCATAAATCTATATAGGGTTTCTTTTGCAAAAATGAAGGCCTGCAAGTTGTATGGGACACAAGAGGCTGTTTCAGTCCTGTCTTCAGTATGCAATTACCCTGATTCAGAACATTATTTTTTATATATTACTAAGTTGGTCGTCACCCTTTCTTCCTGTTTTTCCGAGCAAAGCTCTGGAAAGGTGACGGAGAGCAGACAGTGATTATCCATTAAAAACTTTGCTCATTGCACAAACTGCTCATTGTCTCCACATGGCTGAGACAAAACAAATGAAATCATTGCTGTCATTGTTTGGTTGCATGAAGAGGCAGGAACACCCTGTTACACCTCGAAGATCCAATGCTTCCTTTATAGAATGTAGTGATCTAGACAGCACTACCATGAGTAATGAATGCCACTTGAACATGACAAAAGAGACTGCAGGGCTGTAAGCAACGTGACAGAAAGCTGGATGAGCTTGTGGCAAACTGCTCGGGTATTGCGTGGTACAAATGAACCTATTTGCCAAAACACTATTTTCTGATTGAATGCCCACAGAAGAACAACAGGTATGTCAGGCCAACATACCTGGTGTAAACTCCATTACTCAGGTTTTCCTTCGACTCCAGTCAAAGATGCACTGCCATTGCTAAATCCACAGTTCTAAACCTAAAAATCTATATGTAAGTTAGAGCATCTCCATTCGTCTTGTTTTTAACATTTCTACAGTGAACTTCCAACTCAACGTAGTGAAGTTGGTCTCAATCTCTGCATAGTTGCTCACTTCTTTTCACACAACTTCTGTTTGTACTGTTGGGCAACTGATCAGTGATAGGGACTAGCCAAATTATTCATGTATAATAATTCCACCCACACAGTTGAGCCTGTCTCTCTGACTTATGGAAAAATTGACTGAGCAAGACCAGAATTATTTATCCTGGAGCGTTGACGAGACCCCAGAGTGTACGACAAAACCTCAGTGGGCAAAACGGGGTCCAGGTGTGTCCAAGGCCCAACATTTTTGTCCATTCAGGTAAAAAAAAAAGAAAAAAACTTCTTTCTGCTTTCTCTCTTGTGCACTGTCTCCTGAGAGGAGGAGACAGTGGATTCACCAGGTTGTAGAAAGAAGGGTAGTTTGACCTAATTTGACCTTCACAGTGACTTTACTTAAGAAAAGAACAGGTGTTCCCACAGTTTTCTACAGTCGGTGTCTTTTGGTCTTATATTACAAAAACATTGTTACAACATCATGCTCTCTCATGGATGTAATGCACAAAACAATATTCACAAATCCATTTCAACCTCCCAATGCAATGTTTTGGCAGAAAGGTCCAAGAGACAGAAAGAACCAAGATGAAGACGAACCATGGGGTGCAGAGGGAATGTGGAAAAAGCCACAGAATTACAGGACCTAATCAAAGCCAACAGACTTGTCAGGCGGCTCATGCATGGTCGTTATCATTGCTATTTTGATGCCGCCTTCGCGTCTAAAGTCTACCATTATTATTACAAACGACTGTATAGGTTGATATAATCAGGACAGAGAATGATCCTCATACATCTGCAGCAGTCTTCATTACGTTAGCTTCATATGTACATTGATTTGGACATATTGATTCATAATTATAATAGAGCAACGAAACATGAATCATAATCTGTGGAGCAGATTAGGTTCATTACATTCCTCCAAATTCCTCCACCACAACTTGTCAAATGCATTTAATGACTGCTACTTTGCATAAATTACTTAATTACTCAGTGTAATATATATTACACAATCCCGCATGTGTTGAGGCATGTTTTATTGATTTGAAAGTTTATGTAACCTGCTAATATATGAGCCATAAGTGTGAACCCTGGCCTTTTAAACAGAACAGATATAGTAGCAGTGCTACCACCTCTGGTATTGTTATAGGCATGTTGGAAGAGCTAGATAAGGAAGTATGTTTGGTTAAACATTGGTTAGGACACCCTTTTTTCATCGCCAATGAATGACTAATACCCCACAGCTGACTTTTTTTACTGGAAGTATTGCTGCCATTCTCATTGCTGAAGTCTACAAACATGGAACTGCCTTGGAACACTAAAACTCTAAAGTCTGGTCAAACAGATGGTTTATGCAGAGAAATAGCCTCAAATAGTCTTATGGATCATGAATGTTTGGACCAGCTAATGACTATATGGCATCACTGCCACTATATACAGAAAATACCTCTAAACTATACCACTCTCAAACACCTTCACGTATATATATAACTATATTCAGGTATAATCACTAAATAGTTTTATAAAGGAAGTGTGACTGTTGCCCTGTTTATGCCTATCTGGCTGCCTGTATTTGAGCTTGGCCTTATTGCTTAAGGAGTTTGCACTTGTTAAAAGCCTCCAGCACTTTAACAAATGTTGTGTCACCGCAATACCGTAACCGAAATCCTCTTCACAAATCCATACCATTTTACTTTTATAGTCCTTTTTACAAGCACCATCACAAAGGCCTTCGCATACGCCCTTATAACTGCACCTAAATCATCTCAGGAAACTCTGAAGTGGAAGAAACCTTGGGAGTAGAAATTCAATGAGGGATCTCCTCCAGAAATGGTCGAAGCTTCATAATGCTCTTCGCACTTTTATTCAAAGCAATGGACAGAGATAATACCATATAAACATATTATTCGGACCCTTTCCTATGACACTCGATATTGAGCTATGGTACCTGTCCATCCTTGAGATGTTTCGACAACTTTCTACACATTTGGGTTACTATAACTTCAGTTTATGAAACCTGTCTAGTGTATGTAAAGTGCCCCTTTCATAGTATACAGTACAGGTCATGACTGAACCTCTCAGAGATAGTCTACACTGTTACTGATTGATTAATATGACATTATAGGCGTTTGGCTGAATTATCTACGTTAGTTAAACTAGGACAATTGAGCAGTTGTCAGTTTTATCTATTCAAGAGTATTTGTGAAATTAAATCTTGTTCGAATTATTGCTGTGTGAGAAGAAACAGACGGCTAAGCGTTTCATAAATCGTATCAATTGTGGTGGTTCAAAGAGGAGGGACTTCAAGATAGAGTTTGAAGCGAACATCGAGGGCTCCGTAGTCGCTATGCTTTTCTACAACCACACACAGCGCACACTGTAGACACGCGCGCGAAAGCGTCTGTCCTTTTCCATGCGTGTTTAAACTGCGGACTGCGCTCAAGGCTTAAAATGGGAATTTTTTGCGGTTCGTGAAATTAACATTTTATTGACTACATTCTATTCAGTTAATAGTATTTAGGTATGATTAGAGCATTTTGTCACAAGTCGAGGAGCTGACTAATCATGGGGATATAGAAACGTAACATGATTTTAGGACCCGGCGTTTACACTTGGAAATGGTAAGTTTATTATAGTCTTGTAGTATGTTGGGGATTAAAATATTTGCCATATTGTAAAGTAACCTGTGAGTATTATATTTCCTATACAAACTTGAATAAAGTGTAACCTATTGGTATGGGATAAAGAAAATGGTGTAGCCTACTGAACATTTATCTTTAAGGAAACATATTTTTGTGGTGACAAAAAACAGCTAATATAAATAGCACTGCAATTTTCTCTCAAAGCACGACACTTTTGAGATGATCTTAGAATGGCCAGTACTGCATGCAGTAAATTCTACTGGCACATGTTTTCTTATTTAGACACCAACGATATGTGTGCAACATATGTATTATGAAGACTTGTACATGCATATCATACTAGCCTCACGAGTGCATAGGATAATTTGATGAACTGAGAAAAAGCTTCACTGTTAACATTCTTTCTATCTTTAATTTACAAAATGATGCGATTTCCTGGCTCCGTGGACTATTTGATGGTGCAATCCAAATATGACAGTGCGCTTTACTTGATACTTATGTATACGCATACGACAATGAATGGAACTTGGTCTGCCACTTCAAAGTTTCGCCCTGATACGTTTGAGTATTTTTAAAATCACTTTATCTGCTGTAAGTATTCAGCATCACCATAGAGGAAGCAGAGTTTCAGAGGGTGCATTTCTCAGCAGCGCTAGTCCTACAGATCACAGTTTAGTGTCAGCAAACATGGCAAAAGTCAAGTCAGCTATGTATGTTGAACTGCTAGGTAACTGTAAAGTTACACATAACTTAAACACAAGGCACTCATTTAAATTGACAGAAATGTATAAACACAAGCGTTCACATGCATCCAAACCCCATTTGTCTGTCTCAGCCACAAACCCCGTCTATACGTCAGGTATCCAGCTAGCCCACTGGGACCTGTGTCACCTTTAACGTGCACCTTTTCAATTTCACCAACCAGGCCTGGGCACTCAAATTAATACTCACTACTGTAAAGTGGGTTCAATTGTTACTCGTTATTTGTTTGTCAGGGACAGATATTATGAGGCTACTAGTTTAAACACTATACTGTATACTAGCAGAGTGAGCCAAACTGTTGGTGACCTCCTGAGTGAGCTGAGCAGAGCAGCCTGCCTGCTGCCTGGTCGAAGTTAAGCTTACGCAACATTCGAACAAGCCAGTTGTCAATAAGGTTTTGCCAGCCAGCTGAGGCAGTAGAGGGGATGTATTGTTATGGATGACACAGAATGGAGTCAGAGCCTTTCTAATGAGATCAATAGCCCCACACTGCATTAGGAGGATGGTAGGATCACTTGTCAAACCACCTCACTCTCTCTAAACACACACCGAAAAAGAAAAGATGAAAGGTGAGAACAATCTTTCTGACGGTGTTCTGTTTTGTGTGAAGTGACCCTTTCAAACACTCTTCGACGGTGTTCTAGATTGTTCAAATTTGAGGGACGTAGCCTGAGGTGTTCTCCTAGCACCATTGTAGCCCAACTCTCTCAAAAACTCTTGACTCCAGTATGATGGTGGAATCTCTGTGATAATTGGAGATGTTGCTGTTACTGTGGACACGATCAGACACAGGGCACTTGGAACTCTTTGATGTGTGAGATTAATGCGAATATGCTCACCTTGGTGGATGAGCTTGATCAAAGCGAAGAGGTTTTTCAAATAAATACAAATTAAGAATCCAACCCAGTATAGTCACCTACATGACCACTATTGTACTCTCTCAAACAAAACAGTGCAGTCATTTCTGAAATCTCTGGGATGTTTGGAAATCACAGTTTCTTACATTAGGCAAGGGGTTGGAATGGTGGACATATTTGGTAGTAGTCTGTAGCAGCCAGACAGCTTGTTAATGGAAACCAAAAGGGCCAAGACAGTGTTGGCTTGTATGACTTGAATGCGAGCACCAAAGCAAACCAATGTCAACAAACGTGTGAAAAACAGCCTGTTTCTAATGTCACAAAAAAATATTTTTATCGTAGGTCCTTTAAGGGGACACCGTTTACAGTTTACTTGAAATTGACACTGATGGCCAAGTGCTGCTCTGATGTGCCTTGTAAGTGGAAAATAATTATCACTCTGCACAATAAAAAAAATTATCAATCATACCTGTCCCTCCCACCCCAAACACTAACTTCAAACTTCTATGGTGACAAATGTAAATGTAATTAAACCAAGAGAGGTGAGTCACAATGTAAAGGCCTTTACTAGGTCAACACCAGGCCCTTCTGTAAAACCCATTTCTTCAACAATCAATCACATACTGTACATATGAAGAAACTGAAGGTTTCCCCAAACTCATTATCCTAACTTTAATGAGCTCCAGGAATTGTGTGAGTACTTTTCACCAGACAAAATTGATATTTGAATATTTTGAGCAACATGTTACGTTATCCATCATGTAACTACCTGGCATACCTTTCCCTGTAGTATAAACATCGGAGGCACATATGATTTGCTATGTAAATAAATGGTCGAGGCCCAATAAAGCACAACATGGACAAGCGGAAAAAGGGATAAGTGGATGGTGTTAAGAGGCTGTTGAAGGTTGTATTACCAAAACAAGATCAATGTGACCATCCACTTAACTCTGGAAATCCCAACCACCCACAAACCAAGTGTTCCTTGTGTAATAACAAGTACTGCTACACTGCGATGAAGTGTAACTACATATCTGTTCCTATGTAACTACAATTTTGTTACAACAGGTTACAATGTAGTTACATGGTCGTTTTAATATTTAGCCTCTTTTTGTGTTTAGCGACACATTATTTGTATTAGAGTCACACTGACAAAAATAAAAAATATTTTACCACGACTGAATGGCTGTTGAATAAAGTAGAGAATTGAAAGAGAAAGAGGCAGACTGTCTGCGGGATGAAAGACAAATCCCATCACAGAGGGCTTCTGCTTCAGCGTTCATCCCGTCGAGGTTGTCTCTGTTTAAATTCAGACACCACTCTGCCTGTGCTCCCCCAAAACACACACACACACACATACTCCTCTGACAAACACACCCACTCCCGCTCGCATACTCACAGATACACTTAAGACTATGCTCTTACTTCAAATTTATTGTGCTCTGTCTGAGCTAGACTCCACTGAACAAATCTCCAGTTTATAAGTGTCTGGAATGTTAAGGCGTTCCTTATGTTATAGGCTAGCACATCAACATGCCTACTGCTTCAAGATGAAAATGAAATGGTACATTTCCACTGACTCGCTGGACTCGCTGTTTGGCTTCAGAATCGTAGACTTTTGTATTTATACTACAAGGAACTGTCCCAAAAAGAACTGGGAACAGTAGCCATTGGTGGACTTCTAACCCAGGGACGTTTAGGCCTTTTGTGGTCAGATGGTGATCTTTGGAAGAGGATGTCTGATATCTGTATTCTAGGTACAATATCGGCCAATTTGAAAGTTAAATCTGGTCGATTTTGTCTGTAGGTCAAGACACTGGTTATTTAGTTGCAGTAAACAAGTTACCGCAAGACACCTTCTGCATCGTGCATTAGACAGCTCAGGTTCTGTGAGATGAGGATGAACTGCCAATTGGATGATTAGTTAAAGTAGTTTCTTGGTATGTTTCGAGGGCACGCGTAACGTGTGAAGCATTAAGAAAGCAAGGAAGTTGGTTCTTAGCCATCAAGCTAGAATTTCACATTTAAAAACAGCAAAATGTTGCTGTTTATCAGCTATTATCAGTTTGCTTCTGATGATGTTGATCGTATCATCCTCCCTGTTTGCTAAAAGCACTGTAATTGCTCTAGGGTAGTGAAAACAAAACAATAGCAGTGAGTGGGCAACATTTTTTATGTGTGGAACCGTGAAACCAAAAATATGGATATTTTGTGTTTCAAACTTAAGGTGAAATGTTCAAGATGTGCTAAAGCCTTTGTTACAGAAACGATTGCATTTGTTGATGAAACAGAGTCAGTCTATGTTCTTGTACTGGATAATCAACAAGAGGTCAAACCAATAGAAACATAAATGAATGCCATAATGTTTGTTGCTGACTGACTTGATTTTGCATTTTTTATGTCACAGCTGATTAAGATGATATATTTTCTATTTGTTAATTTGGAAATTGATTGTCCATAGTGAAATGAACAGTTTTATGCTGCTAGATACCTGTACATTTCCACTTGGAAGAAATTGCCATTTTTTTGTGGTTCCCTGGAAAAGCTGTACACACAAACCTCTCTATGAAGCTGTTCAGCTCTCCAGATGATGTTCAACAGTATGAATATGAAACACATTAATTTGTTTTCTTGTGAATTATGCATATTACCCTGTTTGGGTAGTGAAGGTCTATTTCGAACTGAAGCGGTTTATGTTAATCTGTGTGGGCTCAATTAATTCCTTAGTTATGGCAATTGCAATTATCCATAAACTAGTTTCTCATCTTCATATTTTGCCTCTGAGCTAAAAGAGAAAGAGATATAGGAGATATGGATACCCCTTAAAGTGGCTTTATGAATGTATCCGTCTTTTACAGACAGAATTTCATCAAGTGGTTGACAGTGATTCATGGCCAAAGGCTAAAAGCTCTAATTGTGAGCCAGTGGCCAGGTGCCTATAGCAATCTTTATTAGGCGGCAAAATATCCACTTACATTCAAACACTTTCTTTTTCTTTATTTATCTCCCTCGCTCTCTCTTTTTTCTATCTCTCCCTCTCTCATACACACTCTCACTCTCTCTCTGCATACACACACACACACATCCAAGCTTGCGCACACACACCTCCACTTTTCCACCTAGGTCCCCCAACCCAGTCCTTTACTTTACCCTCAGTTGGGCTATAGAAATGTCCCTGATGTTTGCTTTTCTGTGTTTTGCGAACGTCCAACAGTCCACACAGACGGAAGTGGAAAGTGCATTTCACACAAACCAGCCAGCGAAGTCTCTCCCTAATCAATCACAGGCTCTCGCTTCTCTCTGCTGAGCTGAGCTCAGTTGGATGATTTGTATAAGTTTGCACAGGAGGCTCAGAAGAGAGCAGAGGGGAAGAAAAAAGAGAGAAAATTCCACGGACTTACAGAACTCCTTCTAGGTCCAGCACTTAGACAAACACTGAACATATTGACTCACCATGCAAGGGAAGTGAGAAACCATCACAGTTTACCCTGGCAGGTGTCAAAGTTTTTTTATTGCACCAGTCTGGCATGCCAGTCTACTGTCATTGATCAAGCCTTGAACGAGACATAAAATACCCAATATCCTCAGTCATGAACATAGCGTCCCTAAGACGTTGTTTATGGATGTGCAATAAGAAACAAGTCATTTATTACAAATGATCATTACAATTTTATATTAATTATTTAAAACGAAATATGCTATCCTGTCAAATATATTACATTTAACAGAGGGGCACATCATACTTATTTTAGTACCTGCTTGAGACAGTATGAGCTTTATTTCTCAATCCTGGTTCTCATGCTTACCTCTCTTGCATGTTTGAAATGTTTCCCTACTCTAACACACCTGATCCAAATGAATGGGTCATTAGCAGGCATCTGCTGAGCTTCATAATGACATATTCATTTGAATCAGTTGCGTTGGAAAAAGGGAAACATCTAAAACATTCAAAGGCACAAGGACCAGGATTGAGAAAGGCTGGCTTAAAGGTAAAGTTTCTTAGACTGGCTGAAAGGTAGATGGCTATCAGTATATTGTCTGTTTAATGGTCTTGGTAGCAATGATCAAGTGGAACAAAACCTTTTTCATATTTTATTGGACTATAGTTCCAACTTTCCTACACTTGCTAGCCAAGGAACTAGCCCTTGTCTAATCGTTTATTTTTCATTTTTGTAGATTCTATTTTACTCCAGTAGCTTTGGGCCGTTGGAGAAAGATAAAACTGAACAGCTCGTAGAGCAATAAACCCGTGAAATTTTACAGGACGACCAATATCCTGCAGATCAGTCCAACGTTCCTTGCATCTTTACAGATGATAGATCTTAATGTTTCGAGGGAGTAATAGCTATGATTTACCTACCTAATTTTCCTTTCCCATGTAGATGAGGTTAGGGTCATGACAATAGGATGTTGATCTCTCTGAAAAGTTTGTATTGATTTGAATCAGCCCTCCTCCTTAAGCAGACATGTTCATCCGAACCATGTCAGATGATAGCCTTACTGTTGTTTATGTTTTTATAAATATTATTATGTAATGTTAGGGGAATATGACTGGTAAAACAATGGAAAACAACAATCTTCAGACTTAATTTGTCATTGAATTTTCCTTAAGGAAATAGTTGATTAACTTATTTGAGAATCAGAACAATCAGATAGTGAAAGATGAGTAGATAGACCAGTGTGATCAATAATCTCATCTTTGACTTGGAGATCTCAATGGTCTGTAACTGTAAATTGATTATTGGATCTGCCATAGCCCCATCTTCAGTGAATATATTTGCAAGATCATGTCTTTCTCGTCTAGGGTATCTAATTTTAGCCCTGTGTCTTATCTACATCCAGACTCTCAGTTTGACATTTATTATGTTGGCTAAAGAGTTTTTAAGGTTCTGACCTAGAATACTGAGCCCTTTTCTCAAAAAGTCCATTACATTATTTTATTGGTCTTGCTGCTGGTATTCTATCAACAGATGAGTCACTATTGAATAATAGCTTAGGTATTGCTGCCGCATGAGCTGTTTATTATCTTTCTAAATGTTCTGTAATCACTTCAATATTAATGTTTGCTTTACAGAGGGGTTTGGAATCCCATTTAAAACCGATTTGTTTTAAACCTGCCAAAGTTTAGTTTCCTCCATAAATCTGGTGTCATGAAACACTTAGGTTAAAATGCTTAAAAACTATTATATGGCAGCTGTTGTTGTGTGTATTGGCAATATTATTGTTTAAATTAATTATTTTGGATCAATACTATTGCATTAGGCTACTGTAGTTACCAGTTCTACCTTTCTCTTTGGGCCATTACAAATTGCTTAGTGTTATTTCAGTAAATATTTAACAGTTGGAAACCCTTTGACCCTGCATTCCCTAACCATACTGTACATACAGTAACCCCACTGGTTCTCTCTTAGTACAATGCTTGGGTTGGGATGCTATAGAATTTGACATTCTCATAGAAGGTGGTTGTCAGTGAAAGAGCTAGCTCTGCTGCATGATTGCACACCACAACCACATGATGTGGATTATTAATGGGTTAGAAAATTGCTCTAAATACTCTCCATGCCTCAGAAAGTTGCTAATGGCACTGACACCAAGAAAAGCAAGAGTCTTCGGTAAATAAAATGGATGACATCAGAACCACTATTGATCTTCAGTTTCGAATTAGTAGTAGTTAAATTAGAGATCAATGTTGTGAGCGTGTGTGTGTGAATGTGTCTTTGGTACAAGTGCTGCTATTGTCCTACTATTCTTTCTGTGCAAGTCACCCACAAAGACAGTCAACCATAATTTTATAATAGGGTAACCTAATGTGCGATTTACAAATGGCAGTGAAATATTCCTAACGAGGATATGCTCTTCAAAGGCATTTGTTGAATATTCAGATTAGTATTCAGTCAATCATGACAACAACAAGTTCCTTATAACCTTTTTCAGGAATGCAAGTGCTCTTCCTTGGAAGGAAATGCCGGCTAAGGGAGCTGTTAAATAGGGTAAACTTACACAGAAATGACATGCTGTGGCAGAAATGCATCTTTAAATAATTTTACTGTGTCAAAGGAAAGGTTATGGAGAGCAGAGCCAGACAAGGTATAGGAGCACCCGACATTTCAGAGAAGATAAAAGCTTGACGATCGGTTATTTAAGTTAAACATTAATTCAGATGTGCAAGAAAAAGGAAAGTTGTTTAGAAAAGGTTGAGCTGACAGTGTACAATTGTTTAGATGCGATAGACAAATAGCTTTTGCTTTGCTGTTAGAGGTAATAGTTGCTCACGTACAGTATGTATATCTTTCTTCTTTACTACTATATAATCCTTTGTATAGTTCATACTAGTTAAGAAAGAGAAGGTCACTTGATAATCTTACAGTATTCTATATTGGTTCATTTGTACCTGCTTGATTGGTAAACAACTAAATTGGTGTGTGGAAGAGTATAATTCATAGTCTGTAAACTAAACAAACCCTGGACAATAAAAAGATCTAGGAATCACCTACAACCAGTCAGAGTTTGTGGCTGATTGTAAGACAATGCTTCAGGATACTAGCTATCAGGATACTGCATTCAGTCAGAGTCTGAAATGCCTCTCCAGAAATGACATTACAAAGTTAGATTTTTAGACACATTCACACTTGAGGAAAACAAAGTGTGCCTTATTATAAGGCTACATACCTGACCTTACCAATCTTCTTGTCTACCTCTTCGCTCTAGATGTACTCCAGAAACTATACTGACAGTCAACCAAATGGCAGTAGTATCAGGGGCTGAACATTTTGTTTGATTGAAATCCAACATTAAGCAGATTCACTTTGAAGTTAAATGTCACTCAATACAAATTCAAAGGAAATAGAAATTATATTCATGATTTTATGGATTAGATCTTTAATTGAATACTTTGGTGCAATCAATGCCCCCTCATTGCTTTAAAGGTTTGATTTGTGGTGTATCCAGGAAGCATGTGCATGTGATTTGCGGCACATTGAATCACTGTACAGTTGCTTTGAGAAAGCTATTAGCCCCTGTAGTTCAGAAACGTGTCCTTTTTAACAGAAAATGTCTTTCCCATGTGGACACATTATCTCAGACAAGATAGGTCTGTGATACAGGCACCGTGTACTGCTGCAGTCATGCATCAAAATGCACACATTATTGAGTGGTGCACATTCTGTAAGGTCTATTAATGGGCTGAATCCAGTCTTTCCCGTTGTGGCAGTCAGCTGCCAGGATCGGAAAAGCAACACTGAAGAAGCCTGCTGACTGGTTCGGGTTTTGTCAGTCTCATAATAAAAATGCCAGATTGGAACTGACATTATTGAGTGTTCATTCTGGATCTTTTTTGTTTTGGTAAAGCATATCGTCCATGTCAAAGCTGTCACATTGAAAGTCCATTGGCACCAAACTGAGATACAGGATGCTGTCAGTAATGCCATCATTGAGCAATATTCCATTAGCCTTCCACCTGGACATGATCACACTGCACCAATAAAAGCACTTTGATCATTTTTATGCATGGTATGGCAGTAAACTTGTAGCAATGGGTACCAACCAGGAATAGGAAATTAAATTGTACCAATAGAAGATAAAATAGTGTACTATGGACTTTGACCATTTTAATCTTTAGTAAAATTCTTCGAACTAATTTGAAGACCTTGCAATGGCAATAGCTGGTTTATTGTATGCTTCTGATTCAGAGTTCAATGTCCACGTCCTTATTTTGTTCCACAAAAAATCACTATCAGACAGTATGCTTTCTTGTCCATTTAGCTAGTATGACATTAATTTAACGTTTTGTATGATCTGTTGATACAAACATTTTATGTATTGTCTTAGCTCTGTTCATAAAATGTAAGGGAAATGGGACTGCACATCAATAAAATGTGCTCACACCTTTAAAGTACTCCTGAAACCATGAATATTATTCAGTACAATGTCAAAATTAAAAGGTACTTAAAAACATGCAACCTGTTTCAGTGAGGTGAGAGCTACATGCACGGTATAGAGCAAGATGTATGCTAAAGCTATATGAATGTAAGGATTTGTAATGCTTAAATTTGGCTACATAATAAAAACGTATTGTATTTATTATTCAACATGGTGTTTATGATAAATCAGTGGTTAAGTGGGCAGCATAGAACATAATAATAATATGGTGAACTGCGGCATCACTGTTAAGACCATAATTATACGGACAGAAACAATAAGGAATCAGCAGCTATACTGCTTGGACTCTTAATGATACCTATGCTGTTAGAGCTCTTAATTGTGCGGTAAGCTTCGCTCAAATAGAACAACTTGTGTCTCATATTTGCGGGACAAGAAATGCAGACAGACAAGCCTTGTAAGAGGAAAGAGAACTTTTTGTTTGACGTGACTACAAAAACTTCTTGCACGGATATATTTTCACGGAACACTACCTTCATTCACATTCAAATTGGAAAAACGATACCAGCTTTCAACACTTGTCATCCTAACTGCTTCTATGGTTTTCTCGGCAGGGTGTTTTTGTATTCATGGGCACATAAATCTGGGCTTGGGAGGCCAGATGCCGACGATGGAGGAGATCAACATTAGCGAGAGGTGAGTTTAAACGAAGTGGACAAACAATACATTACTTTTATTTTGCAGCCTCAAAGGCAAACATCTCTTTTGGCCGGTTGTCTTTCAGTTGGTTGAACATTATACCATAGATACAGTTATGTGGTAGGGGATTAAATTCCTGGAGGGATTAAATTCAAGATGCTTTTTACCACCGTACTGTATGTCACTATGGATACTGTAAATGGTAATTCATGACTATTTGTAGTCATTCAGTATCGAAGGATTCAGAGGCTCCTTACAGGATCAGCGTTTTTGCGCCCACATCCGCTGAGATGATCACTGAAGTCACGGTGTCATGTGACTTACTTTGGATCCTGAAGGACAGATTGTGGCAGACAACATTCTAAACAGACGTTCCAAATAATCCCTACAAAGGAAAAGTTATCACCAATTTAATCTGAATATTACCTGTGTTTGGCATATCCAGGTTTCTGGGTGTTCTGGGTTTTCCACAGTAGCCTGAGGAGAGTGTTGCTATTTTCAAGGACATGTCTAACTCCTGGAAGTGCTTTCATATTTAGTATATTCTTTCAGCTCTTGCCTATAGAATGTAGGCCTGGGAATGTTTCTTTAATGTATGCATCCTGTAAAATGACTGAGAGAAATACCAGCAAACAGAAATAATCTATAGAGACATTCAGCCTGAGAAGCATCTGTATACAGTTCTTAAGACTCCTTAACAAAGCTGTCAAAATCTCTATTGATAAAACCCCTGCGCCCTGGGCCCTGCAGACAATTATCCACTCCAACGGCAATATCAAGGACAGCAGTTAAGGTAACATTGGCTAAATCACGATTCTAAAGAAAACGTGTATGTTTAAACACAGTTCCCAGCTTCAACGCTCATTTAATTGACACAATTAAAACTAAAACACAAATGACTTTGATATTGATCTTTATTTTTGAGTGCCATATCAAAATGTGACAAAGGCTTACCTTTTTCATTTACATTTGAATTCTGGTGCAAGAAGTGTATTTACTTGCAGAAGGGTAGTGGTTTCCCATCTATTGTAATTCAGGAGTTCATTTTCATAATATTCAGTCGACATATTAATATGAAGAGAATACTGCTTCTAGAGTTACCCTCTGTGTGGAAATGATTTGAAATGCCTGTGGTACTATAGGGATTATATGGAGGTAAAACAAATTAAATATTACTGAGAGACGACAGAAAGCAAAGTTGTTGATATTTCATTCATCCAGGCATACAGCTCATTGTTCATTGCCTGTACTGATCCACTTAGCTGGCAAAACAGCTGGATAATAAACTTGCAATGGATGTACTGAAAAGGTGTCGGTGCAGTATTTGGTTGTGGACTGAGTTTTTTTTTAAGCATCAGCTTGGAGCAACTACCACAACTTCTGTTACATCAGCACAGGATGAAAAATGATATGGCAGAAGCACCGCAGTCTATGAAACAGAAGACTTCCTACATATCCTCTGTCTGTACCATCTAGCTCAGTTTCACTGTCCTCTAAAATACATGGGCTCTCTCATATGAAATATAGCAATTGAAGGTATTTAAATGATCACAACTCTGCATTAATTAGTCTTCATGAACAAGTAGATTAAGTGATTGTTAATTGTTGAGACTAATCCATCTTGATTACCTGCTCCATATTTTCTTTCATGCTGTGCCAAAGGATGACATACTTAGAATCGTATATCAATATCAGCCAGACTTAAAATCTGCAAATGAGAGAGACAAGAATAAGTCATTTATGTACGTGAATCTATGTAAAATACTACAGCTGGTTGACGGTGTCAGTTTGTGGGTGACTTATCACAGAGATCACTGGTCAGTGTCCCCACGCACTCGCTAGAGTAAATGTTTCTTTCGGTATGAACTCGAGTATTAAGAGCGCTGGTCATCCAATTTGCAACAGGGCAAATGGAAACGCTATTTTACTTCTGTCTGCCTTTTGCCAAGGTGAGCAGGTATCCAAGCAACAGAGTGGTAGCCCCTGTCTGCAACATGGTTGAACTGGCAAACACTTGAGAAGAAAATGACTAATTCATCATCATATGACTTCTCTGTGGGTCTGTATTTTGGATGAAGTACAGATACATGTTTGTACAATTATGAGCAATAAATGATATCGCAAGCAGCAATCTATTTTCTTCGATTCCCAATCTGCTGTGGTTTTCTGGTTTCGTGTCACCATGGTGCAATAATAGTAAATGTGATGATGAACAAATACATTATATATAATACATGGTTTATGTCAAATAATTAAACTTATACAAAGGTATAATGCCCTAGCTGCATCTGCATGCTTGAGAGTCTTGCTAAGTCATGCAATGTTGCTAAGCAACTCATACTGGTCTTTGTCCACGGTCATAGTGCTCAGTACAAATACTAAAATGAAACCAGATAGATTCACTCTTGTAAATTCATCATCAGATTATCATACGTACTGATACACAATGTGTGTACAGTGATAGCAGTGGCAATGTGTTTTAGAGACTTTAAACGATAGGTTTGCCAGCTTAGCAACAGCTCAGTAATAATTCAACATTTCCAGTTAACAAAAACATTCCACAGACATGTCTTGAAGAGGAAAAAGGAACACGATAGAGATTTAAAGCCTTGAACATAATGTTAAATTGTTCTCACAAACAAATATTGTAGTTTTTAGCGTTCGTGTTTATTCAGTTTCACCCTGAAGGATGTCTATATCAGCTGAGACAGAAGCCATTTTAATTCACAACAATTTTGCTCCTAGCTTGCCCCTGGTGCTAAGAATTTCCCAATTCCCTTGGCTAAAATATAAGACCTTAACATAATGGGGCAAATATTTGGTTGATTCTTAGAAATATTTTTTAATTATGAAAAAGAGTCTGTTGTATTCCATGGCTGTGTTTCACCTCAATTCACTAACCATCAACTGACCTCATACAATTTCACAGGTGTCTTGTGTGCATGATTGTGTCTCAGGCTCTAGGATAATGATGAGTTGCCTAGATTAAATAGAAGTAGACATGTCCATCTTTTCAACAACAAATGCTTTCTTTCTTTTGCACATATTACAGGCAGAGAGGCCCTTCCTCTATCCTTCTTCTCTACAATATATCCAGCCTCTCCGTAGAGTAAACTGATTTTGTTCGACATACTGTGATCCGGCTGGTTTATCAGTCAGATCCAGTTGTCCTGAAAGGATGATGCAGTACAGTAGGTTGATCATCTCTGTCACAGATCATTAGCTCCACCCCCCACCCCCCCCTAATCTCATACCACCACATGCAGCCTAACACAAGGTCATCACATGACCTATGTTTGCCATTTTGTAGATCAGAAAGGGGTCCAAAGACACAGTGATCTGAGCAGACCAGGGTATAATGTCCCTATTTATCAGCTAAAGTAGGAGTATAATTCTACATGCACAAGTAGATAATATGTATTTTTCATATTTATAAATACTTGATCATTATTTATTTTAAAAGACTTGCAGGAGGAATCTGTACTTAAGCAAGAAGCAAAATAGGGTCTCCTTCTGTTCCGCTTTGCACAACTTATGCAGTTCTGGTCTGGGACTGGGCAGATTCAGCTTTATGCAAAAATGTATGTTATGTACTTGGCATTTGCATTTGTAATATGTTCAAACTGGGTAAATACACAAATAATTCATGGACTCATTCAAGTAAATCAGTTCACCACATGAATTACTGCCCTCTAAAATCAGTTCTACCAATAAAAGGTATCTCACCAAGATCGTATATCTACCTGATCTCAGAAACCTAACAGGAATAATTTTCACTATAATTAGAAAAAAAACGTTTTTTAACAGAGTGTATAAAGTGCCAATATGCTTGAAAAAGTGTTTTTCTAGGTTGAATGTTTGATTTGATTCATTTTTTTGTGCATGCCATTGAATCACAAATACTGGAAAGTGGGTATTGAGTTTGAAATAGAATACTATCCACATGGTTCACAAAACCCAGAATACATACCACACACTCAATCACATTGCTTTCCCACTTCAATCCATCCTCTCCAAAATTGCAATCAGACAGTCAGACCCACTTAGATTTGCTCTTCTGTCCTTGAATTTAACACATCTAAACCAGATTGTATTTCAGAGTTTGTTTGTTTTTTTAAACTGATTTTAAATGAGGTAACAGTATGTCACTGGCAGAAAACACAGTCACCACCTATCACTTCAGTTGATAACGTGAGGCAACATCAGCAGCAGTGGTCTCTTGCAGAGTCCCTCTCACTAGAAAGAAAATAACCATCAGGACTAAAATAACACATGCTATCCAAGCCCACTTAACATCAAATTACAGCCAGCTTGCACTCTCCACCTCAACAGTTTTCTTTCAAGTGGTCTCAGTTGGAGTATTTCACAAAAGTCTTATGTAATGTAGGGAATGTTTACGTATATATCTACATGTATGTCAGTGTCCAAATGGCTGTGATGTTCATAGCATGACTTTGCATTTAGCAAACCACACTTTGAATGATAAAGTTGGGCTACAGCAAAGCACTGGACGCAATCTGTAGTGAGAGAGCGTTTTAGGTTAAAAAAAAAAAAACCTGAAGAAAAATGACACTTTGTGACTTACCAAGGGAAATATATGGTGCGGTTTCATGGTGTTTATTGTTCAAGACCCTGTTTGTTTTCTTTTATTGTAAAAGCAACTTACACTAATATTACCTACACTCTTTCCCTTCCTCTGTGTTAATTTACTATTGGTTTATGCACTTACTCCTAAATTCCCTTACCATATTCCCTAAACATAACACTGATTTAAATGCATTTTTTGCCCTCTAGGAGACGTCTACATAATAGCTTTCTGAGAAGTTACACCACCGTGCAACTGCTTTCCAGCTATTTGTTGCTTCAAATTATAGATTTGTATGGAGGGTGTCTTCCTGTCGGTAATTAATGTTCATTACAAAACAAGAAAAAACCGGAGACCTTGCGGTGCAAAGTCAAATGTAAAATGTAACAGTCACTGTAGGCAATCTCTGGCTAATGGTTGATGCTTTTGCTATGACAGCAAGAGAAGGTATTAAAGCACAGCATTTGTAGAGTAATGGAGTCATAATAAACTACTTTTTGTAAAGCCGCAGTGGGATTACCACACTCACCAGTTGGCCCGTCATCCAGCATCAATTGACTTAGTTTCTAAAGGTTGATTAAAACCCACACGGACCACCAAGACGGTTGCCAATCATCAAGTGAAATCTGTCTTTTTCATTTGAAATCAATCGGAAAACACTCCATGTGGCTAAGATTTGAAAGCAAACATTTGATACTGTGGCAGGTCAAACTCCTGGGTGGGAGGTAGACTCAGATCATCTGTCTGGCAGGGTTGATTGAGCCACCTAAGCGTTGATTGCAATTCAGCATTCAACCCAATTGCAGGTCAAGGGTCAAATCTCTCAGATTCCGTGAGAGGATGAAGTTATAGGCCAGTCTTGACTACATACTTCAAATGTCTGTCTCACCTTAATGTGATCATAAATAACATCAAGCATTTTTGCTTTATTGTTAGGCATCTTTATAAATAGAAATTTGAGCTTGCTGCATAGTATGTAAGATGACGGATTCATCTGGTCCTTTAGCAGTGACGGCAGAGCTCCACAGATTTGCTCTGCAATCTGCAATCAACATAATGGAGCCGCACTTGTGATAAATGTGGCAGAGCCTTACAGAGTAGCTTCTGTCTCCTCTCCTCCAGGTTCACTTAAAGTGCATCTTTGTAGTTCCAAAGTAGGGAAGAAGGAACATCCAATGGCACAGCAGAATTGTGTTAACATCAATTTATTGATTTCCAAGTCAAATGAGAGTAATTTGTTGGATTATGATGTATTGTAGGTCACCGCAAATCACCACAAAAGTAAATAAATGGAGATGCTTGGTAAATTGTTTTATGAATTAGTCTTTACTATTCTTGTCAGTCTTCTGGGTTTCAAAGCACATAATTGTCCTAATAAAAGCCTAATCCAAGTCAGTTTATCTGTTTATGGATAAAACCTCCTTGCATAATATGGTTCTGTAAGAATTATTTAATGCTTACAGAACCAAGATACCAGGGTCAGGTAATCTTTTGAAGGCCAGAATACATCTGGTTTCAGATGTATTAATATTCCATGACACACCACTATTCATTTCTGTCATCTGTCTAATGCAGCTGTTAAATCCCTTGTCCCCCCCCCCCCATCACTGATACAGCCCCACCTGTACATCATGTCACACAATTCCCAATCAGCAATGAATCAAAACACTCCCTGTTGTTCTTTTTCGTGTTCTCGCTCATGAATGCAATTTTTCTGAATGTCTGTGCAGATGAGAGATCATCGGCAATCAAAATCAGAGCGAAGACCTCCAGCGCCTAGGATGCGATATTAATTGAGCTTTTCTTGTGTGAACAGAAGAAGCAAAACACGAACAGAGTTTGCCATTTGTAGAGAGAAGCTAGCCAAGGAGAGGGAAGCTGACAGTAATGATGAGAAGATGACTGTAATGATGTGCTTTGACATTCACAATTGAACTCCCAGTAATCATCAGGAGCAAAGATTTTTCTCTGTATTTGATGAAGCCTAAAAAATTACCCAGTTGTTCAGAGTTGAACTTGAGACAAGCCAGTTAGTAACCGTTGCCGCAGATATACAGACAGGTGACAAGAAGAAATAACATGAAATGTCTTAGGAAGGTGTTGGGCCCCAACAGGCCAGCAACACAGATCCAGTGTGCCTTGGCTTGGACTGTAGAAGTCTCTGAAACCTTATTGGAAGGGTGGAGGGAGTTATACATTATCATTCCAAATTGTCTTGCTAGTACAGTTGGAGAGAGATAGGAAAACAGGTGGCATGAGCTTTGACCGGTAAGTTAATGGGGTGCTCTGGATGGATAATAGTGTTGAAGTGCTCCTTCTAACAGACAGTCAGTTCTTCAGTCTCATAGGTGTTGAATTTGAGTGAGGACCGGTGACAGGGGAGGCCACAGTGTGTTACACATCGTTTTCATATTCATGAAACCATGTGAAGACCCTGTGTGCCTGCTGTAACAGCAGAGAGACTTGGAAGAGACCTGTCATATCAGGATAGAAATGTTTCATCAAAGGTAGAATGCGAATTTGTATTGATCTGATATAACCCTTCAGTCTGTGGACCCAGAGCTTGTAGAAATATGGCTACCAAGGCACACGAGATCCTCTGGCCTCCTCACTGCTATCTTGGTGCAGCCTACGCCACACTCACCCACATCTAGATTATGGCGAAAGATGACTCATCTAACCAGTATCTCACACCACATCTCTGTAGATCAGCGCACAACTGAATGTGCATTCATTTTTTAAAGGAGAGGTTTAAGAACGGCAACCGATAAAACTATGATGATAAATGATCCTATCCATTGTGCGACTGTTCTTTTTGACTGTCGGACATTGTATGGTTCTGTTATTCTCAGTCACCTGTGAAAAAACTGCTCCTCGGTTTGTCTTTACAAATTACACAATTGAGGGAGCATTGCGGTAGTCCACTGCGTGCTTTAGACCAAAAATGTCAACCCAATTACTGATGCCTTTACTTTGGATTTAAAATTGGGTGGTCTTTGAGAGTGAAGCTCCTGCAATCTGTACCTCTTATAAAATCACTTGGAAAGTTATCTCTTGCCATCTTGGTCCGAAACGGAGGTAAAGTGAGAATGCTAAATATGTTTACACGCCCCATAGAGCATGTTAATTGCTTAATTGCATCATGCAGTACACCTATATGGAAGCATGTGCATTCATAATGTTTCTCCACTCTTTTCATTCAGTTTTCCTTCAAAATGTGTTGGTGATTTGTATATGATGTAAGACTAGTTACTAAACAAATCTGTTGACTGGACTGAATACATGGTAAATACACTGGAAACAAAATAAATATAAAAAAACTTCTTTTTTTCCCCATCTCCACAGCGACAGCATGCCAAAGCGGATTGCTCTCATCTGCTTTCTATCTCTGGTCATGCTGATGAGTGTACTGGGCAACCTCCTTGTCATGGTAGCCGTCTGCAAGGACAGACAGCTTAGGTGAGTCTGTGGACAAAGGCACACGCATACACACTGAAATGCTCTAACAAGGAATTGGACACATTCCTTTTTGTATTTGACCACAAAGCGTCACTAATCTAGGCTCATGTGATGCTCCTCTGATCCTGGCTCTTTATGATCGCCCTTCACGCCGGTGTTATGTTGAACTTGTCACAAAGTGATATATAGATACAGTGGATTTTATCTCCCCACACATACAGTACACTTTCACGTACACAATCACCTTATACAATTATACAATAACTGCAAGATGTCATGAATGAATTTAATCTTGTGCGTCTCAATATGATACCCCCTCCTCCCAGAAATAGAAATGCCAGTTAAAACTGATGTGGGGTGGAACAGTCTGGTTGTCTGCCTTGACTAAATATAACAACAAGCTCAAGAGACTGATATAATTATAAAGATGAGGAACTGACTTGACCTTATTAACATCAAACTAATTCAGATGCTCCTCCAACTGTCAATCTGACTGTTTGTGTTTTGTCCTCCCACTCCCCTCTTGGCCTTTTCTACCCAAGCCTGTTTTTCTATCGAAGGACATTTCTGTACACACAGGTCCATTGCCATTTGCATGTTTTGTGATGTAGTTTGATCTTGACATGTTTAAATAACTCAGAGTTGTCTAGAGTTCAACTCAGTGGCAATCATATGGTAAAGTACTTTCCATCAGTGGCAATGTCTTGGGTGTGGCTCACTGGTAGAGCATTTGACTTGAGTTCAATAGGCTGCAGATTTGAATCCCCATGTATTTGCTTTAGATAAAAGTGTCTGCTAAATAAACAAAGTACATTTTTATTTATTATCGTGTAGAAAATGAATAAATGTCAGTCATTTTAACTAGAGCTTGGTAAATCGTTTTTTTGTTTTTCTGTCTGGAGACCAACTTAATGACGGTTGTCTTAAGAGTCGGGTTTACTTAGAGAAAATGTGAACACGCTGTTCAGCGCGAGTTACGTGAGGCCATGTCTCAATTTATTGACAGCGCAGTCATGCACCTTAACACATGCTATGTTATACAAGTACATCAAAATATTGAATTACATCAGCGTAAACCGACAATCTGCTTTATTTAAACATTTAACTACTTTTGACTTCACGCCAACGGTCCATGTTATTTTTCTGCTCCGTTAACGGACAGCTGCTAAATAGCCTTTATAGCGTGTTTTGGTTAAATGACAGAGTGGTGGCCGTTAGCCATTCCCACTGAGCTATTTTTAGCCATCAAGCAAGCATGTGAGTGGTTGGCTTAGACAGACTTTTATTAGTCATTAATGGTGTGCCCAGGGCTCTGGTCTTCCTCACGCACACGCACACAACCATTCACACAAACAGGAGACGCCACCGTGCATGCCAGAGAACTGTCTAGTAGCTAAACAACTCTATGTGAATGTCTCAACGCAGCAATTTCCCTCTTGTTCTTCACCGTTCTCTCTTTTTCCCTCCTTGCTGCTGCTTATCGTCCAAGTATGTGCATTTTGCAAGTTAAATCCAATTTGCTTAGCTCATGGAAAAGCAATCTTTGAGGTGTGTCACGCTTGTGTACATGTATTCCTTTTATAGAGAAGTTCAGGATGCTGAGAGTTCAGACAGGTTCTTGCTTAAGGAAACAATACAATGCTAAAACACCTGGGAAAAGTACTTGAACGTTTTTCGAGTGCACATAGTTTTGCATTTTCAAATCCAAGAATTACTTGTATGTTTTACTTCCTGGTACATTTACATCAAATACGTAAACTGTATTTTAGCTTGAACAAGCAAAAACTCAAAGTCTCTTTCATATGTCTTCAAGGTGCAAGGCTACATACTGCATGTAATGAACCATTCAGACCTTTCTATGTTTTGAATAGCACAACGCATATTCAAAATGCAGAGATATAATATGGACACTACAATTTTTTTCTAATTGATTTGTTGTAGATGTTTATGTTCAAATACTCCTTCTTGTTTAAAAACGACAAACAACAGTGGTCAAACAGTTTTGACAGTTTATTGTTGGCCTATAGAATTTTCCAAACGTTCAATTTCAAAACTCTACTTCACCTTCCCATGTAGAAAAATCAAGACCAACTACTTTATAGTGTCGCTGGCGTTTGCCGACCTGCTGGTCTCAGTCCTGGTCATGCCGTTCGGTGCCATCGAGTTGATCCATCAGAACTGGATTTACGGGGAGACGTTCTGCCTTGTTCGGACCTCACTGGATGTTCTCCTGACCACAGCTTCTATTCTGCACCTCTGCTGTATTGCCCTGGACAGGTGAGCTTGTTCACTAATTGCTGCGTGTTAAATAACGTATTTACTTTTGAAAGCAGCTGAAACGGTGCGCTTCATCAGAGGTTACTGTTGCTAAGGAAGCCAATCTCATTGATAGTGAATGAGTGTCAATATCAACTCTCTTGATACTTTAAATCTATTCGAGTTTGACAGCTGCTTAAATAGGCACACTTTCAGCTGACAGAAGTGTCCGACCTGTTCAAGGTATTGCAATAGAGCCTAAATAGCCTGGAGATCTTTATTCATGTAGTACCTGCTGTGTGAGGTGTGATGTCTCTTTAGTTTTGGTAAAAGCTGCTACCTTTTCCCCATCATGTTAATTGACAGGTTTTTAGTTGTGGTAGTTGTTTTTAGTTTCATAACGACCCCTGTCAAAAGCAGCACTTGAGAGAACTCGGCGAAACACTTAAATGGAAAAGATACCACTCGTTGGAAACGATGAACACCAGAGAAAATGGAAAACGATGAAACCCTCAGCATCTTTTCTCTCACATAAAGTGCTTTTTGATGGCAGCTACAATAATTGACCGTCAAGCTCGTATCAAGGTGCTTTGTGCTCTTAGAGACTGCCGGCTTTCTGTTGTGATGATAGGCTAGTGCGATAGCGGCGATTGGCTTTGCCGTGCATTGTCGCCTCTGCTGTGCGTGTGCCAATGTGCTCGAAGCCCAGTTGGCAGCAGGTGACACTTCAGAAGAGAACCACGCTATTTTGTCTGTAGTGAATTGGATGATGGGGTTTTGGATGGATGGCTGCTCTGATTAGATTTTATATTTTGATCGATCACATCTGTTGAAAGGCATACAGTGTATTGATATTCTATGAAAAAGGTATGAAGAGTTGAAAACTATATTGATTGGTATCATCGTACCGCTGTAAAAAGAAAAAGACAAAAAAGACACTATGTCACGTCACAGATGATAAAGTGCCGCATGAAATAACTCCGGAAAGTATATATTTATATTTTAAAGGCACAATTTACATTAAGCCGCTAGGTCTGTGTTGATAGAACATTGCCCAACATGATTCAGCAGCTGTATAAGGTCTGTAGACACAATAAGTCTACTGTACCTTTATTTCCAAAGGTTTAACCAAGACCTCCGCTCAAATATTCAACAATGACTGACATGATACTGTACACATACGTTGCTTACTGCTCTACTATTGTTGTCGACTGTTGACTGGCCAAAGCAAAATTGTGGAACATTTGTAAAAAATTTACAATTACACAGCTACTGACTTAGTCTTTATTGTGTCTAAGCGATTAAAATTTAAACATTACGTAGGGATAACAGTGTGTCTTTAATTTCCAGGTATTATGCCATTTGCTGTCAGCCACTTGTCTACAGAAACAAAATGACACCGATGAGAGTGGCTCTGATGATGAGCGGATGTTGGGTGATCCCCACTTTTATATCCTTCCTGCCTATTATGCAGGGATGGAACAGTATTGGAATAGACCACTTGGTGAGTCAACACAACCATCCTATCCACGTGTATGTGTTTGTTTATGTAAGCATCTTTCCACAGGCTACACATAGTCTTTCAAATTTCACAATGCACAAAATCCACATAGTGGATTTTAAGATCTATCGCAATCGCCTGGAGAAAAGCTCAATGGATGATACGATGGTCTTGCTAAGATGTGTATGTTGAATTTGCAGTAGGACTGTAAACATATCAAGTGGCCTGGGGGGCGATGTAATGAGAACCATGTGAAAGCAGGATTGAGACCATCATGCATTATTGTTTATTTAGTTTAAATAAAACTAATTCAGAATTTCAGCATCCAGCAATGCCATTTGGTTCGGTTACATAAATGTAGTTGGCATCTATAGCACTAAGGCCCAGAATCTAGACTCTAACTTTGTTTGTAAGTTTTACAAATTTCAACAAGAGTCCGATTTCAACTCTTGCCTGGAACAAGATTTGCACTTGTTCACTGGTCTATGACATTATGAAAGGATTGTCCAGATGATTGACCCAATCTATGGTTGTCTTTAAACAGGGTTTCCGATTCAGTTGAACCTAGCACAAACTCTCATAAATCAATGGAGATTTCTAATATTTGACGACGATTGTTGCAGCTTGTTCAGCATTATGCATTTAATAAAGTATTCCTAACAAAAAATGATCATTTAGCTGGTAAAGCTAAATCAGGCATGTGAGCGGAGGTTCTCTGTCTGGGAGGTTCCCTCAGGAGAGCGTTATTTGTTGCTATGACATCAGCACTTTTCCGCTTTAGTCCACTTCATTTATCAAAACTCCAACTATGAATCATCACATCAGCACTAATCTAATGTATTGCAATGCATAGCAGAAGAGTAGTTACAAGATATATGTGTGGATGGGGTGGCTGCCATGCCTCCATTTTATTGGTCAATGGGGATTACGATATTGATGAGGGGTGCATTTTAGCGAAAATCAT
The DNA here is from genome assembly GCA_036571765.1 of Plecoglossus altivelis. Taxonomy (NCBI): domain Eukaryota; kingdom Metazoa; phylum Chordata; class Actinopteri; order Osmeriformes; family Plecoglossidae; genus Plecoglossus; species Plecoglossus altivelis. The sequence continues at coordinate 5,585,386 of BROE01000006.1, read as the reverse complement.
AACTATTGTCAGTAATTGCTTAACACCTTTAAAGTGCTCACTTTGCTTGAAAATGCAAGTATTCAATTTAGATGAACAGGTTTAAGGTTTTACAACACAATCATTTTTAGAACACTGGTTTTGACAACATTATGGACATTTAACCACCGTAATATTCTTATACATTGGTACATAAGATTGGTACATAATACGAAGATAGTACTATTCACAGTACTTGAATGATTACTAACAATGAGTAGCGTATTTTAGTGTTTCATACACCGTCTGTAGAACTTCTGCAACAACTTCTGCATTTCTTGCACGTCAACTCGGAAACAGTTGAATGCCAACAGCCACTGTACTTTGGACCTAAGCAGATGTTTTCAGGCCTTTCTTCCTGCTATTCTCTTTATCACTAGTTTGTTACATCCGTAGTAATAGTGGTCTTGTCAGGACAGAGGGAATACTGTGTCAAAGTACAAAGTCTGTGTGTCTGCAGAGTCACAATTCATCCTAGCCATCAGTTTGCTGCGTCATTGCCATTTCACACAGCTTCAGTCACACAAACACTACTGCTGGTCCAGAAACACCATGATAATAGAAGAAATGTGTTTATTATCCGAGTTACATCTTCGTCATTGCCTACAGTACCTCCGCCTCCAGCTTTGGAGACTTCATCTGTCATATCAACATTGTATATTATCCAGCTCTGTGCCGTCATTAAATATTCTAAAACTGCATCCGCGGGTAGTAAAACACAAGAGTTTTCTGAAGCCAAATCCTGCTGCAAAAGTTGAACGCCCGCTGTAAGAAATACATGCTTGTCCTAATACCTGTCTGCAAAAAACTACAGTACGACCATGAACATTTACCCATGAAAATGAATGTATTGTTGATCACAAAAGTAAACAGTGTGGAATGTTGAGACCAAATATCTGAACAGTCCTAAAGCCTCATGTTCTGTCCACGCTTCACTGATGATTGCTATAAAGACTTCCCCCAGTCTGCAAACACAACTTTGCTCAAGTTTGTGCAAAGACAAGTCTTGTTATTTTAATGGCCTATTAGACACTATTTTGGACAAGGAATAAACAACATGTCTGCTAAGTTGGTCTATGTGGATAAGAGCCAGAGGCTGAAAGGACTGATGTTGCTGTCTGCTCCTAGCCGACACTTATGCATTTCGCTTTATTAAAGAAGAATAAAGGGATTATGTATTTATCGACGGATTCATTTTACACTCTCGGTGTCTGTGGACGGTGGCCAAGGAAGCTGGGGGGAAAGCCAGTGGTAGCTAATGATTAATGAGCATTAGGTCTGTGCACAATCCTTTTGCTGTGCAGTTTATCGATACTCGTACGATTTCCGGGATTAAAATGGATTGTAATCACGACAAGCAATGGCATCTGAATTAAGCACTGTTCCAGTACTCGAGTACAAATGACATGTTTGCCATGTGCGTGTGTTGGTGTGTGCTGGTGTGTATCGCCGCTGTGACACGCATCTACTTCTCTGCAGATAGAGGCCAGGAAACACAGCAGCGAGGGCAACAACTCAACGCTGTGCGTCTTCATGGTCAACAAACCCTACGCCCTCACCTGCTCTGTGGTCGCCTTCTACATCCCTCTAGGCCTCATGGTGCTGGCTTACCAGCGCATTTATGTGACTGCTCGTGCCCACGCACGCCAGATCAGCATGCTCCAGCGGGCGGGGGGGGCCAACGCCACGTCCTCGGACCACCAGCGCAACCACCGCATGCGGACGGAAACCAAGGCAGCCAAGACTCTTTGTATTATTATGGGCTGTTTCTGCTTGTGCTGGGCACCGTTTTTCATTACCAACGTGGTGGATCCGTTCATAGACTATAGCGTGCCAGATAAGCTGTGGGCAGCCTGTCTGTGGCTAGGATACATCAACTCCATGCTCAATCCCATCCTCTACGCCTTCCTCAACAAGTCCTTTAGACGTGCCTTCCTCATCATTCTCTGCTGTGGCAGGAAACGATACCGGAGACCCTCCATCTTGGGCCCTGGAACCCCTTGCACTGCTACGCAGATCAACGGATCCACACATGTACTCAAGTAGGTGTACTTCTTTCACAGACAGTCATACATAAGACGCTATAAGTGTTGATTATATTTATTAGGGTAACTGTTATCATAAGATGACATGTGTTATTTAATAAGTAATAAGGCTCTTAAAAATATGATTCGTTTCATAGACATATTAGCTTACCAAGGACTTATAACCTGTTAACTGCGGCTCATTAGAAGCACCTGAATCAAAAGTTACGGTATTACTTCAATTTTTTACGACTCATGTTGAGTAAATGCACTATGAACTATGCAGTATGCAGTATTACTCACTGTTATACTTCCCACCTTAGTCTTGGGTCTTACCGACAGGCAAGATTTATGACTGAACACAGCCAACACCTCTACCTAATACTCTGTTGTTTGTTTTCCCATGAGGGAAGTGAAGGGCCGGCAGTTCAATGAGGTTACATCACATTGTTGCTCAGGTCCAGATGGCTGCATTGCTTTAGTCATCTACATACATGCATGCAGGTCCTTGCAAACAATCACAAAATGTAAAAGTCTGACTACAACAACTGACCTCAAGCATTTTCCCAATCTATGTATTATTCATTGGTTCTTCAAGAGGATTTTAGAGGCTTGACTTGCTTGTTCTACGGCTGGAGTGTAAAGTGTGAGGACAGAAGTTCAGAATGACAGGATGCTTTCCCTCTCTTTAATGACTTCCTCTGCGTTGGCTAGAAGACAGCTGCCGTGGTTCTGGCCAGTTCATCTAATACTCTCAGAGATAACCACCTCTGCCTTTTATAATGGAGGCTTTCTTCCATATAGAATAATGTATATGTGTACGTTTTGATGTGTACAGAAACACATTTTATCTAACAAGGTTTGGCACCAAGTTCGATATCATAATACAGAATATGTTTATTTGGATTTACAGAACCAAAAACTCAGATATTTTGTAACGTACTGACGCTAGAAACAAAACAACATGTTTTTCTAGTTTGATGCTCAAGTATTTTAATTTATAAATAAAATGAAAGACATACCAGAGAGTTGGCACATATCAGAATTACCTTTTTCAGTTCGTTTCCGTGATTGCAAGTCATTCATCAACCAACACAAACTCATCAAAATGAGAAATGTTATTCATAATTGATGGATTTATTTTTTCATTCATTTATTATGGCATTGTAGCAGGGTTTTTTAATAACTCTGTTCTTTATGCATGGCCTGTTAGTGACATTTAGCGCGATTCCCCCTGGATGACGTCAAGCTACAGCAAATACTGCTGCAGGAAAAGTTCAAATAAAAACAAGTTACCTTACAGTACTTGTACAAAATTACCTGGGGTTGACTCAATTGAGAGTTCTTCATTCTTATGCTCTCATTTAATGTTTAGTTTGCACTCTTTTAAACTGCACACATTACAGGAAAATATTTCATAATATACTTTCATAAGAATATAAACGCATTTGTCACTGACAGATTTGTGACTTAAAAAGGAGCAGTGAGCTGAAGGGTGGCAGCTTTTGCTGACTTGCCCTCCCGTTGCTGCCAGAGGTTGTCATTTGCCTCAACCATAAATGACACAAAACAGCACAGGACTCCGGACCCATTCTGTTATGCTCATTCCTCAAAAAATACACTTAAGGTAAACTAGTATTAAAATAATGTATGTATGACCCCCCCCCCACACACACACACACACACACACATACATAGACACACACACATAATTATCAGAGTTCTGTGGCCCTTGGAACATCTGCAGTAACATAAATCCTGGAACTGTTTCCAAATGGCAGAGCTGTCAACATTTTTGTTCAGACCATAAACACAAGGATGCTGGGATGTGCAAACAGCTGCTGCTGGAGACCCTTTGGCGCTCTCTCAGCAGGCGGAGAGCGGTTGGCAACAGGGGTTGGAGGTAGGGTAGAGGTTAGACCATATCTTGATCAGGATGTGTCAGACAGGAGATATATTGGTACATAACACGTATAGACTATTTGAACTTTTTTCTGGGATTACCAGTATATGCCAGTGCAGGTAGAATGCATGAAATGCAGCCTGTTTGGGAAATGTTTCTCTGTTATATTGTTGCACCATAAACTGGATGAAACCTGTTGTGCATCAAAACAGCTAAGAAAAGCTTACTAGCTTGCATAAAGGAAAAATGCTGTTTTCAGGATCTTACATTTCAGCTCACACCAACACTTGTTTGTTGTGGTAACAACGCTGGCCGACCCTAACCCTACACTAACCTCAACCTGTCTGACTTGCGGTTGTCACCACGCTGTCAATCTGGTTTGTGTGTCCTGGCATTTAGTGTATTTATTTGTGGGGAGGACAAGAGCTGTGATCCAGCTGTGGTGTTACAGGGGCTAGTCTCACTCGGGAGTCATTGTGAATGTTGCTGTAAATCACAGAATGCCACAGTGCCAACACGAAGTTTCCCCCTAAAGCTAATATGGATGAAATATTGGCTAATAATAATCTGACAGCCAACAGAGCCATCTCTCCTCCTAAGCATACACTCTTCAGTATGCCTCTCCCAGGTTCTTCCTGGCTTGACTGAGCTTCCATTAGTCTGTGGTCTGCGTCGGCCATGACAGCTCCCGCCATGAAATTCAGCATTACTAACTGCACTCACACACACATCTTAGAAGGGATGGTGGATGGTGCAAAGAGGCAGTCTGTCTGTAGAGTTCAGGGGGGCATTGACCAGGACATCACACTGGAATTCTATCTGGGTGATATTTCTTAAGACAATACCACACCACCCATAATTCAGAAATAATACAAAGAAAATAGGGTGAACAGTTTCATATGCTGTAATGTCTACCCTATTCCTTTCCAATTTCTCTTTCCTCCGCTTTCACATCGACTGGACATATTTCTCAACAACTTTACGTATTGTGTTCAACTGAGAGCTTCTGCAGTCTGTGTAAAGTACTTCCTGTTCTCATTTTGTCTGACTGGGATGTTTGGTTCTACCATAATAGCCTTGAAAAAATCCAATACAACGTTTGTTTGTGTGTGTGTATGTGTCTGGAGTGTATTGTTTGCCGAAAGTAAACAACATCTACAAAGCAACTACAAAACAGGAAAGCTCAGATCAGGAAAGATTTCCAGACGCCGGCATGAATGTGGCAACTGCACAGAAACAGCACAGGGAATCTAAATTAAACAATGTACCCCAACTACTGTAATAATGGCTGTGTCTGGATGCCTTAACATTAGTAAATGTTTAGTGCATTCACTTGCCACTTTACGGATCAATATTTTACCGTTATTTTCAAGTCAGACACCAACCCTCAAATCAAGTTCAGCATGATGTAGTGTAACTTCTTATAGTTGTGTTGATCAGAACCATCCTTTCATTAAAATGTCTGCACTGTACCAGGTAAAGTACAGTAGCAGTCATGGGTACATGGTCCCCAAAGTACATTCATAAACTTTAGCAGCCATAAACACTGTCAGTATCAGACCTTAGGATAACACACTGCAAAACAGAATGTTATCACACATGTGCATACACACACTCAAACCTGCATTTCTAAAGGTCTTGTTAACAACAGAGACATCTTCATTATTGAATATTCTCATATGTTTGCGCTCAGTCATTATTCCACGTGGGTTGCTTCTGTGTCACACATTAATTGGTATGTAGAGTGTGGCATCAGTCATGAAAAACAAGTGAGGCTGAAGGCCTCGCAAGGCTTTACTTAATTATAACCCCGGCCTCTCAAGCTGCCTCCAGCGTCCCTGCTTGCACTCTATCCCTGCTGTGTTAGACGCTGTTGAATGAGATACCTTTCTTCCCCTTTTTTTCCCCCCTTTCTCTCCGCTCTCTCCCATCTCCCTCCTGTCTGGACCACTGCTGCCCCCTGTTCCCTGCTGGTCATCAGTGGCTGCTCGTCTGTCTCCAAACTACTTCTCTGGTTCTGCAACACTAGGCCTGTTCCCGTCTAGTGCTGCTGAAGGACGTCTCAAGTGAGTCTCCTTCACCTGCCTTACCCTCACTCTCCACCCTTCCCGCAGGAAGCGTTTCTGCGAAGGACGTCGAACCGTGCGTGCACGCGTCTGCATGGGGGTGTGAGTTGTGTTTGCATTCAAAGAGGTGATGCTCGGAGAGATTGTGTCTCTTTAGACTGAATGGCTGAGAAAGGCAGCGTTGGGTGAAACTTCTTTTCCAAGTTGAACATCTTGACACTTACTTGGGCTTTAGACTTTCTTCGTGTCCAAACTCCCTGGAGAAGATTCAACCCCAGTTCAAGGTCTTGTATGGTGCAGATTGCAGCGCCATTTCCAGAGCTGTAAGCATCATGGTTGTCATAGCTCTTTGAATGGTACTGCCATATGTGCTCAGCTGCCAACGCCGTCTCAACAACACAGCACACACAAAGTCCTCGCAAGCTAGCCTTCTGTCATCCGTATCCAAAAGCATCCAATAACTCATTTGAGAAGCTTTCAAAGATTTTGCCACACAGAGACTTTTTGGCTATGGACAAGTTGATGGTCCTATCTTGGTGCAGCAGACAGCCTGTTGCTATATATAGGATGTGTACTACTTAGAACTACTTATATCAACAGTATTTTCAACTAGTGTGGTATGACAAGCAGTGCATTTGAAAGCTAGAGTCAGCTGTGTTGCGCCTGACAGATTTGAACGTCTGCCCTCCACTTCTTATTTCAGTTTAACGAATGCTGTCCTTGGAAAGAATGGACAAATATTCCCAAGTTTCCCCCAACAAAGTTATTTGGCTAAACACTGACTTTAATTTTTTCATCTTAGAATTTTTTTTGTCTGACTGCCCAAAATGACAATGCAGTTCACGCACCATTTGAACAACGATGCAGTCATTTTGCATGCCGACAGCTCTATCACAACATGTGGGAGGGATGCATTATGTTACATTATCCTTCACTGATCTCCATGTGGAGCTGCTATGATTAAATGTGCACCAATCTAACTCATGATCCGTGTCAGCCCCAAGGAAGGGATGATTTTATTTAAGTTCAGATAGATCTCATCTCTTACCCACAATCATCATCATCATCTCTCAATATAATTTTGCAGTACAGCCACAGCATTTTTGCATCTCCACATTTCTAAAATGAGTCTGTACAAAATGCATTTAAAAAGGACTGTAATATATTACAATGACAGGCAATTAAAGTTGTCATTTTTCAACCTCAGCCCATGTGTAGTATTGTCTCACCTCAGTGTTTCAGGGAATGTTCAAGAATCTCGTAGCTCCTCTTTGTAGCTTTAAAACTGCTGCGATCTTTTCTGGTTGTTATCAGATACCTCTAATGCCTCAATTATGTCAATGATGAGTCCTATTTGCATTCTGATTAGTCTTAAAATATATGACATTTAAAGAACTCACATTTTAATACAGCATTACAGCATTTTCTTGCAGCCCTACCTGTTATGAGAAAGAGCTGGTGAGACACTTGCTTTAGGCTGAGTCACATATTTATAAAACAGTAATTGTAAAAAAAACACACAAAAAAACGTTATTGGCTTAAATGTACTCCAACGTGCTGCCAGCTGGTGGTTTTAAATTTCAAAAAATTGTACAGGAAACTAAACTAACCCATTTGTCTTATGTTGCTTATAGTGGCCACTACCAGAATGCTGGCATTCTGCCATTTGCTGTGTATTGCTGAGTTAAGCACTGCAATGTGGCAGCAATTTTGGGTTCTGCTCCATTTAGAAGCTCTAGCAAATTTCCTTTTTAAAGTCCTGGAACATCAGAGGGTACTCAGATGGCTTTTGTCAAGGTAAATGTGCATGGACAATTTCTCAGCAGGAATTGCCTTTGGTGTGCTTGTTCGCTATGGTTTTAGGCTCATTCTTGAGTTAAATACTACTGCGTTAAATTCCAGACACATCTCCATAACTAACACATACACACACATGCACTTGATATGCAGACGCAGCCATAGATTTAAGGGATGAAATTCAGTGTTCTAAAAGATAATGTCAACTATATTTTACTGTTGCATTTGTAATTCAGAAATATGACAGATTTTGTCAGAAAAATACTTTTGCAAGGCATTGTATACAACGGTTAACTTGTCTGATAAGGTGGCAACCTATCGAAATGGTCTGCTTGTCTGATCATATGACAAAAGAACACCTGCTTAAGTCATCTTATATTCAATGCCTGACATCACTGACATCATATAAATCCAGCCTCTTCAGGAAAAATTGTTCTTTGTTCTCACCAAACCTCTCATAAAACCTGAGACAATGCTAAAATTAAACCCACGATAATTTTTTTCTTCTATTAGTATTTCTATGACTTTATTCACCTTATGAGCTCCCAAAGTGGACAAATCTGAAATGTATTAGGACACATTGAAATATATGTTACTTGAATGTGTAATGTAATAGTCTTCTTACTTCTCAGGTATGCCGTCCTGCACAACGGGAACCATACTGAACCAGAGAAACTGTCTCTACAGAACGACACTGAGTCACAGGAGTCCTGCTTCTGACTGAGTACAGTTCCCCTAGAACAGACAAGAGAATACTTCAGGATCAAAACTTCAGACTGGCTGCGCTTATTTCCCTGGTCTGCCAATTGTGGAAATGAAAGGTTATGCCACAGCAAGCTAAAGATCATCTGGATCGTAATCCTAAGCAGCAAAAACAGATTTGAGTATTGGCTTTGTCCGAATCGTTGAGGCCAAAAAAAACACAAAAAACACAAAAAAATGTCAAAGCTAGTTGATATTGTATTAACATTTACTTATTGGAACCTGTCCTTTGCTTTGAGGGAGAAAGTACTTTCCCAATTGAACCCTGTAGTTGACGTTTTCCCCCTTCGGAAAGCAAGTTCTGACGGTGATGAAAGTTATAACAATGTCAATAATTAAACCTTTCAATAAGGTTTACTGATCAAGGTTATAAAGCGCCACAGAAGTGATGCACTTACCGTAGTGACATAGAAGTGTTCATTTGAAATGTTTTGGATTTATTTCCCTTTTTTTATTCCAGCACATTGTGCCCCTGTCCTCTAGACCTAACAGAATACCCTGTGACTCATTTTTGAGGTTTTGCACAACTTTCAAAAGTAGAATATTGAAAGTAATTTGTTTCTTTGTTTCATTGTTTTGTGTCGTTATAAGCAGGCATTGCCCAATACTGGAGGTCAATATAAGCTTCAACACACTAAATGAACATTTCCATAACCATCACTTCCTTCTGACTAGTAAAAAGACAAAAACACCAGTTGTCACCAGTTCATTCATATTAAAGTTGGGCATTATATTGTGCCTATCACGGATATTGTGCTTCCATTGTGTGTGTGTGTGGTTTGACATGATCTCATGTGGGAATGTACTATGTATTCGTGTGTGAATAATGGACTATGTGTGAACACTGCCTATGTCACACCAACAATGTCACACATTGGATCGTTTATGCTTTGGGTACATTTTATATTGCTTGGGTAAAGATGTGTCTTGTCCAAAGTTGCATCCCATTTGTTCTTCAAACATCTCTTGCCTTGATAACCATGTGCCAGAATGTAGTGTGAAGGCGTTTCACAGCCATTTATATTTATAAATATGTATTATAGGTCTTTAACTGTGGGCCACAGCACATAAGGCCAGATCCTACCTATACAGTATCTTTCAATGTAAACAATGGCTTTTTCTCATGAAGTGTTTTTTGGGCATACTCCGAACAAAACATATTGTGGTTTTATGAGAAGCCCAAAATGATTGATGATATTCCATTTCCATCCAGTATGATTTTCCACTTAATGATGGTGCTTCCTTCAGTGTTAACCCTATTGATCTAGAGTACATTTGTACCCAAAAAAAGTATTCATAACTACATGATCATAAAAGTGCTATCATGCACACACCTCTCCTAATTTGGTGTCAGATATGATTAGCAGTGGTGGGACAAAGTTCTCTGAGGGAAAAAAAGTGTTTCCCTTGGATGGTTGTAAACATGACCAAACCTACAGCTTTAATGTTCTTATCCCTTACCCAACCAGCACATCAGTTTTTTTCTTCTCATTGTATCAGACCTATAGACCAATTAGAGCATGCTTGCTTAAAAAATAAAATACACAATTTTCATGTTCAGAAACTAGGAGATGCTACTAAACTATGCAAAACATCTCTCTCTGAAAGTCCAAAATCATAATGTTCCTGGAATTACTAACTAACACAATAACCCTAGTTTTGAAATGGGGAAACAGAATGGGATAGTAACAATAAGAATAAATAAAACAAAAATGGCAAAATTTGCATTATATTAGTCCCCCAATGTTGTGTAACATAGTATTTAGAATATTTTTCCTCATTGAATTGGGTCAGGTCTTTTGGTTTGACTTGTGATATACAGCAAATAAAGATGGAACCTGGAAGACAACCACAATGCCAAAGCAGTAGTTTCTCCTGGTAGATGGCCCTTAGATATAATGATAAAGAATAAGAGAGAGGAGGTGAAACGAGCACTGAAGTGATTCACTCTCACAGCTAACATAGGACGTGATGGTTTAATACTAGTTTGCTAACTTAAAGATTTGCATTCATTTGGTCAACTCTATGCTGTCAATTCTATGCTGTCCTAATGTCAGTCAGATCAGACTCTGGCCCATAGCTGGATATTCAGAGATATCCCATAGTTCCGGTGGGTCATAGACTTCATCAAGAAATGTTAGGCTAAATACTAAGCATGACTCATTGTATTATTTGGGTTCATTGTATTATTTGGGTTGATTGATGACAATAAGATCCATTTCAAATTAAAATTGAAGGTGGCTAAGTATGTAATATGAATAATGTTCACAGGACTATTGACCTATTTGTAAAATGTGCTTTCTCCTCTGAAGGCAAACATCTCAGGCCACACCTAATTTCTGTGAAATCTCCACCTCTCTCCACACATGCAACTCGCCTTGGAGAGTTTATTACAGTACAAAATGTGATTTGTGAATTGCAGACTACATGAAAGACAATCACATAACTCGTATTTGAAGAAACACTGTCATGAAGAGATATTTGTTGATACTGTGTCTTTCACTCATGCACAATTGCACACCCACACACAGACGCAAAACATGCACACACACACACAAAACATACACACATATAGCATTCGTCCATAAAAGCCTATTTATAGAAGGGTTTAGTACAAAAGATTATATATATTTTCCTACGATAGACAGAGAAATGTACTTGGAGTGCATCAACGCTCTTATTTTCACCTATACGAGACCTTTTCTTGACATTAACAGGTTACCTTCTTTCCAACTGTGACCTCTCATAATTAACGCACTAGCACTTTTTTTTACTTTGAAGGTTAGTCCATGTTATTTTCATTACATAATGATGAGGTTTGCTAAAACCTGTCATTTTCCTTTTTTCATTATTATGATTACTTCCTCAACATAGAATAGAAGAAAAGAAAATCTGTATGCCACAAATAGATTTACATTTTAATGGTTTGAGATTGCATTATTATTTATAGTACAATGACTACATTCAGTTATAGATTTTAATGGTCAGCACAGCTTCTTAAGCCTACATATAAGCCATGCAAATTGACATGTTGTGGATGGAAATATCTTCAAACTGAATCAGTCTTTTGGTCGTTTTGGTGCATAAAAAAATCTGTGAAGCCTTTTCTCCAAGGATTATAACTCGTACACAATGGTATATTCTTCTGCAACGTTTTTGTTATATGACTCTGTGCCTCTCCAGTGGTCTTAAATTAATAATTGTGTAAACTAATTTATTTTCTTCTACTCTTTTGCCAGCATAGTCCTTCCAGCAAAGCATCAAGATGAAGGATGAATGTTTATAAATGATTAAAAATGATAAGTCTCATTCTGTATAGCAGTTACAAGTGCTTCCCTTTCCATATTCATGCCCTTAGCTTGGTAAACATTATTTTGCTAGACCTGGATCACACCACCGTGCACATTCCACACTGTCACCTGTTCAGCACAATCAAATTCATAGATAAATATGTATTTTCTAAGGGTTATGGTAAATGAGTAAAAGTGATGTTACATCAGGTTGCACAAGCACTATTAATCTGCAAAAAGCACATGATACAAAAGCACCTAATTTCAACACAGCAGCACAATCTAACAGATTCTCTGAACTATTTGAGAGGGGATTTTCCAATTCTTAATGAACTTAGATCCATAGCATTCAGTGAAGCCGCATAGAATGATCAAGAACTGATGACAAGTTGCAATCATTTAGCACGTTACTTGTTGAGAATGAAATTAACATGATGTAGACAGCAAAGAAGGATATTATTTAATATAGGAATCACTGCAATGTGATCAACATCATTCAGATTTGATCATGCATCTTGTCTTAAATCCTATTTCAAAGTGGTAAGCTCAGTATAATACCATAAAGCAGTAGGTTCTCTTCTAAGATTTCAGCAAAAGGGAATGTTTAAGTTTGAATTCAGTCTAAACTTTCCCTCTCAACCTTTTTAACAAGTCGGATCCTATTGAGTTGTATTTAGACCATACCTGTTGTTTTGACCTCACCTGGGCAGGCAACCCTGCATTGTTTCCTTCTCCTGCCACATGAGTTCGGCTTTCAGTGCAAATGTGTAACAATACACAGTATAAATCACAACCCAACAAACTGTAAGACAAAGAAAAGAAAAAAGTTTGTAAACTCCTTGGTATTTACTGTACTCTAAAATGATAAACAATATGCATCTTGTCATGTAAAAAAGAAGCTTTTTATTCAGGGAGCCATGTGTTTTCCATTTTTTGTTGCTATGTGACAGCTCTGAGGAATGAATAAATATAAAGAAATATTGATAAGCCTGAGTCTCAGCTTTACTTTGGTATAGACAAATATTTAAATAAAAAATAGGTGATGAATCAAGATAAACATGTCATTCAAACGTGCTGAGCGCAAAGGATTACGATTCCAATCTATATTCTTTTTTTCTTTCTTTTTTTTCTTTTTACAATTTGGGGTCAGTTTTAAAGGTAAAGTCAACAAATGGAAAGTCAACATGTCAAGGTCTTGTGGTACATCGTTTGGCACATGGTGGCAAATACTGCTCTTTTCACCGATAAGGTACAGTACAGGAACGCCATGACTTGTGTTTATCTTGGTTACTTACTAAAGGAGCAGGTCCCACAAGTAGATACACCCCAGTTCTTGTCCTCATGGTTCAGTAATAATGCTGGTCATTGACTGAGACAGCAGCTACTAATTTATCCTCGCACAAACAGGTGAACTTTGTGCGTCACTTCTTAAACCTCGTCCAATTTTATTTACTGTAGATTTGCTCTAGACTTCACTTGAGTAACAGTGTAAACAAACCAGGAGGTAGACTAAAGAACCTTACACTAACCACATTGTGTTATTTAACATGATTACAACATTACCGTTGCCTGATCCAGCTATTCAGTTGATTTACAATCTTGAAGAGCCTTTGAGTCAAGAAACGTTATTTATTTAACATTTAATTCTAGCAACAATGACAGAATAGACATGACAACAAAACACTAGACAGGAAGAATACATTTCTAACCTAACACATTTACACGTCATTACATTAGAAATGTCAGATTTGATATAATTTCAAAGGCAGCTCTGTCATGGAGGTCTTCATGGCACCAGCTGTGTTGTTGTGTGATGAGGGGACTAAAGATGTTAACCATCTGGTTCACTTCTGTTGCGTCCAGACAGCTGTATGATAGATATGTTACCACACATCCTCACTTTTAGCTAGACCAAGGCATAGGAGACATTATATAAGGGGTGACCATATTTAGTTTAAAGATGACTCTCAGGTATGTTTAGTGACATGAAGGTTAAAATCTTAACTGCCTCAATAACACTGAAATAAATCAGCTATCTTGCATTTTGTCCCTGGTGGATATGTCACCAGTCAGCTTGGGCATGATTAGATTCAGGATGGATCTGTTTCCAATAAGCAATTACATTTGACTGAGGCCAGTTGGATATAGATTTTCACTAATGCTAGCACTAACATTGATTCTTTTGAACTTAAAAGTTTACACGATGTAATTATTTCTGGCATGAATATGAATCCAAGGTTAAAGGGTCATGTATGTGTAATAGAGTAATATATGACCAAAGATTCCCCAATTAGGTATGTTCATTCGAGCCCACAGTCCCAACTCTGGTTCAGATCACAATTCACTCTGATTACAAAAGCAGAGGCTTTGTGGGACTTGAACTGTCATTAAGTACTGCATGACTCAAGTGCCATCCAGTGAAGGAGGGAAATAATGAATGGGTCAAAATGGCTAATAATCTGTGTACTTACTAGTCCGTTACAGTCATATTCTGACAGTATGATGGGGGAATCATGACATTGTAATTGGTGTTCACATTCAAATAGCTGGTTCTTTCTCAGCAGACCCTTGAGAGATGACACATCGTTAAAAGCAGTTAGTTGTGTGAAATGACAATGAACTCAACACAGTCTTGCATGGCAAAATCTTTTTTCTTTCTTACCAACTCGATCTCTCAATATGGTCCGAAGCCTCGTATGTAAAATAAGTTGGAAGTTACCTTTCAAGAGAATTTAAAACTAAAATATTCTACCTCTAACAACTCTATGGCTAATCTATTTAGTTCCCAGTTCTGTTCTTACTAAAAGTGTAGTCGATAATGCCTGGACTTCCTTCCTATTCCATCATTTAAATAGTCCCTCCTTTATCTGGATGTTCGGTGGGGTTTCTCAGGGATCAAATAAAGAGCACACAGAGACTTTACTTTGACTTTCACAGTGTTTACTCTGTTACTCAATGATGTCAAGGTATCACTTTCAATATTGGTTTTCAGAAAATGACTGGAATGCATGAATTGAAGAGTAAGAAAGCTTTGATGTAGCTTTAACCTTCAGACTTTACTGACTCTCCTTTTGATATGGCTCTTAAGAATAAGCACTTATTGTGGTCAACTTGTGAACAAGCACTGGAAACCCAGAACATGTTAGATTAAGGTTTAGGTTTTTACTTGTTGATGATGTTTTCATGACTCAAAAATAACCTTTTGTAGAACAATACTAACAACGTCACATCATTATTGCTAAATATCAGAAATCTTCCAACAATCCCCATCTGCCTCCTCCGTATAAGAGGATCTTTTCTTATTGCACTGTCTGCATTTCATAAATAATTCCACTGGTGTGTCTATTGGAAAATGGTTATAGCAGAGATGTCCTAAAATGTCCCTTGCTGATTTATATCCATGGATGTTTTTACTGATGTGCTCCTTCCCACCTCTATCCTGTTTTATAGAATGAGACAGCCAGGGGAGACCGAGGGGGCAAGGACGAGAGCCAGAGTTCCAATGGGCTGATGCTGCTGATGACTGTCGCAGGCCTGAGCCCCAGGCGGTGTGAAACAAATCTGCCAAATACTCTCTGAATCTCTTCTAAAATGGCCACGCTCAAACCTGTTCGATTTACACAAAACGTTCCACAGCATTTACGTGTACTTTGCAGTTTAAACTCTTAAGTTTTGGTCACAAGAAATGTGTCTGGTAATAAACCACACACAAATGTGTTCAGATTTAGTTACTAGTGGGGGGAAAAGATGGGTTTTTGACAATTGTAGCGAAATGCTCTTACCATCCACCCCTAAATCTACGCCCTGTGTAGACAGCGACAGTGAGAGTTGTAGAGACAATTCCAGTAAAGATCAGATAGGGGGTATTGGTGGTAGCACATAGAATTTTTTAATGGTTTCCTGCTGATGCTCAAACCAAACGTGTGATCTTGAGCTCTTGAGCAATAGACGGTTCTGTTAGAATCCTGTGCTTCCTCACCCTGTGGCTGACCACTGCCTGAACTGATGGCTGCCTCGCAGAATGCTGGAGATGCTCCACTGATTCGGAACTCTGGATATCTGTGTCTACCACTCATTTGCATACATTTATTTTGATCTTTTATCTTACTGCATAATTGTGTCCAGCCTATGGTCTGCACTTCCCTGTGTCCCTCTCCGTCTATGGAGGAGGGGAGAACTCACTGATTTGCTCTTCCCAAGGTTGCCTAGTTTTTAGTGTCTTAGGTTAATGTCAAGCCATCTGTGACATTGCTTGTAAAAAAAAAAAGGCTATACGAATGCATTTATATTTTATTTGAGTTAGAGGGCATCTATGCATCATATAAAATTAAGCACTATTCCCGTATGCTTGTACAGTGGTAAGAAACATAATTAATTTAATGACACCTTGCAGTTTATTCTCTGGATGTCAATAAACCTGTGAATAGTAGTCTTTGTAATGCAATTAAATTAATTGACTATTTACAGGAAGCCTGGGGGTAGTATTTGAAGTACTCCTATGACATACATTACACAGGCTACAACTCCTTAAAATAGAACAGACAGTATGGTACAGTGTTTGGGAAAAACCGTATTCGTGCAACTCCCCCTAGTGGACATTTTTTATGTTACCAGAACGCAGCAAAAGACACTTTCATATGTCACTTTCCAAGTCAAGTCAAGTTGTGCTTTATTGTCATTCCGCTACATGCGGGGGCATACAGTGGAACGAAATGTCGTGCCTCACAGAGCCACGGTGCTACAGAAGTACAGACATACAACAGTACAGGCAAACAGCAATCAATTTAAAATAAATATAACAATTTCCTATACATAAACTAAACAAGATACAAACTATATAAACTGTACGAATACTTACCGATGTGCATGTGCAAAGAGTATTGTACATGTGCAAGGAGGCAGACATCGTTAAATAAGGAGATACAGCCCCTCAATCTACAATCTTAGTTGTATTATCCATCAAGACTACAAATGGTGGCAGAGGACGAATGGAATTAATCTCCACTCCACTGAAATATTTGGCTTGTTGTCAGTCAAATCAAACCACACTTTGAGGGGAGAGTTTTATGTTAAATGTAGACTAAAGATATACAATGCATAATAACAACCATTTTATTTGAAAGGGATTTTAGCATAAACAAGGACTTTACATAGGCTAACTATTCGACAACATTGAATAGATTATAAATACACCAACATCTATGCTTTTTTTGGGATCAAATAATCTTTGTCTAATCCTGCCTTCTACAACATGAAATTAATGGCATGTCAAAATATCGAAGTCATTTTACAGTATTAAATGTGCCATACGACATAGGAACGTACGTCAAAAGATTGATGTTTCATATCGGGAAGGAAAAAACGGGGACTTCGAAACATGGTGTTTGAAATGACAAGAATAGTAGAGTCCGCCACTTTACAGAGTGCTCCTAAAATGAAAGGATTGATAACAATTCTAAGCACTTGCCTACTTGTGTTACCTTATTTGACTTTAGTACAAGGGGATATTACAGATGGCATCGCAGAACACTTAAAACGAGAGCATTCTCTTATTAAACCGTACCAAGGTAAGCTAGTAAACGTTAGCTAGACAAGCTAGCTCACTTGCTACCGTGTAATATACTACCCGTCCCTTTCTCTGCCATATCTATTTCTAGGATGGCTCAAAATATGTTGATGCGTATGTTACTACTTGATAGAAGCTAAGAGAAATTGAAATCTAGCAGAGTATGAATTTGAACAAAACACAAAGTGTCTGACAGCTATTAGCACGAGTACGTCCCATAACTTTTTACATAGCCTGGCATTTAATTAAACACATGGAGAATCTATTTTTGTCTGGGTGTTGCGTGAAAAGCAGCTTCACTCGGTGGCCACTGGAAGTTTTAGGTTAATCTCATCTGCAGCTGATGTTTAGCCTTTCAGTACCTTATGGTCATTATAAAATGTAGTCAGCCTAGTCACCACCCGATATGTCTTCCCGGAAGTAGCAAGGATCCTGTTCTGGCTTTCAACCAATGTAAATATTCACCTCGCGCACTTGTACAATATTGTTAAAACACGTGTTATCATCTTACTCAGATACGTGCAAGAATGCGTATGAACAGCATAAACGCAGTTATTTAAATGTATTAGCGACTTGAGAACTTCCCCATGAGCACTGTCAATGCTCACTCATTGCTTTGCTGTGGTGTGACAATGGGAGTGATTTGCCTAATCATATATTGTCTAGGTATTGGAACCAGCCCGTCCAGTCAGTGGGATTTCTGGGGTAGCACCTTGGTAACCAGTCAGTATGTAAGATTAACACCTGATGAAAAAAGCAAACAAGGCTCCATTTGGAACACTGTGGTAAGAGCAAACTATTACAAGCTTGGATATACACTCCTGGCCACAAACTGAACACATTTGCTGTCAGATGAGTTAGTGTCTTGCAGTTAACCATGTTGCATCCTTAATATTAATCTGTGCCCTGAATAACCAGCATCTACTGATAACATTCAAGGAGTTACAGAACATGTACATGGCATTGCATTGTATGCTCGTGCTATCTGTCAACTGTCTTGTTGTCCATATGCAGCCCTGTTTTCAAAAAGACTGGGAAATGCATGTGCAGTTCAAAGTTCATGGTTCAGGGAAGAAGAATCTCCATGGTGATGGAATCGCAATCTGGTACACAAAAGAAAGACTGCATCCAGGTAAATTAGGTGGCAGATTTCACAAAATCTCATTTCATTCCATGCCGCATTGCTTTTTAAAAAATATTATTTGTCATTAATTTATTTCTTTGCCTCTGCCTCCATTTAGGCCCAGTCTTTGGAAACCAAGATCATTTTGTTGGCCTTGCTATATTTTTGGATACCTTCCGCAATGACCTCCATGGGATGGATGTAAGTGACTGTGTTAGCTATGTGACTCATGCCATTCTTCTATTGCAGGGCCCGTGTTTAGCAGCAATTCTAATTTCCATGGGCTGGCCATATTTATAGACACATACCCTAATGACGAAGCCTCAGACGTGAGTTTATGGACTGTCTTCGATTTTGTTTACAAACCAGCATGTTTTATGTTGTGTTGAACTTGTATCAGTGTTTTTGAACTGAACAGAAAAACAGATTGGGTCAGGAATGTGCAGAAGCCTTAGGCACCCGCATGTTTTTTTTACGCAAATATGATCCTAAGTATTTCTTTTTTGTCCTCTGTATTTGTGCTGCAGTATAAAAGTGAAAGGTTGATCTTATTTGTGCCTAAGACTTGAACAGGATTGTATTCAAGTTTTGCAAAAATGTTTGTATTTATTGTTTTTTTTTTCCTTTTCATTATTCCTGAAAGCTTTTTTGATTAACTATTTAAACGTTTCAATGGACTTTTCCCCAGCACTGTACATGGACCATAAGCTGTTTCAAGTCAACCTAAAGTTTATTGACTTTGCCTCTTTATCTTATTTTTTCCCCCCTTGTATGTCAGCGATCTTTCCCTTATATCTCAGCAATGGTGAATAATGGTACTCAGCCATACGACCATGGAAAAGATGGCCGAAACGCCGAACTAGGAGGCTGCTCAGCTGAAATAAGGAACAAGGACCACGACACATATCTGGCCATCCGCTACTCCAAAGGCAGACTGACTGTAAGACGATTGGTTTCATTATCAAACTCATTTTGAACAAACTGAAAATCATAGTTTGAACAATTAGCATGGCACTAAACAAAATCACTAAATGTTGCTCATAGAGTGCCTTTTACACCCACAACTTAGGTCTTTCAAAACTCAATGGTACTTCGGGCCTGTGTGACATAGAATGTTCTGTTGCAAGTTCCGCTCCCTCTTACCACAAAGTTAGCAGATCATTGTCCTCGATGTATGTAGGCTACGCCTCTAATTGCCATCCTACAATTTAGCGTCGACTCTCAATAGAGATTGTATATGACCAGTGTTATACAAGCTGTCAAAATAAGCAACATTATCACAAAAACCCATCCTCTCTCAATGACCTGTGTATGCTACTCCCCTGTCTGGGACAGTGGCTACTTGTAAGTGAAAAGCGCTTGTAACACTGTAAAAAATAAATGACCAACTTAGAATTTCAAGGCCGCCTGCTGCTCTGTTTCACTTTCAAGTACAACTCTCAAGTTACAAAGTAAAGTAACTTATCTAATTCCTCTAAACTTGATCTGTGGCGCTCAGTTGAACAATGTCTACAGTGATTCCAGACAGATATCTTTGACCTGAATTTCACATGGAAAAAGCAGGTGTTTCTACGGTTTGTACACTTAGCGTACATATCCGTTTTGAATAAATCCTATGCACAGTCAATCTGTTGTGGGCTTCAATGCATTTTTATGTAATCATATTTATATATTCCCATTGGTATTATATAGCTGTAGTCGTTTGGCATATATGCATCATATAATGTTGATGTATGGCTTTATTGATTGATCCAGCTTTATTGATTGATCCAGCCCACATGTACGCATCATCTCAATGACCTGCATAATGGTTCATATATGTTCTATGTGTGCACTTCACTGCCACAGTAAATTCTGTGCTTGTATATCTTGCGTGGCGAATAAAACCGATTCTGATTAGCTACAGCATCATGTTAAAGAAGTCATTGTGTCTGACCTTAGTATCTGGCCTTCATTTATTTTGCTTTTTTCCCTAGGTGATGGTGGATGTTGATGACAAGAATGAGTGGAAAGAATGTATTGACATCGGAGGTGTCCGTTTGCCGACTGGGTATTACTTTGGGGCATCTGCTGCAACGGGGGATCTCTCAGGTAGGTTCAGAGTGACTAGGTTGAGGTTCACCTGTCTTATCCCTAAAGTGTCATTGAGGTCTTGTCTATTTACCTTCATTCTTTATTTCAAAACGAATTCAATGAATTTATGAAGTGTCTGTATTTGGATACTTTTATTATATTTCTTCTCTATCAGACCATCATGACATCATCTCCATGAAGATGTATCAGCTTATGGTAGAACATACTACTGAGGAAGACAGTCTTGACTGGACAAAGATTGAACCCAGTGTCAGTCTGCTGAAGTCCCCCAAAGGTGAGGCAAAATGTCTTTCATTAACCAATAGAGTTAGCAAGATCTTCGTCAAATTGTATTTCGATATTTCTGCTGTGAATGATTGATTTTTGAATAAAGCCGACACAATAGTGTTTAAAAGTTAAAGTAAATACTTCAATATGTTTATGAACATTTATTATTAATCTAGTTGGTTGCAACTCTACTCATGTTTGTAACAACATTGAAGATTAGCTAGTAGGATTATTTTAGGGAGTTCAATAATAAAAATGTCCACCCCCTTTTTTTCAGACAACGTTGATGATCCAACCGGAAACTTTCGAAGCACACCTCTGACAGGCTGGAAGGTCTTCCTGCTTTTGTTATGTGCACTTCTGGGAATTGTAGTTTGCGCTGTTGTCGGAGCTGTTGTTTTTCAGAAGCGACAAGAAAGAAACAAGAGGTTTTACTGAATAAAGAGATATTCTTTATGTGAATTTGGGAAGAAACCAACTGAGTCGACAGATTCAATGTGAATTTTGTAGATATGTTCAATTGTTTATATCATTGAAGCACTGCGATAAAAACAAACAATAATTAGTATGAAAAGACCACCAGTAATTCCTGCTTGCCTTGTAAATGAGGGTTGTTGATTTTTATTTTTATACTCACTCACTTTTCTTTGTTTATCAGAACAGAACAATACATCACACATAACCTTTCTTTTGTTTTTAATGTGACTCAGACTAAATTCCGCACCATTATTCTCAGACACTTTGATGAAAAACATGAAAAAAATTGCCTCTCAAATTTGTTGATCAAACCAGTCTCTGATGAAGTTTGTTTTTTTATGTACTGAATATGCATTTTCTTTTTAAATTCAAATTTGGGGATTAATCATGGTTGATCTAGTTATAAATTATGCAGGTTTTGCCTTTCCAGACTTCAAGCTTCCTTTGCCAACTCAAAACAAATGTCGTTGGGCTTGCATGCTGCAGTAGAAATACATAGCATATCAGAAGTTGGGAGAAAGTTTAGCTCATCTTCTACAAAGTTGGATGCAGATGATGGCCAAATTGGACTTGTTCTGTCTAGGTATTTGGTTTAGGTATGGCTGTATTCAGAGTTACAAGGTCATTTGGGGGGTTAAACTGATTAGACTTGTCTTAATTTTCTCAAGGTGGAACTTCATCATTGTGCATCAGAAGTTGTGCAGTTCTTTTTTTGTAGTATTTTCCGATCCATGATTATTGAGTGGAATGTGCAACAAGAAATGACCTACTGTACAGCTGAGTCAACAAACAATTGTTTTGTTGATTAAAAAAAACACAACTTTCCTGCTTTTTCTTGTGTTCTCTGTATATGGGCAGACCTTTAGTACAGCTCTAGTCTGAGACTCGGTTCAGGTTAACTTGACCACGGTGTATCAAGTCGGGAATTATAGCTGAGTTGTACACGAGAGAAATGATTGAACTACGTAAAGCTATGAAACATGCCTCACAAGAATTAAGCCAACCTACTACTAATACTACTACTGTGTGACGTCTGTTTCACATCAACTCATCCTGCTGGTCTGTAGAGTAGTGCCTGTCACTAAATGTGCTAAATGGAGATGCAGTCCTTTGTTTCAAGCATTCCACCGTAACAGGTGGCATGTCGTTTACACCCTCAATAAACTGGTACTGTAAAATAATTCTGAATGGTGATTGGACGACAGTCGTGCATTCTGAGGTTACGTGGCATTAATGAGTTCGCGCAAACTCAGTCAACAACTTCGTGGTTACAGACAGGGAGATGGCCGTCAAAATGCAGTCTTGTGTGTTGTCACTTTTACTTTTGAACGTTTATTACAGTTTTGTCTCATCTCTCTACTTTCACATCGGGGAGACCGAGAAGAAATGTTTTATAGAAGAAATTCCAGATGAAACAATGATCATTGGTCAGTATATTGCCCTGTGATATGGGCTTTCGGTTGCTAGCAGCTAACATTAGCTCTACCTAACTAGCTAGCTAGGTTAGTTGCTAAAAAGTTAGCTATTCAGCTAGCTAGCTAGCTAGAATAGGCTTTGACCAGTAATTTAACTAGAACTTGCTTGGCAAGCTGAATCACATAGTGGTGGTTGCAAGACAAACGTCAAGGAGAGCCAGCATTATAAAGTTACCTTGAATGCAAAGTTATATGTAGTAACACCTATCAAACTGAGTCTCACATTTGGCAAGCTAGCTTACTAAAACGTTATCGAGGAACAGGTACAGGGGGTTCGAAGTGGCAGACTCGAACAGACCTCAGTTAAGGCAAGCGTTGCTGTGTAAGGCATGCATACTTGTATGTATCTTATAACTGTCTAGGATGTAACATGCACACTCAGGTATCTCACGTGTAGCCTAATTTCTAGCAAGCTGTCACAGAAGTCTGTTTGCATTATGTCATTCAGGAAACTACCGCACACAGCTGTATGACAAGCAGAAAGAGGAATACTTGCCAGCCACGCAGGGCCTGGGCATGTTTGTTGAAGTGAAAGATCCCGACGAGAAGGTGATCAAATCCGACAAATTTGAGAATTTCTTTTTAAAAAAAAGTTGTTATTTGTTTGCTATCAGCTCCGTGGCAATCACCATCACAGAACAATTACCAAGTAAAAAAGAGTGTTTCTTATGATCATTATGCTGGTTTGCTGTTTTGTGAATATGCCTTTCCTCCTCCATAGGTGATCTTGTCACGCCAGTATGGCTCAGAGGGAAGGTTCACATTTACATCTCACACCCCTGGAGAGCATCAGATTTGCCTCCACTCCAACTCCTCTAAGTTTGCCCTCTTTGCTGGGGGAATGCTTGTAAGTTGCCCACTTATACATTTTTGCTGCAGCTCACAGCTCGCTTGCTCGGCTGGTCGGTTAACAAAACTGTGGCTGACCGTTCTTTGTAATCTTACTGAAATCTATGTGGAAGTTGTTTTAAGACAAAATACCGGAACCTTCCCCCCCCTCCCCCTCTCCTCCCCAAATTAAGTGTCCTGAGTTGTGTTCACTGAGATAAATGCTCTGACTTTAAAGGGTTCCCTGAGCTAAATGTTGTCTTTTTTTAGAGGGTTCACTTGGACATTCAAGTTGGGGAGCACACCAACAACTACGCTGACATAGCAGCCAAAGACAAGCTGACTGAGCTTCAGCTGAGAGTGAGGCAGCTGGTGGAGCAGGTGGACCAGATTCAGAAGGAGCAGAACTACCAGAGGGTAAGTCTGACTTCTGGCCTCACTATGGACCAGGACTTTCAATCCAACCAGCTCTGGGTTTCTTATTGGACACCTATCAAAGGCTTCCCCTGTGTTACGGCAATAAGCTAACGTTGAGTTGTTGGGAAGGTGCTGGGCCTCTACAAACTGCCAGAAACCCCTCCATCTCTGGAACATTACTTGGAAGGATGACATTCTTTGTAAAGATATTCCCATAGTTTTTTGATGCTGGTGGTAGGGACTACTGTTCAACACGTTGGTCCATTGGGGAAGGCAATAGCATACGGGGTACATTATTTTCATACTTGCAAAACCATTCTGTGACCCCTGTGGTATTTCCATTCCGAAAGAGACAACTTCTAGCTGGAGATACATTTTTCTGTATAGGCTGAAGTTTATTGATTCACACTGTTAAGAATATATGGGTAGGGTCTTCTCTCTCATGTATTGGTGTTTGTAATGAGGAGTTTATCCACTGCCATCCACACCAAAATACACCTCTGCAGTATTCTTGCTGAGGGTCTGATCATGTCTTTCTATTGACAGTCTCAGTCACCTGAGGAAAGATCCTGGTTTAGTTTGTTCTTGCGTTACGGTGCTATTGCTTTGCGCTACACGTTTTGGGTGTAACGCGTCTAACTGGTGTTTTGTTCTGTTCTTTGTTGTGTGTATTGTGCAGTACCGGGAGGAGCGCTTCAGGCAGACCAGCGAAAGCACAAACCAGAGGGTACTGTGGTGGTCCATTGTTCAGACTCTTATTCTGGTGGCCATTGGTTTCTGGCAGATGAGACATCTTAAGAGCTTCTTTGAGGCCAAGAAACTGGTGTGAGTGTGTCAGAGTTGTGTGGAATTGTTTATGTAGTCATGCAAAAATCATCAGTCAGAAGGTGTCATTCTCTCAAAGGTAACTTATGTGTAAAGACTTGCAAAAATGTCACCCTGAGTGTAACCAACCAACCAATTTTTTCTTCTTCTAAGGAGTATTTTTCCCCCTTTATTTTTAGATACCTTATTGTCTGAGAAAGGAGACAAATGTATTTATTTCGCACATTTTATAACAGTCAGATTCCCCCCCACTGAAGTCTCAACATCATTGTATATATTTTTACTTTCACAGCAGTCAGCTCGTATACATACACACACTCAGCTGTCTCAAGAGAATGTGTTTTCATACGGATTACATTGTTATTTTCTTAGGGTATGTGTTACTGGCCATTAGAGATCCCAAATTTTCTTCTTTTTTTTCTTTTTTCAAAGAATGTACAAGGAGAGTGTTTATTTTTTGGTGATATGCATACTAATGTGTTTTTATTATGCTCAATGTGAATGTGTATTCAACCTGTGTAAATGAGTGTATGGACTTCCACAAATCATTGCAATTGAAATTGGTAATCTCCAGTAGATATTCTGTATAAAATGGTACATTTTGGAGCCGGTGTGTGTGTACATTTCTGAACCTCGCATGGTGGTAGTACCAATTACCTTGTAGACACTTTGGGATGTTATTATCTTGTATTTTGTCAAAGAAAAGAAACCGTTTGTGGAAAAACTATGCATTTGTTTCAGAAGGAAATGTTTCTACCTGTCATGTTTAAGACTATGGCAGTTCTGCGAAATGTCTTTTAAACATTTGGACTGAAAACATGATACTCTTTGTTTGAGAATGCATTTGATTTTGCAAACTTCTCCCTTCGTACACAGCAATCAAATGTTTCTTCATTTTGTTTTGTCTGCAAATTCTCAGGTAGAGTTGCTCTATGCAGACACATAAAGGCCTGCTCCATTTTTAGCTGATTGAAACCGGAATAATCCTGTCTAAGTTATTTTGGTTAGCAAATGATTCAATGCTATACATCAGTGTTATACACTTTAGAAAATCGATCCGTACTTGTCTCATTTGTTTTGTTTTCCTTTGAGGCCTCCAGCCTTCTCATTCAGTTAATGAAGACTGTTGTTTTTTGCATTTCTTGTGACTACATAACTCCTGTTTGATGTGTTAAAATCAGTTGGTGAAGGTTTCTATTTTGAGGAGGTGGGGGGTATATTTTGTCTAAATTTGCACTCAAAATAAAGTTTGACACCTTTGGCTTGTTTGTTTTTTAACGTGTTCTCACTTCCGTTTCTCAAACTACCCCACGAATCAAAAGTAAACCAACTGAGACAACTGAAATCAACCATTAGTTTAAAACGGATGCTCACATTTCAGGATTTGTTCCATTGTTTATATGTGAGTTACTATAATTCCAGACTTCCTCAAAACAGGAAAGTTGCATACTTAATGTATTTTTTTAAATGTCTTTTCATGGCTCATGTACAAAAAATATTAACATGAACGCTGCGTGTATTTCTGCTGTGTGGTTGCGTGGCATTTGACGCGTTTGAAAATCCGGTATATTTTCTGTGCACGGTGTACCGTTGTCCTCATGCTTTGGACTAACATTTTCAATGCAGTCTCTGTACGAGTCCTCTCAATACCTTTTTTTATTTATGTGTTCATGCGTCCGTAACATTTACCCCAAAATTATAGGACATAGCGCAGTCTAACTGATCAATCGGATAAACATAGATAGGAACTTGAATTTAGAAAACAGTGTTCCGTCGGTACTTTCTGGATGGACCTCTGACATCAGCAGTAGCCGTACCTTGGCTAGGCTGGGGTAAAAGTTAACTCGAAAACAATTGACATCGAGAAAAAATAATTTTGACGATGTGAGAGCAAGAATCGGACTAAATGATGTCATCAACGGGATTGACAAAATATGTATATGAAATATATTGAGGTCCGTGTGTGTTACTGACTAGTGTTGCTAGCTACGCGTTATTGATGCTAGCTATATCTACGTGTAACATACAGAACCAAGCATGCCACAGACTGTTTACTGTCTGATATATCCAGGATAATGTGAATACAGCGGGTTGACAACCTTTAAAATCGCGTAGATATACACCAATGATTACAAGGGTATGGAGAAATTCACGAAATGAATTTAGTTGGCTACCGTTAGCCAAAGTTTTAAAACAGTATTAGTATTATATATCAGCATTAGTGTTCCTGCTGGTACGCACAGGTATTAGATTATCAACTACAGCATTCTTTAGTGTCCTATTTCTTATAAAAATGATGTATTCATCAAGAAGAAAACCAGTCCTATACTTCAAAGAAGACAGGAGGTAAGAAACGATTCCTATCAGCCTGCCAGTGCTACTCAGTGATAAATTATCCACCCGCCTGCACCGCACAACGCAGGGTGGTGGCTACCTTGATATTCTTAAAATCACTTGTGATATTTAATCTCATTAATACGTCTTGATACAACCTTCAAGAAATGAGACCCAAAAGGCTCTGCCTCAAGATGAAATTAATAAGTAAGTAGTGGGCTTCGTTGAAGTAGGCTATTTCCGAGTGTGGTTGGCCACAGTTAAAGTGGCTTGGCATGTTAATGTCAGGTATGCAAAATTGTGAGTCCATTCTGATAAAAAAGAATGCCAGCAATATTTTGTGTCATCCGTCATTTAGAGAAATAAGGTAATCATTTGCATGAAATTCTGCCCTTTGCATAGCCTTTTATGAACTGCATAACTGCCAATACTCATATGACAAGACTTTGGAACATTTATCGCAGATTTTGTTTTTCAATGATATACTAATTTTGGAATAAATATGTTTCTGTCTTTCAGGTTTTTACCTGGGAAGTGTACAGTCTATAAGCTCTTTGGTCTGTGCATGGTTCTCGTGCTGGTGTCCCTCCTCTGGCTCCAGCTCAGCTGCACTGGAGACATGAATCGCGTAGTGATGGAAGACAGGCATCTCCCTCACCAGCCGTGCCCTACAGAGAGACAAGCAGCTTCAGATAACCCCTCGTGGGGTCCTCACAAACTTGCCCTCATCATACCCTTTAGAGAGCGCTTTGAGGAGCTACTGGTCTTTGTCCCTTTTATGCACTCCTATCTCAACAAGAAGAACATACTTCATAAGATCTTAGTTATCAACCAAGTGGATCACTATCGGTGAG
Source organism: Plecoglossus altivelis (assembly GCA_036571765.1). Classification (NCBI taxonomy): domain Eukaryota; kingdom Metazoa; phylum Chordata; class Actinopteri; order Osmeriformes; family Plecoglossidae; genus Plecoglossus; species Plecoglossus altivelis. The sequence continues at coordinate 5,557,266 of BROE01000006.1, read as the reverse complement.
GAACAACACGTTTACCTTGCTTTTTTGTGGTAAAGGCGGCATGCATTTGAATGAGATTTGAGTACGGCAGCATTCCTTGAATCTTATTTCATTGTGGTGGGACTGATTGCCAGTGCACATTTCTGTTTCTATAATAATGGGATTTGACTAAGAGGTGTATGTGTGTGTCACACAGGTTCAACAGAGCATCCCTCATCAACGTCGGTTACATAGAGAGTGGCAACGACACGGACTACATCGCCATGCATGATGTGGACCTGCTGCCCTTGAACGAAGCCCTTGACTACGGCTTCCCTGAAGAGGGGCCCTTCCATGTAGCCTCCCCAGAGCTCCATCCCCTCTACCACTACAAGACCTACGTTGGAGGAATCCTGCTCCTGACCAAGCAGCATTACCACATGGTAACAACGTCTCTACGTTATAGTTGGTCTGCGCTCAGTGCACTTACTACATTCTTTCCATACATCAGGGTAGCAGTCAGATCAGTTTTGCTAGAGTAAAATGCTCATGATGGGTTTGTTTGTATCTTCTGCTCCTGCAGTGTAATGGTATGTCCAACCGGTTTTGGGGGTGGGGAAGAGAGGATGACGAGTTCTATAGGAGACTAAGAACAGCTGGTCTACAGGTAAACCAAGAGGATCACTGAATTCCAAATGATCAAACATCAGAATAATATGTTGTGATCTAAATAGATTTAACTAAAGTTGTGGAGAGACACACAGACACCTATCTTTCAAATATGTGTACATGTTTGAAGCTTTTCAGGCCCAGTGGAATAACTACGGGCTATAAGACCTTCCACCATATCCATGACCCTGCCTGGAGAAAGAGGGACCAGAAAAGAGTGGCATCGCAGAAGCAGGTAGGACATTAGATGCAAGGTCAAATTGGTGCTTTATAAATAAATGGATAGTTTGAAAATACAACTTCAGTGCCCCATCACGTCTTCCTCCTTAAAATCTTTTTGACGCTAAACATGGTCTTTTGTTTCCTTCCCAAGGAGCAGTTTAAGGTGGACCCAGAGGGAGGCCTGACTAACCTGCAGTACAAGATTGAGTCTAAACAGGAGCTGAGCATCAGTGGAGCCCCATGCACTGTTCTCAACACCAAGCTGGAGTGTGATCAGGAAAAGACCCCATGGTGTCTGCCTGGCTAGATGGCCTTTCCTCTCTGGGGCTGTGGATGCTTGTGGATTGCCTCATCGCTGCTGGAGAACAACCGGGAATCCCTGTGGTCCGAGTTGCTGTCTGCCCTTCCCAAGGACTTAAACAAACTAATACAAGGGGAAGGCCAAGATTTAGACCTGCTCATGGTGGAGGTTTCACAGAACTCGTATTCTCCCTGCAGACAATACAACTACAGGAACGCAGCTTCTCCTTCTCTCTCCGACCAGCCCCCCCCCCTCCTTCCCCCCACTCCCTTCCCCGAAGGATATGGAGGTCTTTCAGAAACTATCCCAAACTCTTCAAGAATGTATTTTGACGAACAATAATAATTAGAACAGTGCTGCTGTCGTTATTTATTTTTTTGAACAGCGTGAGATTAGCTGTCTGACCAATTCATGCGTTTAGTGATGAGTGAGAAGATCTCAAACCTTCAGGGACTTTATGGAGACACTCAGACATTGCTATGAAACACAGGTTGCTCACATTTTAGTAGTAGTAACTGTACTGTGTTCAGTCTGGAAAGTTCCATTTTTTTCATACTATATTTTAGCATTTAGGCTTATACAGTTTTCATAAATCCATTGCTTGCTTGTTAGTCCCTTCAAGACGCTATAGTGTATTACCCTGCCTTACTTGAAAGTTTTTTGGTTTTGGCATACGTTACGTATGTATGTATTTATTCACATATTTTTGAGAACCATGTTTTCATAAAAAATCCCTGTCAGTTAAACCTATTCATAATTTATAGTACAAGTCTCCGTGAGGTAAAAAAACAGACAAATGCTTATGATGGGATTGTTATTCTCTACTCTCGCAGTGTAAAGGTATGTTGGGGGTTGGGGGAAGAGAAGATGACTACAGGAGACTAAGAACGGCTGGTCTACAGCTAAACCAAGAGTGTCACTGAATTCCAAATGATCAAACATCCGAATAATGTGTTGTGTTCTCATAGAACAGTGTCTTTCATCATAAACATTCGCTGATCTCGTCCTGTCCTCTTTTGTCTTGGGCTCTGTTTGACATGCGCCAGACAAGCACGTTGTGCCTGTGTTGTCTCGTCCTTCCATTAGTCTGTTATGGCCTCTTTTGGTCAAGCATATAAAGCTTTTTTTTGATGAGGCATACATCGTTTGTACAATATTGAGTATTTATCCATGCTTTTTGTCAAATGTGAGGATGTCTTTTCTCATTGTTATAGTTTGCAAATGCAAATAAATGTTATACATTTTGCATGACTTGCGTAGGAAATAAGTAATGCTGCAGGTTTGCAAGATGCAGCAGCAGTTTGGGCTGTTTTATTTTTTCCTCTTCCCATCTCTGGCTACCATGCTTGAGTTATTAAACTGTTCAAAACATCCTAACATCTTCCCTCAGCGCCATTAAAAACCCGAGCCAGCCCTGTACAAGTCTCATTATGACTTGGTGAGTCCAAATCCTGCCCCCACAGTTCTGAAACATCCTTCAGGAAACACCACTCATCAGAAAGACTGATGACTGTTAAGTGTTAAGCTTTTCATGCGTTTATTTCAGCATTATTTATTGGCAGGAGTTGGTGAGACAGGATAGATGGCCTCTGTGAGACCTTAGCCTTACTAGGGGCACTTAGTGTGCTATTGGGCAGCCCATGATATGTTATTCATACACAGTGAAGAACCATGACTAGATGCTTCTTTTTATACTATTTTTATTTCAGGTCATTAATCATTTTGTGCCATATCTACACTAACGTGGTTTTTCTACAGGTAAATAATGAATACATCCATATGGCATACTAGAGCAATGCGATGCACCACAACTACACTAGCCCCAACTCAAACTGAATGGAAATTGTAAGTCGTTTGATCAGAAAACGTTTTTAGGATTCACCTATCCTATAGTCCATCCTATAAACTTGTTACCCCACCAGGCGGTGTTACAGGCCAGCAGGATATAAATCCAAATTTCCCCATAAATGCAGCGGATGATTCATTATTCGTTTTCAATATACAAAAAAGACTTTCCTGTGAGGGAATCAATTGTGCCCGATTGTGCCCACACGCCACCCTTTGACTCATAATAGTGATTGGTCTATCAATGTTAGCACCTTGGAGAGTCTTGATAATAACAGACGACTTCTGATGCCCTAAGTCATACTTGAACTGTTGCAAGTCAACAAAAAAAGTGCGACGGAGAAGAAAACGCACGATTCAAAGTAAATGATCGAACGCAAGACATTGCGTCAAGGACGAGATTCCTATCAGCAGCAAAAAATCAAATCCTGAAATGTTCGAAAAAAGAAGACGGGCCTACGGTCACGGGAGTTGGACGGTTAGGACACAGGACAATCAGTAAAATAAAGATAGCCTACGCGTCAAATCGTGCGCTGGAGAGTCGTTTTTCTTCCTGACTTACTCCTTGACTGACTAATGAACTTCTACCGTGTTTAGACTTTTTATAGTTATAGCTTATTCGATGCTTTGAAATCAAATGGAAGATTTTCCAATTCCACGCGCTTTTTCTTGTTCAACTTCACGGTGAATAGTAAAGTGGAGTCTTTTAGCATTGATTTCAAGCAACAAAAAACCTTGCAAAGCAAGGGCCGACAAAAGGTGACAAATAGGCCATGGCAATATTTGCGAATTTATTTTTCATTTACTATTTTGCATGTAGGCTATTTTAAAGTAGGCCTATCTGAAAGACATTTAACTGTGAATGTCTTCAATACGTTTCAGGAAAAATTACAAATAGTTTAGATGTAAGAAGCTAAACTAAACGGTATCAATGTTTGTAACACTATAGGTTATACGAAGAAGTATAATACAATGTTTAATTGTCCAATTGTCTATGTCTATATGTCTAGTTCAGTGCGGCCTGTGATCAAAGCATATGCCTCAGAAAATTTAACTTGAACTGCAGGGACCAAATTCATCCACTAGAGAGCGTAAATTTACCAATGTTTTAGATTGCAATTAATTGAACGCCATAAAACAAGCTATGTAAGCAACAAACTGTCTACACTTATGGTCTTTACAACTGCGGGAGTCGGTGGAGTGAGACATTCTTGCTGGCGTATTGCCTTTCTTGGTTCCTCTTTTTCTTGCATGCAATTTACAAAATATAATAAAATGATGTCAAAACATAGTCTTTCTATTGTGGTTCATAATATGATTCTCCTTTGTGTAGTTGGCATACAGGCCTGCCTCAATCGCCTTGAAACTAGATCATTAACTTTCATTCCTTCATTCAGAACAGTAAATATCAGTTTTTCCTTATGAACAGTAGAAAAGACAAATACTTTTCTTGTGGATTACAAGAGGAACAATATCCTATTTAAATTGCAAATTTGTGTTGTCTTACTTATCTCTGTGTCCACTATGAGGTAAACATTTTTACTTAATTACCAGAAACAAATGATTGATGGTAATGGAAATCTAAGCCATAATAAAAGCTATCATTATTTTCTTTTATTTGCAATAACCATATGTAAAGGGATTGGGGGTACACGCTAGCAGGAGACTGAGATACTTTGAGACTCAAAGGGATCTTTGGCCTATGAGGTTCACATGGGTTCTGCAGAGCAGATCATACAAGAGAGAGGCAGGGGGCTTTTGTGGCTTCCCTAAGCCAACAATTAGTGCCCCTGAATAGAGGTGGCATCTGTCCTGGGTCTCTGACTTTGATCTGCACTGGTACTCTCCACCCCTTGCACTCCAACAACATGTAAAAAATGTAACTGACAAAAAGGGGAGGGGAACCCTGATGTACTGGTGTAATGGTGACTGAAAAATGGAGGACTGTCAATTTGTTGAAATAGGACTCTTTATTTCGGGTGGTTAAAATGTGTGTCCATGTACATGGCCACTCAACATCATATAGCCTACAGTGAATTAATGGACAGATTTTCCGTAGCCCTCTGGTCTCAATACATTGACTAAGACCTTTACTCAACACCGTTGACGACCCTCAACAGAATAGTTTGTATATATAATTTAATTTGGGCTAAAATAACCCAACTCGAGTTAGTATTATTTGTCGATGAATTGTCCTTGTACCATAAATCTAGCACATTATATTTAACGGAATCGTTCACATCCTCCATATAATGACAGAAAGAGCATGCATAGAAGTGTATACATAAATAATGTTTTAGATGTACAATGTGATTGTTTTAACAATCATTTAGGCCTAGATATCATCTCAGCATTTAAGCTTGTTTATGAGTAAAGAAAACAGCACTAACCACTTAACAAAATGGCTGAGCATACAGTCATGTCCGCGCATGCTCACCACACCTCTCTTACCGACCGCTGAAAGCAGGTATTGAGTCTGATGAGTGACAAGCTCCTTCTCAAACTCACTGATCCGCGATCCTCATACAGAGTCCGAAAATGGTCCTCGGTGATGATGAGAGAAGAGTTACTTTGTCAAAGACCTAAACTAATCATAGGCTAAAAGACCATACGTTTGTGTCGCGTTTGATTTATAGGCTGCTGCACTTTAGTTAACCAATTAGCTGATATTAGAAACGATTATTTATTGCTTATAGCGCGAACGGTGATGGTTAATTAGAGATATTGGGAGAAGTTTTTTCTTAACAGCTGCAACTTCAGAGTTATGGATTCCTGTCGGACTGCTCGACTACCTTCTAAGAAATAGAGACCGTAACCGGATTTCAGTGGTTGTTTTCTATAACTTATTTCGTCATATTCTTCTTGACGCAAAGACACTCCGTTGACAATATGTACCAACACAGTAATAAGAAATGTTTTACAATCGAGTCACTGGTTGGAAAAGACGCAAATTGCTCGCCAGCGGTGGACGAACCCATCAGACCGACAGCCTTGAGGTTTACGGAATCAATTCACGCGCCCTTCGGGAGTTGCTTTCAAAACTCCAGCAGGGCTTTGTACAGTAGTCCAGACATGATGTTTCCAGACCCAGGGACACACACGAACAACTCTGGTTTGCCGCTGCATCCGCTTCAGATCCCCTCGCAACCTTTCTTCAATCCTCAACAGAGAGAAACCTTAAATTTCTATCCGTGGGTTCTACGAAACCGATATCTCGGACACAGGTTCCAAGGTAAGCTATGTGCTTTAACGTGATATAATTATTTTCTCATTAGGTTGATAGTAGCCTAGACTACACTGCAATCATAAATATTTTATCACGGCTTATCCCGTCAATGTAAGTCAGTATTTCCTGCATAAATGTGATGAAAGTCATTATTTTGCATTTGAGACACAAAGTGCATTGAAACTGTGACAATTTGGTTAATGATGTATCAGATGGGATATGTATTCTTAATTAGATTTAAGTACACAGCGTATTCTATGTTAAGGCCCAAATACATAATGTAGATCATTGCAGACAATATAGGCTAGAGGCCTGTGTTTGTTACAGCATAGTTAGTCAATACACATTTTATATATGAGAAATGTAGGCTATGGGTAAACGGTTTTGTACCTATTATGTAGCATGCGAGTTTTCATATTATTTCATTGTACTTCGTTAAAAGTACATCCCAAACCAGTAGCCCTAAGTAATTGACAAGTAATTTACGAATAGCTTACTGTTCTACGAAGATACTGTTCTAATTTAGGAGAAAATCTCAAATGTAAATTGAGAGATATTTTGGGAAAACACGTTGTGACAACCTTAATCTAGCCTACCAGCTATTGCGACTATTATGCGTCTAGACAAATGCAATCAATAACGATATGCTTACCCTTCATAGTTTTCATTTTCGAAGTTAGCTCTAAGATTGCAATATTGAAAGAGGACGCTTGTTTACACCCAGATATACATCATTCTCACTGTCTCGATTTGCTCAGGTTAATCTTTTCACGAACGATACGATCGACCTGTAATTATGATGATGATGATTTATGTACACATGTTTCTTGATATGATTGTCGTTACTGTCTTGATTTAACTATAGGACCTCGTCATGTTTATTTAGTTTTTTTTTTTTTTTTTTTACTTCACGGCCTTTTACGGAAACCGAAGACCTGACTATCAAGACAGCAGCTTTTGTTGACATTCCCAATCCTCTCTGTTGAACTTTGTGTCAAGTCATATAATAACCCTTATTCAGAAAGCAGTAGGACAGCTAATCTTGAAAATTAGCAATCAAATGATCTAATTACAAGTGTTCAAACGAGAAACGAAGTACAGGGTGGACAGAAATGACTTATTCGCAAACCATCCTGTTCAACAATATTTGATCCTTTGCTACACAGTACACTCCACAAACAGGTTCAAACCATTTGAATCCCTCACACTGCATCCTCCTTATGACCAGAAAATTAGCATGTTTAAATACTTTGCAAAGGTGGTGCAATTCTTGATAAAAAAGGAAGTGGGCATGGGCACAAAGAGGGAACATCTGAGTGACATAAAAGCTTTTAAGGAGTTTGATGTGGAGTAGATGTGGATGCAGAATTAGTTGACAGCAAGAATATTTTCTCGACTGGGTTTTTTGCTTTACAAGCTACCTCTGCTAATGTCATTCAAAAGCAAAGATTGCACATCTGAAATTAATGTGCTTAATAAGTCACAGGAATTTACCTGTTTAAAGCAACTGCTATTTTGATAGGGGCGCAATATTTCCTGCTGGAATGTATTGACTTTCTATACTGTTTCCTGTAGATAATGAGTACAATTGTACATATTCTACTCAGAACAACGATCCCCAAAATACTCTTCATATATGCGATCTTACCCTATCTATATTGTTAGTGGTACTACTGTATACCTTGACAGTAATGTTGAACGTATGGTTCTTCAATATATTATTACCTTGCTCTGATAGGCTGAAGACTGACTTACTTGCCTTCGAAATGATTTAGCTCAATTTAAGTTAGTTTAGTGAAACAATGTGTGTTGTGATTGTTTCACAAGGCAAGGGATTACCCATTGTGAGTTTTAGAAACGTTTGTTTATTTTGGCAATTGTTGTAGTATCATATTGCCGTATCCTAAAGCAGAAAAACAAAAAGACAGAAAGTAAAAAATGAAAGCAAGCAAGAAAGAAAGAGTCAGAGTGTGCGAGGAAAAAACTGAGATGCAGACATAAACAGAGAGGGGTGACAGAAAGAGGTAGAAACACACTCAATCTTCCCTCCTCTTCCTGCCACAGACTGTCCATACATGACATGCAACCCCACCTCTGGGAAATTGCCCCCCCCTCTACCTACAAAGTTGAACCAACAAGACCAAGCTTGTTGGTGATGCCAGGGGACTAGTCTGCCTTGTGAGGCAGCTCTCCTCTCTGTGGTACCATCTGCTCCAGAGCAGCCATGCAGGGGCCGTGTTAGCTGAGTAAAGGCCAAGGTCTGTTGGAGCCCCAGGGCCTCCCCCAACTCATCAGGAGGGCTCAGCTTTAGGTGCATGGGGTCAACAGCCAGGGCTCAATTGTGTTAAGTGGCTTCCTCTCACTCAGGGCAAATTTGTCAAACTGAGAGTTTAGAAGTTTATGGGACTGACAAACAAAACTGGGGAAGCAGGGTCAATGTGAAACAATAATACTACATTAGTCACTGTAGAAAATGTATTCCTTTCCACTAGAAAGTGGAAATCATTTATTATGACTATGAGCTGAACCTAATGTCATAACCGCTGTAGCATTTTTTTTTAACCTTTGGGGAGCCATAGATCTTTTCCCTCTTGAGTTTTCTCTACATTCCTCTCTTTTCTGTACTTGCATGATGGCTCCCCAGTCTTTTCATTGTTTTCAGCCCTTAGATGTTCAAAAGGGTTTTTGCACTGCCAGCTGAGCTTAGTCGTCAATGACAGTCCTGTGGCAGAAAGAATGCACACGGCGGAAGAAAGGTTTACTTTCCGTGTTGGAGGGAACAGCAAAAGTGTTAACGACACAACTGCAGTACCAGTGATTCTGTCGCCACCCTCACCAAATGCAGTAGCCCGTCCGATAAAATGTCAACACAAAAGTTGGATCCAACAGTATATTCATTGAGAGAGCAGGTGAGATCCAACAGGCTATAGACAAAGACAAAGTGGAGATATTATACGTCTCGATTTTGTGCTATAGACTGAGCTTCAGAGAGATAACTTTGTCTGAAGTGTGTCAGACAGAAGTGAGTGCAACATTGGGTAGAAATGTGATGTGATATTCATTAAGGTTATTCCACTTCGTAATGAAATCTGAGTGGAACATATATGTCGTTTGTTTACTTTTCAACCTTGCAACGTCAATTCAAACCAACTAGATATATTGTATACAATCCAGAATGAACAAAGATACAACATGTTTTTCTTGTCCACGTAGCAAATCTTGTAACATGAACCGGTATTACCCTTCAGCAAATGTACATGATATAGATGTTTTATGTTTGGTATGTGGCTAAACATTTCTTGCATATGTGACTTTCTGGAGGATGTAAGCCATCAGTATCACTCAAAGTTTGGTGTCTTACCTTGTTACCACTCTTCCATTCAACAGTGTAATTACTTTGTGACAGTATGACATATTGTACTCTGCGCACTGTACAGTATTTGCACACTTGAGACAAGGCCCGAATCAACAGTCATTTGTAAAGTAAAACTTTCCATGGGAAAAATCCAAAGATATCTAGAGTTAAGACAGTTGAGTAGTCTGATGGCTTGTAGGTGGGAGCTGTCTTTGAGTCTGAAGGTGAGATGCACGATAGTCCTGTACCACCTGCCAGATGGTAATAAATGTAACAAAAGACTTATAAAAATGGAGTTGTCCATATTTAAATTTGGAGACATTTGTAAATACATTCACCAATGCTTTTAGATGGTAAAAGTGTAACGTAAGGGTGAGGTGAGGGGATGCAAGGTAATTCCCCTTCTCGAATGCAACGTTTATATCCAAAAGTCAGTGTACACAAAAAGGGTTTTTGCATATGAATATGACTGGACATAGTTAATTTAATTTCTTAGCATTCACTTATGTTTGACAGTCGACCATTGTTCAAGGCTTTCGTGTTTCCCACACACTGTCCCCTACAGCCGAGGTCCAACTGACTTTGCGTACACGTGTTTTGAGGTTATTTTTGTGCTGCCTCATCCTTTCAAGAGAGTTAAAATCTTTTCATACAGTGGTCAAATAATTTCAAGATGTATTTGCTTATGTAAAATATTATGTTTTTTTATGTTAGATTTTAATAAACGGCTGAGGAGCCAGCAAGACCAGATGCTGTTTGTGGGCTTGAAAAGTCACGTACACAATGACGGGTGCCTTTAACTTTTGTCTTGTGTTGAATGACATCAGACACGAAGATGAGATTGGATTTGCTTAATTGTACATCACTACCTTCACAACAATTGGTTTTTGCATTTTTAAAACCTGAAGGATTTACGTATGGTTGACTCTTTCCGATACCACATAAATACTGCACATTGAGCTGACTAGGCCTCTCTAAGGCCCAGCATACAAATGAGGTCATTGCCACTCTTTGAGGGGTGTTTAAGTCACACAACTATTGGTCTTAATGTTTGAATAAATTACAGATTTGAAATGAAATGCAAAACTGCTAAAGAATATGGGGGGTGATAGTTCCAATTCTTGATACTGCATGTGAATATCTTTCAGTGGATATATAACTTTCATTTTTTCTCTACTTGGAACAGCATTGGATAATACTTTGGGTATGTAGGCTTTCTTAATAAAAGGAGAATGAGATCAATCTTTCATGTACAGAAAACTCATTATTGACAGAAACAGCCGTCCCCTGGTTAAGATTGTGGCGTAAAAGTGAGTCATCATGAGCAGATGCAAAAATATTCTGTCAGTTACGCAACACTATTTCCTAATATCCGATGACTGTCTAACGTGACATCATAAATGCTATTGTGTTGTGTCATCATCTCTGAGGGTAAAAACATACCACTGTACCCGCTGAAACAAGCAAGCATTACCCATTGACACACAAATCTCTTTTTTCAAAGTGACACATGACAGTAAACAGTGACGGTAAAAAGCAGCAAAGAACATGGGAATGAAGTCAATAACAAAGAACTTGACATTGCCTGTTTTAATCGTGTTGTTCTGAACACTTTTAGGGGAAGACAACAGTCCAGAAAATCTCCTCCTACACGGAGCTTTTTCTCGTAAGCCCAAGCGGATCCGTACTGCATTCTCCCCCTCACAGCTCTTGCGCCTAGAGAGAGCCTTTGAGAAAAACCATTACGTGGTAGGTGCTGAGCGCAAGCAACTTGCCAGCGGCCTGTGCCTAACAGAAACACAGGTGAGTGGGTTGATCAACTTGTCCCTAGATACAGAATGTACAAAAGGCCTGAAAGGGGAAGATAAAAAAATCTGGTGACTAGACAGGTTTTCCTTCAAGTTTTTTATTTTTCATGCTTTATCCACTGATAATTTAAATCAGAAAACTTGGTGAGATTATAGCTCCTTTGCCTTGGGCAACTTCAAATCAGTGTTTTTTCTGTGTTGTCTGTAGACTACCCAAACATAGGCGACCAGCTTATATTAAAATGTTTCTGGATTACCTGAACGTTAAGAACAGGATAGACTTGAAACAATTGTAATCCTGACATCCAGACACAAACACAGCAGTTTTTCAGAGTTCTAAGCCGACAAATGGTTTGTTAGTTTTGCTGTATAAATGTGCGTTCAAAAATGTGCAACGTGATGTAACATCAACCGATAGGCAAGACTGAATGTGATATTTAAAGGGATGTGTCCGTCTGGCAGGTGAAGGTCTGGTTCCAGAACAGACGAACCAAGCACAAGCGGCAGAAGCTGGAGGAGGAATCCCCGGAGTCTCAACAGAAGAGAAAAGGCAGTCAGCATGTCAGTCGGTGGAGGGTTGCTACCCAGCAGAATAGCACTGAGGACATCGACGTGATCTCAGAAGACTGACCACACTCCTTTGTGAGGTCATCAACATGCTACAGGGTCTCTGCCACCAATCACCTTCTCACATGCAGATCTTACATGGCAGGGGAATTACGCAGTTTGGTCCAATCATTTTAAACCAGGGAGCTCCTTAAGTACTGAAATGTAATGGTCAAAGTGCTGAATGTCAATGTTGGACACCTTTCAGAATCAACATTTAATTTGAATGCAGTTTTGAATCATTTTACGGACTATTTCCTGGAGTGGAACCCATGCAGCACACAATAGCTGGACATCATGATCAGTTGATAAAAACTGAAATGACATTTGTGTGGATGTTGAAGAGACATTGTCAAAGTTTACATCAACCTTTAGACTCAAGCCAGCATGGACTGGGGACACTAGATTTGTTTGGCTTGTTGCTATGCAGTGGCATCACAGCACTACCAAACTAATGAAGAGACTCTTTTACAGCAAAAACCCATCTACCATGTTATCTATGTTCAAGATGCTTCTTCCTTAAGTTACTTAATCACACAATAGTAATATTGGAAGAGCAACCGAAAATGTATAATTCTGCAAACAACTAAAAGGGGGGGCAGGATCATTTGTTCTGGCCCGCCCATAAAAGCGAACTGCATATTACTAATATCATATGCGGTATATTATACTTGGAAACAATTAGACTCTCACTGAATCGTTTTGGCAGTTACACGTATTATTTATGTAAATTGGGAAAATGTATTCTATGCATCTGATATGTATATATTTGTTCATGTTTACGTTATTTGTTTTGTTTTTGTTTTTGAACAGGTGTTGAAGAGGTCTAAAGCCATGGTCTGTGTGCTCATTTATAATTAGTCTATAGTCTGTTTTGCCTTTGGCATTCATTCCTGCCTCCAGACTATTGCAGAATGTAGAGCCAAGTGAAAAGAAATGACCAGATACATCACAATGACAGGAGGGAAAACAACATTTACCTCTACTGTACATTTATTTCCACAACCATAATCATACCTGGAACATCTTGTTATGTAGCACTTGGTAGTGAAATATTATTTTAGTTTTCTAGATGTTAGAAAAATGCACTATAATTATACTTTATTTTCTTAAACTTTCTGTCTGGAAATGTTTTTGTAATTCTCTCTGTGTTTTTATTTCTGAAATAAAAACATCAACATAAGACTTCTTTTCACAACAATATCTGTGTATTATTGAAACTTTGTAGGCAGGTGCTAACATGCACTCTTGGCAATAATAGTCAATGACTTGCAATCTTTCAGCGTTCAGACATCGGTTGAGAGAGTAGGGCTTGCGAAGGCTCGAAAATATTGGATGGTCATATGGCATTTATGCCTTATTATTTCGTTAGAAAATACAAAAATCGACATAACATCTGACACACATATGACACAATTATTGTATTTTATCTTTACGTAGATAAAATAAATAGCATTGTACGGAGGCTGCTTTAATCTATATACGTTTTTTCCTTCCGTTCATCAATGCCCATGATTTGTGGAGAAATTGGAAAAGTTTCGCAAATCTGTAATAAATTCACTTACGACATGTAGGCTATCACCTCTCTAAAACGGTCGTAGTAAGTAGGACATTACTACTGAAAACTTGTAAAGGGATGGAATCAGCTTGTGAGTAGGCCAGAGTTTGAAAAACTTTTTTATTACTTATTTCGCCCCATCCCACCTAATCGTGTAAGTTTGTATTTGTTATTGGCTGTTTATTTAGGCAATTAATTATTATACACTAAAACATACAGTGTCAAAATACTTCTTTCATTTCAATCCACCGACGGCAACTGCCATCCTGCAATAGCCTTTATGTTTTCGTTGCGCTGTGGCTATACCCGCTATCGCATGCCTAGGTTGCTGAGGTTGTGAAAAACGCTATTTGCCTATAGGATAGGCACGACATGTTAGTCCCTCTGTCAAAAACAATACATCTGAGTTTTAATTACAGGTTAATTTATTATCAGGTTACAGATTTTGGAAAATTACAGACAGGCGCTTAATTTTCTTTCCCATTAAAATATTTAAGAAACACAATCTCTCCAACAGTCGCCATTTCAGCGTCTAAAATATCTCACACATTTCTCCGATTAAAACAATGTTTGTCTGATTTATAACAACCATTCGTTGTCGCACCCTAGATCTTACCAAGGCCAAACCATTCACAATTTTAGGAATGTTTCGTAAATTTAAATAAAGTAAAAATTCAAAATATTGTTACGCAGTGAGTCAAAATTATAATTGTCACTGTTGTAGTTCATTCATTAGTCGAAATAGACATGTCACTGAGGGGTTTCGTATACAAGGTTTTGGGCACACAGTTCCACCAGCTGGGAAATTAATTCATATCACCTAGGCATTGTGATTTAGACCTGTTAATTCTTAAAGCCCTAAGCTATTGAGAGGTGTGAGATATTCATCATTTTCATCACCTTTTTATAATAGACAGTCTCATTATCGGTAGATATGCTCATAAACTGTGAAGAAAATGTATGAGCAAACTATCCCTAATCCTGCTTTTGGTTTAAATATTGTTTAGGATTTAGGTCATTTATTACATGATTAAATTATAATTAGCATGTTAGTATTATTGGTGTATTTGGTTCAAGTACCCTCGTGATCACAATCGATATTTTTTAATTGAGGAAAAAAATGAAATATATATAAGTCCACACACACATACACACAAACACTATACACACCATATACGCATTAAACCATACACTTATATAGACTGAGAGAATTAAGTATTAAAATGTCAAACCCTAAACCCTCTATGGACCCCAACACTTACAACCCAAACATTTTCAAAGCTTATACCTGCTTCTGTGTTGTTGCCATGGAAATGGATAATTCAGAGGCACTAATAAAATAACAGATGGTAGAATGCACGTAGATGGACAAAATGTTCAGCTTTGTGTGCAAAAAAAATCCAGGGAGACAACTGACGTGACTACTGTACTGTTTCTGAAGGATTCTGTTCGTTTCAAAGCATCAAACCTGACATGACCTGCATAATCTTGTGTTGAACGTAAACAGTACTGAGGTATATGCAATTGTATTTTTATAAATCAGTATGGGCTTGACAGACGGACTTCCCTTCAGCAATATTGTCTATTGTCTTTCAGTTCATCTCTTAAAATACAAGCCCATGGAGGGTGAGTCAGTATTCACACATTTTATGATGATACACGATGACCCCTTGAAAACAGTATTGTTATTGAATTGACAAGTCACTAATAGGCTCAACAGTACAGATAATACCAATAAACTGTGACAGATCTATGTAAATACATATCTTGTTGATGATAGATAGAAACATGTACCAAGCAACGTAATAGAATAAGAGTGTGCATGTTTGACTAAATCTATGAGAGTACATTTGGACATTGGACTATATTTTATTTACATAACACCCGCATGACATAGAAATGAAATCCATACTAGATCCACAAGGATATGACACCAATACATAGCATTCCAATGCATCCGCATCTCACTCTCTGGGCCAACAAACTGAAAAACGTATGCATTTAATCAATGTATTATGCATTATGTCTGTCTTTGCGTATCACAAGTTCAAATACATTTTTCAAATCATTGTTACTTGTTTTTTCCTCCGTTTTTGTGGATATGCATTGCAGAATCAAATTCAAGCTAAAACTGGTTATAACAAGTTTGTTTTAACTGGCTAAATTATCCTTGATAATGAACATCATATTTCCTTCAGTGAAAGAGTTCTCCTGGCCTCTTTACAGAGCTTGTGAGGGAATACATTCCTGATCATACTGCTAGTACAGGCTCTCCATCACAATGGGATAATGTGTTTAAATAGTTTAAGTGTTTAAGTATAAGTGCCTTAATCATAGTAAAATACTAATGTGTTGGACTATGAGTGATTACACTAATCAGTATAAATATATAAATATATAAGTGTGTATGTGTTTAAGTGTGTGTGCATGTGCATTTGTGTGAATGAGAAAGAGGTACACGAGAGAGATTAATAAAATAGGTCAGCGGTCTTTTAGATGTTTCAATTAATTGTTATTGATGAAAACTCAAAAATTAAACCAGACTTACTGTTGATGTCTATTTGTTGACCTTTCAATCAAGTACATAATTACTAGTATGTACCAATTAAGATTAATCAAATGGACTGGGACCCTAAGTAATTGCACACTGCACTACATCTGGTTAATGAGTGTTAATTTGACTGACAAACTGGCGCACATAGGATATAGGGATATAATTAAAGGTGAAAAGTATAAGTTCTACCTTATGTTGTGACTGTGAAGCTGAAAATGAGGTTAAAAAAAACCCTGAATGATTGATTATATAATATCTGTCTTAATAGATTAGAATATTCCTTTTTTTAACCACAGAAAATGAGTTTTGACATATGAAAAGAATGAATATCAAATACGTTGATAGACTGAGCCTTTTCACTCTACTTATGTGGCTGACACTTCCTCAGACTGAAGAGTTTCCACGTCGTTATAGATTGATGAACTTTAGTTTGAATTATTTGGAGATCATGTAAGAGAGACAAGTAGAAGAAGAAAGAGCAAGAAGAGTCAAGTTCACATTACTGCAGTGTTGGTGCAAATACTGTAGATGGCAACTGATAAAACAAATCCCATAAAATATCAATGCCAAATCCATTATAATTTGCAAAGAACAAACTTTGCACGCCGCATGAAAATTATTTCTGAGCAACCGTTCTTCATGGTCATAAAAAACCAAAGTTCCCGATCACGGAACACAATTAGTCTAGTTCAGAAAGTTAGCGGTGGTCAGACATCTACCACAATATATAATTTAAAACTGCAGACTACCTAAGAATAATAGCATCTAAGAATAATCGACATGATTACAGTTGATTGACGTTATCTGGTGATTTTAATGACCAGAGATGGCTGCACACCAATAAACTGAGAATGCCAATGTTGACTGAGGAGACTTCTAGC
This sequence comes from Plecoglossus altivelis, assembly GCA_036571765.1. NCBI lineage: Eukaryota > Metazoa > Chordata > Actinopteri > Osmeriformes > Plecoglossidae > Plecoglossus > Plecoglossus altivelis. The sequence continues at coordinate 5,540,283 of BROE01000006.1, read as the reverse complement.
ATTGTTGTGTTGTGCCTCAGACTTCTGGCATGTCTTCAGTCTACATCTCCCCTCAGACCAGGAGGGGTGGATATTTCAAGAAAACAATGACTATTAAATCTGCAGTTCCCACAATAATATACACTGTGAAAATGTATGCAATTCACTGTCTTTGTGCAGTACCAACACCTTCAATCATATTGCAACACTGATAGATTGCTATGAATCGGACTAGAATCAATCAAAAGGCATCCGGTTCCAGACATCCTCTGAGTCACTGTTGCTTAAGTCAAAGAATATTCACTTGGCTATAGGTGACTTATGTAAGCATCATTTCAAACTGTACCTCTGTTCCTTACCTCCAGCATAGTCTCTAACCTGAGGTGCTAACTTAGCCATCAATCCAACCTGTACACTTCAGGCATCACAAGGGCTGCCTGACTTTGTCTGTCTACTAAATGACCAGGTAGATTTGTAGTCTTCCAAAATTGCTGTGGATCTGATTATACCATGACAAGAGCTCAGGCTGATTTACAACTCAAATGACATGCTAATGATAGGTTGGCAAGGTCTGTGGAGCTAGTTAGCTACTTTTATGAACTGGAAAAGCTTGTTTCCTCACACACCACCTGTTTGCTCCCCACTGATTGGCTTTAGGGCACTTGAGAAAAGGAAAGCAGCCACTCAATTACAGGGTGCTACCAGTCTGGTCCGGGAGAGTAATAGATTGATTCTTATGACTCAGAGAAAGGCTCTAATCAAGGTATAATGAATGTTGCGAATAAAATGTTGTTTTAAGTTTATTGAATTCAAATGGTTGTTTGGTTCCTATGGGGATAGCGCAGTATAACCTGAGGCATTACTATGTCTAGGAACTCTTATACATTACAGATACAGTCAAGATGTATACTATCCCTATATGTCCACTCACAAACGAACAAAGACACATGCTGCACATTCACCCATACAATCTCATACACACACAACGGCAAACGATGTTACTAAACCAGACATGCAAGTGAGCAGTAAAACATAACATCAATTATTGAGATGTTTGGCATACAAACTCTTGTTTTTTATAACAACTAATGTCAGTTTACTGATGTAAACAGCAAAATAACTGAATTGCAAATGTTTACTCCATAGGGTAAACATTAGACTGGATTGAAAATACAGGGGCTTTCAAGGAAAATGGATGAAAGTAAAACATAGAAACAATAAGCAAGCAGTAAGGCTCTATATTTCTGACAATGTTTTAAAAAGTCTTTACATTTAAACGACAGAAACGTCCAGGTTTAAGTTAACTTTAGGCTGGTGTTCTGAATCAGTGAGGAAAAATAGCTCAACTTGTCAGCCGTACTTGTCAGCAAGTCCATAACTGATGGCTCTGACTGACTCAAAACTGTCTTCATTGTTTATACCACCAACGGTTTTTCAATGCATTTAGGCAGACAAGATGATATTACTTTAAGTCAAATTGAACCTCTATCTAAAGACTCTTTGTACATTTCCGTTAGTTGTAGGGTGTAAAAATACCACAGCTATTACAGTATCATATCTAACTGATGATTAATAAACATTGACAAGACCCCACTCCCTGCCAACAGCTCTCCTCTTCTGACCGGGCTATTAATCTGACACACAACCCCCCCTGGCATCTCCCAGACAGCCAGAACCAACACTTGACAGCAGGTTTCCTACCATTTCATCACACCAACAAGCCCATCTCTCTATCTTCCCCTCTCAAGGATCACACCACTCACACAATTACATTTTTAGCAATGGCATAAAGAATAATTGCAATAAGATTGCGATGACGAGAGACAGAGAAGCGTATTGAGACATGACAAGGCAGCCTTTTACCTGGCGTAGTATAGTAAATGTGATGGGAGTTCTGGTAACAGGTGACGTGGGTTCTGGAAAGAATTCTGTCTGTGATTAATTTACAAACAGACATGCCTTGCAGGAAGGATCCTTATAACTTGTGTAATGCAGAGGCCTTGCATGGCTTCACTGTAGTTTATCTTTTGAAACATTACGTCTATTAAGATGGTATGATTGTGGTATTAAATGCTAATTGGGTCATTTCTGATACAGAAAGTATTTAAACAAATGTCAAAAAAAGGTTGATCCCAAGTGGAAGAATGGATCTCTTCAGGATGAAGATCTCGTGTGAGAGGGTTATTTAGTATCTGTAACGCTTGTTTCACAACACACACTAATTGCTGCTTGAAGCAGTCAAGTAGAACATTTTAATGTCAACCCTGGGGTTAAGTTGACATTGAATAGTCTTCCAAGAAGCTAAACCCTGGCATTACTCCCATCTCTTATACACAGTACTTATAACTTAACAACTATTTAAATTACAAATCATGAATTAACCACAGTGCTATTATTTGATGTTGTCTGGCGAAAGGGAACAATTAAATACGCTTCTTTGGCTAGACTGAAAGGATTGAAGCAACTTTGATACAGTATTTTTATTGACAGAGGGTTTTCTCCATTGAAGTGTACCCAACAGACAGTTGGATACAATGACTAAGGTATGTGGACTCGGTTTTGGATACAGACACCTGCTTGTTGAACCTAACAAAACCATGGGGTTTAATATGGATTTGGTTCTCACTTTGTTTTTAAAACCATCTTCTCTTTATGGATAAAGCTATCAAAAAGACATTGGCACATTGATGCAGAATTTGCTTCCTTTTGTCTAAGGACCTTGCTTGGTGCGTTATCGGGGGCAAGCCGAAACAGTTCTGGCATTCCCCAAATTCTTGCCACAAAGTTGAAAGTACAGATTTGTGTTGAATAACATTTTTATGCTTTAGCATTTTGATTTCCACCCACAATGGCTCTCACAGGGTAGGCAGCATGTACCATGTGAGCTGAGACCTAACCACAGGGGGCCTGGTCAGAACCCAGCCAAAGCCAGTTACTGCATGCCCTACCATACCCTTCCTGTCCCTCTCCACTGTCACTATCACAATAAGCCATAGGGATTCATTTACATTGCCCATTTAGTGGATTTGTGGAGCAATTTCCTACGATAATGGTTAGTGAATGATTGAAAACTCAATAATTAAATCAAATAAAGAAATACAGGAGAGAAAACAGGCAAGAAAGACAAACAAGGTTCAGCGTGACTGTGCTACTTCCTTCCCTGAGAAATGTTCTGAATTTATTTCAGCCCTGATAGCTAATTTTCCTTATAAACAAGAGGATTTTATTCAAACGAGCTCATCTGCTCATTAACACACCTGTGCTTTCTTGCCTAATTAAAAATTGAATCCTGTAAATTTCTACATCCGCAGACAGTGGTTCTGTTACCAAATATTGAGCAGGTAGCACTGTGTTAATTAGTGTTATAACAAGGGGAGTGCATGCGTCAACGTCACTTGATTTCCATGAAACCTGTGCTAAACAAAAACTGCCTGCCAATATTTAATATCCTCTTGACAAGTCGGAGGTCTAACTAGAAAACACCTGTATTGTGGTCTGTCTTGTTGCTTGGCGCCTTGTAGCATTCTGAAACCACCATGATCCCATTTATTGTAGCAAAATAATACAGCAGGAAGGAGTCTGAAACAATAGCTAATTATAATTGACAATGTTACCCTTTGTTCGGTAAATTAACATATTCAATTTTAAATGTCACTCGCTGTGATTACAGTTTCCTGGAGTGAACACACAGCAACGCTATGGTAATAGTTTCTAGGCTGTCAGAAAGTGTATTTAATAGTGTGGTAACTACTGGTGAGGGAAGCCTTCAGAAAGTCCAGCACTGTAGTACAATGAGTCTGTTACTGAAGGTGAAACGCAAAACTCATGCTTTTCTTTAATTATGGGAAAACTGTTTCAAAAATGTGGGAGAAATGTTAGCACTTAACAGTGAGCCTAACAATGGCTCAGCGTAAAGCACGATGTCAGAATACTGCTCAGAGAATGGAAGTGAAGAGCATTTATTTGCTTAAGAAGAAAAATGTGTACTTAGCCTCTGGCTATGGCCATTTAAACAATGCAAGCCAGACCTTCTTTTTCCAGCTCCCGATGCCTCTTCAGCAGCACTCATGCATGCTAAATAGGAGGAGGATCCCACATCCTGCAAATTAGCAGGACCATTTCCCTCCTGGAGTTTGGACAACAGGGACAACTAAATGCCAGGGCCTTAGGAGATTGGTTGTGGTCACGGTGGCTGAGCTGGGATGGGCGCCCTGGATTCAAAACACAGTAGACTGAGTTATTACAAGAAAAGATTACCCAAATGCTCTCCTCACTCTCGTCATTCCAAGTAAAGATGAAATGTCAGTGCCTATCCTAATATTACTATTATAATTATCTCTCATTTGCTCATAGAAGAGTGTGGTTTCTGTGATATAGTACATCATGCCAATTCAAATATATTTTTGGTCTGGAGACTGAACAATATAAAAGCAGAGCATCTGCTAAATGCAACATAAAAGCATTGAGCTGTTACCCTGAAGTTGTTCCAAGGACAAACTTTTCATTCTCCCTTTCTATGTAAATTCCAAAAGGAAAATACTGGAACAACAAGGCAATAAGGGTATACTTTATTTACATAAAAGCAATGAGCCGGAGAATTACTTTAGCCTCATGTGTCTGGTTTGGTGTTTAACATTATAAGTGGGTTGAGTCACTAAGAAAGGTTCAGTCACTAAAACCTCTATATAAAACTGCCAGTAGGTGATACATGAGTAACACTGTAGCATTCAAAAGTTGTAATCATAAGCATATGCACCACAATCTGTTCTGCTATTTAGAGGCATGCTAATCACTAAGCAAAGCAAATTTCCATGGTGTTGCCTGTATGAGAACTCCCTTACGATTCTGGAAGGATTTCACGGGTAATAATTCATAGGCACTTGCTTATCTCACTCTAGGAGTCTAATTAACGCATCATTAAAAGCATAATTCAGATAATTATAATTTCTCACTTTTTAAATGAGGACTGGGGAAGGAGAGGATGAGCGTCTGAGGAGCCAATTTGGTGAGCGAAACAAATTCAGGGGTAGAAATGGGTGGGAGGGTAGATAGAGAGAAAAGCTCGTGTTTTGCTAAAAGACTAGCAGTAAGAAGGCATTCGCTCCCATTGAAGGGCCCACACCATTACCCACTTGGCAGTGGGTCAGATGTTTTGCGCATTTGTTTAGACAGTTGGGATTCCAACCCAAAAAAGTGGGCATCCAAGAATGCACTATGCTGCTTTGATAGTTTGAAATATTATTACAGTGATATGCTGTCCCATGTCATACAGTGGGGTCAGTGACCTCAGCCCAGAAACTTCTATGAATCATTCGTTTTGAATGTTATGAAAAAATATTACATTGCAAATGATATCACTATAAAAATGTAAAACTTTCAGTTTCTTCAATTTCAGAATATCTTAGTATTTTGCATGCTTTTGCTTGAGTGACGTGCAGTGTAGTTGGCCTTTCATCTGTAAGTTTGTGCAAAACCTGATGTCCCGCTTCTCGCGGTGTCACGGAATACTTTCCTACTCTTCAGTCGACCCAATAAATGTTTCAGACCTCATTGGATGTCGTAATTATCATGCATTTGCTTAAGCTATTACTATCTGCAGCTAGTATGATCAAATGTAAAGTACAAAACATATGGACCCCGCCTAATGGTGAATTCCTATGGTTTACTAGTTGGCGTGATTGCCTGTCAAACAGATGTTACACCACCGATGGCAGTCATCCAAATTAATTATTCCACCTTCTACCCTCAACTGTGGATCTCTCATCAAAGGTGTGAAGAGATAGACCTTTCCCCAAGGTATTTTGCCTCATAAACTACAGCAAACCATTTAAACGTCCTACTGAATTCGCTCTAATGTAGTATTTCACGGCAAAAGCAAATTCACCTTCTCTCGTTTTCTTCTTCCGAAACAGCACGTAAGTTGAGACACACGGCCACTAATCAAATGTATTTTTCCCCCCTTCAGCCCTTTGTGACACTCATCAGGGTCTTAACATGTGAACAAATCATTATGCTTTCCTATTGTTTGTGCATTCGCACCTAGCAGTTTGCTGGAGGTGAGAGCGCTGCCACCTCAGGTGTAGAGGCAACGTCACCTTCCTATCCAAGACAACAAAGGGTATACAGACGCAAACAAAACTGTGAATCACACACAGTGGAGATGTACCTGGAGTTTGGATGGTAAAGAAGGAAAAAGAAAAGTTCAATTAGAAACTGCGGAACTGAGAAACTACTCAACTGAGGTTTTCTGGTTTGGGGATGTTACACATGGAGGTGGCTTCTGTTTTGGCAGAAGGACAACAGCACAACAGGCTATGCCAAGTGCACAGTAATTGTATTGTGTATTATTCTCCTCGGAAGCAGAAAAACAGCCGCGAGAGGAATCCTGGCTGCTTCCTCCCAGAGTTCAGTATGGGGATTTGGTCATATGAACTTGGACTGTGGCCTAAGAACATGGCGGAGCCGTGTGCAAACCTCGAACTCCATCTTTCTTCGTTCTCCGCTTGCGCGCTCTCCTTGAAGCACAGCTGCCTTAGTCTGGCTGAGAAAGACGGAGCTCTCCCAGAGAAAGGCTGGCTGAGGAAAGTACAAGAGGTTTGTGTTCCGATTGTGTAGCGTTCACACGCAAGGTCCAGCACAGCGGCCCTGGAGGAACTGCTACTATGATCCGATTTCAGCAGATATTCCTCATCATCTAAATCCACACAGGTCTGATTCACCTCAGCAGACTTTAAAGAGGCCGGTCTACAGGCTGCAAGGTCTGAAGGAAAGAGAGAAAAGGGGGGAAAACAGACATATCAGAGACTTCTCCCAGGTGCTCTGTTGGGTTCCCTTTCTGGTTGTGTTCATCTTCATCCTTTCTTTCTAACATGACCGACTGGAGGTGTGGGGTGGGGGGTGGGGGACATGGACGGTCAGTCTACACACCGTTGCTGATGCTGACAGGGTCGGGGCTGGTGGCTGACTCCTGAGGGCCTGCTGGTGCCTGTCCTCTTACAGATGGTGGGCCCATATCCAACTCAGAACCTTCCACACAAGATGTCTTGTTTGGCATCCATTCACCCTCAACCGGCTGCACATACAAAGACGAAGGACAACCATTCAACACAGACTGTAATCTACTCTCCTCTATTCTTAGAGGATTTTGCACGACTCTACAGCTGTTGGCGCTTAAGATCTCACTTGTATTTTGAGTTCCTGTTTAGAGATTGTATTTCTAACATGAGAGTCAGAAAACTCATGCCCAAAGATAGCGAATGAAAACATTGAATTTCCTTCAATTTGGCAAGGACTTAATGGCATTCTAAACGCAACTTCAATATAATTTTTCTGTCATCGGTTTGGTGGGTGCAGAATGGTCCGAGAGCATTTTTCATCAGACGGTAAAAGGCAAAAAATTACGTAACGTTTTTTTTTCAAGGAGCTGACCTGAACAGAAGATGGTGAGCTGGGATCTTCTCCCTCCCAGCTGATGTGGCTACTCTCCCAGATGGAGGGGGGCTGGGTGTTGGACAGGGACCGGTTGTGGGTGTGGGACCAAGAGAGGTTGGGGAAGAGAGGGTGGACGCCGGCGAGGGATAGAGGCTTCGTTTGGGAGACGGCAAGGGGTTGTGAGGGCTGCGTGAGGGTTTGGACTGGGGATGTCTGGCTTTGGGACTGGTGGTCTGTCTCTCTACTCAAACCGAAGCATACTTCGACATGTCCTCGGTTTTTCAGCTTCTTGCTAGGTTTAGAATGGAGCATGAACCATCTGTACAAAGATTTATATTCATGTAAGATCTGTTAATGTAACATGTGACTGTTCATCAAGGCAAGGTCCTCTGTAGAGATTTGTTTTTATTCACAGGTATGATTTATCGCATGGTCTGTTGCTGGATGAACATGCATGGGCGTTAAGCTTTCTTGGTACAAGGGAAGCTCTTAAACTACATTCTGTTATGGATGTCTCATTTGTATTTCTTCTGTACACTTCACAACAACACTTTCATCGAGCTGAAAAAGTAGGCCTGATCAGATGTAGGTGTAAAACACAATCAAACCAATATGGAAGGAGAGAAACGGAGCAATCTAGGCACAAGTTCAGTTGATTTTCAAAATTCCTTTTCATTGCAACATATTAGAACATAAGACACTCACTCTCTCCGTCCATCCCGCTCCTTAGTGATGATGTCAACCAGCTGGAAGGAGACCATTCCTAGGAACTTGTCAGACAGGCTGAATAAGGACCGTCTGTGCATGATGGTGAGAGTGAGGACAGCAGTCTTGTCCACTGAGGTGGGCAGAGGGATGGAAAGCTCTGCGTTCCACTGCGGGGTCTGCGTATCGTGCAGGACCTGCGTGGAGGCTTGATGCGGGCCGAGCTGGAGAAGCGCAAAGGGGTTGACGCCATGCTGGAAAGTCTTGGCCCTCAGGCCCATAGCACGGATGACAGTAACTATTAGGTGGGAGTGCACGTCCACATTCTCCACAGGCGTGTCCATCCTGGGACAGGATCAGGATCTATCCTCTAAAAATACAGACAGGTGATTTCATCAGTGACTCGGTCAGAGCATACTACCTTTCTATACATCTGTAGGCCTACTTGACCGGACAATATCTACTACATGTAATCGTAGACTATAGGCCTAAACAATCATTTTGAGCTTTTCAACTACTTCTACTTTAAATACCTGTATCGTATTCCCCATTCATCGGACGAACCCTTGCAAGTCCCGTGAATGTTTTCACCATGCATGTGTAGATGATGTCATAAGAGATGTCACAATGATAAACCAACAAGGCGTATTTTCTCCGCGTTTTTCTCCAACAGAAAGACGCTATTGGTGTAGCTTCATCAGTTTATGACCGCAGATAGCTAGTAACGAAAAAAATGTCAGACTATTCTCTAATAAATTAAGCTTTTAGTTAATCATAACGGGAGCTCTTCAGTAATCTGCTAATTATGTGGCTATCTAGGTGAAGGAGCGACAGTGACAACACCAGCGCCAAGCTGAAAAGTTCTGTGTCTAGCAGCCTGAAAGTAAACGATTGGAATAGTGTATTTTCCATTTGAAGCTATTTTTACTCTCACTGATATAACTGAAAAGTCGTGATATTGATACTGATCAAACAGAAACTACTTATGTTTAGATTGTAACAAAATGTTGAAAAGGTTGCTTCAGAAAAATAGCTGAAGACATGTCGATATGACAGTTCATTTCAAGTTCCAACGTTTTTTTGTGGTTGTAAATTTAAAGTAGTGACTAATCTAGAACTTCTTAAATTGTCGATTGTCTACTGCACAGGTCACCGTGACGCGGTGCGTTATCTCCGAGTGTAACCAACCAGTGACCTTGAATTAAGCATATTTAATACGCGCAGAAGTCCTTCCATTTTGTCGACATCTCAAAATTTTCTTCTGTCCCATAAAACAATATAAAATTTGCATTTAACATGTTATCTATTTGTGCAGTTCTTTGTTTCTATCTGTGCAACCAACCAACCCAAAATCTCTTGTATTTATTAAAAAAGATTAAAAAGTCTCAAGGTCTTGTCAAGGCATCCAATAATGAGAAGATCTGAATGATCTGGCCTTCTTGTTCTGTGGCGGTACACCATGACTGTGTCTGCTATTTTCCCCACCAGTGACTGTCTGGTTTGTGCCTGTCTTTTTATAAACAGCTCTGGTGGTGTTCTACACTAGTGTGTGAGGTGAGGGTACGAGCGTGACTGGTTTCACACCCTTCTCTACTATAAGAAAGTTTCAAATTCATTCTAACTGAGTTTTCAAACTGGGCACATTCTAACATTCTAACTGAGGACTGATCTGTCCATCACCTGTCAGAACTTAACAGCTTGTAAAGTTGGTAATAGTTGCCACATTACTCTCTTGTTGCTGCTATCTATATGAATCTAGCATAAACATCTAACAGAAACATCTAACAATCATCATCATCAGATTATTGACGATCTATGATTTCTTGTATCTCCAGTGCTTCTCTCTCTGGTTCTTTAAAAAAAACAACAACCATAACTACGTCTTTCTGGTGTCCCATTCAGGAAGCTCCCTGGACAGAAAACCTATCAAGAAGATCCACTTCAGAGGACCCCTGTATGACTGTCCCTCACTTGGAACTCAGGCCTCGCACCAGAACAGTTTTGTTGTGGTTTGGACGACATACACATTTTTCAGATGAGGAAAAGAAAAAGCAAAAAGAGCGTTTAGCCGCTAGTGTGAATTGCCTTTCGCACCAGACAGATTTTCTGATCCCATTATGGCTCCAGCTAACGTTCTTAGTGCAAATTTCTCTGCGCTTGTGTCGATTGCACATGCTCCGGCGGCCTAATGAGAGAGCATTAGCCAGGGGGAGAAGCAGTAATTAGAGCAAGCGTCAGGGAGGGGGACAGATGGCATGTAAAGGCAAGTCTCTTCTTTTCTCTTTTAGAGTTATTGTCCCACACTCAAATAGAGAGGTGATGGAGAGAGAGACTTGTCACTTCTCATTCTACAGTATGTCATAATCTTTTGATAGATTGAGACGAACGTTTGAGAATGTAAGCTATTGCATGTCCATAATTAGCCCTGCTACTCTCAGGGTCTGTCAGTCCTTACCCCTGTGTACACAGAGAAAAATATCTTCAGTTTAGTTTTTTTACTTTTCTTTTTCACAAGCTGTTGTAGTTGTTGTAATACTTTGCATTCTGTATGTTCAACTCTCAAATCTTCTTAAGTTACTCATTTCTCATGTAGTGCTAGTGGCTATTTTTGCTTGCTTGTCCCCACTACTCAGTGTTGACTAAGTGAAGATGATGGGAGAAAGTGATTAAGTTACTGACACCCACCTCCAGCTTAAAAAATGCACTTAGCGTTACCCATATCCTTGTTGGCCTAATAGGTCAAATGTTATTGACTATTTGCATTGATGTGCACCGACACTATTGGTTTAACACACAATGATCTAAATCCAAATGATGAACAAATCTTTCTGATTACCAGTTTGTATTTGAGCCTCAAAGGTCAACTCAAGGAAGGATCTATTGTGCTCAGTTGTCCACTGGATCAGGCAGAATCTCTATGTAGCTGAAGGTACTCCTCTCCCAAGCGGAAACATTTCTATGGAAATATAATTTCCATATATTAAATAAGAGCTTAATACAGCCGTATCAGATTTATATTGTTATACAAAGGTGTAAGTGTACTTAATGATGTACAGATATAGGAAATACTTATTGACAACATTAACAATGCAGTATATACTGTACCGTATGTTTGTATCCTATTTTTCCTTTGGCGGCCTGACCATGGTGTTGTGTATGGACAGCACAGTGTATGGAGAGACATTGTTCACGATGGACAGCAGTTTGAACAGCTAGCATTTCTCCACTGCACCTCCAGGCTGAGCCTCACAAGAAAGTCCGTCCTTCTGACCAGCTATTAGCTATTTGTCGTGACCATTCCTCCAACCTCTTTGTCGTAACTTGGAGAGGGAAATAGGAAATAAGGAAACAGAACTCCTAAAAGTTGTAGCTGGCCTGCTTCAATGCCAAATCCAACCTGTTAAGACCTTAACAAGTGGGAGGACAACTGGCTGTGAAAGCAACAAACAACAGAAGGACACATCGTTATTTGTTATTCATTTCACTTGAGAGAAGCTCCCAGCTAGGTTTCAATCACTAGTGATAGATAGCCACACGAAGACAAAACTACGCGTTCCACATTCTGTTATTAATATGTCAGCCTCTGTCATTGTAATAAACCAACATCATCCAATACTGGCGTCACAATGACAAAAATACCATTTCTACCATGTGCCTTAAATATGAAAATGTAAGTCGTTTTTTATTAAGGCGTTCAATAAAACATTAACAGAAAGACTGCTTTGTCGGCTTATCACTTTGTTGGATCATGTAACTGCTATGATTGCTACTCAGTAGGGGGTGGGTCAGATGGTGTGAAGAGGGGGTTTTAGTTTAATTGTCCCAAGCGAAGGAAAATAAAGTATCTCCCCTTGTTAGTATGATGTTGTCAGGGTGCAATTTGCAGAAACGATTGAATATCCCATGAGAAGGTGAAGTTAAATCAGGCCTACATTTACCTGGCAAAAAACGATGATTGTTATGTGTGTTTTTGCTGGTTCTGTTCATAAGTAGCCTGGAACATTGTCACAATTACTGTTTTAAATGAGTATTGTTTATGGTAATTTTTGTACATGTATTCAAATATTGCAACGTGTGTGGCTTCACCCGTAGCACATTTTAAGTTAATTAGTCTGTAAGTAGTTGTGTGGAAAAAATTGTTGACAGCCAATCATCATCTCCGGTGTGTGTGTTGGGAGGTGGGATGGGGGTTGTGACAAATGCAATAGTCGACAATTAACTCAGAATTCCTAACCAAATGTCTTGATCGCATCCTGAACACATTTTTGAGCACTGATACAGATTTTTCAACAGTAAGGATTTAGGTTACAGTCAGAGAGCCGTATAACTCTTGTCTGTGTAGAAACCGTCTATGAAGGCTGACTTGAATCCGTACTGTATACATCCTTCTCTGGCTTTGGGTTTTACTGCTGCCGCTCAGGTGCCCCACTGTCAGGGAAAGTATGAGAAGACCTATATGGCTGCTGCAGCTGCACGCATGCACGCACGCACACACACACACACACGCACACACACGCACACACACACACAGACAGACACACACGCACACACACACACACACACATGTAGTTTAACTTGATGCCTGACTGCTCTGCTCCAGGGGGATTTTCTCTCCACTCACAACACCTCTAGTCAGCAGCAGCCAGCGGAAGGATCAGTTCACAGAAAACTTCTTACATTTCTCACCCAGACAAGAGCCCCTGAATCAGCACACCAGTAGGGGCCTTGTTGGTCCCCCCCCCCCTTACCCCTCTCCCCCCTTCCCGAGAGCCCTGGCAGTCATACCACTCCTCCAGCTCTTTTAATGGGGCATTTTAGCGGTGCGTTTTGTTTATTTTAACCATCCTCTTTGTCATTGCTTCCCAAGCTCTGTCAATTGCACACACACACACACACCTGCACAGCCTTAGGGCTTGTCCATGGCCCTTGACCCGACGCACATACACACTCTAGTACGCGTATGCACAGTGAGACACACACTCATAACATTACACACTTACCAGAACACAAAGCACTCTTTTTTTGCTCTAGATGTAACCTTATCCATAGCCTATTGGAATTAATTCATGTCTTGTGCAAAGTTTCCAAACTTTTGACATGTATCCTTCCCTGCTGTTTCTTTGTATAGAGCAAACACATATTGCACCGGGTGTGTTTAATATATCTTATATGCATATGGACATTTCAACCATGTGAATTGTAAGTGACAGAAATTACTTTGTTTTTGTTACTTGGTGTATCAAAAACACTGGTACGCTCGTGGGGATGGAGACGAAGGTGTGTGTGTGTGTTTGTGAATGTGTGTGCCTGTAGTTTGGCAAGAGACATGCCCACTCCCAGAGTCCTGTGCTACGTGGCGGAAGGAAGCCAAGCCCACAGCGCCCATCTGATCACCCACCCACCCTGTCAGCTTTGGCACCTCAGCTGTGCGGCAGCCTCGCTGATGAAGAAAAGGTGTGGGGCGAAAACCGATAATGAAGGTACCATCTTGTTGTCACCACAGATTGTTTGCTCTGGGCCTTCCGAAGATCCGTCGTAAGCTTAACAAAAGCTTCACATCCCCCCCTCCTTCCACCCTCCTCCACCCTCGGGCAGGCTTGGCACCTCTGTCAGGGACGAGAAGGTATTTTTACTCTGTACAGATCCATCGTCACTCCCTGATCATTCTTGTTCGCTTCATAAAATATCATATTTTGCCTCGTGACCGATTCTGCTTTTGTTCATTAAAAAAAATGATTTGTTTCTTTCGGCTTGTATCATATAATAGGACAACTACTGTATCGCAAACACTTACTGTCACCTTTGCATTTTAAACCGGCATTGGTATCGTCCACGTGAGTATTTTATGAGTTGCTTTCGGCTTTTCTCTCTGATACCGAAAGTGATATAAAGAGATAGGATGGAAAGTCTTTGCAACCCAGTTAATTACAAAAGAATGGCTTGGTTGGCAGAGTCTTGTCTGTCACAGACTGGATCTTAATGAGGGGGCTTTACAGGGCTGTGTGTTCCATCCATTTCCTCCTCTCTAATTACTTTATTAATGGGCAGCCTATTCTCCCATATCACCAGCCGCTCTCTGACAATCTCAACGCAACACAACCCTCTTTTCCCAAATCAAAGATAGTTAACCTTTAGGGTCCCCCATCACAGTTAGGGAGAGAGAGCGTAGACAGAAGTACTAACAACAACAACTTCAAATGCCTATATTCATGATACTAAATGAAGCGGATCATTTGAAGAAAACCATATGCACTGGCATCTGTTTCCCATGACTCTTTGCGAGATGCACAGTGTTGTCAGCAGAGTCAGTACTGTAGAAGAACATGGACCGGAGCAGTAGTGTTTTTAAATGGAATAGCCATCTGTCATCTTTTCTTTTCTACAAGAGACTTTCTTGGCACCCAGGAGAGACATCCTCTCTCTGAAGACTAGTTCATGGCAACTGCTCATCCAACTAGTCCCTAAATGAAGAGGAATGCAGTGTGAATATGTTCATTGGATACAAGGGAACAATCACAACCGGAAGATCAACAGGCTAGTTATGCTTTAGTTCCATTGGATTGTATAGAATCAACATTTGCAGACGTGAAATTATAGTAAACATGATCTCAGCCACTTGAACTTATATTGGGTATTACCTTGGAGCTGGGTTTGACAACCTCAGTAATACCCTTCTAAGCTCTTCAGCTCTACCTTTCATCCCCTACTCCACCACACCCATCATTGTCCCTATTACCACAAAGTAGAATGGGGATTTGAAGATTTGGCAAGGACAAGTTTGGCGGAAATTTGGAGACAAGGTTCATCAAAGCTTTCATTTCCTCTTTCTTTTAAGGGCTAGCATATAAGACTGCTAATGAGTAGCACAGCTCCAGCTTGAGAGGAGACTGAAGTCTCCTTCACTCCAAAGCCTTCTTCACACTCTCTGGTCATGCAGATTAATACACGGCTCAATGTACAAATAAATGCGCATTGGGTTCAATTTAGAATCACTTCTAAGAGTGGATAAAACCTTGTAAAGAAATGTTTTATACAGAACCCCCTGTGATGTTCCATAAAGACCACTTTTCAGTTGGAAGAACCATTAAGGGTTCCAAACAGCACCTCACAGAAACGGAAATTTTTGAATTTTATGGTTGAACAACATGTGGGGCTTCTTAAACATATGTATGTTATCAATTAATGCATTTTTCTGCATTTTGTTCTACATTATTCAGGTTATCACTGTTAAATTCATTTTTTAATGAATGCTTGGCATTGATATCCTTGCTAATGACAGTATAAAAGAGACCGGAGAATGGTTATTCATCTATGGGAAAGGAAGTGACCAATGCAGTACATTTACTAACTAATAAATAAAATACAATTTGCCCCCCAGTCACGGAAAGACAAACGATTGATGTGTTTATCAGAGTCAGAGCTGGCTGGGGTCTCCAGCAGGTACCTATTGTGTCATCTCACCAGGAGAACTTTAGAGAAAGAGGGCCGTCGGTTTGAACATGGCCACAAGAAAAGGCATAGGGCGGGCTTAACCAGTTCCCAGCAGTATGGGGCTAGTATGTCTGTAACGTCATTAGGCGGCATTAAAGAGTTTCCCTTTTATTCCTCAAAGTCCTACGATTCTATGGGGATTAGCTGACTAGCAGCTTTAATTGACAGACTAGGGTCTATATTGGTCGCTCCAGTTAACACGATGTTATTCCCTTTGCTTCATTTATATTTGGAACAAGAGAAGGAAAATGGATTAGTTACGCCTAGAAAAAGGGAAAATCTTTGCGTTACATTAATGCGCCTGTGTTTTACCATTCAATGGGGGTCTGTATTTCCCTTCTAGTACAATTCCTCACATGTCCCTGAAAATGGTTTTGCAGGCTTCAACTGAAATGGTTGAAATCATGAAAATGATCATCCACCCCTTCTTCATTTTCAAGCTCAAGCCTTACTCAGAAACATTCAGACCCAGTGACTGAAGTGTCCTCCATGACTGGAGAAGGCAGCCTTGTCCTCAGCCTGTAATTAAAGTGTGATTAAGAGGCAGGTCCTGATGAATGTGTCTAAGTGCCCCATGCTGAGCTGCTGTTGGGCCCAGCACGGTACTTTTAATTGATTCGGTCTAATCAGTGGGCAGAATTAAAACAGTCACAGTCTGTGGGGGACAGAGGAATAAAATGTGTGTTATTATGGTGGAGAGAACTGGCCAACCAGAAGGCATGTTGTAATGCCCTGCATAAATTAAAGAGGGAGACACAAACACCAGGCTTGATTCAGGTTGCCAGTGAACTGTTAGCCAAGGCATGGTCTTGTAGTGGAGAACGTAAACGGGTGATCTATTCTTGTTCTGACAAGTAGGCTTGCGGACGAACAGCACTGCCAATAGATATTTGAAAACTAAAGTCTAAACAAAACTGCTTGACGTCTTATGATCTTCATTAGTGTCATTAGAATGGATGAACAAGAGGGAGCAATGAAGGAACACTTCCCCTCAAAATATGCATTGTCAGTTATTTGGACGTGGGTCAGACTTGACTTGGATAGCTAAATTCTGTTCCAATTGGGATCAGCAGTACTAAAGCAAGCCTATCAAATTGTAGCACCGTTCCATTTAAAAAATCATGCAGTAGTGTAGTAAATTGAATGATTATACAGTGTCACAGTGTAATTGTCTATACAATAAGCTTGCTTTGCCTCCAAAAAGGCAATACTTGGCATGCAGGTTGGCGAAATATGTCATGGCAACATTTTCTGCTCTGAGTGGAAGTCAACGCCTCCAGTTCTCACAGACATGTAAACTGCAAATGAATCACAGTGAGACTGAGGCAGTCAGATTTAGACCAATTATACACACAACTTGAGGTTTCTCCATATGGTGTTGCTGACTACCGTAGCTTCAGCTGTCCCTAATGATTACCCTACCAGCTAAATACATGTTGATGTAGTTTAGACTTTGTATATAGGCCTAAGTATTGCACACTAAAGTATAAATAATTTGGTTGGACATTTTAATTGGAATGGAATCGGATGAGTTTTCGTTTTAGTTGATTGTAAGTAAAAGGCTCAAGTTACCATACATTCCATATTAGAGTTGAAATATTGTATCTAATCAACTTGTGCCGTGAGGATTGTGTCTAAATGTATTTAGATTAGACCACTTCTGTGGTAATGAAGCCTTTGTCAGACCTTGAAACATGTATTAAGTGATATTTTTCCATAAAGGGTCTTTAGTCTTGCTGCTGTGAAGACCGTATCCAGCAGTACAGGAGAACAGCTGTTCAGGACTGGCTCCATTTCTCTCTCTTACAGATAATTGTAATAAATCTGATACATGAAGCCAATCTGCCTGTGCAGATGGCCTTCACCAGACAGTTGCTCTCATTTTAAATGTGAGTATTATTCCTGAGGAAAAAATACAGTTGACTATCAAGTCCAGCATGGTCACTATTAGTTGTTCTTAAGGATAATAATGAGACCTAGCCAGTCGCCCCGGGAAGATCGATAGCCAATAGCACGTATAAATGTATAACTTGATATGACAATGATTGACAAAGGATGAGGGAATTGGCATCATTAGCACTGTGGTTCCTTTAAGAAAACAGCAAATGATCATAGGAATTTTGTGGCATTCAGAATTATGTTCGCGTTGTAACCGAACATTCTGTCAGTATTGTACTTTAGAATCATTTCTAGCCTACACAAGGCCAGGCTTTCTCTCCACAATAGATCTGTGCAGTGACACAGGCACACCTGGAGAGATGCTGTGCAGCTCCTTGTGTGAAGTCAGTATTATGCTAATTGTGACCCACAGGCATGGTGTGAAGGCTTGGTATAATTATCAGTGTAATTGTCTTATATTTTGAAAAGTGCCAGATCGTTTAATTCAGGATTAACACTTCTCACCTCCAACGGCCGAAAAGCTTTGCTCAAGATCATTCCCCTCTGGGAGAGAAAACTCTGCAATATTCAAAATATGTTCAGTCTCGTTTCTCTTTCTTTTTTCCAATCTCTCTTTCTCCCTCTCTTTCTCTCTATCTTTCTCTCTCTCTCTCCATTTCTCTGAGTGATACATCTATAGGAGGGGTAATAAGTCTCTCTCCCATCTGTGCTACAGTCTGTATAACTGGCTGGGACACTTCACACACACACTCTTACACACACGCATTCACACACACACACGCTCGACACACACACGCGCGCGCACGCACACGCACCATTACTATGGTTTTGTTCCGGACATCGTTGATGTTTACACAAGGAACTGAGTGAGATGAATTTGTGTCTGTCAGTGTTCACACTTTTGATCCCTTAATCCATCTCATGTTAATCCTTGTGACATGCCTGATGAGGTTCCCTGCAGGAAGCCTGTGATCATCGTAGATCACCTGTAGGATAACAACACATTATGGCATTATACTGTCACTATTGTGTTGTCTCACTGGCTCATTATCTTTGGTCTTTAGTTTGAATGTTTGTATGTCTCAGTCCCAGATCCCTAGACTCAGACTACAGCTACAACAAGTGAAGAGTCAAAAGACTCCTTCACTTCACAAACTGTTTGAAGCTCTCTGGTGAGGCAAGAGTAAAAACATCACGCGAGGATGAATGACAAATATTTACTTGGTATGTGTTGTAGTGTACATTTGGCTCTTTTAAGACCTGTTCAGATATATACTCACATACACACACTCAATTCGGACATACTGCATCTGTTACACATGGTGTCATCCAAACTATGTCAACAGGGAAGTGAAACTTTGTGTAAATCCTTTGTTCATCATCGACTTTCTGTCAATATAACACTTCTGTCTGAACACGTTTTAAACAGACTTTTGGAACATTAAGAGCACAACAGTATCATCTAATTGTAACATTTTGAATGTAATTCTTGCTGTTGATGTCAGTTAGTGCGTACATTGCATATATTGTTACTGAAATATGTTGACAACAGGAGTTTGTCGTTAATGAAGAATACGTTTTATAGATATGAGGAAGCGTTCCATGTCGCAACAAGTTAACATTTTAAATGTCACAGGGCCTCTGTCGGAATGCCTTTCATTACGTTCATCATCTCATCTCAATGATGAAATGCCTGTTATTACGCAGCAAATGGAACCACGAAACCAACAGTGTCTCTGCATGTGCTAGGTAGTTTCCAAACTTCAAAAAAGAATATCACCTCTGATGTAGTTGACTGGTTTTCTGTCTCCCATGGGTAAGGTGTCCCTTTATAGACTTTCCATCCACTTCCATTTGTCTGGAACTGGGCTGTGAGTG
The DNA here is from genome assembly GCA_036571765.1 of Plecoglossus altivelis. Classification (NCBI taxonomy): domain Eukaryota; kingdom Metazoa; phylum Chordata; class Actinopteri; order Osmeriformes; family Plecoglossidae; genus Plecoglossus; species Plecoglossus altivelis. The sequence continues at coordinate 5,520,900 of BROE01000006.1, read as the reverse complement.
AGTGTGCATGTGTGTGCGTGTTGGGGGGAGAGGGGCAAGAGGTAGAGGCAGTGAGTGTGAGACCGTGCCCTGTGTGTGTGTGTGTGATAGGCAGAGGGACAAGGGGGAGGGGCTGGTCTTATCAGATTCAGACCACTTTAGGAAGACACTTGTGGAATTCTGGACGATATATTACCACCTAAGTAGCCATAAAGGTAGATTTAGTGTCGTCCCTGGGTGTGTCTGATAGCTGCCGGCATGGATGGCTTAGCTCCTGAGAATGTTACAGGGGAACATTTATGAGGAAGGTGATTCCAATAATTGTGTCAACCGTGCGCACATCCAGTGAGATAAGAAATAAACCATTAAGAAACATGACAAATACAGAGTGACTTCTCAGTGTATTAAGGTCTAAACCGGTTTTCAAAAGATAAATACATTATCGGTACAGCATGGATGGATACGAATGTTTCCTTAAACATTCTTTGAATTAGACGTAGCTAAAGACTTTTGAAAATGCTGCTTCGGACTCGCACATTCGAACATACATAAAAGCACACAAAGGTGCAGACACATACGCAATGTTTAGCTTGGACTATACACTGACACTCATCCTGTCAGGGGTTAGAGATTCTCTTTGATTTGCTTGGTTTACCTGCCGGCCTTGGTTGAAAGACTGTTTATTTGACACCTAATGTGTTGACAGGTGTCAGATCTTAAGGAAAGGAGGTTTCAGAAGGGGTGGGGGCAAGGTGCCTGTCATTCCTTTTGTCTGCAGGTGCTGGGGGGGGAGGGGGCTGAGGAGTGCAGGGGGGAGCTGGTAGGGGTGGGGCAGGTGGGGATAAAGAGGATGCATTTGCTCCCCAGCCCCTAGGGTCTTCCTGTGGTGGAGTATGTTTCTAGTGCTATCCCCTAAAGGTGATAGTCTTTAAATAGAGGCTTTAACCAGCTTCAGTGATTCCCCGGTGAGCCCAATTAGGTCTTAAACGTCTCTTGTCTAACCTCTGTTTGTTTTCCTGAGTCGCTATCTGTTGACGAGTTTGTGTTTTGTCACCTTGTGTGTATAACAATGTATTGTGGGACATGTCCATGTTTGTTGAAATTGAGAAATGTCTTGTGAGCAGGAAATGGATCTATGTGTACTACCACCAAACTTCGAGTTAACTGACAAAACTAATCTGTCAGAGCAAGTTAGAGGTAGAAGTGTTTGACAATGTAATATACAATAGTCCAATCCTATCAACTCATTTATTGCATCTAGTTCATCTTTTTTACATGTAAAAAGGGTCACATTCGAATTACGTAAAATTACGTTGTGTAATTCTTATATATTGAAGATGATTACAGGAATTTCCCCTTGTAAAAGTAACGCTTCCACTATGATTTATACATCATGGTGGAATTACAGTAAAATACGTTGTACTTGGCCACTCAAATTTAGAAGACAGACACGTCTGATTGGCAGTTCAGTTCCAAATCTTCCTAATGCCACTGAGATGAAAGCGTCTGTAATTAAGTAATGTAAAAATGCATGTGCGCCTGTCTGTCTTGGTCTTGAATGAAGAGAATGTTGTCAGGCCATGTCTGTTTGTCACTATAACTGGAAGTCTAACTGACATGCTCTGATATGCTCTGGAGAACTGTGTGCAGCCGGCAGTTTCCCTTTAGGCGTCGTGTGACAGGCTATCATTTCAAAATGACACACCTTCAGAATGAAAATTCCAGTCAGTATCTGCATGAGCTGTGTGGGGAGGTGTGAAAACAAATACAACATGTAACAGTGGAGCAGCACAGTGGAAAAGGGAGTACATTGTCTGATAGAGTATATGCCTTGACATGGTTTTTGGACATTACTCCAGAATCAATGAGAAAGGTCACACGCCGACACCGCAGCGCTGTCTGGTCTTGTGTTCAAGCCCTCAGCACACACCCTGTCAGGAACACTGGAGAAAAGGCAGCGCCAACTAAATGAACTGCACACAGCATGAAACTATCTTCATGTATCTATTTTACCCATGATTACACCATGTACATTACAGACACATTTTCTACAGGGGTGTCTTTCTATATACAAAAAAGAAAACACATACACGGTGCGTAACTTGATCTAAATATGAAAATAACAAATAAAAAAATGGTGTGTTCTTCCAATGAACTAGGCTTTGCTGTGGAACAAAGACCATAGCTGATTTGAAAGTGCATTGAACACAGCACCAAAGTCCACTCAACAGGGGACTCCATTAAGTTTGTAAAGGAAACTCTCTAGAGGCCCAGACACATGGGCTTGTACCTCCTGGACTTTCTATCCACCTAATTACCATTTGACATCGACCCATAATATCACCACTACGTGGATGACTCAAAGCCCCTGCTGAACAAGTGGTAAAGCAGACCCCAGCTAGATAGCTCTGTAGTGCTGCATGGGTCAACAACTCAGAACATGGAGGTGGCCAGTCAGTTGATCTCCACATGTATCAGGCTTGAAGATTGAGAACCACCAATCAGCTTCAGGATCCAGGATGATAAAATACTATATAGTGAACTCCCAACAACTGAAATAGGTCACCTGATCCAGTCCATATGTTTTTCTCAGGAGATTCGAACTATGGCAGCATGCAAACAACTTAAACAGTGTTTCCACTGGTAATGCTAACTCTAAGGAAAGGAGTCAAATCTTTGCTAGCACTGATCATTCCTAATACTTTTACAGCATAAGTAATAGTTACCCTTTCAGATTTGTAAAGGATACCCCTATTCCAAAGTTTCTTTGCTGAAAAAGAATCCCTTTAGAAAGTGAACAATCATACTGTCCTAACAATCAGAGATGATAACGTGTAGCCTTACTGTAACTGACAACTACAGGTAGGTGTAGTTGTTATAGACACATCTTAGCTATGGGGATTGATACTTAGCATTTAGAGAATGATTTATGTGTTGTTCCCAAGGACAAATTGCTCCAGGAGTAGTAGCAGTAGTAGCAAAATTCTATTTCTTCTACATGTTTTCACCTGTAGGACAACTATGCCAAAAATGTCATAACTCATGATGTCCTGGGGCTTTCTCAAACATGGCACATATACGATTCCTGATGTGGTGTCTGATAAATGAGAACTACACACAAGTATCTCGCATTTACCATATCACAGACTCTTTATCTACCAGTGTATGTTGTGTTTGTTTGTATTATTAATTGACACAGTCCTTCCAATGACAGGCGGAGAGACTGAAGTGTTGGCAGATTAGTGGGAAGATTAATGACAGAGTTAATACACACAATTCATTGTTCCTTAAGTGCAGTTTATGTGGTGAATTAACTTCGAAAGCGGCAAGCTCGTTAATTGTCCACGGAATGTCAGAGCGTCTTCAGGAATAAAATGCTTTATACTTGGAAGAGAAAATGTAAAATAGAAACTCCTGCTCTTCTACTGAGTTGGTAGATTTGATTATGATATCTATGACAACTCAAAGGGGCCCACACAGCTCCTCACACATCTTTGGACTGTGCTGTTACATGCTCAGCCATGGCGTGGGAGGGATGGACTGCAGATTGACAAGCACCTATAAAGTCACCAATTATTGTTTGTCCATTGATTTAGCCAAATGTTTTAAGGGTACAACAGTGCCATTAAACCAACTGATTTGATGGGAAAATGAACTTTAACGGACCTGGAAGAAAATGAAGTAAAATTGTACATTGTTAAATGGAAAACAAATATCAAGAATGATTAGACGATAGGCCACACGTTCACTGCAACGTGTTGGATAAAGGAGACAACTGTGTATTATCAACTAAATGTACTGGCAGTCCAAAGCCATATCAGACAATTGCTGCAAGGCTGCAGGAGAAACAGTGTAAACTGGGTGTGAGTCTGGCCATCTGTAAATGATCTGATGCCTAAAAGAGCACATGGCTCTGGCCCTTGTGCCAGTTGTACCACAGCTAGGGCCTGGTGCTCATAGCTGAAGAGGAATTCCTCACCCGTCTCCCTCTCAGTTAGTCACGCTGAGGAAACGGTACCTCTCAACTGCAGTTCCAGTACTTAGACTAAATGGCAGAGAGTGGACATGGTGTGGAGTATAATAGCCACAAGCATTTGCATTTATTTATTGCAACCAATGTCCTGTTTTGTTGAGTGAAACACACTACGCTTATTATAATGTGCGTGTATAAGTGAGCGAGAAAGTGAGAGAGAAATAGAGAGAGAGAGAGAGAGAGAGGGAGAGAGAAAGAGAGAAAGAGAGAAAGAGAGAGAGAGAGAGAGAGCAGGCATAGTAATAGGAATGGTGGTGGTGGGGTAGCTACACCTTTTTTCCTTCAAAGCTGTTTTCCCCAGGGTGCAATTTTCACCTTGTTCTAAGCAAACATGACAAAAAACACCTTCACTACCACAAATAGCAGCCAGCAATAACCTGGAAACGTGCAGGCTGTTTTAATTTCCCACTTTACAATTTAGGCACTTATCTTTACTGTAATAAAATAATGGAAATTGCAATGCTAAATAAAATTACTGAGAATGTCCCAGACCAAATCTGTTGCGAAGACATGGGAACAGATGTAACAATTAGTTTAAGCATTGTTAATAAATAGAGACCTTTTTTGCAGAGCAATTAGAGATTTACAGACAAAGGGACTGGCTCAGGGAGTCATATTCACAGGGCTAATAATGCACGGCGGGACCTGCACAAGTCAGGTGTGTTCAAAACACAACTCACCCCATTTCCTGTTGTATTTCTTCTTCCCCAGAAATCTCAACAGTAGACTGGTTGTGAGCTGGATCTAATCTGTCAACAGTCTTAGGATGTTAGTGATCGGATATTACATGGATTATTCGAGTTTCATAAGATTTCATTTTCAACAGTTAAATAACCATTCTCATTTGTGACCCATTAGCATTGCACAACGCATTATAAATGAGCTTCCTATGATGAAGCATTTGTCAATATCTCCTGCTGACTGAACAGTACAAAAGCAAAATCTTAGTCTCTGCATCTTTACTATTTAGGGACTTTTGATCATGAGAAAACCATTTTCAGTATTCCAGATACAGTTCGGTTTTATGATTGCTGAATGTGATTGTATTTGTCTGGTTACTAACCTAAGATCTATGGATCTTAGAGTCCTCCCCCACTCCTACCATGTCTCACTCTGTGCTGCTTTGACTATTCTATTCCACACAAGGTTCTCTCATGCTTCAAAACAAATGGAGAGCTTATTGGGAGGACATGCAAGCAACTTGAAACACTTCACTTTAGCTAAAGTCTTGTTTTGCTTTGTGGCGTCTGATTTGATTTCCTCACAGGGAGCATGGCCCATGCGTACGAGGATGTGTTGGGGCTTGGGGTTTGTCTCACGCACACACCTTTCACCGTTCTAAAGAGGTGCTTCCAGGTGGCTGCCAAGTGTCCTGGGAATACTGTGACATCATAGTAGGGGTCTGACCCTCGCTTAGCAAGGTGCCTCACCAGGTATTGTCCTGACTTGTCAAACATCCATTGACATAGTGATCCTTTTACATCCGCTCAACGCTCTTGAGACAAGACGCACACACAGGATACGCTGCCTGCCTCGCTTTGACTTCCCATATAGACAAGACACGTGTTAAAGTGCAAGGTTATGTGGATCTCAGAAGTCACCGATAAATCTGTCAATCACTTCACCCTTGTATTCTGTTGTGTGATTGTATTGTATTATATTGGTAATGCAGTCAACATGCATTTTGTTGTCAGAGATCCATGCGATCGTAAATCATTTTATCATCAAGTACCAAGCGAGTGAATGACTGGATGACTTGTCTTTAGGACAAACAGAAACAATGTTGATAGATAGCTGTGGAACCACAAGTCAATCACAGAGCAGCCTAAATAGTATTGTGTCGCGTTCATCAAACTTGTCATGTTCCATACAGCTTGTTTTTTTGAAGGTTATTTTTTACCAACCTGCTTCACTAAATAGGTTTAGATCTTTAACTGTCCTCTCCTGCCCCTTAGTGGGAACATAGGTGAACTGAAGACAAGCACTCAGTTCATGACATTCATAAACTGTGAGAAGCACAAATCCTTGTGTGACCAATAATTACAGGATGTGTTGTGTAACAATTAATGTCAGAGGTGTAGTAAAACATCCATCATAACTGTGAACTTTTAATTTGTGGTAAATAATGAATCTTAATCTTACCACATGATGAAATCTGTGTCTGCTCAGCTGAAAAGGAAACTACAAAACAAAGCGTATTTGACATTGTAAAGAAAAAGATATCAAGCTGGAAGATTTTATTATACTTCTCAACATCTTCGATAAACTCTTATCACAGCAGCTTGATATTTGACTTGCATCACATCAACTACAGACGTTGACTCAAGTCCAGTATTCAGTTTCTGTCATAGTAAACTGTAGTAGCGCCGATGACACACTAGATAACACCTTAGTCGTTAAAAAGAAACAGGAAAATTGAATAAGCATGAACGCGCTTAAAAATCAAGAATGCAAATCTCTGTCAAACACTGTATTAGTTCAACACGGATTAAAAAAGTGCTAGTGCATATTAATAAAAAAAATTTTAAAAAAAGAAAAAAAGAACAACACCAATAACTGCTTTTGGTTTGTTGTAATCTGGCAATTTTCCTTAATAGCGAGACAAAAAAAAGGTTTCACAGAACAAACAAATGTACCAAGACAAACAGTAGTATACAGTTTACTGTTTACATGTTGTAACAGCTACAGTTGCAATGCTACCTATCCAGTTGACAATGCAGTTATTGGATGATCTACACTGTATAGTTAAGGAGTAAACTGAACATCAAACCAGAACCAGCAGAAAGTGTAATGTGTCCACTGCTGTGAGTTTGATGAAAGGCACAGGTAATACTACAAAAACACATTGAAAAAAGATGTGCCACTGTATATATATAGACTGTAATGCACCTATAGTACGAAGAGCACTAGTGTGACTGCAGTGTTAGTTCAACTTGTAGAACATAAATCCTGAAATTTGATACATTTGAAGATAAGTAATCTCTGTCGTCTACCTTGACACTTCTCCGTAGTCTGAGAAACTTGTCATACTGAGTTGGGCCACTGATCCAACAGTGCAGCTGGTAGAAGTTGCAGATTGAATCCACAGGTGCTGGTATTGTTCAGCATATAAAAACAGTGACAGGTTCACATCGAGTTCCTAAAAGCATTGGCCTAGGATAGCAAGGCTTGAATTGGATGACCGTGGAACATAGACTGGTTGTGCAGAGTCTGGTATAGCAGGGTCATCTGGGGGCTAGCTCAGCCACAATGGCTGGAAGGTGGATGGAGGGGCAGGAGTCCCTGTGCTTCAGTTTAAACATGAGTTCTTCTTTTTCTTGGCTAAGCCTCTTGCTGAGTTGACACTGCCTCTCTAGCTCCCCCTGCTGTTCCAGCTGCTTCTTTGACAGCTGCCTGGTTAGGGAAGATCAGAATAAAAATATTGGGCATGTCTGACAAACGGTTGATGACAAATAGTATGTGCAACATCCTGTCATCAAAACAGTCATTTATGTCCTTATTCACCAGTCGTCACAGGGCAATCTACTGTATTGGATTGAAGACTTGCGTAAATGTACAAATGTACAAAATGTACAAATGTAAAAAGTGAAATGTGTGAGGTTTACAACTACACACTGTGGCCATATCCAAGGTACTAACATTACAACACTAAGACTGCTCCACTGGTTTCAAAGTGAATCAAATAAATCAAGCTTGCCAAGAGTTCAAAATGTATAACCCCAAACTAAAATAACATATTTTAAACAAATTATAGTGATGTAATAAAAACATACTGTATTAGGCTTTGATAGTTGTCAACGCGATTCCTGAGGTCCTCATTTTGTTGCAGAAGATGTATAACTTGATCATCTAATGACAGGTTTTTCTCCACCTAGAACATAAAACAGGGGGTAAACTTGTTACATCAGTGTTGAGCTCCTATCACATGAGGATTGAAGGATACAAAGTATCTAAACCAGTTTTACCAAGTCCTTCATCTGCAACAGCTTGTTTCCCTGCTCCTGAACACAACGAGTTTTCATCTCAATCACAAACAACAGGCTCTCCTGCTCTGACTCCCAGAATGCACCTGGACTGCCATGGGCCTGGAAAACATTGCGTTCAGTCACATTCATAAGAAGAATCACGTTTAAATGGTGTGGCGTCATGTTTTATATCATAACAAGCCACAAACATGTACTATGACCAAACCGTTTCTACACGTTATCTCTTGACCTTGAGACAGAAACTTGCCGCACCTGAATGTTTCTCTGAAGGTCTTTCTTGAAGGTCGACTCCTTCATTCTCCTTTTAATTTCGTCGAAAAGCTTCAGCTCTGCAGTCAACGCCTCAATCTCTGCCTTTAATGGGATACATAAGGTGCCATAATTCTCTAATAAATCAAAGGAAAAGAGATGAACCGGTAACAAAAATCGAGTCTTTGGAAACAAGATCAAAAAGATGATCTTACAGTTCTCATGAAGAACGATGTAACAATGTGTACAGTAGAGCAACGCAGCTACAGGTGGTATAACAGGTGTGATATCAGTGTACTGGAACGTTTGTGTGCATTAGTAGAGTAAGGGTTGCGTGGTCATTTGAATTTGAGTGAGTTGACGTTGGTATGATACTGTGTAAACATTAGCAATCCTTTTTTTTATGCAAGTGCCGACCAAACCACAAATGCTATGTAATAACATAACAGATTATAATAATGAATAAAAGAAATAATCCAAACACCTTCAACGTTTTCTCAGCTTCTTGGTACGTTTCAGTTAGCAAAGTCTTCTCTTCACAGTTTGTCCTTCTAAGTTCTGGAAAGTAAAGGGTAGGTGTCAGTACCTAAACCTGGGTCTGATCTGATGGTCACGAGGCTGGGCCTGTGGTTCTTACCCTCCATCTCCTTCTGGTGTTCTTCAGAGGTTTTCTTGCTTTTCTCTTCATAATGGATGTTCAGTTCGGAAACTGCTTCAGTCTTCACCTGGAGGAAGACATTCAAGAACGTAGACAGGCGATCAAGATTAAGGACCAAATGAATGATGACATGAAGTAGAGGTGACAGGGTCAAGATAAACTGTAAGGAAAAGGTACAAGGCCTTGGACAAAAAAAGGAAAAAGCTTTTCAAACGTCTACTACGTAGTGTACATAAGCCTGTCTGAGGCACGTTTCTGTACAACAAGGGCGGAGGATGTTTGTGCAGCAGAATCTCTCTCAAACCTCCTCCCTCATTGATGCATCACCCATTCATCTTGCTAACTCTGTCCTAATGCCCCTAAAGCCGGGGCTGGGCCACTGAAGACTCCCACATCCCATCTCAATAGAGACTGACGTCCCCCGTGTACTGAACTCTGTGTAGCCACTGACTAGACTAGGGACTAAGGGGAGGTAGCTGTGCTTAACTCCAGCTTTGCTTAACTCCAGCTTCATGAGTGGAGAGACAAATCTGCAGTCTGCTGGTCTTCCTTTGGAGGACAGAATGAGGCACTGCTTTTACTGGATAGTTTTGCGGAGCACAAATCAGGGGCCTAGGGGCTTGGTGCCAACAAAGTGTAGCTATACATAGGTTCTTTCTGGCTACATTACCTAGGCAAGATGGGCTCCACTCATAAAAGTAGTATTACATAACTGAATTATTGTTCTGTTGGCAGCACAGGGTCGTTCACATAAAATGTGTCCTTATTGCACAGCCAGTCATGCAATTTAAATCTTAACAGCATTCTACAATAAACTAGATTTAAATGAGCTTCACCTTGTCGGAAATGCTCTGGACCAACGCACAGAACTGTCCGCAGGAATATCCCTTCAGTAGCTCCGCCCTCTCCTGGTGGCCACTGGCAGCCTGCAACTCTCTCAGGATCTTCAGCTGCCACTCTTTACTCTCCATCTGCTTCTCCATATCCATGGCCGACTCCTCCAAGGGAATGGTACCTAACACACACACACACAGCACATCACATCACACACACACACACACACACGACCACAGTAACACACACATCACACACTACCACACACACCACACCACCACACACACACACACACACCACAACAACACACACACACACACACACACACACACACACACACACACACACACACACACACGACGCAAGGTCACTTAAAACCAAACACCTATAATAACTTGCTGCTAACCCCAAGTAACCTTTACAAATCATAAATCCTTAGACAGAAATAGAACCCCAAGGAGAAATCACAAGGGACCAGACTAAAGCAGCATGAAGCAGTACAGGAGAGCAGAGGAGCCAGTCACCCCCCCCCCCTCTCTATAAATATCCAGTTAGTGCTGTTGAGGACACCAAGGTGTCTGCATTCACCTTTTGTTCAAATGTACCCAAGTGTGGTGTGGAGCAAAGATCCTAAACTACAATGTGTCCCTGTCCAGTTACTTTTTGATTTGGCCATTTTGAATAGTGTAAAGTGATGCAATAACTTGCTGCTAACCCCAAGTAACCTTTACAAATCATAAATCCTTAGACAGAAATAGAACCCCAAGGAGAAATCACAAGGGACCAGACTAAAGCAGCATGAAGCAGTACAGGAGAGCAGAGGAGCCAGTCACCCCCCCCCCTCTCTATATATCCAGTTAGTGCTGTTGAGGACACCAAGGTGTCTGCATTCACCTTTTGTTCAAATGTACCTAAGTGTGGTGTGGAGCAAAGATCCTAAACTACAATGTGTCCCTGTCCAGTTACTTTTTGATTTGGCCATTTTGAATAGTGTAAAGTGATGCATTACTGTAAAAAAACAAAACACAAAAAAAAGCGTTCTGACTTTGGAAGCCGTCAGCGAGTGACTCATAATGAGCTGTGTTGTGTGTTGCATTATCCTTGATGATGTGGAACCTGTCACACAGCGCTGCTGAACAGGAAACCACTCACCGCCATTTTGATGGCTTTCAGCCTCCTTCAGCCTCGTCTCTCCCCGTTTTACCTTTGTCTTCTTCTGAAATGAAACGGAGAACGGAATAAATGAGGGAGAGTGACAAGTGCCATTCTGTACCAACGAACAACAAGCCCTGACAAGTGAGTGATGCGTCTAGGACTTTCAGAACCTCCCAGAAGAGCCACGTCCTCTAAAGCACTCCACCAATGCGGCCTTTGCCCAAGATAAGTCACTCAAAGCTGCATGACAGCCTGTTTAGGAGTTTGACAAAGGCGCCAAGAATTCATGGATCAGGAGTAACAATTCTCTAGTCTGATGAAACCAAGATAAGTCATCCGTGCCAAGCATCACATCTGGAGGAAACCTGGAAGAACCAGCTGGCAGGAAGGAATCCCCTTTTGTTTATGTGGCAAGAACCGGCCCAGTACTCAGGATCAGAAGGTGAACAGAACAAAGCACAGTGAGGTCATTGGTGAAAGACTTTGGTGAAGGTTCACCTTGCAGCGGGACAGCAATCTTAAACAGTACATAACCAAGTCAAGGCAGGAGTGACTTCATAACAGAATCTGTGAATGTTCATGGGTGGCCAAACCAAAGAGAGGGAGGATTCCAAACTAATCAAGGAGACCAGAAAGTTGGAGAGGATCTTCACAGATCCACCCTTTTTATAAGAGGGACACCATTATCTGATGTGTCTAACCGCAATCATCAAGCTACCGACTGGAAAGAAACATGCATACATGTCAGAACAAATACAAGTCTGATATCGTATTGTAATACAAATGATATATACTCCATTTAGTACAGCGTGCTTGATAGCATGATGTCGCGAGCCCCTTTTAGCTTCTGCCAACCACAAAAGTCTTTGTTTAGTTAGTAACTGGAGCAGTACGGAGGCTTACGAAAGCTGCCTGCTGATGGGCATTTGACCCATATCGCCAATACCAGGGTGATTATTTTCCACATGACTGGAATTGAAATCCTTCTCAATTATGTAATATTTTAAGGATGATTTGGAGAGGAGAGATGGTTTCCAAAGTGATGGACCATATTAGGACCTCCCAGAAAATCACAGGCCGACACAAATGGAACCTGCAATGACATCACACGGTCTACTTCTCAAAGCGTTCACAGGTTAATATTGGAGTGGTTTATTTAAATTGCTACAGCGAGATGTGCAGTAGGACCAACATAGTGTTAAAACTAAATGCCCCCCCTCCAAGTCTTTTGCAATACTTCGACCTTGTTCAGCCACGATCTATCTAAAACTTGTATTTTTCCTTCTCCCGCCACCATATAACTACTTGTATATAAAGTTCCCTTGAACATGAGGAATACAGAACAAAGCCTATCAACATCATCATCTAGTTCACATACAGACTTTTAATGTTGAGTCTAACATGAAGATATTTCTTTTCTCTTTTCATACCTTTCTCATCTAAAATGCTCCAGCATACAAGAGATACTCTGGAAACATGTTGCGGAGGGGTTTCAACGTTTTTGTTTGACACCCAACCATAAATCAAACGTACACATCTTTCCGCAACATTTTAGACGTTTGAACGTTGCAGTGTTCTTCCCATGAACTCTCGGCAGACAGAAAGTACCAGAGACATGGCAGAATGTACACTCCAAAGACTAAAGTGTGTCTCTTTACATCAACTACAGCACACTGTTAGGATTTATGTGTTATGATCTTCATGAGAAATATCTGCATGTAGTTCAACAGCCACAAGACATTTTCCACTAAGTAAAAACTATATATTCTTACTAGAAACGTTTTTCTTGTTCAATAAGGTAAACTAAATCTGACTCATGTCCACTTGGAATAATATAACTAATATAGGAATGAGACAGGCCACATTGACTAGTGTCTGGTTAGTTGGACAAAGGTTTCATCAGTATCAGTTGTTAAGAACAATGATTTATAGCACCTTGTAAAAAAACACACAAAAAAACACGCTGACCAGTCTATCCTGTTTCCCAATAGTAAATGTATACTCCTGTCCAAGAAGAAAAGTTAAAAATCATTAAGTCAACTGCTACATTCTATGAAAATGAGCATGAATCGAAATGAATCCCTGATTGACTATTCAAAAGGGGGCGTAAGTGTAGAAAGTATACTTTACTCTTCAGTACTTGACTACTAACCCACAAAGCAAAGAATGATAGTTCTAAAAGTGGACGTGGATGAAACAACTTTTCACTGCATAACTATGGAATGACCCAATTTATGTCCCAACACTCTTTTGCACAATCCAACCAACCCTCTAAAAAGGTAGCATCTTTGAGAGCACCAAGTGCTCTAAAGTTGAAAGACCATTTTCAAAAAGTTAATATGTCACTGCTAACTTTAATATACGTTTAATAACTACACTTTTGATTGGGCTCTTTTAAGGTTTATGACAAAATCCTGTGAGGTGGACAGTAAGTCCCTTTTAGTTTCAAAAGCTATGACATACACAACATGTCAAATTAATTGCATACAGCAGATGAAAAACGCATGACTAAGATGCTTAGTTATCAAAGACAGCGTTGTTTCAAATGGATTATTCCGTTTTTAAATGACGGGTTGCCGCATAAGCCTGCAGAGTAGACAACAAAAAGTTATGATACCATCATTGTAACGATTGGAAACAGATGAGCGGAAATGTATAAACCAATCATAACTTCAGTTAAAATCAGTAGGCCTAAACGTGTGAAGTGGAGCAAGTTGCACTGTAACTTTAGGAAGTTTACATGACTTGAGGGAAATGTACTTGCTTCATTTACAAAGTTAATTTCCTACATCATCTAGCTGTATCCCGCTATCGTGAGTCGCTGTGTCGCCGGCGATAAGATAATGGCAGCTGAGGGAAAGAAAGGTTTCTTGGCTAATTAACTGTCTCTGAACTGCAAGATTTAGTACGGTAGCTTAGCTTCATGAGATTTTGAATTCAGATTGAGATCTACGTAACATTTTTTCTTTGCTAGTGCTAACATTGCCACGCACCTTACTGTGGTTGCAACCCATGCCTTGTCCCGCCGCGTCTGCTCCTTCACCCCTTAAAAGGTAGTTGTTTTGTCAATTTACAAACCAACTCCTCACATAAGTTCAGAACAGCTCACTCTCTACCATATGGGCGGATCTTTTAGAATCCAAATTCAATCGTGGACTGCAAGCAGATTTTTTCTTTTACTGCGTGGACTCGCGTAAGACAAAGCATGTTCAATGAGCTCGTGGACACCTCATCGTGTATCAGTGAACAGTGCCCGGTTTGCAGAATTTATACACTTTCATAGCTGCAAAATGTGTTTTTGTTTTTTTTGTTTTTTTACCGTAATAAAGGCTATAGAGTATGCGCAGGGGTGTCGACTCACCATTCCAACAACACATTTTTAAAACGTAAACTTTGTAAATCTTCACTGGTGTGACAGAATTACATAAGTCATTGAGGATGACTAAATATGTACTGTTAAATGTTTCAAGTTTTCTTCTATTGTTGGTACCTCTGTCTAATTGTTAGAGCGCCCTCTATTGACTGATCTTGCCAGAAAATTACAACAGTTTGTAGAACATACAACATCACCATTTTTAAATCTCATAATCTTCTTCAAGTATGTTTCATCGTGAAAAACGTTTTTCATACTTGAATTCAAGCACTAATGAACATCTGAACGCTTCTGTAGTCAAGGATTGATTGGCATGGAAGAAATAATGAAAGAAATAATGTACTTCTTGGGTAATAATTTCTCAAATGCAAATATACAGAACACAAATGCAAACTACTCCAAGCTCAGACATGTTGATAACGTTATATTTTTTATTTGATAACTATTTAGCTCATTATAAGATTCAATGTGAATTCTTTGCCTGAAGGGGACATAGTCAGATGTAACTCCAACTTCCTTTCTCTCCACAGCTGTGCCAGTCTATCTTGGGACTGCAGTATTGTTTGTTGTAAGCCTGGACAGAAAGCTTTGGAATCTGATTTTGTTTTAGTCAAAACCGCTAACCTATTTATAGGGCTAGCCTCTCGTAATCTGGCGTATAAATAAGCAGCAGTTGTTACAGTAAACGTGTGAACGAACAGACTAACTTTCCAACGCGTGGCAGCTGCTCTGACTTCGGTTACCAAATGTTTCCCAACACAAACTGGGAAGACTCGTGAATTCTGTCACTAATGCTGCAGGAAAGCGAAAGGCAACAAACAAAACCAAGAAGAACAATATTTAACAGTACAATGTGGGCTGGTTATCATCACAATCTATATTACCTTGGGAAGACTTAACGTAGAGAAATTCTCCAACATATGTACACATCAATACTACAGTTCAAGGTGCATTACTGACCACTTCTGAATTCAAACCTCCCATTTGCACATCAGCAGTTGATAGACAGACCAATAATCTATACTTGTACAAAAATAAACATGTAGTGAAAACCATCAAATAGGCTTTATTCATTTGAAAATGGCATCTTTATAAAAAAGGACAGAATACATTTGTCCTTGGTTTCAATCGTTGCAAGGATTGAGTGTAAACGTCCACAAATAAGTGGTGATGTACCAAAGGACATTATGGAGACAGAATATTTACAGGCACAACCCATATTCAAATTGCATCCTGAAGCACCTTGGTTTAAAGTAAGAGGATGAGGAGCACATCTCCATACCTCCACTCTTTAGATTTTGGATGGAAGGCGTTAGTGTCAGTTTACAAAATGGCAAACTTGCCCTTTGATATGACCACTGAACTCTGGTCTGGTTCTCTTAAGTGGTCTTTTAGATAGCATTCTTTCCATTGCCTGCAACCGAAAGGGAGAGTTTAGATAAGGACCCTCATGACTGCATGTCCCTTGAGCTACTCCAGACTACACTGGTGTTATTGAGCTATTTGTATATGGTGGACAGTAGGTAACTGTTTTGCACCTTGTGATTGGGTATGAAGATGAGTGAGAAGTTATACGCACAAGTCACAAGGCTTCTTTGGCCAGGGGAATTAAATATGGAGAATGATTGCCCTTGACATTGTTCAAAGTAGGCTGTTAAGGTTTACGAGTTCACATGAACTCACCTAACAATCATAAGACCTCGGCACCCTGCAACATCAAGTATTATACAAACATTTGCCTGTTTTGTCACTTTTTACACAGTTATATCACTTATAATTTGCCCTGAAGCTGAGGGGACTTGTGGTAATTTGTTGGTAAATAGATATGGCTCTTTCTGCAACTCAAAAATGTTAAGCAGTTCTTACCCACTATATATCATTACAACCTATTTCAAATTTAACAAGGGTACTGTATATATAATTCTATACCCTCTTGTGGCCATACAGAGAATACCAGTCAAACTAAATTATTAGCAAAGCACTATTGTTTGTTTATTCACAAAATATGTAAATCTATTGGTTTAATGAAGTAGAAAGTTGTTTCAGGCACAACATTTTCAGATTTATTCACTTATTTCAATTAAGGTAGGATTGTGTCAACGCGAGTTTAGGCATGAAGCCCTGTTTTCCATACAGATTAATAACAACATTCCCTTTACCAAATAGTAGTCTGATAAATCAATTCAACAAGCTGATTCTGGCAACATTAGACTAAGAGTAGTATAATTAAGCAGCAAACTCTAACAACAGCATCTGATGAACAATCATGAAAGCTTCAGATTTAAAAAATCATGTCAAAATAAAACAACATGAAAACAATCATGTAAAAAGATAATTTGAAGCTACTCATCCAGTTATTGTTACCCAGGATGTAAAGTCAATGATCAACATATACTGTCGTCTGTAAATACATTTCAAAAGTTTAAAAAAAAGAAAACAAGACTAAAGTGAACAAAGAGAAATTATTTTTTTAAAATTTTGCATCTATACCATTGCTATTACATTGAAACACTGGACATGGAATGACTCAGAACAGCTCCAATGTCAGGTTCTTTGTAATTGGCTTCATGACATGAAATGTTCCCTCAACAGTACCGCAATGTGAATACAGTTTCACCACTGTCCAATGCAACAGTAGTGTCTTCCCCACTTAGACTTTTCCCAAGCAGGACAGTGTACATTTGCAATACAATTCCTACAGATTCTTAAAAACAGTAACTTTCTGCGATACTATACAAGTTATTTTTATTCAATTGATTATAGGTTATCTTCATTTCGTAAATCTTCACCAGGTCCTGACTCAACTTAGACGAGGTGACCAGTGTGCAAACCACAACTGAATACAAAGTGCATTAGTAGTTCTGATTCAGTTTTGTGAATGAAGAGACAAGGCAATCTTGAGGCAACCCAACTCTTTTCCCAAGGATTCCAGAACTCCCTGTGCTCTGTAGTTCCCATTGGTTAGCCAATAGGGCAGATCCATGTCAGGCAAGTAGAAGTCAGACTCTGGCAAAGAATAGGCCCCCTAAAGAAGAAGGAAATAAAACAAAAACAACAATACAGTAAACTGCAAGTCAGTAGAGTAAACTATGCACCAAGAATACTATAAATTTCTGCAGTGAAAATAATGCAGGCAAGAGACAAGATCTGGTAAGACCAGGAAATCCACATTTCATTGGTTACTAGATCCAATATCTTGGCTCTCAAATACCCTACACGTATGCTTGTCCAGTCCACTTTGGTGCTGGTAAACAATTATAAATAATTACTAATGTTCTTTGGTGTACTTGGAAGACTGTACTTGGTCTTGCTACATATACCGCTTAAAAATGTAAATATCCATTACTAAATAGATACTGCTAATGTTTGCACCATAAGGATTTCAACTATTGTTCTCTTTGTATTTCCTGTGGTCTGACAGACTTACAGCTTTGAAGGGGCAGTGGCAGGGGAGACCATAGGTGTGTAGAGGCTCTGGGCAGTCCTGGCCTGGTGGAATCACTATGTTGAGAAGGTCACAGACATCAGGGTAATGGCAACTTCCTATTTCTTCCAAACATGGCACCTTGACCCAGAAACCAGCTACTTCCTTCTCCAGTGTTAAATTCACCTACGAAAAGGAGAAGAAAAAAAAGGGTTACGCCATCTTCTCTAAATATATTGTCCATGGGTTTGGTCAACTTCGTCAATTCAGTTACTATATGGCACAAATGGGACTTTGTACATAGAACTATGATACATGCTGTTGTATAAAATTACGACTGACATGATTGAAAAAGGTCTAATGTAACTATAGAAAGAGGATAGTGTTACAGTGCTGGGCCCATTTTCATTGAGGCAGTGTTTTTGGTAAAGAGAGACTGTTACAGCCTTATCAGAAAATAAACAATGTCTTAGCCAAGTAAGTTTGAGGCTTTTTGATATTTTTAGAGTGTGAGACAGATGATGAAAATAGCCTATAGGCTACTGGAAGCACACCGTGTACACCACAATGTGTCAACAAAGAACAAAACGGAACATCAGATCGGTTACTTATGGGAAAATGGCTTCAGTTTTAAAACATGTATATACAAGTTGTACAGATCAGATGGTCTTTACCCTGTAACAGTGTTTACAGACATTTTTCATTTGGCAGAGGGAGAATAGTCTCAGATAACTTGGTTGTTGGTATACCAGAGTACTTCCACCAACCCTGGTTCTGTTAACTAAATGATTGGATTTGACTAAGAAACTGTCTTAGACTTTGCCCCACAAAACAAATCTAGAGAGAAAGGGGAAACTTAGTATCCTCATGATACTTTTGGAATTTCAAATGATGTTATTGCCTGTGTGAAGTTATTTCAAACAAGGCTGTACAGTAGTCGGTATAGTCTATGGTGCAAAGGGAAATTATTGTATTTAACACTAATGCATAAGAAATCTTCAAAATACACAAGACCATGCTACCACTTCCCATGAAAGTCAACTCACAGCCAGGGGCGAGGAAAGTTCCACCGCAGTGGATCCAGAGGCGCTGGCCTTCAAATCTCCGGGAATGACAATAGGATCGGGCGACAGATTTAGCAACTTCAGAACAGCTGGATTGTCTGGCTTCCCGCAATTCTTCCAGTCGAAATCCATAATCTAAGAATTGAATAGACACCGGCAGTTAACAGTTTGGCAAAGTGCTGAAAAGTATGCATATATACCGTAACTAAAACGATATCACAGCTTACCTTTGCCTTCCTAAAAAGCATTTTCTTGCTTTGCACTTTGCAGCTGCCCTGTGGTAAGAGAGATGCTGAGATACAAAGCGCTATCATAAAAGCAATAGGGCGCATCATGGCGGATAAATTTGACGGTCACCGAATTGTTTGAACAAAACAAGGGAAAATGCAATAAGTAAACACTTATCGCACAAGACACTGGCGCAAACGCAAATAAGCTGTGTTAGCCTACACTTGATCAAAGCATGTTTCACATTTCCGTATTTACCGATCACGTGACCAGGGGTGCGTCCTAAAACTTTGACGCTAATGTTTCCTCCACTCTCTCGCTAGCCTACAACTCAATGGCAGAGTATATAAGTCCGCTCTACTTTTTGTCAATGGCTTCAAACACATATGCATTAAAGACGTTCAGCACATTATCTATGGGTGGTGTCCGAATGCTATGCCAGCAAGGTAAATTGCAAACACATCAACAAGGACGCGAAGAAAATACGGATGTACTGGTGTTCCCAAAACTTCCTCCACTATACCCCAGTCACTTACCCCAATGTCCTAATCACTTATATTGTACCCCCCAAAAAGGAAAAGGAAAAGAGGAAATTATAGAAGAATGTTAATTCTGTTTACGCAAACCTAAATAGTCTGTCTGTACCCTGGATATAGGATTTTAATTTTAAATTCATTTCAGATGATCCAGGTAATGTTGTGGTGATAGAAAGCATACTTTAAATACAAAATCCAGATCACTTTAAGGAGCATGTTCTTACAAGGGCTATGCTTGTCTTGTTCCATGTGACGTAGTTGCGACTACGGATTCAGAATGTATTATATATAACAATGATAATCGTGTTTTAAATGTATTTGAAGTAACTGACACCATCTCGAAATCGTGGAGGACGCATAAAGGCTCGAGTTTTTGATCGGCTTCTTGACACTAGATCCGCCTGCTGGTCAAAAAATGTAGGTCCAGAGAACCAGTTGATGCGTGTAATACCGAAAGTAGAGACAATCAAGTGACACTTTTTTGTGAAATCCTCTCATAACAGTTGTTGGAGACATAGTCAGCTAGCAAATGAGTTCAGAATGTACATTGTTGTTGGCAGCCCTGTTACATGTTTTGTAACTAAGAGACAGTCCCTGCATGGTGCAAGAGGACCCACACCTCAAAAAGGTGGAACACTGCCGGTTTATAGGATCAAATAATTTGATTGCAGGGATAATTAACAAACTGCCCCTTTAAAGAAAGGGCTGCTCTGTGTTGTCATTTATAACCTCAACCTCATCATGCTCCCCTTTGTCTTCCTGCTGCACCATGGCTCCATGCCCACCTTCTGTTGCTGTTTATTTGTAGGCAATATACACTCTACTTACAGTATCCCCTTTCCCTCTCTTTCTCTCTCTCTTCCTCTCTTTCTCTCTCACTCTCTCTCCCTCTCTTTCCTTCTTACTCCCTCTATATCTCCTCTCTCTTTCTCTTTCTCTGCCTCTCTCTCCCCCTCTCCCTCTCTGTCTCTCTCCCCCTCGCTCTACATTTTATGTTTCCTTTCAGCCAGTCAGTGTGTTCACTCTCCATTCAAAATAAAATGTAACATCCCTGTGGCCTTGTGGTCAGCAAATGCACAATCAGGAACAGACAACTCTGCCTGTGGTGTGGCAGCAGGCTATCAGACGTGCCAAAGATAAAATTCCCTTCTGCTGTGTGTGTGTTTTGGTAGAGTTATGAAGAAGATCATTTGGTTTTGACCTAAAAAATGTTATCTTCACATTACTTGTCCACTTGAAGGCCTCCATCAAGTAAAGCGTTTACAAATGGGGAAGGTCATGTGTTTCAGGTAATGTATTATGGTGAAAGTTACATTTTCAGAAAGTTGATTTGAACGTTAGATTTAGTCAGCTTTCAGAATAAGAGAAAAAGAGCTAAAACCGACATTATGAGTTCAGATTGGGTCTTTGTAGTATAAGATAAAACGCCATTCCATTTTTTTCATCTCACAAGATTAAATATATATTTAAAAAACACTTACTGTCCCAAAACTTTTCCCTTTAGTGAAACAAAATGCCTTAAAATACTCAGCTCTCAACCTTGGAGCCTTGTTTTGGCCCCAGCCCAGAAGACATGGGAGAGGGAGTGAACAGCTCACAATCTGTTCACACGGGTGTGTGTGTGTGTGTGTGCACAGGCTTGTGTGGAGGGAGGGAGACTTAGTGTGCGAAGTGGGAGGGGACTCCTTTGGGAGCATGATGTCTCTCCTGCACACCTAGCTCAGTCCTCCTGAGAAAGGTGCCTACAGAACTGATGACACAAAGTTGGGGTGTTTTTATGGACTCTAAACTGCAACATTATGGGACTTCTAGCATGTGTTTTGAGGGGTTCCTTAAATCCCTGAAGCATAAAGGATAAGAAGAAACGTCATTGAAGACACAGGATTTAGGGTATGTTTTTCCTGTCGATCCAGTGCTGATGAATTAGCTTAGCTTAGAAGCTACCCTTATTTCAGAAGCCTCCTGTCACCGTTGTCTGTTCTGGCTAATGGGAAGTACTGTCTGTTAACTGTCAAGCCATATTTATGATCTTGTATGCAATTGTACATGTCAATACTTTTATATACTTACACTCTGTAGTATAAAAATGTATATATTGTAAACCTTTTGATTATATACGTTATCTCATTGAACGTAGATGACATTTCACATTTTAATTTTAAATGGCCGTTCCCTCCCTGGACGCATGTTTGTTTCCAGTTACATTTTTACTTAACATGAGTTTACACAGACTTGTCTTTATAAAGATGTACAACCACTGAACATGTTTGATGGATGTCCTAACAGATAACCTCAATAAGCCCTCCTCCCAAGTTAGGGGGGCCACACAATGACCACTCCTTGACCATCGGCTCGTAAATATCAATTGAAACATGGCCCCAGAAAATGTATTATCTTAATTTTGAGTGAGATTCCAAAGCGTGGCTGTTTGATAATGGGTGTGCATTGCCTCCTAATAAGAGATCTAGAGCTCCACCATGTCACAATTAAGAGTCCTGTCTCTGACCATTCATCACTAACGCCTTCAAGTCATTTGGATAATTACATTGGAAACGTATTTATCTCTGTGGGTGGTCTAGCTTACTACAAGTTCTTCCCTAACATTGAAGAATCACCTATATAGCAACACCTGTCTGAAGAGTACAAACATTTTATTGTCAAGTTTGAATGTGACGTTGTAATGTTTGAGCTAACGCTCTGAAGCTTAAGAGATGTGCACCTGTACTTTACAATCCTTGTTATTGTTCTGTGTCCTCTATCTTCCTTAACTGGGATGAGACGGTCTTTGTGGTTGTTGTTGTTGTAATAATATGTCAAACAACACCCTCGTCAAAATTTGAGGGGAATTAGCAGGACATTTTGGGAGTTTGTAAGAGGGGTAAGATGAATAGGGTGATGCTGGAGGGTACGCAAGTGACCCCAGAGGACCTTAACTCTCACTGCTCCTGCAAAGCTGTCGCATCTATCACATGCTGCAGAGAGATTGAGAATAACTGACAAGCATTGCAGAAGTCATGGGGTCAAGCATCGTATTGTTGTA
The DNA here is from genome assembly GCA_036571765.1 of Plecoglossus altivelis. Lineage (NCBI taxonomy): Eukaryota > Metazoa > Chordata > Actinopteri > Osmeriformes > Plecoglossidae > Plecoglossus > Plecoglossus altivelis. The sequence continues at coordinate 5,498,341 of BROE01000006.1, read as the reverse complement.
GCTTGGAAAGGCAAATGATGGCTAACATTTTAGTACAGTAAGTCGATTAGAATTGCATCCTTAATGGAAAAACGAGGTATTTTGTCAACACGTGCAAACGTGCATGTTAAGCTAAATATGGTATATATTAGCATAGCAACATCTTTGTCCTGGAAATGCTCAATTATTTAAGCGCTGTTTGCTGGAAATCAAGCTGAGTTTTTAAGGCAGAGAATCGGGTTTCTGTTCTGTGCACAATGCACATCCAGGCCCAGGTGTACTTATTTCCTGCTGGAAGTTTTGCAAAGCAGGCATGTTGAATCATGGGATGTACAAATTGTGCTCTGTGAAGTCTCGCTGTTGATCCTGTTTGAACAGAGACTGCTCATTGTTTGACAAGATTTGTTTAAAACTCCAGATGTTTTTGAGCTTCAGAGGACTCTTGCACTGCACGTATCAATATAAAGAAGCCCCTCTTTGTAAAATTGATAGCTGACTAATCTAGCTTTCTTTGGAAAGAATCATTGTATAACTGTGTAACACACTCAGTGTTCTTCAGCGATATTCTGTGATTTTCTTTAACATCTCATTAAGGTCATCTAAAATGGAAAGATAATGAAAGGTATGTAGAGAAGTTATGGCCAAGATGTCTAAATCTTAGTTGTTTTATAAGGGTGATTTGGAAATAAGATCTGTAGATCATTTCTGAGCATGTGCCTACAGGCTGTAACAGCAACACGGGGGTAAGAACGAAGAACAAGATCACACAGGAATATCCTACCGCTCTAGGTCTTCGTAAATCAAAAACAGCCTGGGACGATGTCCTGCACTGCGAGATGTTTATAAAGGGTGAACACTTCCTTTTTTGACGGTTCAAAACGTGTGATTTTGGACTGTAAAGTATATTGTATTTCAGTGTATTTCATTCCTGAAATAAAATGTTCAATGTAAAGAACGGAAATGGGAACATGATGAATTAAGAGTCTGGGGCGTAAACCCTTGTAGTCTGATTCAGGCTATAATCATGTGGATTTTAGGATTTAAAGTATGTGTAGAAAAGAGAACTATGGCACGTTACTGAAAGGAGAGATTATTTGATGATTAACTCTCCTTATAAACCCCAACACCTGACTATAGTCAATGTGCTGCTATCCTAATCCTCAAAGCCTTGTCTGGTTTAATGTGAATGCAGTAAAAAAAAAAAATATATATATATATATATGCACCGTATGTATACACCCTCAAACTGTATGCCATAAATAACAGAATAGACATCAACCAAAACATGGATGAACAAGGAGTAATATTTACACTTGGATAACACATAGATACCTCAAGCTATTTTTATAAAACACAGAATACACATCTTTGAGGTTTATCGTTGAATCATGTTGGCAAAATATACGTTGTGATAATCCGTTGTAACAAATGGAGCAATAATGGTTTGGTGCATAAACTCCTCCAAAGCAGATTTTGGTTTAAACAATGAAATGCTCCTTCTGGCTAAGGCAAGTTGGAACAGGAGACAAATACCTTTAGTGCAGGTTGGCTCTCTGGTGTTGTGTGGTTGTATGACTAACATCCCAGTTGTAAAGCATACCTGTAGAACTGAAGAAACAAAGGGAGTGTCTCTTTGCCACCTTCTTTCAGAGCTGCTGCGTTAACATTTCATAGAAATGTATCCTTGATATCTAAAATATGTGAACGCTTCTATCTACTCACAATAATACACATTCTGCATCTCTCCACTCTCCACCTCCCCCTGTCCTTATTCCTCTCCAGGGTCGGAGGATCGTTGTAAAGGCCTTGAAGATGGCTTGCCCAGACACAAGCCTCGTGCTCACAGTGGCAGTGGTACTGCTGATCCTCACCAGATGTCAGGGGAACTTGGGGAAGGAAAAGGAGGGTTCACGAATGAGTTTCACTCATCATCTCTACAACGCCTCCATTTATGAAAATTCGGCCCCACAGACGTACGTAGAGAGTCACAGGAAGATGGGCATCTTTATGGCAGATCCCTTTTGGGACATCAAGTTCAGCCTTGTTGCTGGTGATGATGATGATCTTTTCAAAACCGAAAAGATCAGAGTCGGAGACTTCTGCTTCTTGAGAATAAAAACACGGAGCAGCAACTCTGCATCGCTGAACAGGGAAGTGAAAGACAGCTACACGCTCACTATTGAGGCCACAGAAACAGTGTATGATCTCCAGTCCAGAACAAAGGTATCCATTCAAGTGCTGGATACCAATGACTTGAAACCACTCTTTTATCCAGCCTCGTACAATGTGACCATTAGCGAAGACACTCCGCTCAAGTCAGTAGTGGTCAGGGTCAGTGCAACAGATGCTGATGTTGGCAGCAATGCTGAGTTCTACTACTCCTTCACCAGTAGATCACATCCGTTTGCCATAGATCCGTTCACTGGCACCATCAGCCTCATCAAGAGATTGAACCACAGCCGGGTTGATCGATATGATCTCACAGTTCTGGCTGAAAACAAGGTCACGAAAATTTCTGGTTTTCAGAAATTCGGTAACGTTGCTAAGGTGATAGTAAATGTGCAAAGGGCGTCATCAACAACCCCCGTTATAAAACTACTCGGCTTTCCCAACCCTACACAGGAGAATGACAAATTAACCATTGACGTCCATGTAGAGACATTTGGGAAACTGGTGGATTCCTTCAGCATCGTAGGTGGAGATTCACAAAAGTGTTTTGACATTGTTCCGTCGAATCTGGAAAGCAATGCCTTCCAACTGCTGTCAACCAAGAGAATTAACTGGTTTCAGTTTCCTTATGGAGTAAATGTTTCCCTTCAGGCTAAAGACACGAATAACCCCTCGTACGCCTCTCCAGTTACAGATATCCATATCCCTTTAACACAACATCTCTCTTCACTAACGTTCATGGAAGATGGTTATCATGTATTTCTGAGTGAGTTCTCCCCACCTAAAAGCCATGTGATTAGAGTCGCTGTCCGTCCGGACTCCATCAATAATGTAACGTTTCAGATTAGAAAGGGCCCCGATAGTTCTCACTTTAGGATAAACTCCAAAACAGGGATAATTGTGACAACAGAGAAGTTTGACTATGAGAAGAAGAGCCGGTATGAACTTGAGGTGACGGCCAATAACGACAAGGCTCAGACACGTGTGCTTGTCGACATCATCGATGAAAACGACAATAGTCCCAGGTTCACCAAACCTTCCTATCAGGCTACAATTTCAGAAAATGTACCTATCGGTAGCAGTGTCCTAACAGTCTCTGCCGTGGATGACGACAAAGACAAGAATGGCTTTGTGACATATGCCATCGTTAAGACTGGTCCCCTTCCTTTCACAATAGACCCTTTCACAGGGGTGATATCTACATCTGAGATGTTAGACTACGAGCTAATGAAGAGGTGGTACCACTTGAGAGTGTGGGCCTCCGACAGCGGCATTCCTTTCTGCCATGTTAGCGAGAGTGCTGTCACCATTACTTTGAGCAACGTGAACGATAACACACCTCTGTTTGAACGAGTGGGATGCAACGCCTCAGTACCTGTGGACACGCCTGTTGGCAGCGCCATCGCAGAGTTGTCTGCTGTTGATTTAGATGAACTTCACCAGCTTCATTTTGCAATTGAGTCTGGCAATCAACTCCAACTCTTTGATATCAACTCTGTGTCTGGAGCCATCACACTAGCCAAAGCGATTCCCCCGGACTTTCTGAAAACAGAAAGGCCTTCATTCACACTAAAGGTCACTGTAACAGATGGCAAACACAAGTCTGACCCTTCTATCGTAACCGTCACTGTCACTCAAAAGGGAACAGATGCCACCATAAATTGCCAGGAAACAGGGATTTTCAAACAGTTGACAGATAAACTTATTGAATCACTTAAACCAGTGCTGACTGTTGAGGAAGAGGACTCCTTCTCCGATGTTCACATCATAAACCGTCACTCTCCGAAATTTGATCCCTCTATCCCAGGGTCCATTGACATCAGGGAAGACTTTCCATTGAATTCAACCATCCTTAACTTCAATGCTAGAGACAATGACACTGGGTTTAACAGCAAGCTCGTATATGTCATTTCAAATGGAAACGAAGACGGATGCTTCAAAATTGACACGTTTTCTGGAGATCTCCAAGTAGTATGTCCTTTAGACAGAGAAAGCAAGGAATTCTACATTTTGAACATAACTGTCTATGATCTAGGAACACCCCAGACCTCAGCATGGAAATTCACCGCAGTAAATGTACTGGATGTCAATGACAATGCACCCGTGTTTGACCAGCCTAGATACGTCCTACACATCGCTGAGAACACAGAAGTGGGCACTCTTATTTTTCAAGCCGTTGCAAAGGATCTTGATGTGGAGGATAACGGGAACATCCTGTACTCCCTGCTGACTTCATCAGATTTGTTTAGTATCGATGAACTGACCGGGGATGTAACTGTAAACGGGCATTTAGATAGAGAAGTCTCTCCCAGATACAACATGAAAATCCAAGCCACAGACCAGTCCAAAGCAGACCCTCAACTCTTTTCGGTGACTGAACTGGTGGTGGCATTGACTGACATTAATGACAACCCACCCAAGTTTGTGCCTATGGTCTACAATATAAAGGTCCCTGAAGACATACCTGTCGGGACTTTGTTGGTGTGGGTGGACAGTTATGACCTAGACCTGGGTAATGGAAGCCAGATCAGTTATAACCTGAAAGACAGTGAGAATGGAGCTTTTTTCCTGGATTCCTCCACTGGGTATCTGACCCTTGAGAAAGAGCTGGACTTTGAAAGAAGACAGTTCTTCAATCTCACAGTCCGGGCTGTTGATCACGGACTCCCTCGCTCCCTGTCATCCTCCTGCTATGTGGAGATTGAAGTTCTGGATGTGAATGAGAACCTCTCCCCACCATCCTTCTCCATGTTTGTGTACGAGGGCAGCGTGATGGAGGATGCAGAGGTGGGGACGTCTGTGTTGACACTGACAGCGTCGGATAGAGACCTGGGAAGGGATGGGGTGGTCAGGTATCACATTCAAGATGGCTCTGGACTTGGACTGTTTACCATCGATGAGGAGACAGGTAAATAAATGTCACAATATTGAATAACAATTAGTGCTGATTTACTCTTTTAAAACATGATTTGATCACCCCAAAAGTTGACGCAAAATATGTTATATCCATTACATAGGTGATCTGAGAGAGAGACAGTGGTTGTAATGGTTGGAACCAGTGTCATAATAAACACAGCACCTTATTAACAGCACCACACGAACAGCACCACAGCACCACATTAACAGTCCTTCACTTCCTCCTATGCATCTACAGGGGTGATTCGTACATCTGCGATGCTGGACCGTGAGTCGGCCCCACATTATTGGCTGTCTGTGTTTGCCCGGGACATGGGGACGGAGCCTCTACTGTCGTGGACACATGTGTTCCTGGAGCTCCTTGACATCAACGACAATGCCCCGGAATTCTCCCAGCCCATCTACTTCGCCTCCGTCCTGGAGAACGTGTCCAAGGACAAGTCTGTGGTTCAGGTGTCGGCCACAGACGTGGATTCCTCTTCAGAAGGGAAACTCACATTTCAGATGCTCGATGTGCAGCGTACCTACTTCAACATCGACCCCAAGTCAGGTAATTTTCTCCGTCAAAAGGAATCATAAACTGTTAATGGAATATTACTATCCAGATGGAAAATCATTTTTTGCTTTCCTTGCGCTGTAAATGGTTTACTTGTCAGATTAACATTTGTCACTTTAAGTATCTAAATCCTTAAACATGTTGGGGCACAGAGGAAGCATAGGGGTGTGTCCCCTGTAGCCCCTGAATGAACCTAAACTCATGTAATAGAACATATGTGTGTGAATATGCAATTATAATAATCAAACCTACCAAAAATAACATTTTTCAGAAGGTAGCCTGTTAGTGAACTAACATAATTCTGCCAGTCACTGTAACACCTGTCACATGAACAAAAACATTACATCGTTTTTGCTGTTGCTGCATGGCTGCGGGCCATTGCATGCAAATCTCACTCAAACCCCTTTATTACTCCAACCCACACACATGCTGATCCACAAGAAACCTTTTGTGTGGTAGGGATCAAAAATTAGATTCAGCCATGTTAATGGTTGATTTGACAAAGGGAAGCTTATACAATGAATCTAGAAGCTATCGAAACCATTATTTGATACCTGAATATGCCTTTGTCTTCAACGAATGGCTGCTGCTTAACTTCAAATCGAACAGTCAGTTTCTGGGGGGATCCTATATCCCTATAGCTGCGTTCTTCATGTCGCAACTTGAAGGATGAATCACAGAGGTGTTTGACTAACGTCTCCTACAAATGAGAACTCGTAGTTTTAAGGAAAAGGCAGTCATTCATTCACAGCGGCATCACATGTTCTGAGGCGAGGTCAGTGTACGAGACGTTTTGGAAGGTCCAGGTTGTGCCTGACAAAGGAACTCTTAGAAACAATATTCACCTTCTGGAAACACAGAGAAGAACACCATGGGAAAGAGAGCACTCTCAAAGTTTTCCCGAGCCTCCACCGGTCACCTAATGACAAAAGCACACTTACCACTGTGTCCTATCTAAACAACATCTCCAGTAATAGGCCCAGCAGGGTATACCTTGTGTTTTAAGTGCTAAATTGCCCCCAGTAAGAACTTCCACTCCCAGCCACCTCCACCCTCCACCCCCGGGCCCACACCCTACCCCCACTATTCTGACCCCTTTAAGCATCAACACAAAAACCTCACTTATACCCCCAAACACATGCTCTCCTTCGCTCTTCTGTCTCTCCACCCTCATGCACCTTCCTTCTTGGATCTTCACATTGAATCCCTGCTTCTCTGCAAACTGGGAACCGTTCTAAAGTTGTGTGACATTGAAGGTTACAAAATAGTGCTGTTTATTGTGTTCAAGGTATCAGCCATGAAAATAACCATGTCGATTTTATATTGTCGTACTTTGTGTGAACAGTGTCATTCATCTGTAGGTGGACAATTAAGCCGTTGCTCAACTGAGTGTGTGCAGAGGCTGTAGAAGCAGCAAGCCCAGTTTTGATGCCAAGGAGGAACTGCAGGCTCAGGCTTGCAGACAAGTGTGCCTGTGGGAAAGACTCAAACACACACACACCAACCTAACCCCTAATCATTGTGTTTATTCAGGTGTGATCAGCACCATAAAAGAATTAGATCGAGAGGACAAATCTGAACACAGTATTGAGGTACGGAACTCTACTAACTCTGAGTTGTTTGGCTTTTTTACATTTGCATGTATTCTTACAGTTATATTACCCAAACATGCATTTACTCATAAATTTTTATCAGCAGTGCAACTTTTTTAGCATCTTTTAACTGTAACTGGAGTTACATGCTCCACGATATATATAAAAAGTAATGTTTTCAAATATTGACCGTCAATAGCAAATTGACTGTCAGAATTCTACAATCCTGCTCATTAACCCAACACACGTCTCCCAATCCTCAGGTTATAGTGACAGACCACGGCTCTCCAGCCCTGTCCTCCACCGCCACAGTGGTCATCCAGGTGCTGGACGAGAATGACAACCGGCCCAAGTTCACCGACAAACTCTTCCACGTCAAGCACATAGAGCAGAGGGGCCAGGAACGCAGGCAGGAAGTGAGCCGGATGATAGCTCGAGATGACGACGAAGGCGTCAACGCCGAGGTCACGTACAGTCTTGAAAACGATCGGGATCAGAGGTTTGAGATCCACCCCAGGACGGGAGTGGTGACATCACAGGGGGACTTCCTGCCAGGCAACTACAGCATTCTCACGGTGAGAGACTAAGGGCCACATTTCCCTGTTATACACTAAATGTAAGATAAATGCTAACCATGATATGCTACCTATGTTATCCAAGCACAGACCTCGGTGATCATTTATGTTCTAAGGACCGTTTATTGATTTATTGATTTATTGAGCATTGTATGTGGTTTTATGGAATATGGGTAGACAATTTAATTCAAGGGCAAGGCGACAGTCACAAAACATTTCCAAATCCCCAGTAACACATAAATTCTAGAAAGGCCCTTCCCACACTTTGCACCTATCACTGTCATAACGACCCTCAATCATGTCTTACAGAAGTTCCTTATGGTGTATTTTACAGATGCAAATAGTGTTCCGAAGAATTTTTCCGTTTAAGATCGTGACAGCGTAGTCATCCCTTGTCTTTACTCTCCTCTGCCAGGTAAAAGCAACAGACCACGGCAATCCACCGCGATCTTCCACAGCACGCCTCGACATCGAATGGGTCACCAGGCCCGCACCCAACTCTGAAAGCTTGTCCTTCAGCGAACCGCACTTTACCTTTGCTGTGATGGAAACGGACTCTGTCAATCACATGGTGGGGTTCCTCACAACAGAGACACAGAGACTGAGCTGGTTCCACATTATAGGTAAGGACCCCTATGTTGGGTGTTATTTCAGATGGAATCTGAAAGGGGGGTATGCTTACCTGGCAGGGCGAAACAGCGACATGTTTCCTCTGATGATGGGCCAGTTCCCAACAGGAAAAGCCCATCGTGTTTTGTGGGGAAAATGGCAAGGCTTTGTCTTTCAAATCCACACCGATCTTCACAAACCATGTGGACCTGCACTGGACCATTACCATGCCAAAACAAACGATGCTTTCCCCAAACTGTTGTCACAAAGTTTGATGTACCGAATAGTCTGGAATGTCATGATATGATTTCCTTCAGTGGAACTAAAGGCCCAAGCCTCCACCTTAAAACATGATCTTTATATATTTTCACTGTACTTGTGCAGAACAGTTTATACACTTTGCATTTAAACACATTGCATTTCAACATGTAAAGTTCTTCTGCTGTTTGTCATATGGTGATTCTAGTCTAGTTCAATCTGTAGTCCATGGTCACTCTAGTGTTCCTGACAAACAGTACTTACTTCCAGGGATACCTGAATAATACTGATATTTGAGGAATTGACTTAGTGTAGTGCTTACAATTACAGCATAGTGTTTGCGTTTATTTGTATTTGTATTTTGGGGGGATTCATCTTTTACTTGGAAGTAGTTACAATATGTATTTAATTATCTTTCTGTAGGCTGCATTTGACATTAGATATTCACTGGGTGTGAACACACAAAAAACCCTAATTAGTCTAATTATCAGGATCATCAATTTGCAATAAATAGTTTGCAATGTATTCCCAGTTGACCATACTATAGAAGAGGGAACTGTGAGCTGGTGAGCCTTCTAAAGGTAGATTTCTTAATAAACACCATCTGTGTGAACAAGCAGGGTTTCCCCCTGCTGTGTCAGGCACCTGTTCACTATGTAGCTGCCAAATGTTTCTCTTTAAACTATTGTGTAGTGTTCTGGTACACTCCTGGGGTGTACCAGGGGGTGAGGGGTGTGTACCAGGGGGTGAGGGGTATGTATCAGGGGGTGAGGGTGTTGACCAGGGGGTGGGGTGTGTGTACCAGGGGGTGAAGGTGTGTAGCAGGGGGTGAGGGTGTGGACCAGTGGGTGGGGGTGTGTACCAGGGGGTGAGAGTGTGTACCAGGGGTTGGGGGTGTGTACGGAGGGGCTCAACCTCATATTATGTCATTAATTCGCCAGGCATGTGAGAACTGGTTGGTCATGATGTTTCTTGGTACACAGTGTGATTTTTGGCCTTTAGAAAACTGGGTGTAGACGGGTAATGCCAGGATATTGTTTAATAGGACAAGTACAATCTAGCTAAGTTGGATAGGATTATAGTGTCACTTTCTAACTGCATCCAACAGATCATTTCTAAGGTCCAAAGTGACATATTCTGTTGTGCCTTTATTTGCCTCTTTGCATTTCTGTCACTATTCAATAGGTGTGGAAAACGTCAAGCAGTTGCATGGACTCTGATTCAGACAATTTCCTTTCTTCTGTGACTCCTTCCTACCTCTCTCATTTCTTCTGTGACTCCTTCCTACCTCTCTCCTTTCTTCTGTGACTCCTTCCTACCTCTCTCATTTCTTCTGTTACTCCTTCCTATCTCTCTCCCAGGAGGAAATGAGGAGCATGACTTTGACATCCAGGTGAACATAGGGACCATAGTGATTGCCAGGCGCTTGGATGCAGGAAAACAATCTAACTACAATCTGACAGTCAGCGTCACCGATGGCAACCGAACTGACACCACACAGGTGAGGTCATATATCTCTTTTATGCATTCCGATCCCACGTGCATGAATATTGTATTTCACCAAATCAATGTTAATATAATTTTAATGAAAAGTCATTTAGTCATTGTTAATACCATTATGTAATACTAATGCAAAAAATAATGTATCAGTTGTTCGTTATCTAAAGAAGCTTGATGCACGTATTCTGATTCTGTCCACCCCTCCTTCCACAGGCCTACATCCGTGTCGTGGACACGAACGAGCACAGGCCCATGTTCTTGAAAAGTCTGTACGAGGTGAGAGTCCCAGAAGACACGTCTCCATGGAAGGACATCATGCAAATCAGCGCACAGGACAAAGACTCCAACAGCAAGCTGGTCTACTCCATCCATAGCAGTCTTCATCCAGACAGCATGAAGACTTTCCACCTGGACCCCAAAAGTGGGGTTCTGGTCATGACTGAGGAGCTAGACTATGAAAAACTGGCCGTGCACACACTCATTGTCATGGTAAGGCAGAAGGAGGGTGTTTTGCACCATTACAGATCCGTAAGGGATCTGAAGCATTGCGCAGAGAAAGGAAGAGACGATATAATCAAGCTACTGCGACGAAACACATCAAACTGATGATCTGTGTATTTTCATTTTTTCTCTCCTCAGGTTCGAGACCAGGAACTGCCAATGAAAAAGAGTGTTGTGAAGGCTGTCATTTATGTTGAGGACTGCAATGACCACTCTCCGTCCTTCCTGAGTCCAGAGTACAAGGCCAGCATTTCAAACTTAGCGACGCCTGGGACAGAGGTGCTGCAGGTTAAGGCATTAGACCAAGACATGGGCAGCAATGCTGACATCAGCTACTCTTTTCACTCAGGTAGGATTGGAAGGGTTAAAAGTTTTATGTTTGTCTCTGAGTAGCACTTTTTAATATTTGTTTTTGAACATATACATTCTACATACAGTATTGCTGTTTGTGAGATCTTAATTTGTGTATTTTGTGTTTCAGGAAATATTGACAGTACATTCGCAATCAATTCTGAACTTGGCAGCATCAGTTTGGCCAAACCTTTCCCCATGTTGCACCCTGAACAGTACCACCTGTTGGTGAGTGCCACTGACCAGGGTTTCCCACAGCACAGCGACCTTGCCTCTGTCTATGTCACCGTCAAGATGTCTGCCTACACCCCACCTACCTTCCTCTCCAGCCAGTATTTCACAGAGGTCAGTGAATCCAGCCGCACAGGAACACCGGTGGTCACCGTCGCTGCCTCAAGCTCTGCTGCACTGCATTACGGAATCAAAACTGGGAATCTGAATGGGACATTTCATATGAACGCCTACACCGGACTCATTTCCCTACAAAAAGAGCTTGATTACGAGGAGAACTTTTTGTACGAGCTCCATGTGCAAGCCGTGACAGCGGTTGGAGCCTCGTCTGAGACAGTTGTTTTCATTTATGTGATAGATGAGAACGATAACGAGCCTGTTTTCCTTCAGAAGATGTATGTGGGTCAGATTAGCGAGTCTGCCAATATCAACAGTATGGTAATGGGAGAGAACAACACGCCTTTGGTCATGCAAGCGTCTGACGCCGATGCAGATTCCAATGCATTGCTGGTCTACCAGATCCTTGAACCAGAGGCCTTGAAGGTGTTCAAGATGGATCCCAGCATGGGCACACTCTCTCTGATCGCACCAGTGGATTTCGAGGCCAAGGCTCAATATAACTTTTCTGTTCAGGTACGGGACTCAGGGGAACCATCACTGTCCGCAGCAGAACCGGCCCAAGTCACCATCCTTGTCCTTAATCTCAATGACTGCGCCCCCCAATTTACCGTTCCGATATACGAGTCCTCCATCTTGTTTCCTCCTGTCATAGATACGGAAGTGGTACAAGTCACAGCCACAGATGCAGACTCAGTAGTCTCTTACAGCATCGCGGATGGGAACATCCAGAATGCATTTTTGATTCATCCTGACACTGGAATGATCTATGTGTCTAATGTGTCAGACTTTAAACCATCTTACCAACTGTTAGTCAGAGCCTCCGACGGACTGTACAAAGAGACGGCCATCGTTAACATAAACGTGACAAATATAACAAACAGTGGTCTTGAATTTGAACAGAAGTTATATACCACCCATGTCACGGAGAACGCAACATCTGTCAAAACCTTAGCAGTTCTGAGAACCACAGGCAGCCATCTTAATGAGCCTTTAGTGTACTGTCTTCTAAACCCCATGGGGAGATTTACTATAGGCCCAACATCAGGGCTGTTTGAAAGCACAGGTGTGCCCTTTGACAGAGAGGAGCAGGATGTCTATGATGTGATGGTGGAGGTCAGAGACATGAGATACCCTCCTCGGAAGGCGTTAACTCAGGTCAGAGTTTACATTGATGACATCAATGACAATGCCCCCCAGTTTTTGAACCTGCCATACTCCATGATGATGTCAGAGGACTCTGACCCTGGGGACGTGTGGTTTCAAGTGACAGCGATTGATAAGGATCTTGGAGAAAATGGATCCATTATGTACGTGCTGGAGAATGACTACAATCTGTTCAGGATAGACCCTTATGTCGGGGATGTGTCTCTATCCCGACCTCTCGACTTTGAGGCATTGAATAAATATGTGCTAACTGTTCTGGCTTTAGACGAGGGCTCTCCTAGCTTGAATACAACAGCAGAGCTCAGTATCCAGGTGAGAAATCGCTCAAATCCAATTTTTCAAACTCTTCTCTACCCTCTCAAAGTCCCTGAAAACATTCCTCCCTTCACAACCATCTTGCATGTCCAAGCACGAAACCCTGAGGGATATCGGCTTATCTACAATCTAGAGGAGGAGAATGCAACCAAACACTTCCATATCGATTTTAAAACAGGAGTTTTGACAGTTACAGATCCTTTGGACTACGAGAGCCAGACGCTGCACACATTGACAGTCAGAGCTACAGACTCAGTGACAGGTGCTTTCTCGGAGGCCTCGGTTGAAATAGAGGTGGAAGACGTCAATGATAATTCCCCAACTTTCTCCGAGCCAATGTACAAAGTGGATATTCTGGAGGGGCTACCTGTTGGCACATCTGTACTACAGCTAACTGCCACAGACAGAGATTCTGGCAGAAACAAAGATTTAACCTACCACATTTTGAAAACTGAGGAAAATGAAACAGACTATTTTGAGATAAACACCCTGACTGGACTCATTGTTACAAAACAAACATTGGATCATGAAAATACGAAATATTTCCACATCAAAGTAACAGCCACCGACAATGGCACCTCCCCTAGGAGCAGCGAGGTCAATGTCATCGTGAACGTAACTGACGTGAACGACAACCCACCTAACTTCAGTAAGGATTCCTATCAGACAACTCTAAATGAGCTGGCGAAATGTGGCCAAATAGTCATCAAAATTCAAGCTTCAGACGCTGACACCAGAGACAGCAACAACCTCCACTATAAAATCCTTTCGGGGAACGAAGGCCGGTACTTCAACATCAACGACACGTCCGGGATCATCTCTTTCTCCAATGTCTGCAAGAGAAATCTCGATCCCTTTTATAACCTCACCGTGGCAGTATCTGATGGAGTGTTCCAGAAAACCGCTCCTGTGACCATAGATATGATGACCACGAACAGACACAGCCCCTATTTCAAGCAGAACATCTATGAGGCGGAGCTTGCAGAGAATGCGGCGTCAGGAACTCGTGTGATTCGATTGGCCGCCATCGACCCTGACGATGGGCCCTACGGCAGCGTGGATTACACTATCATCAACAAACTGGCCGATGAGAAATTCTCTATCGACAGCGATGGACAGATCGTCACATCTCAACCCCTGGATAGAGAGAATCCGTCCCAAAGAGTGATAGCCATTAAAGTCATGGCGAAAGACGGAGGGGGGAAAGTAGCCTTTTGTACCGTGAAAATTATTCTCACAGACGAGAACGACAATGCGCCACAGTTCAAATCGTCTGAATACCAAGTGTCTATCCAGTCAACAGTTAACAAGGGCACGCCTGTGATTCAGATCATGGCTTACGACGCGGATGAAGGGAAAAACGCTGACGTCACCTACACTGTGGACGAGGCGGAGGAGGTGACTGAAGATATCATTGAAATTCATCCATTCACTGGTGTGGTCACTTTGAAAGAAAGTCCGGTGGGATTAGAAAACAAGATCTTCAACTTTAAAGTGAAGGCACGAGATGGAGGATTACCATTTTTAAACTCTACAGTACCTGTCCAGGTTAAAGTCCTTCCACCAGAAGTCACTCTACCGACATTTTCCGAACCTCTTTACACCTTCTCTGCCTACGAAGACGTACCGATGGGGACTGAGATAGGCTCGGTGAAGGCTGACTCTGACATGCCCCTCATATACAGCCTGGTCAATGGCAACACGGTGGAGAGTAACAAAGACAAGGTCTTCACTCTGGACAAGGAGAGCGGCACTTTGCTCGTCCAGAAGAGCATCGACCATGAGAAGACCAAGTGGTATCAGATAGATGTCATCGCTCAGGGAAATCATAACGGAACAGATGTGGCGTCGCTTGTGTCCGTGAGCATTCAGGTGCAGGATGTAAATGACAACCAGCCAGTGTTTGAGGCTGACCCTTATCAAGCCTATCTGGCTGAAAACATGCCGCCTGGAACCACCGTCATCCAGATCACCGCCAACGACCCGGACACTGACAACAATGGTCAGGTGACCTACACTTTAGAGGCTCAGCCTGATGATGTTACCGATGTGTTCACCATAGACGACAAGAGCGGCTGGATCGTTACCCTCCAGGAGATGGACTGCGAAATGGCAAGGCTCTACCGGTTCCATGTGGTGGCCACAGACCACGGGGGGGAGGTCAAGCTTTCGTCCTCGGCTTTAGTGGAGGTGATTGTGACGGACGAGAACGACAACCCTCCGCGCTTCCTCGAGGACGTGTATCACACCTCGGTCATGGAGAATGGCAATCCCGGAGAGGTCATCGTGACCATGGCGACCGCTGACATGGATGTGTCGCCCGAGAACAGGTTGATCCAATGTTATATAACAGGTAAATGTAATATATATAATATAATATAAAAACACAAGAGCCATGAATGTGCATATACGCTGTAATTGGTATTTTAATTGAATTTTCTTTTGGTATTAAAAGAGCATAGCACATTTCTATAAAAACGGACATACATACCACATATATGGATAACTGGAACAAAAACTAAACCGTTCTCTTGAGAAATGATGTATTTCCTGTTATTAGATGGAGACCCGTTAGGCCAGTTTGCCATTCAGAACAGCGGAGAAGAAGACTCATGGGGGCTCGTTGTAAAGGAACCTCTGGACCGCGAAACCAAAAACAAATACTCCCTAAAGATAACGGCTACAGATGGAAGATTTCAAGGCCAGACCACAGTTGAAGTCCATGTTTTAGACATCAATGATAATAGCCCCTTGTGTGAACAGGTATGGGAAGATAAATTGTTGTTTAATAATGTTCTGCTAACTATTGTTTTATTGCTTGACTTGTGTGTGTAACATTCCTTAAGACTTGAAGAACTTTAGTCTCTATATTCAATTCTTTGGGTTTTTGCCGAATGCCTCAGGACATAAAAGACTGTATCTGCTTTTAGTTTGTTTTTGGTTTCACTCCTTGCACACACTCCCAACACCTTTGGAATTCTTTAGATCACTTCCAAAAGATGCCTTTCCCCACGCCCCCTGAGCCGCCTATAGGAATGCTATCTTTCACCAGGCTTTATCTTTGTAGCCACAAAGTTGACAAAACAAGGCTACTGAATGTGTTTATCCTGGTTGGACCTCAGATGGATACTGAAGTGCAATGAGAATGTCTTTGTCCAGTGAAAAACGGTTGTAATGTGTGTGTTTTTAAAATGAAACTGCCTCTTTATTTCAGCTGTTGTACACAGAGGTCGTCATGGAGAATTCTCCATCCAGCAGGTTCATACTAAAGATTTCTGCCTCGGATCCTGATATTGGTACCAATGGACAAGTCTCCTACACCCTCCATGGCCCCAATGCAGACAAGTTCCATCTCGATCACAAGACAGGTAGCTTGCAAAAAAAAGCTCTTAATAACAGGGCTTCCATGAAGACAGTGTTATCACTCTGCTTCATCTTTTATCCTTGACACGGATCTGTGTGTTCTAGGGGAGCTGTTTACCTTGGCAGTGCTTGACCGGGAGAAGGAGGGGGAGTACGATTTGGTAGCCAAAGCCACAGATGGCGGAGGGCGATCCTGCCAGGCCGACATTCTGTTGATGATCCAGGATATGAACGACAATGCCCCCCTCTTCTCGTCCAGTCACTACCAAGTCACCGTGTTTGACAACACCACAGTCAGGACTCCAGTGGCCGTCATCTTCGCTAATGACCCTGACACCGGTACATCATCTCACATCACTCCACACCTCATCATCCCATGGCTTACTACACTAAGTCTTAAAACAGACTAGGGAAACATTAGTCTGTCTGGTTTTTTTTGTCATATACATTTACTATCTACTATATCTATTATAGAATCATAGTATTGATACAGCGTTGTCCATTTGTATGTGTAACAGTGTAATAGTAATTACTTCAAAATCCTCTTTTTGCAAGCTCTTTTTGAAGCCAACACTGTTTTGCATTTGTTTGTGTGTCTGTGACATCAGTGATACCAAACTAAATGAAAGGGTAACTGAGGCCTGTCCAAACAAGACCAGCCTCTATGAAAGCGCTTTATTTTCTAGAACTGACACAAGGCAGCTATGTGGTAATAGTGTGGGTGTGTTGGTGTTTGCTGTCATAAGGGATTGAGCTTCTTTGGCAGGCAGTGTTAGAGAACAGGACAGAACACAACTGAGCCCCTCCTGTGGATGAGCAGAAACCCGTCTCGCATGCACCTTCGATCCCTCTTCTTTTGATGTCCTCATTAAACTCATCTTTCTCTGTATTCTTCGCTCCTACTTACCTTCTGACAAGTTTCACCACGTTTATCGTTAATTACTGTTTGTGGAGAACCCAAAAAATCACTCTGACTGTTATCTGCTTTATTGCTTGGTGTGTTTCCCGCGGCAAACAAGATAAAAATGGTTATTCTTGTATAACTGCTGCATAGATCTACACATAGATTGTCTATGCAGATAGCTGACAATAGCTGATAAGGCAATGGAAATGTTAACAAGGACTCAGACAGAAAAACAGTACATTTTTCTTAGCACATGTCCCTCTCCTGCATGCATGGATGTAGTAAACAGAGGAGTCGTTGTCTGGGTGGCCCAGTTCTATCTTTGAACTATTTTCACCCTTGCCTGTAGGTATCAACTCTGAAGTGAAGTACTCACTCATTGGGGGTGACAAGGGATACTTCTCCCTGGACGAGTTCTCCGGTGTTTTACGACTGGAGAAACCCCTTACCTCCGAGACTCCTCCGACCCTTGAACTCAAGGTCAAAGCTACTGACCGTGGGCTCCCTCGACACTTGTACTCTGTTGCCACCGTGACCGTCTACGTGGTGGATCTTAGCGACTACCAGCCGGTGTTCATCAGCTCAGAATACACCGCCCAGATGCCAGAGTCCTCTGCGGTGGGGACAGAGGTGCTGACTGTTTCAGCGATCACCAGAGATGGGACCGGACCCGAAGGCATCGTCTACTCCATTGCCGCTGGCAACGAGGACAGCAGGTTCACGCTGCATCCTGACACCGGTGAGTAGATCTGACATGAACCTATTGCATGGCCTGGTGGTCCAAACTATAGATGAAGGAGGGTGATCCTGATAGACCTTCGTTCTGGCGACAATCAAGGATTTGAACAACACTGATCTCCTCTTCTCGTCCGGTCACTGCCAAACTCGTGTTTGACAGCACCTTCTTTGAAATAAGTATCAAATGTAGACTTCCTGTAGACTCACTGGCCATAATTGCTAATCTTTGTAAACATCGTCTCTTTTTCTCAATTCTTCTGGTGGGAAAACAAGGATTAGCTATATGCCTGGAAGCAAAGGGGTCATCTCAAGTCTAAGCACACCACTTTCTCCAAGTGTTGAGAGATTTAGTAGACATTTAAGCTTCTCAGATCACTAAAGATATGGGGGGCCGAGAGAGTGGAACGCCCCCATTCAGCAGAGTTCAGAACCTTTTCAATGACACATTTGATTTACTAAGTTTGATTTGTGAGACAACCAGCTTCCTGACTATGTCTGATTGATTCCACAAGCATGTGACTAACCCTATTAGTAGCTCAGGAGAACCAATACAACTGCCTTAAATATGTATTATATCAACACACGTTGGGGTTTAATAAGGATACAGAACAGACACAGGGAATGAACCAGAAGTACATTGAAAGGGGGGGAGGGGTGAAATGATCAATTCTATACCGAAGCAAATCAAATAATGGTTGAATACACAGAACTGTATGTTCAACCAAGTCTTTGCATTTAGCCTACCTTCCTTTAAACGTAAATTAACCAAGAGACCGTATCTGTACATCTCTAACCTTTTCCGTGTTTTTTATATTTCTCATTGCAACTGAAATAGTAGCCATGTCAACACCTGCCTGTGTCTGGAGGCAGTTTTAATTGTGTAATTATGATATTTTAACGAAGTGAGAAGAGCAGCCTGGCTCTCAGCCTAGAAACTGGTTTCTGGATCCCATGTCACCACACTAATTTCCGTATTTTGGGTTCATAACAGAAACAAACAGGGGCTGTTTGCACAAATTCACAGGTAGAAAATGAAACGATTCATTTCCAGCGTTGTTAGATCAAAAGTCTTTCATGTTAAAATAATTGAGTAACTTTTTTGTAAAATGCTCGGATGGAAGTTTATTTGGGAGAAAACATTGCAGAATATAGTATTAAATAGAAAATAGAAATATAAAATACAGAAATCTGTATATTCGTGACCAAAATTAAAACCTCTGTCATAGTTTGTTACTAAGCTCTTTTGAAATTTTGTGTTTGCAGGTATACTGACATTGAGTCAGCCACTTGACTTTGAACGTTGTCATGAATACTACCTGTCTGTGGAAGGTACCAGGGCCAAGTCGACTCTTACTGACATGACCATGGTAGTCATAAACATCACGGACGTTAATGACAACGCACCGGTCTTCGACCAGGGAGACTACAACATTGAGATCGCTGAGGATCTCATTCCTGGGAGCCCGGTCATGAAGGTATAGTTACCCACATCAAACACAGTCAAGCACACCTAACGACAGTCACCCGTGAGTCAGTGAGCTCACAGCGCTGTTCAGTGAGTCTAATGATGAGTGGTCCTTTTCTCCTGGTCTCAAAGGTGACCGCTGTGGATCTGGACGGGCCGTTGAACAACCTGGTCCACTACTCTGTTGTGAGTGGTGACCCACAGCAGCAGTTCAGCATTGACTCTCGCAGTGGGGAGATCACTGTCAGGACTGCATTGGACAGAGAAGAGGTGAGGACAATTTCTTCACACTACAACACCTAGTAATTGCCTGCTTACAGTAATTATAGGGATGTAAAGATCATAGTCGCTTAATCATCCTCGCTTGGAGAGACATTGGGCCTTAGAGGCTAGGCTAACATGGTAACATGGTTACAGTATCATGCAATGTGTTCACGTTTTCCTCTTCTTATAATATTGTTTTATGTTTCCTCAGAACACCCACTACTCCTTGACTGTCCAAGCAGCTGATGAGGGAAGTCCTCCACTGTCCACGGCGGTTCAGGTTACCGTGACGATATCAGACGTCAATGACAACCCTCCTGTATTTACACAGATCAACCACAGTCTAATCGTTCAGGTAGGTTATGAAAGCTTGATGAATAATGCACTCGTAAGTAAATCCGTTTTTTGTGAAGGAAGTATCATGTATGTAAATGTAACCGGTTTTACTGGCATATATGAACAATGAAATAAAGTCTTTGCAGTGAATAAACATGGTTGTAGAAGACGGTGACTGACGAGGATGTTTGTCTATGTAGGAGGGTGAAGCGGCGGGCAGCACCCTTCTCCAGCTGCTGGTGACAGACAGGGACACGGCCAGGAACGGGCCCCCCTTCTCTTTCCACATCGTGTCGGGCAACGAAGAGCGTCAATTCCATGTGGACCAGGGAGGCCTGCTGTCTCTTTCTGCTCCCATCAGGAGGAAAGTGAAGCCTCTACACCTGCTGAAGATCCAGGTGAGATACTTTCTACACTGCGATTGAAACTGGCTGAGACGTTTATGGTTGAGAAAGAAATTCGCTTGTCTACCTCAGCTTAGTTTTGACAAGCACACACATGGATTTTAAGTACAGAGTGACAAGGGCCCAAATTACCGTAGCTGTGATGATTGCTCGGAGGCAAACGTCAAACTACCCAGAAAATAGGGGGGATTCACTTCAGCTAAAGTTCCTTAAACATCAAAGAAACAATCACGTCAAATTAATCCTAGACAGAATCAACTGTCAGGCTTTTACAGCCCTATTTTACATTGCACGCTTTATTTGACACCTTCAGGTAACAGACAGCGGTCACCCTCCTCTTTCCTCCATCTGCGTGGTGAAGATCAACGTGACGGAGCAGACCAAGTACCCCCCCTCTGTGGTTCCGCTGGAAGTATTCATTACCACAACAGAAAACATCTTCTCCAACCGTGTTGTGGGCAAGCTCCACGCCTCGGACCAAGACCTCCACGACATTCTCCACTACAAGCTGGTGTCGGAGACTCCGCCTCTGGAAAGATTCTCCGTGGACGCAGCGGATGGTAGGATCTGGGCAGACAGCGATCTGGAACCAGGCCTTTACTCTCTCAACGTCAGCGTGTCGGACGGGAAGTTCAGCGTGTGGACGGCTGTTAAAATCCACGTGTGGGCAGCCAATCAGAAAGCCCTTGACTCGGGGGTGACCCTGCAGCTGAGCGGACTGTCTCCGGAGGAGTTTGTAGCGGACCACTGGAAAGGCCTGCAGAGGACCCTGAGTGCTGCTCTGGGTTTAGACCGACAGGACCTGTACTTGGCCAGCCTCCAGCAGCCCAACTCACTAGTCCTTGAAGCGCTTCTTCTCTGGAGACCACAAGGAGGCACTGTCAAGCCCCTCTCCACCTCCAGACTGGCTGGGGTCATTTCAGACATAGAAGATACTTTGGGCCTGAGTGTTGTAAGAGTGAGTTATGATGGTTGCCTGGGGTCTGGATGTCCTCCGAAGGGCTGTAGAAACTCCGTGGTGCTGAGTGGATTAAACCACTATGCTACATCCAGAGCTGGTTTCATCACCCCCCAGCATGCCTGGGAGAGTGTCTGTCCTTGCAATGGTAGGTGGGATCCACTTTGTGCGTGTCACGGTAAACCATACCCCTACCGTTTGACAATGAGGAGTGTCGTGATCATAAATCAACTTTAGATACTGTTGAAATCATTCACGGAAATTCTGTTAACGTGACTTCACGAGACATATGGACTGAGTCACCTCAGGGAGGGGATATGGCGTCACCAGACAAGTTTACTCAACCAAACCTCCTTGTTTATATTGGAGCAACAGTACACAGACACTAATTTCATGTCTTAGCAAAACAATCACAACATGCATATTATTGCACAGTTTACCCACCCTTTTTAAAGAGGAGCAGATTGTCTCATCAAACAAGAAAACCTCAGGTTTAAAGACTAATTGTGTTTTTGTACTTTTTAGAATCTGCTGTTGGGTTTGATGGAAAGGGCTACCTGAAGTATCTCCATAAGATGGAGGAGGAGAACCAGGGCTTCCGTCTGTCCTTGCGCTTTAAGACTCACCAGCCACAAGGTGTCGTCTGGGCCACCAACAGCACTGACTGGGGAACTCTCAAGGTAACTGAACAGTTTTTTTTAGATCATGTAGTATAGACAGTTCAAACATTGACAACTCATCGACGCATAATATAAACACGTCAAATCAATGGCTATTTTGTGTTTGTAAATTTGAATACATATACTCAGCTGTAAGGCACTCTAAATCCAAGTGGACAATACAGTTGTGTTATTCATGTCTGTCTCTTTCACAGCTAACAGCTGGGGAGTTGGCATTCAGGTACAGCTGTGGAAACGTTCTCCCCAGTGCCTTACATGTAAAATCTGACCCAGTATCAGATGGTCTCTGGCATCACGTACTTCTGGAGGTCAACGCCACTGCCCTCAGACTGACCCTAGACCAGCAACACACAGCCTCTGTGGCCCTGTCAGAGTCCTGTCGCATGATACAGCCTCACGGGGCCTTGCTGTTTGCTGGGTCCACCTCTTTCAAAGGGGCCCATCTGAACGGCTTTACCGGATGCCTGGATAGGCTGGAGTTTAACGGAGAGCCAGTCAGGACGGGCGATTTTGAGGAGTGGACGGGATCCGGAAGTAGGAGGGTTTTTGGAGTGTACAGCTGCTGTGGCGTGTTGCAAGGATGTGCTAACAGCCCCTGTCTGAATGCAGGCACCTGTGAGGACACGAACGGAGGTGAGCTTTAACGCAGAAAACATCTTTTGTGCGCTGATATATATCTGTGTATCAGGCAGATATTATAGAGATAAGCTGAAAGATAATGTTGTTTTTTTTAAGTATGAGGTGTAAATTAGACATCTCTGGACTGTTATCATTTCTTTTCACCTCGGGGTTACCCAGGACCTTTGTCACAGTAGCAGAATTGGATTTAGTCATCTATGTGTGTGTGTTTGGATGTGTGTGTGTGTTTAAATGCGTTTGTTTGTTGACTCCACAGAGCTGAGCTGTAGGTGTCCTGCACAGTTCTTTGGCCCCCGATGTGAGCAGCCCAATGACCCTTGTCTGACCCAGCCATGTGTCAATGGAGGGGTGTGCATTCCTCAGACTCAGGGTTACATCTGCAAGTGTCCTTTCCAAACAGCTGGAAGCAGGTATGTCTGTCTCTCTGTCTCTCTGTCTCTCTCTCTCTCACACACACAGACACTCTCACTCACTTACTCATTCTCTCACAAACTTTCTCTCTCTCTCTCTCTCTCTCTCTCTCTCTCTCTCTCTCTCACTCACTCATTCACTCTCTCTCTCACTGTTGCTCTTTTCTTTCTTTCTCTCTCTCTCTCTCTCTCTCTCTCTCTCTCTCACACACACACACACTCACTCACTCACTCACTCACATATATAAGTATATAAACACACTGAATAATGGGGGAAGAATGCAGTGATGTAGTGAGAGCAGGGCAACAGACCGATCACATCTTCTATTTCCATCCTCTCACCCTTCAGGTGTCAGGACTCGGTAGACGCCTGTTCATCCAATCCGTGCCCTGGAGGCTACGACTGCAAGATCTCGGATGGCTCTATCCATTGCGACCCTCTGCATCAGGTGTCCCCTATGCTAGGAAGCCTAGAGATCATGGAGATCTCTGCCAGCCTGCTGGGGGTGCTACTGCTGGTTGGGGCCTTTGTCTGCGTACGCAAACGTTACGTACAGCATAAAAAGAAGAAGCCAGAGTGTGTTCAGGACTCTAACGGGTAGGGTGGATGATTATCCTATTGTTTTATATTTAACAATATAAGTTAAGTCAATCTTGCACACCTCAAACATATGATGAAACTTAAAGAAATAACTCACAAATAACTAAGAACTCACGTTACTAGAATTGTAACAGAGATGTACTCCTCATTACCTCATAGGTATTTTCCATCAAATGCAACAAAGAGCATCATGGTTGACAATCAGGAGGCCCATCTAGAGATGTGCACCCTGATGGGCTCCAGGAACGAACTGGGCCACAGTCCCTTCCGCTCCCTCAGGCCCCGCAGTCAGGTGATGGACGTGGGCTCTCAGGATGGGGTCTACAGTCCCAAGACGCAGGGGCCTGTGGTGTGCAGCGTGGCTCCTCACTTCCCTGCTCGCCCACCGTCCAACTCCGACAACGAGTCTGTTATGAAAAACAACTGGAACGCTGACTATGAAGGTATGCAGTTGTCCCTGTCAAGTTCAAATTGTAATGTCCTGTCTCAAGCGGTTTTTCACTCTGTGTGTGAACAGACACTAAAGTATTTTTCACATTTCACATGCAGTATATCCCGCTGACCCAGACTACTATGGCCGGCCAACAGCACAGGAGTTCCCACAGTTTGACATTGTGGAGGATTCCTACCCTCCAGTGAACACCATGGACTCACGTAGGAACTCTCGTTTTGGAGGATTTCCGTTTCCTCTTGATCGTTGTGACCGTCGCGCACCCTTGCCTCCATGCTACAGCAATCAGAACCTGGATGATTTCCTGGGGCCCGACGGCCTGCCCCTCCCTAGCTCCCAGTGCCCTAACGAGTACACAGCCATCAGTTACTACCCTACCCAGCATGCGCGCAGCATGGATAATGTTTCCAGTGGTTACCGGAGACTCAGTATGCGACTGAGCATTGCCCAGCCTTCATACGATGACTGCACTAACCCCACACCTGCCCAGACCAGACCAGGAATACTGAACCCTCGCAGCTTAAATAGTTCGGACATGATTGAGAGTGACTATGGAAGCTGTGAAGAGGTGATGTTCTAAAGTCGAGACTGAATAAAAGACATTTGCACTGCCAACAGTTAAGAACCTGTCATGTATCTTTAATTAGGGAATAATTATTAGGTTTATGAGGGTGTCTTGCACATCAATCTTCTACGTGTCCATTATGACCTGCGTAAAAATGTTTAAAAAAATCTAAAACTAGCTCTCAAAAGTTTATTGATTATATTAAGATTAGATGTTACATAAAGATATAGTTTTGTAAAGATGTCCTAAGACAGGGACAGTGGAGTTATCCTGTCTATATTATTATACAATTCAGTTGTTTTAATGTCACAGGATAATATATATGAAAATGAAGGGAGCTAGATCACATTAACAAGAATGCCGTAAGTCAATGAATGTATCGAAAATGTATTCTTGATGAAGCCAATTAGTTTTATCTGTGTACAGTATATTACATTTATAAGTGATGTCAATGCTGTAATTAGTAGTGTGTGAAAATCTTTCATCTGAAAGATGTGTCGTAAAGGTACTCAATGGTACGTTATGTATGTGTGCTGCTGCTTGTATGATTGCGTGCAATTTTTAAAATCTTTCAATTTGTTGTGCTGGCTCACAGTTTCTTTCATCCTTGTGAGAGTTCCTGTATTGTAAGTAAAGTGTGTATGATGTCATATGAGTTCACGTGAATTTCAGATGTATTTTTGTAATGTCAGTTAATACCCATATTGTGGTTGTCTCTTTGTGAAAATGTTAAACAGTTGTTTAATATCTGACGTATATTAGTAACCAACTGTGTATAAAGTAGATTATTAGCTGCAATACCCCCTCCATCCATTGAGGAATTTACCAGAACAATTTCATCTTGCTCACACTGTTCTTCAAATACTGAAATAAATCTCCGTCACAGACATTTGTCCATGAGTACTTTATTTGGCTGGATTGGCAATTAAGTAAACATACAGCATGTTTATAATACATACAATTTTACAACATACAAAACATACAATGCTGCAAAAGTTGACACGTTTTTAATAACAAGATTGTTTTTCCATTTATATTTCAACTGTAACTTAAAAGGTAAATAAAGTTTGAATGTTCACTGCATCGCGGTCATTACTGACCCATGTCATCAATAGAATAATTGTTAGTGAACAATAACAAGGGCTAGCACCAGCAGCTATTTGCCCTTACATGGTCCACAATTCAAACATGAAACAACCTTTAAAAAGTTTTGGTTTGAGAAAGGGCACATCTTCTGTAAGATATACAATCTGTGTTGTAGGAAGTCATTCTGTGATCGCTATGATAGTGTTCCTCTTTCTGTCCTCAGATCTTTACAGTGTGAACATGTCCTTGGCTTTGTGGTCTTTATCATTACCATTCAACAACCCACTGCCATTTTGTGAAGTATAGCAGCCATCAGCAACATAATATATCCGGATGTTTAGACTAAATGTACACGTTTCTCAACTTAAAAAGAGAATAATAAATATTAACTGTTCATGTGTAATTACAGTCCCTTGATGTACAGTGTTTGGTTACATTCTATGGATGTAGCAGTACCAATGCCATTTAAATCAAAATTTACAGACTACAGGTTATGGTCCGAATCCTATTGGCTACTCGTAAGAAAAATTATAAACTAAAATAAAGCAACCAGGCAAGGGACAGAATAAGGCCATCACACGACATCTTTCTGCCCTTTTGCAATAAATGTAAAAAAAAGCAGCCTCTGAAAAGCAGTACGATCAGCACCTTCTTAAAGTGCGGTGAGCTTCAATTTCAACCAGCATTCATGTTTATGGCAACGAAAATGTTTCCTTCCTTTTATGCAACGCTTAAAAGGAAGTCTCCTGCAATGCTATGCACGGAGTGCATCAATAGAAAAGAAATCGCCACTAGAACAATCCCCTACAAACAAACATTGCTTACAACAGCATGTAATCAATCACTGTTGGGAACAGCAAAATGAGGAACCTCCTCTCAAATCCAATATATTTGAGCAAAGATATCAATGGCTCATTGGATCTGAAAGATAGTTGTGTTTCCCGCGGCGTTCAATGATCTGCTGAACAGATACGTAGGTCCCTGCCACAAAGCCCACCAGACCCAACAGGCTGATGACGAGGTTCTTCAGTTTGGCCCATGGTGACATACCTTGGTTGTGGAACGTTAGGACCTGAAGGATGGGAGGGAAGATGAGAGCCAGGAAGCTGCTGCTCACCGAACCCACCAATGAGATGACGAGGTCCAGCTCAGGGATCAGAATGGCCAAGACACCTAAAAGGCGAGGGGGCGGGACAAAGATATGAAAGACATCCTACTCCAAGCTGTAGTCAATACAAGGATGTAACCTCAACCTTAACGTCTATGGGGAGCAAAAGATTGGTGGGACGGATGTAGAATCGCATGGTCGATAAAGCAATTGTTAATTTTGTCGACCAACTTCTTATTCAAAGATGGAAAGCAGACTGAGACAATACCAGATGTAGGTGACCGTAATGTATTCATAAATGGTTTATGCAAAGAGAACGTGGTTACGTTCAACAACTTCCTTTCTGAAGTAGTACTGACAAGCCGACCAATACGAGCAACAGCCTGTAGCCGATCAACATCAGAGAACACGCTGAAAACAAGAGGTACAAAAGTAGAGCTCACAGGTGAACACAACGAGCGCTGTGCGTATGAGCAAGTCGACGGGCAGGTTCCATCGCTCTGTGACGCGGGTCACTGCCAGAGGAACGAGGATTTCTGCAGGAACGTAGAACTGCAGCGCGAAGGTGATGAAGATGCCAAAACAATAGAGTAGCTTCACGATCTGGTACATCCTGCAAGATCGTCACAATAGAGCCTCATTAGGAAAAGCAAAGGGTAACGTATCTTTTCAAAATTGGCGATACAAGACACGTTGTGCGTCTAAAGGTCATCCTCACCAACAGTTGGGTAGGTTGAGAGTGATGCTGCCTCCTATATCCTCTCCAAAACAGATGAACCCAACAGTGCCTAAGGAGATGTAGAGAGTGGTGACCATTGCCATTCCTATGTAGAGAACCTTGTTGAAATTCTGAGGGTTCTGCATCTTGTTCTCCAAAGGAAGCACCTGGGAATTTCAACAACACATGGTGGCTATTCAGGACAATTTCATAGGCTTCCTAAAAATTGTGCTAAATTACAATAGATGAAAGAAAAGTGAATTATAAAAAAAATGTTGATTGAAAGGAATTAAATATGGACAAAATGCTAACTTGGACAGGCGTCTGAAGAGAACATCACAAATGTACAATAATTCATGTCATGCAAGATAGGGAAGAGGTGATGTTCATGTATTTCTGTGCAAGGGTGAAATTACCACTCCTATCCCTTCAAAGGCGAAGATGGCTGTTCCAAAGAACAGAGGATAGTCCTTGGCTTTCCCCACCAGGGGCAGATCGATGGGTTGTTTGATATTCTACGGAGGTAAAACAAACATTTACATAAATACGTACCTCAACAAAAAGAAGCCAACAGAACCACACCCTAGTGACATTTGAAACAAAGACATCCAGGGGGGGGGGGGCAATGAATGTTTTGTAGAATACAGGGTTACTTTGTATGTCACCGCCATATCTGGAACCAACAATTGTGCCTCATCATGTCTGATGTCAGTCCGAGATAAAAGCTAATCAAGGTTGTATGGATGTCAGCGTGGGCGTGCGTTTCCAACCCTACCGTGAAGCAGTAGTAGTAGATGAGCACCAAGCTGGCGGACATGGCCAGATTGGCCACAAGGGAAAACGGCGCCAAGTACTTCAGATTACGGACAAAGACCAGCAAGATGAAAGCAGGCAGGAAACAGAGCATGTAGAGACGAGAATCAAAGCTAGGAACAATCACTGCTGTCTGGTTGGTGTTGCAGTTCATGGTCGTCCCATTAGCAGCCTCTACAACCTGGGGGAAACAAAGATTCAGACACACTTACCATTGAGTGGTGTTATTGGGGACTATAGATAAGTGCACAGACACACACAACATCAGAGGAAGCATGGAACAACGATAACAATTGGGGATTGCGTTTTATTTTGTTAGGGAGACCTCATCTGAATGTTATTTACAGAGCGGATATGGGAGGGGGGGTGACTGTGTGTTCTCAGCCAATCACCTGCTTCACGTTGTCACTGAGGAAGACGAAGTAGACACAGCAGAATCCCAGCTGAGTGATGATGAGGAACAGGTTCACTAGCCGCCTACAAGAGAGCACAGTCAAAAGACACGTCCCATGTCCCAATAGCCATTGCATTCCCAGGGGAGGCCATCACTATGAATATGATATGACTGGTGATCAGTACATGTTATTGTTATATGTGCTGTTTACCTGCCCCATAGCGAGTGTCTGCTTAACCAGGAGACATTCTCCATCCCATACTCCACTGCATCTCCATAGTTCAAGAATGGTTTGTTCATCCTGCCATGGCAACAAACATCCTATAATAAGCATAGCTTCATCTGCTGACTGGATACTGGGTGTCCTGCACATTTGATAGTATTGTACTCTAGGACATTGTTTTATTGTATAACTACCCCTGTACCAATGTATATGGTAAATATTGTAGATCATTAACTGAATATTGTTGCGCAAGCATGTCAAGGTTTTAATGGCATATGAAGTTTAAACATAGATAAGAGACAATCAGGAACAATTATAAATGCAGAAGTGAAAGAGCTTTTACCATCTGACACAAGTCCAACATAGTTTAGTGCAAGCACAGGCTTAGACCCAGAGGTTCTGTGGTGATCCTCCTTTAACAGGCACGCAACGTTTCCTTCAATCTTATCTATGACACATCGTGTGGTGCACAGAACTTTGCATGTCAACACAGGACCAGATACTTACTTGGCACTGAGATGATGGGAACATCTGACTAGCAGGTTCATACAGTGGACAGCGATAATGCCCATAATAAATAGGCTTAACGGGCCCAACTGGGAAGAGAAAAGGATCTGAGTCATTTCCGAGTGAGTCGAGTTTCACATCGACTTGACAGCATCGGAGGCTTTCTGGATTATGCAAACCACCGATGCCAAAACCATCTAAATGCCCACGTCTAAATAGCTCATTCATTAATGTGTCCATCATTATCTGTGAATTTGTTCTCATAATAGGTATAGCTTTGTATTAATTGTGTACACACGCATACGCAAAATCAGGCACAAATGGATGCCAATGTTAGTAAAAAAGAGAAGACTCCTCACAGCTGTCTGACAACCTGCTCCACTGCCACTGTGTAACAGTGCACCATCCAAAACACACAAGGAGACAAGCGAATGATCAAAGCTGTCCTGTTTACATTAGCTGTCAGTGAGATGCGTAATCCAGAACAACGGCCTTCCTCTTAACGACGGCGTGCTCACCACAAGCCCTGCGTTCTTCACCGCCAATGGCAAACCAAGCAAACCTGTTCCAATGTTTCCTTTTAGTAAGTGGATCAGAGTCTGGAAGGACCTGCAATGCAAACATTCTATTGGAAGAAACTCATACATCATCGCACGTGGAATAACATCCCAATGTATGAACGTATCGCAATGGCTGCAACAAGGATCATCCTTACGAAGTCCCAGACTGTCCTCCTATCCGTTGGTACTGGTTCTGAGCACTTGCTGGACTGTGAGCTGCAGGAGAGGGACACAGGGCAGCGTCTTCTGATGGGCTGTTTGGTATGTTGGGTAAAACTGGGCCTGAAATAAATATATATATAAATTTACCATGCATTGGAGTAGATTCAGAGACATTCATCTATAATTGATACTTTTCCTCTCATTAACAAACACAGTATATGGGGTATTGAAATGTGTCATTTGAGATGTCAGGCTGTAATAAATGAAATCATTAAAAACGTTTTCTTTCTGATGGTGGAAAACCATATAACGAATTGCGTAAACCATGCATGATTTGCTGACTGTCTCTGATTGTTCTAGTCTTCTCACGCAACGTTGCATTGTGCTCCTCGTCATTCGTAGCTACACTATATTGACATGTTATGTCGCGGTAACATTTGTGTACCCTCTTCTTGGTAGTTAGGATTGGACGTCATTGTTGGGTCTCGGATTGATCGCGCCGCTCTTCCAACTTCTGAAAAATAGAAAGAAGAGTAGGATTTAATGGAGGAAGAATGTACCAGATCAACACAGAATATAAATGACTTATTGTTGAGGGGGGAAAAAACACTGATGTCTGAGCAAAAAACATTTGCACCTGTGCCTCACTCCTCTGTTAGGCTATTAATGAACGGATACGCAGACAAACAAAATATGTCATATTTTCATATTTAAACTATAAGGCACTTGATGTGAAGTATAGTGAACTACAAATATATCAACGGCGAACGCCTCATTTAATTAAATACAACATCGTGTATGCTGTGTTCATTTATAACCTCTCGTAACTAAGAGGGAGCTGGAGAACTTGTCAAATAATTGCGTAACACCAGCATTGCAAGGACAGGCACTTGGTGGGGACGGATCTCAAACAGACTAGACTCTAGTCACTAGAGTTTATAATCAAAGATTATAGGCTATCATACAGACATGTTAGTCTATTGTAGGCATGACATCGTGTCTATGAATGTATCACAGAAGGGCATTGTGTCATTATTACTTATATTAAAACAACGTAGTCTACAGATATGCAAAGCAGTAAGGGACAAACCTAGGTAAGCATAGGTTGACTGTACACAGTATAGGCTAACCTAGCTGTTTTGGGAGGGAGATAGCGAAGAGTACTAGTAGCATGCGAACACCGACAGCCGACAGGAAGAAAATAAAGAAACTCACTACGTGACTATTTTGGCAACAACACATCTCTTGCAAATTAATTCAACGAGCAAGCTAATTTAGCTTGTTGTTGAGACCTCAGGGTCAAGAAAGGCGACTTACCTTAAGAAATATGCAGGATATTCCTTTCGTTTTGATGCGCTTTAGAATACGTTTACTATATTTGCACGATGTGGATAGTGCTCTATTTCGAAAATCGTCATTTGCTCGAAGCAAGAATGATCACTTTGAGTTAGTCATTTTGCTGTGATAGACCAGTGCATTTATGATGGTACAGAGCGCTTGGTCATGTGATCTGAGGACAGTTCCTGTCAGGTCAGCTGACTCGATATCTTGGAAATCGCAGGTGCTTGCTCGACTCAAGTCAGCGAAGTGCTGTATCTGACAAACATTTCAACAACAAAGTTATTTTATCGGCTTGTGAAATTTTTGCTTCACTACGGCTCAATCAGTGTGTAAAGGTAAATTCCTGTTTCACACAAAAAAATGAACATCCTTCTTAATAGTCACTCAATAGTGTGGTCACATTCAGTCTTAGCCTTTCATAATTGTCTTCGGTATTAACAAATCGAATAGCCTGTTATTAAATTGAAAGTAACGCGTGTGTAGGAATGCAATGGATGCTTGCAAAATGCATAGTGCAATTCTTTCACTTTCTGTCACTGAGACTACGTAAGTCCTATGCTACACGTTTCGCTATGGTGTGGGAGTCGAGGCTCTATTTGGTAAAAAATGGAATTGTGCACTTGGATGTTACCACCACAGTCGTATGACCTTTATATTAACTCAAACTGGTCAGCACCCGTCAAGGCTTTGTCGTGATTATTCTATTTTTTAACGACTGTCACAGTTTCGAATTTCTTCTCACGATTATATAGTTACCTATATTTTACAAACCAAAATTGCCCCAGAATGGTATTAACCCTGCCTACACTGTTAGTCAAAAACATTTCGAGGTCACATGGTTTACAAATGACCATGTCCTGGGTTTACGTCTTTTAGGGTCAAGCAGGTAGCCTAAGCACCCTGGTAACTTTCCAACATAGAAATCTATAATATATAAGAGGGCAAGGGGGCAGTAATTGGTCACCAACTTTGACAAGGCTGGATGACAAAATCTATGAAAACACAGCTATCGTTAAAATGAACTGACTGATTAGGCTATAATCAACATCTAGCTTTTTGTTTATCTGCAAAGATACTCCGCCAATGAAATGACCTGCGTGTACCCAACTTAGCCCTCGTGGTCTCCTTCAGGGGTCAGAATGACTTGAAACTGTGTTAAATGCACACACACGCACATCCACAATGAGGCATTTAGATTGTATATGCTCGATTGAATCCAGACAAAACAAAATCTGCCAGATTTATGTTCAGCATGGCTGCACATTTCAGTGCCCAAGGGAGTACACGGAAACAATTTAATTACCCTGCTTTTTTCGGGGCTGAAGGTGGGGCGTTTTTGACCCTTAGGACAGGAGGAGTTGCAGACTACGGAGAGCACGAGGGCCAAATCAAGTTGTTACATTCTTTTGTAAACAGTACAGGTTGAAACAAAGGTTAAACCATCAATTCCTTTGCACATTTGAATCAAATGCACCCTACTGCAATGAGGTGCTATGGAGCTTTAAAATGTTGGTTCATCTGTGATGGACATTGCATTTCTTGAAAAATAATGGGAGCAGTATATCTGTCTAAATACGGCTGACCAAGGGGATATTTGTGTTTTACCACACTTACTCATCTGAATGTTTTACAGTCGGCTCATAGGACCCCCCCTATCTGGTCAAACGGGAGCTGGTTTTTACAAACAGAATTGAATGTAAATATATGATGGGCAGGTAGGAAGTCTGTCAGACTGTCCTTACACAAATACAATTCACAAATGAAAGGTTCACACACGTTCATACTACTGAAAACTCACATCCACATGTGAAATGCTCGCATAACCTATGCAATACATTCACATCCACATGTGAAATGTTCACACACCTTAATACTTCTAAAAACTCACATCCACATACACTGACGCATAGGAAACACATTCACATCCGTAGCAGGATGAGTAAGAAGCTTTGAGAATGTAAGAATGTTTTAACCATTTCACTATATCCAGAAGGAATTTTAGTATATGTGGGCATTAGTTCAGTACACCCGGAAGACATTTCAGTATATCCAGAAGTCAGTTCAGTTCACTGCGTCAGTATATTCGAAGGGCATTTCACCGCCTGGAAGTCAGAAGAATGCAGATTCCAGAGAGATGTTTCCTGTCACTTCACTGCAGTCAAATGACTGGTGTTCAAAATTCAGATTGCACAAAATACATTTACAGTTCGAATTTTGAAACTCAGTTCCCCAAAATTTGAGGCACAAACATTTTGATAGCACAAAATAAATGTTGAATTTGAATGTTGAGATTCTGATCCCAAAAATCGGAACCTCAAAAAAGGGAGCATTTTTCATTCGAAATTAGATCCCAGTAATTCGAAACAGCATAAGTCTTGGGTTTGGCAGCCTTGCATGAATTATCTACTTTGGTGGGTTGATAGGATGGTTTCACTGAATTTGGTGTATGACATCTGCCTCACACTCCCCAACAGTAGGTGGCAGTCATAAACGTTTGTCGCAATAGGTAACAGCCAGAAGAAGAAAACCGGGCTCAAATTCCGTAGCTTTTGGTTCGTACGTAGCTCCAACATCTTAGAAAAGCCGGTATATTGATTCATTGCTCTGGAAATTTGTCACACTACAGAAAGATGACTACCGTAAGCACTTGGTGTACCTGTGAACTTCATTTTAGCATTACTAGCTCTAGTCACTTTGAAATCTGGAGCATAACAAGCCGAGGAAGCTTTCAGTTAAATGCCGGTCTCGTAGAACTGGTAGTTCGGAACATTAGCTAGGCTAGTAGCTACTGTACTGTTTTGCTAGCTATGTAAAACAGGTAGAATATTAGTAGTTTGTCCACTAACGTAGATAAAGGTTCATCTTGTCTTGAGCTAGCTTGTCAATACCACCTCAATAGCATGGTCTTAAACCTTAAATATTTCTGCTGAGGCAAATACAACCATCGGAATCCCGTGACATTAACTCAGCTACTGTAACGTTACTAGAAAATGAACTAGCAATGTCTACTCTGCAAAAAAAATCGTTCTATGCGGAAGCAAGTTACTGTAGTTCTTGTGTTCAATTACTTACACAGAGACACGAGTTTAAAGTGGAGATGACGTGTGAGGGGTGCTCGGGCGCAGTCACCAGGGTCCTCAATAAACTTGGTGGTGAGTTTGTAGGAACTGTTATTTTTCTTTTTTTTTAATGAAAGAAACAATCTTTACAATATACGTAATGTCAAGACTCAAGTGACATTGCTGTGATGAGCTGCGTATGCACCTTTGTAACGTTACTTTTCCATCACTTGTTGGTTCAAGATGTCAAATTTGACATTGACCTACCCAACCGCCTGGTCTGGATCGAGTCGGACAAAGATGTTGACGTTCTTCTTGAAACGCTGAAGAAAACTGGAAAAGGTGTCACGTACAATGGCCCAAAATAAAGATAACTGGCTAGATCTTTATAAACAGGTAACATTTCTAAGGTTACCGCCTGTGCATATGCAATCTAAATCTAGTCTTTAATTTTTAGCAGATAAGGCATTGCATAACGTTACATAACGTAACAATGTATGGTCTGTTCTGTGTGTGGCAGGTGCTTGTTGCTGATGGTGCAGAGTGAAGAGTCATCAACAATCATGAAAATCCCCTTTGAATTTGTGGAAGAAACAGACAACCGGGGGGAAGTTGCCCCTTATATGCTGATGTTGATCTCCCATTGACCTTCATCCTGTAGGTAGAGATAGCAGGTGTTGTTGGTGCATCCCAGTATTCTCAACATGCCAATTCTGAACGGTCAACAGTATTTTCCTTTTGCGAAGTTCACTTAGATCTGTACCACCAGAAGTCATCAATATACATGAGCACTAAGTCTTTCAGTTGAATAGTCACTGTCGCTAACCAATTTGTCACCCCTTAAGCAATGGCAGGTTCTTTTGTAAACACATCTTTTGGTGTTTAGTGATAAATCTTGAAAATTGTTGTATTCATTTGATATAATATGTGCACTAAGCTAGCACTAAACAAGTTGTTTACTGATAGTACAAGTAAAATAGAAACTTGACTATTCACACAACTCTTAATGTCCACATGGAAAAATGAGCCAATATAACGCTTCTATTTTACTAATTGTTTTTATTTTTTACAAAAGTCATTCAACTTATCTACAGTTACATTGATACTACATACACCATTTTATTCCAAGTTTTGTCCTCAATTCTTGGCTAGCTCAAACAAATACACTATAATTGAATGGCTGACAAACTTTGCGAGCACATGTTAACTATTATGGCTGTTAATCAACTTGACAATATGACAAGCCAACATAAAAATAACAGTTGGATGTGTGTGTCTGTTTGGCACGTCACACAAAGGAAAAGGTCCTCGTTTCTTTTGGAGGGAAGAATTGCGTACTGACAAGCACACAATTAAATTGAACGTTTAGCTAGTTTTTGTACTTAGAGTTGACAGTTGACAGGAATTATTGAACTATCCCAGACACATTGAATGACGTCAGCTGTGGTTAGCATAAGTTGCCTTGCATTTGGAATCCTTCCTCGGCTCCACCACCCATGAACATCACTTTAGCCAGCTAACGTTAACAGCTAACAAGCTAACATTCCAACAGCATGTCTTTGTGGTATAAATACAGAGCTACCGAAATGATCAAAATGGTTTTAAGCAGATATCTCTCTAAAAAGAATCTTGTGTTCTCTTGCCATTTTGTGATCATGAATCTATATTAAACAAGTGCATGATAATAACATGAAATTAAATGACTCATAGACCACATTCAAGGGTAACTTCACCACAGACCCAATGTTGTTGTCACATCTTATGGGATCACTGGATTTAGTTTCAAAACGCATTTGTTTCTTGTCTATCAACATGAAACACTCACCATTGGGATAACAGAATTATTGGGAGGTATTGCTTTGCCTTAACTTCAATACTTTCTATTATTTACACTTTGTTGGGTAGTAAAATATATATAAACAATGTATATCTAGATGTTGTCTACAGATCAGTCATATGTATGTAATTAAAAGATTTCCACTACACTATACTTGTCTTTTCGGTTTCTTTAAAATAAGAAAAAGTTACAAGACGTTTTGTGGAATGTACTTTGTAATACAAGTTGACATTTCTCATCATTGTGTAAAAAACAGAACTACAATTCCACCACTTGGTGGTGGTATATAATCTTATTTGATTTGACATGATACTTAGCAGATCTTAGAACTAATGGACATAGATATGCATTCGAATTTGTCATCAAGTATGGAAACAAGTGGATTGCAGAGTATAATACTTTTGCAAACATAATTTCCAATTCTTGGATTTTGTTTTATATTTGGAAGCAATTTGATAAAATGCTAAATGCTTTTTATGTTCTCACTTGCTAGCCTGTTCCTTCTGTGTCATATAAACCATTTTCATATAATGCTTTCAATGTTGGGAAACCTTTTGTGAGCAACATTGAATGTTTTGCATTTGGGTTGTATGAAATCTATTAGTAGTTGTAGTTAAGCCAGAAGGGTTTGTGATATATTGGTATAAACAATGTCAAATGCAGTTTATTTACTTTAGTGATTCTTGCAAACATCGCCCAGAATGTGTATTGGAAATATACACAGTGGATATCCTATACTGACAGTGAAGTACTGTCTGTATAGGATATTACTGCATCACAAATACATGTTTAAAAGGGACAGTTAAAAACCTCTCCCAGTCCTTTCTTGAAAAGGACTTGGCATGGGTTTCAAGCACTAAGACAGTGCCACGTCTACGGGCGGCGACAGTAAGTTTAATTACACCTCTTCCATGGCCTTTCATTGAATTTACTCTGGTTTGTCCAGTAGCCTGAATGGAAAGTGCCACGTTGCATGGCAGCTATTTTCCTCTAGTTGTCTCATCCAGATGTTTTTTTTTTGTACACACCGGGATTTCGGCACTGTAGGGAACAGACAGTACAAATCTACCACTGATCTCCATTCCAAGTTGTGCATCTACGACCACCGTTAAGTATTTACAGAATCTGACCATGAGTGTGGTTGAAACAGGTGTTGAGGGTTCAAAGTTTCAATAGTCACATAATCCGATGTAAATATTCAGTGTTTTCAGTCTCAATATGTTTCTTCTCCTCAGACTGAGCCCCCTGGGATATGGGAGTGAATTGAAGGTTCTTTCTGAAATATATTAACTTCTTTGTAAAAAGATAAATAAATAATGAAACAGTCCTAATTATTGTCTATTCCTAATCACCATGATCATCAGTCCAGATCAAATATAAATGTAGGAATACATTGGTGCCACACTTTCAAGCCTAAACTTCAAAGGGAGAAGCGTTCAATTTAGCTGTTTATATTGTTTTGCCTGGGCAGTCTATCATCAAAAACCTATGATAAATCATCACAAAGCGTTCCTTTAAAAATGCAGAAGGGCAAAAATAAATAAAATCTGAACTAGCGTAGGTGCCTTAGCTGTTATTGGAAAAGTGAATAATAAAATAATACTAATTAATACTTTGGTTGAGTCAAACCCAAACCTTTGTACAGTCGGCTATTCTGAACTTCAAACGACACACATGCAATTGTTGTAATCAATATCTAATATGTCAACTAAAGTAAATACGTTCGTACAGCAACATCTCACATCGTTACTGCTCTCAAAGCCAACATTAACTCCAAAGTATATAAAGAATTGCATGAATCGCTTTCAGTTGACATGGGTCATTTATAACGTACAACTTTCAATCCACGTAGGAGGGAGTATAGAGTTAATTCTTGTGGCCCGTCCCACACGGAGGGAGAAAAGGGGAGGATAGAGGGTCTGCATAGGCGGACCCTCTGCAAATCTTAGCTCTGCAAGTCTTCTGAGTGAACTTGTAGCTTTAGATCTTCCTTGTCCTTGTGACAGCTGACTGCTTTTTTTTGGCTTTTCTGCTCTGTCTACAGAAGGTAAGAACAATCCTTAAGATACCATTCGTAAAATACTTTAATTTGTCAATCATAATTCAGGAATTCGGTTTAAACTTGAGTGTGTTGTTGTTGTTATAGATTAGTGTTGCTCAACCTAGATGCATAATCTATGCTATTGTTTGGACATTCTCAAATTAGTAGTTTTGCTGTAGTGCATTCTTTTATAGAATGGTTTGAGGTTTGTGTGGAGAACCTCATCAAGCAAGATCTAAATTTGGGGGAAGTCAATCATATTTTAAGAGAAAAGTTGGGTGCAAAACTGTATTTTGATCATCCTCTTTGAATAAACACAACAACAAAAACTAAACTTTATTTTGAGTTTATTCTCCCTCTATTATGAGAAGTCACATATAACTTCTACAACCAAACTTTAAGATTTAGTTTGTTGAAATTGTTTCTCTGGACCAGCACTGTTCTCCAACTCAGTGTTGAGGTATTGTGTGCCACATAGGCAATAGGAGGAGTGAGAACTGGAAAAGGCAGGGGTGGGTGGGGGGATGGGAGTCTACAAAGCCTGAGAGAGACACACTGTTCTCCAACAGATAGAGCCCTCCCCCCCAATTACTTCCATCAAAAGGAATGCGAGTTACCATAGCAATTCCCCGCCAGCTGTTTGACATGAGAATCTACAGATGCCAGACACCTGATGGGTCATCCGCTTTCAATATCCCTAAACTAACAGGTCTTCTTTATAGACAAAATGCTTGTTAACATAATTAAAGGTCAACCAAATCAAAATACACAACCACATTTTCTTTTCTTTTTCTCAGTGAATTTCTAGCCCCTTAAATCCTTTGCAATGGGTTTTGACCACTCTTTACGTGGTTCTGAGAGCTAACAAGTAGCTGCCATTAAAGGGCTAATCCAGGCCAAGAAAGGACAAGGGGTTTGAAAAGATTTGGAATTCCCTTGGCAACCTGGTTCATGACTGAAAGCTACATTGTCCCTGTCATTGGTTTCCCAGTAGTCTTGAGTTTAAACTTAACAACATTTGGAAAAAATCTTTAAAATAGTTAGTACCTACGAGATCCACAAGGTATAGATCACACTCACAACAAAGAAGAGAAGTAGAAGGAGAAGTGTGAGGTAGTCAAGGAAGGACATGA
Organism: Plecoglossus altivelis; assembly: GCA_036571765.1. Classification (NCBI taxonomy): domain Eukaryota; kingdom Metazoa; phylum Chordata; class Actinopteri; order Osmeriformes; family Plecoglossidae; genus Plecoglossus; species Plecoglossus altivelis. The sequence goes on along the minus strand of BROE01000006.1, from coordinate 5,458,745 downwards.
CAGAGAGATGATGTTTAACAGACTATTGAAGAAGCCATGCACACCAGAAATGCTGTGAGGCTGGAAGCCATGAAACTTATAAACAGTGTACAAAGACAGGATATCCCAGAGCCTTTGTTTCATAGAAAACCAAACGTCACACAAATTAAACCACACATCACTTCATTGCAACACGTGTGTACGAGTATATATGTGTATATGAATAATAATTGCAATAAAGAAAAGAACTGACAGAGGTCTATTCAACAGGGGGATGGGAAAAACTCTTAGGTCATGTTACTTAACACTCCGGTTTCATGGACCCTATAGCCAGGAACGTTTTCTTCATACATTCCTGTGCTGCTGAGTCTTAGTTTTTGGGGGTCACATATCAAGATCAGCGGTGCATTCCAATACCAAGTGTGAGTATAAATACACGAAAATACAATTTTCAGTGTCGAGTCAAGCAAAACTGCTTTTGAGATCCTGTTATCTACAAAGCTTGTAGAATATACCCCTGATAAGTGTTTCAATAACACCATTACAATAAGAAAGATGGATGGATACTATATTCATCGCCTAGGGGGGAAGCATTTATAACACGGTGGCTGATTAATTCTACGCAAAGCTGTCGAATGGGCAGGTGTCGTGACAGGTTGCAAACTCAACATGGGTCATATTTTTCAACCCTGAAGGTGAAGTGCTTTTTCTATGTTCTTCAGATTGTAGTCGTCTATTTAGTGTCCTAACAGGATGTGAGACTCTGTCCCGGTGCTCCAAGCTTCCTTTTCCACACATGTAACCACCTGTTATGTGACTCCTGGAGAAGCGGAAAGAATTCTCTAATCCTGGACCGTTTCAAGTCTCTGAAAAACACTCAGGATATTTGCCGCTGTTTTCCAACTTCGAGTTAGTTTACGCTCCAAGGCAGCTTGCTTACCTAACAAACCTCCTAAATTAAATATCTGACAAAAAGGATCCTTCATACCGTTGAGTTTCCCCCTTTACCCCAGACCTGTTTGATTATGAGTACGGCTTTCCAAAAAAAACTATTTGTTTTGCTGTAACTCCAGCACGCTACCGTATTGGTTCACTTTCTACCAAGTTGAAGAAATTCTCTAACTAAATACGAATCTGTACAATCGTTACTTAATGATTACTGTAAACTTTCAAGTCTGTTGATGTTCTTGGGACTAACACCTGTGAGCTTTCTTATTTGCTAAGTTCAGACCAAATAGACCCTTTTACCCTCCATGCAAGAAGAACTTTCCTTTAGCAGCATGTTTAAAGACGTCATCGTCTACAGTCTCTTTAAGAATCACAGTATTTTTCCACATCTGCAGACATCTACTGTAGTCAAACCAAGACTATTCTTTACAGACTGCTTTCATCCCTCCCTCTAGCTAGCTCACTGACTCACTCAATTCAAAAGGTTTGCTTAAAGATCAAACAGGATTATGACCAGATAAAAAAAGGATAAAAATCTAAGTGCATACCTGTCAACTCATACAGTGTACTTTTATCAAGTCTAGCTTCTTCAGAGTGCATGTCTTAACTTGTTATCTGGATCGGTTGTTTAAGCTGCAGTCACGAAACAGCACTCACAATACGTCCAGTGAGGATTTCTTTCTCTTAAGATGGAAAGACACATTTCCCCTTGGCAGTTGCTTTAGAAATATTTCATTTAAATAATCCTTTCCCAAGTGAAACTGTGTTAACAATGTCCACATTAGTTGATGAGCATTTTAAACTAGGAAACTATTTTTTGACATCACATTAAACCCATCACTTTCTTCACGTTTTTTCAGCTACATTCGTGACTCAAACCATGTCTCTGTCTAGGATTGGTGAAAATAATACATGACTTCTGGTTGTCCATCAGCAGCAAAGCAGTTATCCAACAGAAAGGCTAAAACGTCCTCCAGGCTTGTTTGTGTATAGACATACAGTCTATACACAAACATTTACTGTATTTACTGTAATTATATCCAAAGGCTCATATAAATGCGGAAATAAGGACAATACGCTTTAAATAGCCTATTTTGTTTTCATGACCTTCATTAACTACAGGATACTGTAGGCTCTGTACAGTGTACAATCCAATCCTTTTCTTTTTCACTCAGGTCGACAACGCTGCCTTGTATTAACGACAACCAACATTTCTCAAATAATACGTGACTTTTCAAGTCACGCGAAAAATAAAAGGGAGTTTTAACATAGTAAATTGTATGCTAACAGTTCATTTGTATGTCTGTCTCTTGAAAGGCTCTGAGGATGAGGGTGTGGATTGTATTCCTCCTGTGCCTGGCTGGCCATGCCATGGCTGCTCCTGTGAGTACCTGTTGACGTGTCTGTGTCTGTATGTTTGCATTATATGCGCCTGTAATCTAAGTATAAACATTGGCATGTCTGGTTTCCCAGACGGAGGAGGAGCCCATTGTGGATGAGGTTATTGTGGAGGACATGGTTGTGGATGAGCCTTTTGAGGAGGACTCTTTTGTAGAGGAGCCTGTTCAGGAGGTCAGTAAGGTGCCAAAGCTCACACACCTGTGGATCTTTTGGACTACCGTTTGTCTAACTTGTTCATGAAGTTTCATTGCTGTACAATGTGTTTTAGTCACAAAATGTTTCCCATTTTGCCCATACATCCTCTTAGTTGTACAGCAGTGACAGTAGTTTCTGAGTCAAAGATGTGATTTTTTCAATGACGATGTATTTTTCTTAAAGCACCAAGGTGTTGAAAGTGAATGATTGCAATTTTAAATACAATAAATTACAATCGTGTTTAGTCACATTTGAATTAAATGGTCTAATTCAATTTTTCTTGAGAATTATTTACTGTGTTCTTATGGTCCATAGGGACAAAATCCCACAAGCCTTAAATATAGCCAACAGGAAGCCATTATATTTTCATAGCTTCACCACATGTGGACATAGCTGGTTGTTGTTTTTGGAATAGACTTTCAAAAAAAGATGGGTCTTCAGAAGTCTCCGGACACAGTTCCTTTCCAGTTTCCTTGACTTTCTCATACGGCAACTGATGACAGAGATGAGAAATATTAGATATGTGTAAGCTTACTTGACATAGTACATCTTCTGATTATGCATTTTCATTCATGCAGGAAGTAGAGGTCGGGACCAACCCAGTGCAGGTGGAGACCGGAGAGTTTGATGAGGCCATTGAAGTTGTGGAGGATGTTATTGCAGAGAGTAAGTTTCAATTAGTGTGCCGTCAGATCTTCTTCGTTACATCTTTCATAAGTACACATTTTTCAAATTCATAAGAACTTCGACAGGCTTCAAACATATACATTTTACAATTAAATTAAATTTTAAAAAAATAATTATAGTTTTTTATATTTAAAAGCCATCATTTTCTGTTCATGATTTCTGGTTCAGTGTCTACATGTCAGTGTCTTTTTCTCCTGCTGTGTTGGGTGACGTTGCATAAACTTTGACACTGTCAAAGTGGGAAAGTTTAGCTTATGGTAATGTCTAGCTGTCACATAACGAAAGCTGTAATTATATGTTCCACCCAGCTGCAGTACACAGTTGAACACAGTTTTTATGTGGCAGGGGAAAGGCCACGTTTTCACTGCCAAAGCCAAGAATAAGTCGTGTGCATGCTGAAACACTTAGCATACAACACCAAACTTAAAGACCAACTTGAGAGAATGGAACTCTTGCATGAAGAAAAAAAGGTTCTTCAACTGACTCAACTCATTCGTTTGCTCCATTTTAGGTCCCTGTCTGACCCATCACTGCAAGAAGGGTAAGGTGTGTGAGGTTGATGACAGCAACAGCCCAATGTGTGTGTGCCAAGATCCTTCCACCTGCCCAGCCTCCGTTGGAGAGTTTGAGCATGTAAGCTGACAGTCTTCCGCATCTCAACAAGTGGCATGAACAAAGGTGTCTTTGTGGCGCACATGATCATTAACTGCAAACCACATATTACAGCAGAGCATCAGGTTTGATTCAGGCCTTGACCATTTCCTGCATGTATTCCCATCTCTCGCCTGCCTGTCTCATCATAATAATACTGAAAATACTCCTTAAAAAGGAATTTGTGCATATCTTGAGATTTACAGTACAGTACTTGAAACAAGTGTGCTTCTACTGTATTTGGTGCAGTTCAGTACTTAGAGTTTAATGTTTGACTAAACATCGACTGTCAATTGGATATTTAAAGGAATACATGTCTCTTTCCCAGGTTTGTGGCACTGACAACAAGACCTATGACTCATCATGCCACTTCTTTGCCACCAAGTGCAGTCTGGAAGGAACCAAGAAGGGGCACAAGCTGCACCTGGACTACATTGGACCTTGCAAACGTGAGCAATGAGCACCTGTACCTGAGAAAAAAAGCTGTACCCCTCAGTGTAGATATTCCCTCCACAAAGCATCAAATGGTGGTGTTTTTGGGGTGTTGGATATATAGGTGTTTCTGTTACGTGCTTTGTGTGTTTGTATGACATGCTTGTGTGACGTACTTATGTGTGTTTCTGCGTGTGGAAACATTGACAAGTCAAGCAATGACACATGCACAAATGAATACCTTGGGGGGCTTTTTCCATATGGTTCCTTTCACAAAGTTGACAAGCTGAGATGCAAGAATGTTAAGTTTTCTTTTAAAGTTCAGGGTGAGAGCAAGGGTTGGTTGCTGGTTTGTAAAATAATCCATTCAAAGGAGACTCTTCAACAACAACAAAAACTGTGTGCATAGATTAGACCATTTCCAACCATGACCCCAGGCTTAAAACTGACAAAATGAATAGTTTATGACCAGAGTCTGGCTGACAGTGATTGATGGGCAGTCACAACAGGGCCCTGCAGCACAGGAAAAACAGGCCCAAGCATGAACTCCATTACTCTCACTCCACCCTAAAGACGCAGTTAGTCCTCACAGAAGGAGATGAGATTGAACTGATGGGTTCAAATGAAGATTAAGCTCACTCACTTGACTTGAAGGATCACTCACTTGACATTTTCAAATTCCATGCAAATTTCTACAGTCGCACAGTGTGATAAAGATCTAGTGTTATAATATCTCCTAATATCAACCCCCTCCTCCCTTCTCTGTCAACCCAGTCATTGCCACCTGTTTGGACAGTGAGCTGAATGAATTCCCCCTGCGTATGAGGGACTGGCTCAAGAATGTTCTGGTCACCCTCTTCGAGAGAGATGAGGACAACAACCTGCTCACTGAGAAACAGAAGCTCAGAGTATGTCCGCTCATCTTGTTGATCAAGTCAAGTATAATTGTCTTTTCTTGTCATAAATACGATAATCATTCAATGTAAAAGCCCTTGATAAAGATTTCTACTGCTGTGTGAATCCTTATCTAGGTGAAGAAAATCTATGAAAACGAGAAGAGGCTGCAGGCTGGAGAGCACACCCTGGACCTTCTGGCTCACGACTTTGAGAAGAACTACAACATGTACATCTTCCCTGTGCACTGGCAGTTCGGACAGCTCGACCAGCATCCTATTGATGGGTTCGTACCAATGTAGATCCATCACCTCGACATCCATTTGTGCCAGAGGTGTTGTTTCAGGAAGGGTATTGCAAATTAGACTACTTTGAACTTTTTAACCTGTCCACCACTCACCACAAAAGACTTGATATGTGTCTGTAATGTTACAGGTATCTGTCTCACACTGAGCTGTCCCCTCTGCGGGCTCCTCTCATTCCCATGGAGCACTGCACCACACGCTTCTTCGAACAGTGTGATGCTGACAACGACAAGTACATTGCCCTGGAGGAGTGGGCCTCTTGCTTTGGCATCAAGGAACGTGAGTACTGAGTAGTTTATGGTTCAGCTGTAAAAGCATTTTTAATAGACTGTACTTTTAACTTGTTGGTGTTTTTTCCTTAATAATTCGCTTCTCTCACTGCTTCTCTTTTTTTTTTTTTACTTTGCAGAGGATGTGGACAAGGACCTTGTCATCTAAGCAGATCCACAACAGTTCTTAGTCACTATAGTGGGACATGGTGATGAGCATTATATAAAAATTCAAAGTAACGGTGCTAACAGCAATTTCTAACGATCTACCTATACCACTAAAATTGAACAAATAAAAGATGTGCACAGTCTGTACTAACAATCATGAAAAGTGATCATTCAAATGTGTTCTCTTTGTAAAAAAAATAAAAATAAACCTCTTTACCCAAATAGACAAATAAATAATACAGCATTGAGACTCAAGATGTAAATGTGTTCCTGGACTCTTAAGTCATTTAGATCATGATTATGGTTGTTATATGTATGATATCTTTTTTATTATTATTATTGGGGATTTGATTTAACAATTGGACATTTTTGGAAGACAAATTGTAAAATGAAAAATAAAGTTTCTAAATAAATGAAAACATTTACTTGCTTTTAAGATATTAGCTCTTGCACGCTTTAGTAGTGGACTCATTTGTCTGTTTTTTGTTTTTATTCTCAGATTCATTTGACTACTACTCCAGTAAACAAACAGAAGTTTCTATGTCACAAACATGGGTGTAAGTGTATTAATACTAAAACAATAAAAAGGAAATCTTGTCTGAACTCTGATGAGGAAAGAGTCTCGCAGGTTGAGAATTTTTCTCACACCAACTTGTTGTGTGGCATTCATTCTTCCATTTAAGTGAAATCAATCTGTTTAATAATACATGAATACAATTACTAAAATGCCAAAAACATTTGCATGTAAGGTATTCATACTGCTATGCTTTTGATAGGTTTCCTAAATTAATATTCACTGAAGTGAACATCTGCAATCACAGTCTGTCAAATTACTTGAGTACACAATAGATAAGAGGCAAAAAGCAGCTGTATGTGAATACCCATTTTAAAACTGTATAGGCTGTAGCCTACAGCTTGCACCCATGTAAAGTAAGTCATTGACTGAAGCTAAACTTACAAAATAATATTCCAAGTGAATCTATGTATATTTAGAAGTCACAGTTGTAGACTTTCTTCATATGATAAGAAACCTTGACCACTCACCACTGATATTGTACAACGGGAGAGAAAGGTCCCATTGGTTTGTGCAGACTCGGGGACCAGTGCTGGATGCGCCTAGTTACCATCTCAGCCTTGTCAGCCAGACAGTTGGGAATTTAGTCAAGTGCGGAAGCAAGTCCTTTCCACACAACATAAGGCTTAGCACCACGCCTTTCACCACGAGAGAAATCTCGTGCTTTCTGTTGTGCCCCACGCGCACAATTAGTGACTGTTAATCATTTTTATATAGCGATCTCGGCTCACGGAGTTGTCGGTGATTTGGTTAATTATTATAATGGTCATTTCATAAGAAATGCATTTTCCTTATAGGGATCTTCTAATGCTTACCTTAATGATGCATGTAGGTGGAGTATGGTTTAGGTCAACCGTAGTATGATAATGTACTCTTTGACATTAGTTGTCAAAACTAAACATGAAATTCACAATATATAGGCTAGAGCTTTGGAAACAGTCTTATTTGTAGAACTGTTTATGTCATCTTTGCTTACGAAGCCAGGCATTTTTATTTACTCAAACACCGTCACACTGTGATAATTCCTAAATGTCTCTAATGTTTGAGACAGCTGGCATTTCGGCATACTTTGACATTCGTCATGAGTAGCAGCATTTCTGCTGTGAACCAACTTGTACATTTCGTGATGCATTTCTGAGCAATCTTGCGAAATAAGCAAGGGACTAAATGACTTGTGTTGCCCTCATGTGGTTTAAAATGATAAGTGCATGGTCCGTTGCTCCGGAGAATTCGATTCCCCTGTTCCCTTTTCCTCGCGCGTGCGCGAAATCATAACGTTTTGTCTAGTGTTTCTATCATCTCCTGTGTTAGTTTACAGTCTACTCTACCTGAATGAGCATAAGGTACATTATTTGATGTTGGATAGTTCATCTTCATTCAAATGCAGACTTTAAAGTATACCATAGTAAGTTGTATTACTCAACCTTTAGGCAGTCTCTGTTTTCCCCTGTCAGTGAATATTTCATTTATTTCGTCTTTCATTATTTTACAGTGATCATGTGTACTATCTACACCAGTCTTTTCCACGTGGTTCTTACCCTGTATATTACTGTCTGGCCATTTATAAAGCAATACAGTGATCCTGGTTATGTATGTTGCTGTCATCATTATACATGACAAGTTTCATCCATACGCCAGTCTTTTACACTGAGAACACTGGGGGGAACAGATTTCCCAGGAGGGACAGTGGTTTCCCCCAATATATTACAGTCTAGCAATTTGTAAAAGCAATATTGTGATGGTTATGTATGTTACTGTGACCAGTACGACCAGTCTTTTTCATTGAGAACACAGGGGGAACATATTTCCCTGGAGGCCAGGGCAAAGTCGTATGTCCCGTAGGAACTGACTAACTATTGAGAAATACTTAGTATTCTATACTTTAAAGCCTGTATTTTTGTGCAAATTAACAAACCAACATCAATACATGTACCTCATGCTCATGGGAATCAGGTAGAGTCATTTGTAAGACAACAACCGCGAGTATATGAATCATATTAATCTCAAACAAGAACGATGAAAGAACGTCATGATTTCACGCACGCGCAAGAACAGGCTTAATGAATTCTCCGGCACACTGGAACCGCATTCGGTGCTTTATCTAGCTTGCTATGCACAAGGGGTACTTTGCAATTGGTTGTATAGAACGCTCCAGGTACATACATAGTCCACAACAATTGGCTGTTGCCTGACATTTTGAAATTGGACACATTTTATTGGTGAAATCTACGATCGCTTCTGTAAAAGCATTGGCGGTCTGCTAATCATGTTCGGTTGTAGTTTTGTATCTAAAACCGGTAAGAAACCAAGGTAACACGTTTTAAGCCACTAGCATACCTTCTTTCTAGCTAGACAGCTAGTCTAGCAACCTCCTGGTCGCAGCGGGAGGATATTCTGTAAATTAAAACTTCAACAATTTACTCTTGGTAAGATCACTTATTTATCACTCATCTTGTTTTTCACTGTAAAATACGGGAAATGTTACAGACTGCCTTTGATATCTAGCAGGATAGGCCTTAAGGTAGCGTAGTTGGCCATCTAGCCATGATTTCGCACAGTTGGCTAATTCAGCTCGTTTAATCTTTTGAACCTATCAATTTGTCTGCCCCTTACTCTAGCCTTGTTTCCTAACTAAATTTTGTAAGCGACTGACACTAACGATGTAATCTATAGACTATTTAACCCATACGTATATGTGTGTGTGTTCGTGTTTATGTATATTGTGTGTGTATCTAAATACATATTTATTGGTGAACTTGAACAGAAACGGCTAGTTAACCAAGTCGCGATGTTCGCTAGATTATTCTAGTTGTATCTTTAGCTAACATTTAAGGGGCAATTGACTAATCCTCGAGACGGGCTAACACATTCAGTGCAGTGGAGTTGTCGTAAGACACGTGCTTTGTAATGTGCCTGACCACGGTAGCCTAGCCAGCCTATATTGTTCAGCTTTCGGGCTGGGGCCAACGTTAGTCTCTCATAAATTACACCTAAAATACTTTCAGAACTAGTTAAAAGTGAAATTGATTACGCTAGTCGGTTCTTCATCACAGTCGTCGTGTCAGACAACACCTTAAATAAGATTAGTGTTAGCCTGCAAGCTAGCGAGGTTGGGTATGTCGTGCGGGTGTGTACTTCGCTAACTAGCAAGGCTGCTAGAAGAACATCCTAGCACGGCCATTGATTGACCTCTGCAAGTCTCCCTAACTTCACTGCTGTACGCGTGATGTATTTTGCCCATGCAAGCAAACGTCCATTTAACTTGCTAGGTTGAAAGGGACTGACTTCGAAGGCGTTTTCTCCCCGAATGTCAAAGAGCATACACGTTCTCCTTTCCCATTCCGGCTTGAGTGGAAGGTTTTAAAAATCACATTTTCACTGCCACATTACGTTAGTGTAAACAAGGAGTGGTTTTGTATAGTTACGCGTGTATATTACGGTGCCTATACACCTGAAATGCGATGCGATTATAAAGCGAATTTTAACTTAAATGGGGCGTAATGAAATGGTAACAAGCAATGGTAATATCAGTGGAAAATGCTACTTGAACATCTTAACTCCATTTGATCATTTCGTTATATGGGGTAAACGACGTTCAACAACCACAGGGCGCTCGGAATCTATATACAGTGTGTTTTTGCACTATTGTAGACTGTGGTATTGGAGAAGTAACTGCATTATATAATGTTTGTTTTAGAGGGTAAAGCGTCAAGCTCCAACTCCCCAGTCCCATGAACCCCTCCCCAATAGGAGAATGGCTGGCTTCCATACATGAGTGCAGCTACAAGGCCTAATTTGTTGGCTCAGTATCTTTTATACTGCCATAACCAAACTCATGTAATCTTTTCAGATTCATCCAGCTGACCAAAGAAATGGTGATGGAGAAGCCAAGTGCCCAGCTAGTCGGGCGGGAGTTTGTCCGACAGTATTACACTCTCCTTAACCAGGCCCCTGACTATCTACACAGGTAAATGCCATGTATGAATGTGGACCCCTGTGATTTATTGATGCCATGCAGATCTAGATAATGGTTCCACAAAGCTACAGGAAAATATTTATAGTACTGAGTCCCAAGATTTGGTTATGTTTTTGTTTAATGCAAGAAAAAAAATTCTGATTTATGAATAAAAGATCCAAACTAGGAAGGCTGAGTAAGATGACAGTTGGTTGATACTCACCGTTATATTGTGATGCTAACACGTTGTCAGGTTCTATGGAAAGAACTCGTCCTACGTTCACGGAGGCATAGACGGCAATGGAAAACCAGTGGAAGCCGTGTACGGTCAGTCTGTAAGTACCCCAGACTCCAACGTTCCTTATGCGTTCTCAGTTACCTATATCACTGCGTAACATTCTAAATGTTTGACTTATCACCAGGAGATTCATAAGAAGGTGTTGGCCCTGAGCTTCCGTGACTGCCACACCAAGATCCGGCATGTGGACGCTCACTCCACCCTGAACGAGGGGGTTGTGGTGCAGGTCATGGGGGAGCTGTCCAACAACAGGCAGCCGATGCGCAAATTCATGCAGACTTTTGTCCTCGCCCCTGAGGTAAGCTTCTTGGGTAGAATTGCCTTTCTTATTTCTTCTTATAATTGTCAGATTCATTTCTATCTTCTACCTATTTAGCAGCAGACTCTTGCATTAAGTACTTGTGATCAAGTACCTAACTTTTTTTTTTTTGTTGCCTAATTTTAACTTTTTTCTTTGACCTAGAAATGCTCTGAGGGTTCCAGGTCCTTAGGGGGTTTAGTGTTACAAAATGTACTTGTTTGGGCAGGAGGAGGGGGGGTTGTTATGTAAAATTATTGGTTACGCGCATCCGTACGAACCCAGAAGGTCAGTTGGATGGTGTTGCCGTTGTCTATGAGCCAGAAAAGAACACTCATTAGCTGCTTTGGTCTTCGTCTTACTTCAGCTCCCCTGGTATTGCCTCGGGGCTTTCTTCTTGGGCTCTAATCACCAATTGTCTGCAGCTGGGGAGCTTGTTGGAGGCTAATTGGTGATTGTGCCCCTGCTTGCGAGGGTGTGTGAGTGTATGGGGGTTCTTTCTATAGTGCTGCTGAGCGTGTGTGTGTGCTGGTCTCCTTTTGGATTAGATGCCAGTGACAGGGTCTCTGTTACTGATCTGGTGTGCCCCGTGGCTATATCATTTAGATTTTTGAAAATGATGAGTGTGTATGCTGGTAATACTGCTCTGCAGTAAAGCTGCTCTTGAATGTAGTTTGTTGGTTTTTCTGTTGCTAGGCAGTAACATTCCACTCATTTGTTGTCTATCTGCTGGCTGATATCAGTTGGCCTCTATGGTGGTAAAACTTGAGTGGAAGTCTGCCTTACCTTCCAATGCATGGTGTTTTTCTAGGGCACAGTCGCAAACAAGTTCTACGTTCACAACGATGTGTTCCGCTATCAAGATGAAGTGTTTGGAGACTCGGACTCGGACGCTCCTGAAGGTGAGTCGTTAGATAATCTGAACTTGATGGGCTTCTTATCTACTGTTTTAGAACTAAATAGAGGGAGACCTTTATTTGGTTTGTCTACATTGTAGAGGTGCAGAATTTTCAGAGTTGCTATAACATGGTGCTAAATCTTTTTGTGTTTTGTGCTCTTTTTAATCAGAGTCTGAAGATGAGGTTGAGGTTGAAGAGATAGATGAAAGAGTACCTTCGCCTGATGTGGCTGAAGACCAGAATGCTGCCTTCTATGAACAGACACCCTGGTACATTAACATCATTGGCTGCCTAAATTGTTACACCAGTATTATAAAGCCGTTGCTTCTGGAAATGGCATGCATGCATTTCCAGTGAGTTGATGAGGCGTGTACTGTTTGCAGCCCGGAGCCTGTTGGCCCAGCGGAGGAGGAGGTTGAAGTGGAGGAGGAAGAGGAGGAGGAGGTGGAGGCGGAGGCTGCTGTAATCCCAGAGCCTGAGTGTGAGAAGGAGGTGGAGGTGGAGGTGAAGCCAGCGCAGGAGCTGAGCATGGAGCCAGAGCCCCACACTGAACCTGAGCTGGCTGAGAAATGTCCTGCTGCCTCGGACGCACCAGCTGACCTCGCCCCCTCTGCCGTGGAGGAGAACCGGGTAGGGCTCTGGAGGCCAGGGTGTTTTATCTGCTATAGGAATGTTTTTGTTTATGAAATACATTTGTATGAGTTTGTTCTGAGTACCATAATCAGCCAATGTTTCTCTTCCAGCCTTTCTCATGGGCGTTGGTTACCAGTAAAAACCTTCCTCCTAGTGGGGCGGTCCACGTGTCAGGAATCCCTCCTCACGTTGTCAAAGTTACATCAGCACCAGTACGTCCCCGTTTTTGAATAATAATAACAACAACAACAATAATTTTAAACAAGTGCATGGCATAACCTTATTAACCAACATCAAGCGTTCACCGCACGTGATGCCAAGCCATTTTAACGCTGCCTGTGTTCTGCCGTCGTAGCCAAGGGTGGAGGTGAAAACGGAAGCCCAAGCAACAGCACAGAGAACACAGAGAGACCAGCGACCACGAGATCCCCGTCCAGGCGGTGCCCCTCCTTTACACAGGGGACCCAGACCAGGTACCGCCCCCTCTCCATACGCACACAGACACACACAGACATCCCTATATGGGCATACTCAGCTGTTAGACCTGGAGCTTTGTGCTTATCAGAGACTGTTCTATGTTCCTGCCATCGTTGTAAATATCATATCTCTATCCAGAGTTTAAGTCTGTTGCCTGGTTCACACTGACACGCATGCATTTTTATGTGGCCTTCTAGACCCTTCATTACCTTCAGTTTGATATGAATGCCTTGTTTTGCCGCTCGAAACCATCTGCCTCTGCAAATACTAGACTGAATAAAACATGTTGCACTTCATTTACCAGTTTATCTTGCGTTTTATGCAAATAGAAAACCACTGCGGCATCTCATAATGGTTTTATTTATCTCATCGTGGAGCGGAACCACAAACTGTACCAATCAGGTTTCATTATTCATCCTGTCCTGTTTATCTAACGACCTCTGACCTTAACAAGCTGTTTAAATGGGTAGTCTGGAACTTTCCGTTTGACGCAGTACTGTCAAAGGATCTCTTTTTATGATGCTCGCCGTCGTTCCAAACCTATTTAAAAGTAAATAAACGGTCTTGACTCAAGGGCGGGAAGGCGAGCATTCACCCACCGAGGTCCGTCGTGTGGTGAGGTATCCTGACAGCCATCAGCTGTTCGTTGGAAACGTCCCGCATGACGTGGACAAGGCGGAGCTTAAAGAGTTCTTTGAACGTAAGTCTCAATTTTATATCTGCTAATTACTAGTCTTTGTATCCATGTAAAGTAGTCTTCTTGGGGATCTGGGCATTAGGTTTACCTTAAATGTTCATCTTAGTGTGACCAAAAGTGCACTTTATTGCCATTTAAATTCGCCTAGTGAATACGTACTGTTGTACTTCCCTCTGTTGATTTGATCATGTCATGGCTGCTGCAGATATTTGACGTTCAAACAGTGACAGACATTCCCCAACTGTTGAAAGATTTCTAATCAAACCCTTCTTGTTTTGTCTCCCAGATTATGGTACTGTGCTTGAGTTAAGGATAAACAGTGGAGGAAAGCTTCCAAACTTTGGATTCGTGGTCTTTGATGATTCTGAACCAGTTCAGAAGATCTTAAGCAACAGGGTAACGTTGACTTGATTTCATGTTAAATTAAACAATAAGATTTTTCCTTCTACTCTGATGCTCTTTTACATTTTTAGTAACATTTCCTGTTGAAGAAAATCCTGTTTCTGATGTAGTTTTTCTGTGCATGTTCCTCAGCCTATAAAGTTCAGAGGAGACGTGCGTCTGAATGTGGAGGAGAAGAAAACCCGCTCGGCACGAGAAGGGGATCGGCGTGACATCCGACCCAGGGGTCCCAGTGGCCCCGGGGGGCCACGGGAGAGGATAGGGGGGCCCAGGGGCCCTGCCAACAGAGGAGGGATGGCACAGAAACCCAGCTTTGGTTCTGGACGTGGAAGTGGGCCCAGCGAGGGCCGCTATCCGGGGCCACGCCAGTGAAGCCTGCCGCGTCTTCCCTCGCAACAACTCCTGCTGAAGCCATGTCGGTTCCTGATTTGAACCCCCCCCCCCCCCCCCTCCCTTCCTGTTACTCAAGATGACTTCTTCTATTGTTGTCTTTCATGTCCTCTACTGCTTTAGTTTCCTGTCCCATCCAGAATTCTAGAATGTGACCCCTTTCTCGGCCTGTCCCCCACCGACTCAAAAGAAAACAAACTGATCTGGACTATCTTCTCTCCTGTCTACTTTTATTTATCCTGAACTTGAAGATGGACAAGCAGCAAAAGGTAAAAACAACTTGAATTGGGGGTGGGAAATAACCCAAGGTTTGGTTTTCACGTTCTCTCCCTGTTTCGTATTGGAACGTGTTATTACTGCTTGGGCAATCCTGTGTATTGCAGCCTCCATCTATAAGGTCAAAATGGTTTTATTTGAAAAAAGCTACTAGCTATGTTAAATCATGATTGTGAATGAATGGTTTTATTGAGCATGTATGAAATCCTGAATGCCTTCTCATGCACTTGGAACTGTGTAAGAAGCAAATCAACTGATACAAAACTAAAAATAAACATGATATACTGTTTCGAAATTCCTGTCTTATCTTTTTTGATCAAGCTAATGGTCATCGACTGTGCACAGTTAAGTGAAAGAAATGCATTAATGTCTTGAAACCACTTTAATTTAGGCTAGTCTCTGAAATACTGCACTTTTCAAGCAGAGTGTATATACTGTGTACGACTGTTAAAATTTCAAACCTAAAGTACTTTGTCTTACTAATGTGTTGGTGGGCAGGGTTTTAAAATGGAGTATTATAAGTAAACTTTTATACAATTATCTTTTGAGGACATTTACCGCACACATTTCATGTCTAGTTATCCATGTAAACAGATTTATGTACAGTTTGATGAAACTGACCAGGCCACATTTTTGCTACAAGTGTTGCAGTTTGGCATTGATGGGTATGTTGCTGTTACACTATTGAACAGTTTCCCTCCCCCATTTGTATCTGGCAATGATCTAATGATTTGCAAGCGCTTCTGCTGTAGACATGACTTAGTGTACTGCTGATCGATTACATCTGTAAAGGTACGTTTAACCATCCACTACTAGGCTGACAAAAAAGAAAACCAGCGTACAATATGCTAAGTACCCAGCGAGTTCTAAATCTGTCTGACTTTCCTAGCATGCTGTTTTGTTGCCACGGTATTGGGTCCATGTGACCAGTGACGTGTGCTCCATGTCTTGCTCTGGGGCCACATCGGATGTTTCATCCCAAGCCATGGGAGGGTGTTGCTTTGATTAATGCTGTCGTGTGCAACATGTGCTGAAGTGATGCATTCTCCAGCATCTACTTTGTGTTGGAAAAAGTTAAACCATAGCTCAAGTCATGCAAATTTAATAATTAAATCCATGACTAATTCTATGACTAATACGTAACCCTCTCGATAGATTAAAAATTAGCGTGGCAAAAAGATTTGATCAAAATAACAGACCTGACTTAGAGTTAAATATATTGAAAATAGAGACTCAATTCTGGATGTTTAAGTTTACCAATAGTATCTTAACAAAATATCTTTATTTCACCTTTTACAGTGATTAAGTCTGCCAGTAGATGGCCTGACACAATCACCACCGGGACATGAGCAAGGGACTTGATGTGGACCGACACTTTATATTACACACCCACACACCATGACTCGTATGGATGCTTTCATAAAGCTGTCAAACCCCCTCAGTGCTGTTGTAGCCTGCAACCCTGCTGCCGCTCACCTTGAACACATGACGCACTGCAAAGCAATCAGCCTGCCACATGCTAAGACTTGCCGAAAGGACACGTTTGCACGTGTACTTCGGTGCATGCCTGCCTGTATGCGTAGTCCAGAATTTGAAAGTCAATGAATGTCTGCGTGCACATAAACGAACGCATGTTTCGCAATTTCCTGTATTTTCCCTTTAAGCTATATTTATAACACTATAAACGGTGTCTGCGTAGCATGGATTTTCTTTAGCAACCATGAGGGTGAAAAGCTCTTATTTCTACTTTCTCTACATGGAGAAACAAATTTCTGTCAGAGCCTTCATGTTTCAGTGGGTTCAAGCCTCCAGGGTGATTTTCAGTGTCAGCTGTAATGTAGTTCCAGTCCCAGTGTAGAGCGACTGAAGGGAGATCCAAACGACCGGGTGGTCTGGAGATGGGGGGAAGGGCATCTTGTTATGCATTACTTGATCCAAGGCAGAGAATGATTGAGCTGCAGTCCTTTGTGGGTCATGGTAATTTCTCCACATCTGAAAGCGTCACATCTAGGGAAATGCAGCGATTGTGACTTGCGAGTACTTTCTGATGATTCCAAGAAGTTTTGCAGTGCTATTAGTACACACGTCATCAGTGACACTAGCTTCTTTCAGTTCCCTAGGGAGACAAATAGTTTAATTTATTAAATTACAGTCGATTGTGTCATTAACTACGTGCAAACTCGTGAGAGTTGTCCAAAAGGAATCTTGGTTCCATAATATGTCTTTACTATAATGTAGGCCTACAGAAAGATACCATGTTGAAAGCATGTTGGCCTGATGTGGTGTCAGTCTGATGCGAGTGTAAGTACATGTATACTTGTGCATTAATGTAAGTTATCTTAAGCAAAACTATTGGCAACATGCTGTATAGCTAAATGTTGCATTCCCTGATTGTTAACATGTCACTGTCTATAGAACACAGCCTATCTATTGATAGGCTTAAGAGTAATTCAACTCAGCAAGTTTTCTAGTTGGAAAGAGAATGAATACAACCTAGTGATGTGATTTGTTTGCATTTTTAATAATTTTTGAAAGATTACACAGATCCTTGGGTTGAGTAACATAAATCAATAGTCCAACTCCAACAACCTTGACAATGTTCAAAAACAGGTAAGAGATTTTGTTCAGAAAACCTTTAATTGTAATTTGAATTAGTATTATGACATATTTCAATAAATATTTAGTTATATACATACACAGCAGAAATTGTACATTCTTTTTTCTTCAAATTGCCAAAGATTTTGTACAAGCCAAAAATATCTGCCTAGGTATTAATACTCATGCAAAACATTTTGTTTTCTCATTAATTAAAAATGAAAAGGATTTAACTGAACGTTTCTGCTTTGAAGTGCACTCTTGGATATCGTGATATTGTAATAAGCAAATTAACATGTGCACTTTGTGCCAATACACAATTTAAGCAAGTAAACTCAAATTAAGGCCATTCCAACTAGTGCAAAAATAAAATAAACAAGCATCCCTTTTTGTGTACATCTGTTCAAGAATGTTATCTTTTCAAATTCTTTTTAATATTTGCTAAACTCAATTCAATTGTTGTCATTACTAACCCTTGTGGTATAATAAATATAATGAACTTAAAACAGTGATATCAATCCT
Organism: Plecoglossus altivelis; assembly: GCA_036571765.1. Classification (NCBI taxonomy): domain Eukaryota; kingdom Metazoa; phylum Chordata; class Actinopteri; order Osmeriformes; family Plecoglossidae; genus Plecoglossus; species Plecoglossus altivelis. Next base: position 5,440,800 of record BROE01000006.1, on the reverse strand, counting down.
TAAATGAGAACATGCTACTTGATACCTGAACATTGCACTCCCACACTGTAAACCCATACTGCAATATGGACAACCTTTCTGTAATGTTTGATACAGTGAGCAGACCTACATAACCCTACACTCCTTGACTACAGTATACATGTGTTAATAGCATGACGGTTCTATTATTACATGATATGCCTAGTATCGTTGGCTTCATATTCAACACAATGTACATGGCACAAGACAATATGATTTTATTGAATGGACATTATGGCTGATGTCAATACAGCTGCATTGAATTGTCGAGACTTGCATTCAATATAATATAGTTTCATGGCAAAAATCTATGTATTAACAAATATACAAATATATGTTTTAACAATTGAATATTGCACAGATGTCAAAACATTGGCCAATCATTTGCTTTGCCAATATCTGAAAGTAGCCAGTAGGTTATACACTACTAATTTAACCACATTCTTGCAAACAACTTTAATTATGCATCGTTACGGGGGGCAAATCATTATATTTGAAAAGATTTTGAGAAGCCTAATGCAAAAGCATAGCCCTTCAAGTCGTTCATGCAGCCAGTACAGGCTGTAAACACACTAAGATACCTGAATCTGGTCAGTGCGTCACTCAACTGCACGAAAGCCAAATCTGAATAACAGATATTGATACCCAACTGTACAAGTTACTGTAACATTGTTCTTACCTTCATGTGAAAATTGTTATTCTTGTGCAAGTTACCAAGCCCCTAATATTGTAGGGAACTATTGATAAACATACGACACTACAAGAAAATGACTCATACTTAACTCAGAATGCAGTATAACACTTTGTATAATTATTAAGATAAAAATAGATTAAGAAGCAGGATATGACTCGTATCAAATGATAGAATTTTCTTCGCTACCACACACAGAAGTAAATGTATACAATTCATCCCAATAGGAAGTAACGGAGTGAACTTAAACATGAGTCCCTATAAATAAACAATACTGTTTATAATTTGCATACATGTATTAGATACAAAAATGTGGCATCTTACTTTCTCCTGTCATATGCAATGACAAGCCAGGAAGGCAATGATAATTGGTTAACTAAATGCTTCTTTGGTTTTAGTATAAAACCAAAATTTGGCAAATGACTGAACTCAGCAACATCCGTTCATGGTCGTTCGTCGGTTCAGTTTGGTCGGCTCAGCGCCAACGCGTCGCGGTACGGATTCTCGGATGAAAACGCTCAGAACACATACGCGTAAGCTACGGTACTTAGGCCTTGCACCGTTTCGGAAAGAATGTTTCAAGACTCATTGGAGAGATTCAATAAGGATTCTGTTACTTTGCAGTTGCTACAGTAATCACAAAAAGTATAGCAGAATAATTCCATTGTTATTTCAATGGCTGTCACTTTTTTTCTGCACTTCCCCAGTCTTTTATTATTAAGGCTGGTTCAGCAGACATTGTGGTGAGCTTATCACAACTAGCAGTGTAAGTTCCACCAATTAAACAGGTAAACTCTGTTCATTTGTGTCTCCAAACCTTATGCCAACGACCCGACCACACCTCAGCAATCAGCATGTGGGCCTCCGCTCCACAAACAAGGAGGTTGGAACTCGTCAAATCAAATCCATACATTTGCATATAGATTAACCTCCTCTCCCAACAACTGTCAGAAGTTTAGGCAAACTTGCAAAAAGACTACATTATTATATCTTTGTGGATTTTCACGTTGTAAAAAAAAAATGGTTGTGCGTGAAAATGTCCAATAGTTAGCAAGGTCTTTACATGGGGGAATGACATGAGGTCAGAGCGATGCATTACTGTATCTTAGGCCTACTTGTGTCTTCCACTGAATATTTTCTCTGCGATTTCTGAAAGGAAACCACTGATGACACGACTTGAAAAAAATTCCATGATGAACCTTTGACATTGTAAAGCTAAAAAAATAATTGCATATATTACTCATTGCATAGAGAAGCCCGACGAAAAGCAATGCATTTCACTTCCATACAGTAGGTCAGTAACTACAAAATACTCCTTTTTGCACTATGTATGCTTTTTAAATTGTACATTACACAATTAGACCATTACCTGCTCCAGTTGTTCAAAGTCTTCACGGAATACCTAGCCAATAGAAAAGAATACTTCCTATGTTGAACTACATTAATGCATGTGAAATGTAATCATGGGATCAAAAAGATACACAAGGTTTTGACTTCAATTTCACCTAAGTATTTGACATCAGCGCAGCCACCATCTTGTCATGCTATGAAGTGGGACCTTGTGTGCTTTCCTAAGATGTCTGCAAGCTCATCCAAGCTCAGGTCTTAGCTCAGAATCAAAAGAACTTTTGGCAAGTTTCTTAAGGGAAGAAACGTAAAACAAACGAACAATGGTTACAGGCAGTTGATATGTAAATCGGTGATCACATTTACGGGAGACCTTCTTTGACTCCAACACCAGGCAGAAAAAGGAAAAAAACAAAACGATTTGCTACTTTGCTCTCTCTGGTCTGCTCAGTAGTTAATGAAGAAAACAGTGGAATAACCTTTCAAGTCTTATCAATTATCAATGACAATTAGGAACCAACACCATAGAAAAGAAACACGTGAACAAATAAATTGAGTTTCTGTACAATGACTTTGTGTACATGGAAAACGTCCCTTCAGAATCAGTGGTTGAGCTGCTCAACATATATCAGCAGCATGATGTTTACTTGGCACAGAAATAAATATTTTTAAAAAAAAGTATGCAATAATTTAATAAAGTAAGTAAGCACATAGAGCGTAACACATGGACCACAGCTTGTATAAAACAATATATTTTTGATCTCCTCTCGTTGAGTTTTCATCATGTCATCGATATTGGCATCAATCCCATGAAATCTCAGTTTGTAATTGTTGAAGGTTGAAGGAAAGCATTGACAAGTGCTTGCAATACACATTGAAGCAAATTTAGATATATAGGACGGAGGGTCCTTGCATCACTTTATCTATGGAAGCACCAAACAGCCTTAGGTCCTTTAAAATCTCCTTCACTTTTTTTCATTTATGATAGATATAGAATATATTACAGCACGCTGCCCCGCTTCTTCGTATAATGCAGTTGCAAAAACACATCTTTACAAGAGCCTCTTCTCTTCTTTTGAAAATTTCTGTTATTCAATTGCAAAGTTCTTGAACGTATCTGTAAAGGTCTTGAGTATTTAGGTTTTAATTTTTCTATTTTTGTAGATATATTGCCACATTCATATACCATGCATTTTACTGCATTGCTATTGCACTGGTCCGGATTATTCTGGAAAAGGCTTGGAACTGAAAAAGAGTAAAGTAAGATATTGATAAATACTTCTGCCAGGGAATCACCCTCAAAAGCCAGTGAGCATTGATCAGGAAGGAGTGTAGTGGGGGGGGAAGAGAGTGGCATTATCGAACTTGTTTTTTTTTCCTCTATCTCTTCTCGCTTCATTCTTACTGCTTGTGGACATCTTCACTGCGTATGATCTTGTATATGATCCAGTAGAAAATGTTAAAAATGAGGAAGACTAGAGGGAAGGCCACGCGGGAGACGGTGTCGATCCTCTTGGCTCGGCCGATGAAGAGTTTACGCATCTCGTCAACAGTTTTCTCTGGGGGGTTGGTGGAGGTGGGTGCATTGTTGTTGTTGCCTTTGATGGCCATGCCATCCTTGGACTGCAGACAGGCGGGCCCCATGCCGTAGGCCGTGAAGCTGAATCGACCCTCTCCAGCCTCATCCTCCTGCAACCAAGACAAATACTCGTTAGAAATCAGAGAGAGAGATGTTGGAAATCCAAAAAAGTGATTACACACGATTATCTCCCTTGTCTACATAGTGGCTTTGTCTTTAATTATGGATTCGTTTATCGATAGATGTATAGATAGAGACGGATGGATGAAAGTGTGGATGGATGGAGGCAAGTGGATGGGTGGATAGGTAGAATACTGCATGAGACTGCACATTTATTCAGCATTCAAAGACCTTAAGTTGACCCCTAAAGATCACCCAAGGTCAAAGTCAAGCATTATTAATCCAGTCATTTTAAGCACTGTGAATATGGATCGAACAGAAAGTTGTATTGGCATTGCTATCACTCAAGGTTATGGGTGTGCAATGTTTTAACCTCAGCCTGTTATACAGGATAATGTGAAGGATGTCAATAGCATTGCCTCACAAACGTCAGTGCAACACCAGCACTTCGCTTCGCAAAGGAGCCATTTTTAGACACCACATCCTCTTTCTGCCCTTGCGTCCATGCCGCCCCATTTATTACTGTTAATGCCTGTTGGGGGCGAAACGGAGCAAAACACACACTGCCTCATAGAAGATAAAGAGTGCGTTATTGTTTTGGTAAATATGTGTGTCATTTAGGCGTGGCCATCCATGCGAAGTCTGTGCATTTTCGCGTGGTACCCTTGCCCCCCCCCCCCCTCCCACCCCCCGGCCTGGGCAACGCACAATGCAGCATGCGGTGACCTCTCCTCGTCCTTCAGCGGCGACGTCTCCGCCATTTGTAAGTATTACAGATGCTCCACTTTATTCCCCCTGCCATATGATTAATGTTGCCGGCGGAGGGACGTGACGTGAAGCCGTAAGGAGGGACGAGGCTGTGGCGCGCTGCAGAGTTCTGCATGCGTCACGCCCTCTTCAGTCCAACCTGATTCATTACCTCGCCCCCTAATTAAAAATCCCCCCCCTCCTCCTCCCCATTAATGCAATAAGGTAGGCTTTAGCTGGCTCCTACTCTGTGCATAGGAGTGGGGAGGGAGATAAATAGTGAGAAATGAAGCTATGCCCTTTGGGTTTGTACTGGGGGGGGGAAGCAATTTATGACTGCACATCAGGATGCAGCGCACTCCTCCCTGTTCCAGCATTTGCAATTCAGAGAGAGGGTGTGTGGCGTGACGGAGAGGGAGAATGGGGGAGAGAAAGAGGGACTGGGAGGAGGATGAGAGAGCAATGAGATGCAGTAGGAAAAGAGAGAGAGAGAAATGACAACCTCTTGGCTCCTTCATCCATCACAATATTGATTCATGATTGAAGTATTTATATCTCTTACCATGCAGACATGATTAATGGCTAAGATTAAAGTGAACCTTAAAACCAACTAGTTAGACCCTCAATCTAATATGTATTCACAAACATTGCTTTAGCACATGTGTAATGTAGCTTAACGTTGCATACTTTTTGAATAACGTCTGTATAATTTATCTAATATCTCTACATTTACCATTTAGCTTTTGTCTCTTTACATTCACACTTCTGCAATAGAAAGCATGATCACACATCTACTGTAAATTGTTAGGATGTATTCTTTCTTGTTTTTTCCTGTTTTGTAGCCTAAACTCAGACCCCAGGCATTATCTGTCGAGGGTATTGTTTTAATTCTGTTCTCATTGCAGTCCAAATACTATTATGATGCAGACACAGAGGTTCTGTTAGAAGTGGGGATGCCAGACTGAATTAATTCAGTTTAATACCTGGTGCCACAGGGTTTGTAATAGAAGGATCTGAGAAAGATCCTCTCAGCATGCAACTCTTTACACAGTGTTACTACTGTTTGTTTTACTAAGCCTGACTGTAACCTAATGCCACAAGTTGAATACTTAACTTAACTCAGCTTAACCCTCAAGAACTTATGCGTTGCGCAAGATATGAAATGTTCTTAAAAGTAACCAGCGTAGCAGCTAGCGCGCTGCTTCTCCATTGGCAAACAAAATCAATAAAAAGCTTAGTAGATGCAGCAGATTTATTAAGTTTAATATCCGGTGCTATTTTAAATCACAGACATACTAGCATGTCCCACTACCGTCTTGTATAATTCATTCACTAATATATCTGCTTAAAAATTTATAGCCGCAATTTCAGAATTCCTTTTGGAAACCCTGATATTTTAGGATTACTGTGCAGTGGACCAGCGAACATCCGATGAGTGACATCCAAACTGAATTTGAAACCCTGTTCGCAGGTTTCTGATTCTACAGTACATGGTTGCATAAAGGGAGCCTGTCCAACTGTCACTCTCTCATCAAGCCACTGACCTGAAACCATTATGCACATATTACGGAGCTCCCGCTCTCTTCATATGACCTCAAACAGTTGATCTTATTTAATTACACAATAGGCAAACGTAACACCTTCATAAAGCATAGCTAGTATATATCTACTATACGGTAAATGGTGCGACAGATCCACCACCATGTTTGTATATGGTTAAATAAAGTGTTATTATTTGAGATGTATTTCAAGCGCGATGTTGTAGTGCTGGTTTAAATACCAGAGAGTCAGTTTGAGGATTAAACGTACACAAGGTATCAAACACCTGTCTTTTTAAGTAGAAAACAATTAACACGCTTGAAAAAGCCTTTGCCCTGAAATGCATTACAGAGGTTAGTTTGATGAATCACCGTGCTTTTTTGCGTTGCTAATCCTTACTCTTATCCCTCCATGTTTACAAAACGGTTCGACAGCCCCAGATCAAAGCACCGTGAACAGGAGCAGACGATCCCTCGTGAAAGATCCCCCTTGAGCACTGACCATCGTTAATGAGCTGATTATCCTCCATCAGTCATCAAACTTCCCACTGAATAAGCCACTGTCATTGTTAAGCAGCGTAACAGTGTCTGGAGTTCAGGGCTCACTTCTCTCCTCACCTACTTTCTATTACATCGATGAATGATGTGCCATAGCACAACGGCATCAAAAGACAATCTCGTACACTTGCTCTCCTCGTTCTCTCGCCGTTTTTTCCTAATGTTTTGCTACAGAAGACTCTTGCTTGTAGTAGTTGTAGCCTTGAGGGCAGCAGTACCCAACCATGCAATACTAAACAAAATGGCTTTCTCTAACTGTGAAAGCAAATATGGGTAATAGGGGTGTAAAATATTGAGCACATTTTTTTTATTAGGCACCTGTTATTTATCTAAAAAGATCTAGGCCTGGTGCATTTACTTCTTAGACAAAAAAAGAAAAGAAAGGATTATTGTCTGTTTATTTATTGTCGGGAAAACTGAACGGCCAGGGTACGCGTATGAAAACGGCTATCTTTATTACTTTTTTCTCTTCACTTCTTTTTAATCTCAAGCGTTTTTTGTTGTTGTAAAGAAATCGGTTCCTGCAGGCCAATTTATCCGTGTAAGATGAATGTCGAGGGTCGAAGTTACCATCTCTTATCAGCAGGGGGAGGTGTAATTCCCTTCTATAAGGATTGCAGCGCCTTCATAAAAAATACACATTTGATTTCAGAGGCTAAATAAAAAATATTTCGGTCACACACAGGCAACACCCTCGAGACAATGATGCCATTAATCGATTCCAGACGGTAACAGAAATCTGCATAATTGTTGCAAGTCCATCCCTTTGAATCCTAGAGCTCTCTGCACGTTTCTTGTCTGCAGTTGTCCTGCCTTTGAGGGAAATGAGGTAGGAGAGGGCCTAAATGGCCTGCACCAGACCTGTCTGTCCCTTGTTTTATTGTGTTGAGCCTGAATGTGACAGTTTCCTCTGCAGACCTCTCCACCTGAATGATAGGCTTTCCAAGCCATAATGGAAGAGCAGGCACTGAAATAGCCTCCAAGGGCCATAACTGTGGTGACCATACTACAATTAATGGACATTAAAATATGTGAGGCAGAGACCAGACCCTTGTAGTTTGTATAGAACTGCTGTGGAAAAACCTGCACTGATATCCTATTGCAGACTTTTATTACTTACACAGAGGGTATGCAGGCAGGCATGAATATATGTATGTATCAATTAATCTATGTATTTATGTATGCATGTATGTATGCATGTATGTATGTATATTTAACAAACCTATAACATAACCCTAACCCAAATCTGCATTCACCGTGGTCAACTTTAAAATAAGATGAATTCAAATTGCATCAAATTTAATTAAACGCTTAATCGATTTGTCTACGTGTAGCAAAAAAAATAAGACCTACGCAATAACAGCAAATCACATTGTGATGCGGCCCGTAATGTAATTCAACACATTTCCAAAACTGTCCAGTGCTTCACCCTTGATATGATGTCAGCAGAAATCCTCATGAACTCAGAGATTTCAGAGATTTAGGAAATGGATCTGGGTCACTCCCGGCAGTTATAGGATTTTCTTTGCTTCTTTCTATTCTCATGAAGAGCAGGGAGGGTTAGAGGGCGATAGGGGTCTGTTTGCTGTGATCTACCTTGGAGCCTGGGGTTATTCATCTACCCTCACCTATTACATACATCCCAGTGGGATTGGGGATTACAACAAAAGGATTTAGGATTTATTTTTTTAGCTTTTTTTTATTACTATTTTCAGTGACGGAACTGGATTCACATGCCCTGAAGCGGTTTGAGAATAGCTGAGTGAGCAACACAAGCATACACACCCTCACATGCAAACACACACCCACCCTCACATGCTAATACACACACACACTCACATGCAAACACACACACACACACACACACACTAAGGAGTTTAAGGAATGTTTGTGTTGGGCATGTTTGTTTTTCTCCTCGATTTTATTAATTCACCCATCGCCTAAGCTTCAGACTGAACAAAGTAATTTTCTTATATTCCCCACGATTGACATGTTTACATGTTATTCAATACCCTGGGTGGAAACTAATAAAGGAACACTGCACAGATCAAATTGATTGATGAACTGTTAAAAAGAAAAAAAGCAAACCATGTGAAGTGTAGATCTTATTGTCCGCTGGTATAGGCAATGATCAATGCAGACCTCAGATCTGAGAGATTGCAGACGTCGTCCATATGTGATAAATCCACCAAATTAGACTGTTTCATGTCATTGTCATTACACACTTTGACCAGCATGTGCTTGGGACCAAAGGTTTCCAAGTTAGATTGCAGCAAAGTGCTACCGCTTTTGTTTGACTCCTGCGACTGTGTGTGGATTCCAGATTGTTCCGGGCATGCGCTACAGAATCAGTTTAAATAGTTCTTAGTACTTGGAAACAATCACATGGTTCATGAAGGATAAAGTAACTGTGTAGATAATTAATGATGGTTGAATAATTTGTTTTTATTTGAATGGTCCAGTCCTCTCTTTTATGCAAATAAGCATATCCTACCATGCACTCAAGCTATGACTAGCTATAGATTGGACCACATTTTAATCTTGGTCAAAATAGTGATGATTGAAGTGATCAAAATTGTATTTATTGATTTAAGCCACAGGAGTAAAAATAGATTCCATTTTTATGAATGATGTGTAGTATATTATACATGACAAGACAAGTCCATTTATATAGTCAGTTTTTTATCATTCAATCCTAATCTTTTGAATGTTGTATTATCTGGTGCAAAATAACATCGCCTAGGGAGATAATACAAGTTTATGTATCTGATAGCTAATCTGCTGGATTACATTTCCAAAAACTTCTATTACTTTCAGTACTCTGGGACGATCAAATAATCCCTTGTGCATTTGTAGTGGTAAATACAAAGTGTGCAGGTGTGAATGCGTGGTAGAAGGGATAAGAAGATGAGGTGAAAATGAGATTCACCTTCATGTGTCGTCTCCTTCTCCTGAATCGGAGCAGCTCTTTGTGCTGGCGAGCGATGAAGTTGACAGCAGCGTATTCCAGCAGGGCAGAGAACACAAACAGCAGGCACACAGCCATCCAGATGTCAATGGCTTTCACATAAGAGACCTGTTGGTAAACACACATACTCAAGATAAGGCTCTTTTTTTATGTTTCGCATAGAAACCACAAAAAGTTATTACTTTGATACATCATCTTTTGTTTGGCGTCCCACCTTCAAACATCTCCAGAATGGTCAATCCAGTCTAAAAACAGTACACTGGATGGTCAGTTCACTTGCCATGCAGTTTCTCACTCAGCCAGAAAGAACATAGAACCCAAAAGGGAATGGGTTGGGTCAGATGAGGCTAACCCAAGCTAGGCCTGGCTGTCTGCTTGGGTGAGGATCACTGTGTCTGACAGACCAGTGACCAGTGGTCCTGGATCCTATCTTAGATTGTGTCAAAAACAGCACGGGTCACAAGAGATTGTTCAAATAATACAAAATCAGTCACGTGAGACGAGAAAGGGTGGCAGTTTGTGTTGTGTGACAGAAATTGTCTGGTTGCATGACAAATAAAACAAGTAGATATATTTGTTTCTTAAATTTGATTTGAGTTTTTTTTGTACGGGGTATCTCGTTGTGATTTTAAAAATGCTTTAAGTTTTCTGCAAGAGTCCCGTGTGCACACAAAAAATCCAATAAATTATATATACAAAACAAGTAAATAATGAAATAAAGTGTCATACAGAAATGTTGGGATGGACCACTCAGCCAGACAGATTTACAAGAGGTGGCCTACATGATGTCCATGTCAGTGACATCTATAACTCATCAAGTTGCTACAGGACAGTATCTGCCTTTGCTGTGCCTCTCCAAATGGAGCTCAGCTGCATTGCTTTCTTTGATGATCATTGAGATGGTTCTACAACTTGATTGTTGTCCATCGAAGCTAAATTATATGATAGAACAGGACAAGATATACATGCCTTTCTAAGGTCCCTGTTATTTAAAAAGCATGTTTCAGCAAAAAAACAAACAAAGAGCAAAACCTCTGTAGACCTCTAAAAGATGCGACATGACATATATGTTCGTTTGAAAACACAACATTGAAAGTTCTCAGGAGAACAGTGGCTCCATCATAGTGAAATTCAATTCAGAACCACGAACACGCCTCCTAAAGATGGCTAACCGAGTAACTAGGCACGAAAGGCTTCTGTCAGCGAGATAACTGAACAAAACGGCCCGTCTAACAGAGCTTCAGTTCCTCTGCAGAGAAGGGAGAACCAACCACAAGGACAACCCTCACTGCAGTACCCCATTAATCAGGCGTTTATGGTCGTGGCTAGACAGTCCACTCCTTAGGAAAAGGCATATGACAGCTAGCCTGAAGATTGCCAAACGACACATAAAGCACTTGGAGAGCACAAGTAAAAAAGATTTCCCGGTCATACATGACGCAAATTCTAAAATTAGCACTCGCTGCTGGAATGAGTGGAATATACACATCAATACATGTCTATTTTGAAACATGTTGTCGTTGCAGATACTGTCGCATATTCAAGGGTTTTCTCCATCTTTCTGACTTGCTCCCTGTGACTCTGCCATAGTGACTCTGGCACAGGGAGGAAGAGAAGTGGGGAGGAATGCACCTTTGCTCAGCTGTGGTGTGTGATCATTATTGTGACAGCTGAACTGCACAGAAATCACGGTTCACTTGTTCAATTTTCAGAGCACATGAATCACCTAATGTCAACAAACAAAATGGGGAGGATAGTTTCCCTGAACATCATTATACAATTCTACTACCTCATGCAAAGACTCTTTTTATCTGAAAATCCCTGCAGCTAAAGATTTTCCTTTCTTTTCTTTAAAAAAAAGAAAAGGTTGATTTCCTTTGATATACTGAGTTTGACCATTTTAAGGACAGTGAGTGTGGTCTGTGTGTCATGCTGAATAATCCGTTATGTAACATGGTAACATGTGCTTCAGAAAAAAGCTGAAATTAAATTAGTTCATCTCTGCACTACACATATAGATATCTATGACATTAAATATTTTATTCTGAGGAAGTTTGGAAACTGGTATATATTGAATACCTCATTTCATTGTGTTTGTTAAAAATACACACTTTTACATTTTTATCTATACAATTTGTGTACTTTTTGTATTTGTCAGAATAAAGTCAAGGCAGTAACAAACCCCACGGAAGTATCACAAAGTTAAAGTATGAACATGCACAGGAAACGTGTCTGATCGCTTACAGCCCAGAACAGCGTTACCAAAGAATGTTAGCCAAGGATTGTTCTTTCAGAGAAAGTGAGTCAGCGGTTATTTCAGGCGCCACTACCTTAGGCAGAGAAGCTCTGGAACCTGAGCTCTGGGTTGTCATGGTGAGCACCGTGGTGATGCCCAGGCCCACCCTGGCAGGGGCGGCGTCCATGTTGATCCAGAAGGAGACCCAGGATAGGATGACGATGAGGAGGGAGGGGATGTACATCTGGATCAAGTAGTATCCCATCTGCCGCTCCAGGTGGAAACGCACCTCGATGCAGGTGAACTTGCCTGGGATGGGAAAAGAGGATTGGAGATGAGAGAACAAAAACAACATGCAATTTTATCTTCTTCTTCGTGTGTAACTGTGTTCTCCAATCTAGGTTTTTTTTCCAGGTAGTTTTGGTCTTGTTTCCCAGGGGATCTGGCTGACACTAATGTACGCTGAGTTATACCAGAAACGCTACGCTCAAGATCCATTTAATCAGTAAAGATAAATTCTAGACAGTTGTATTTGCCAAGACCTTCCATTTAATTAGAGTTGTTGTTTCTAGTGTAAAGGGAGGCCGCAACTTCCATTAAAACGTATTTATTCTTATGATACATCCCACGTTTTCCATCAGATAAGAGTCATCAAGCAGAATCTTTCTCGCTGTTTGGCCTGCGCTAGTGTGCAAAGTTTGTGTGTGAGTGCGTGTAAGGTTTGTGTGTGTTATATTTCTAGACATAAATGAAAAGACACTGACAATGACAGTCGCGCCAAACTGCAATGCACCAGCACAATAAGCACTCAAGCACAGCGTCTGGGCTTCTATCTCTCTATGAGAAGTGGGTGTATGGGGACAAACAGCATAGATTATTGAAAGTAAAGCCAGTCAAGGAATGTATCTTCAGTTGACAAGAAATAGCAGTTCAGTGTGAGGAAATTGAGACTAATTATTTAACGTATTTGATACTTGACTGGGGGCCAGCAGACCACGTGTACTTAGGCCTGAATGGTGGGTGATTGCGGAGCAGTAGAGCGCGCATACACGATCCAGAATGGTCGCAGAATAATGGGCTAAAGAGAGGGGGAGGGAGACGTCGAGAGAGAGAGGAAGGGGTGGGGGGGGGAGTTTAGATAAACAGAGAGATATTGAGAAGCCAAACGAGGGTGGTGGGGATTATAGAGCGGGCTGAACTGTCGCTTCGAAGACAATTGTCTCAAAAGAAGGGGAAGGAGATGGAAACGGTGAGGTGGATGCAAGGAGAGAGAGGAGACCCTAAGGGGATTGCACTTGTATTCAACAACACAGGGGATAGGATGAGAAAAAAAACTGTATAGCAGAAAGAAATTAAGAGGCAGAAAAAAATGTCAAAGAGGAAGAGAGAGAGAAAGAGAGAGAGAAAGAAGCCTCTCTGGCCACATGCTAAGATTGAACTCCAGTTGTCGGTGCATGTGCGTACGAGTGTTCAGGCCGTGTATGTGGGTATGCGTGTTCAGGCCGTGCACGTGCGTACGCGTGTGTTCGTGGGGGTCTCATCCCGCCCATCTGGCAGCTGTAGTCAGCCGTGTCAAGGATGCTAGACTGGGGAGGGAACCTTACACACATAGACACTATGCATCTTTCCACCTGTCTACTGGAAGTGTCACCCTGCTTTTGAATGATGGCACAGTCTCTCAAATAATCAGAGAGATGGAGAGCCACAACGCTCAGTCTGAAGAGGAGCGGCAGGAGGAAAGATCTGAATGGCAGCTCAAGAAACCCACTCACTCGATCCGGTACCATAAATGAACCTTCTGGTTTTACCTCCCACTCTTTTACATTCACCTTCCCACGTTCTCAGTTGAAGCGACATACGTATCCACACTGTTTGGTTTTTTTTTTTCTGTTTCATCTGGAGTGTGATGATTTCAGACTGGCTGGCTTGACTGGACAGATGGTGTACAGCTAAATGAAAAAGACCATGAGGGACAAATGGAGCATAGCCACTGTCCTTCATCTCCTGCTTTTTCATCCTACTTTCCACATTCGAGCGTTATATGTTGTAAAAATGCACTCTGTAAACCGACTTATTTCCTGGTCACCGACAACAGTAGCCAAATTAGTGACGCGGCGTATTTGCCAAGCATTTTTAAAATAAAAACCACGTGGATGGGGAGAGAAAGACAGCAGGCAGTTAGAGAAAGGGATGAAAAGAGAAAGAATAGGTGGAGCACAGTGGAACGATGGGACTGACGCATCAATCCTCTGACAGAGGGGGGGGAAAAGCCAACGTGAAAAGCAAAAGAGATAAAAACCAAGGCTCAAACCAACCTGTGTTGTAGTGCTTAGTGCAGTACCGCAGGTCTTTCTCCTCTTTCAGTAAGAACTGAGGCAGCGTGAGCCCGTCCGCCACCTGCACAGCTCCCTTCTCATCCCATTCAAATATCAGGTCATTCATTGTATATCCAACTGAAAAGAAGGTAGATGGGATTAAAATAAGACCGCTGGCGTCCTGTCATGTATGTGACAGCCAACCCGAGAGACATAAAGCCATAATCGCCACAGAATGGGAAATGAAACGCTCATCTGGATGTGTACTTACAACTCTCCAGCTGCATAATACAGGTCTGCACATCCATCGGGAAATTTTTCAGGTCCATAGGACAGGCAAGGACCAGTGTTATCCTGTGACAAATAAAAATAACAGGGACCCATTATAATAGAACTGCTAGTGGGCTAAACAATGATATGATGATGTATATAAAATAACATATTGCTAAAATTGCTACTTTGCTTCAGAAACAAGAAGTGGAATTAATTTTGTCGATTACATATATATAAGAGTGTAAACAAATTAGAATGGTTATTTCCAAATGCAACCACTAAAGTTCAAAGTTGCCACATGCTAAGGTATCTACACATAAATGACGTACATCTTGAGATACCATCACTGAACAGCTTCACAGCCATTTTGAACTGAGCCCCACCACGCTGCAATAATATCTCACTACATTCCAAGCCTTCCCCTGCGTTCATCCAGACAGTTCGACAAATACACATCCAATCAGAAAATCCAAAGAAAAGTGAAACGTCAGATAATAGGATACCTTATACTATACAGAACATTGCCGTTTTTAGAAATCCGGAGCAACTTGTTGTCAGTGGTGACCTCGTGGAAGTTGGCTCCTTTCTCGTTGGCAAAGAACAAATCAGGTTTCCAGATGGAGTCCAACATAGAGGGATCCAGATCCAGGCTGTCATCAGGATACTCACTGTAGGCCAGGCGCGGATCATTCCACTGCTGCCTCAGGAAGATGTTCACTCTGTAATCCTGGTTGGAGAGAGTCCATCAAAAGGATTCAGGAGTTGGATTTTGGTTCGTAAATCTCTCAGGAAGAAGTGATAAACCATCAACTAATAACGCTTTCAAGTAATGGATTTTTTTTTTCCCCTGTTAAATGTGTTTGCTGCATATATAGTGGCAGCAATGGTGGTTAACTAGCCACTGCTAGGCACGGCTTTGGTCTGGCACAAGTTGCATGTATTGCAGAATTCAAAGGCCACTGGTTTCACATCTCCAGTGCTAACCAACACTGCCCTTAAGCGACTAACTGAAAACCTAGATTTTCAAGGGTCAACACATCGCATCTGATCATTCACTACAGCTTGCATTGCAATGCCTAATACCACGCCACTGTTGGTCCTGCTGTTAAGCGTGTGTATTAAATGTGCTTTTATCGGTTTTGTTTTTGCTGTTCTTGTCCTTTTCGAGATTCTGGGCTTATCTAGACCTGACCCGAACTGTTTTCCTCCCACAGTCTGTGCCCCATTCCTGCTGCTCTCTGCCAAGCATCCATCTGGAGACACTGGGACATGTTTAAGGGTGCTTCGATTTTCCCAAAATACAAACAGATCCTCTACAGAATTAGTGATGTTGAGATGGTACAAATTCCTTAAATTCGTATTTATATACATAGTTGCACTGGAGAATTTTTTTTAAATCAGAAGACCTAAATAAATATCCTAAATAAATTGTGCCCAGGACCAGTGGTATCTAGTTTGTACCAACCTCATGATGAACCTCAGATAATATTAGACCAAAAAAAATCAAATCTTAATTTTTTTAGATGACTAGGACAAATCTGCCTGTCTTCCAAATGTTTCCCCAATAAATTGTAAAACGATTGCACAGTTAAATCAAACACTTTCAAGCGATTGGAGATCCAGCCTACCCAAAATATACACACAGACACTAAACCCTGAAATAATACCAATTATTCTTTAACTCTCAGCTTCAACTGTGTACTGCATTTTAATAACTTCAAAGAGGTTTAAAAAAAAAAGAGAAAAATATTGTGTATGACCCTCAACTGGAATGTTCTATGAAGATATGAAGTATTTAACAACTTCAAAGGACCTTTAATGAGGAAGATATGAACAGTCATCAGCACTTCATAATATAAATGTCCCTCTGTAAAAATGAACATAGGGATACAGCAGTGGCATTTAGCCGCAAGATTCCACATTAATTGTCAATTATTCTACAATACAGATCCGCAGTTCTGTTATTCCTTAATGGTCATTAAACTGTTGAAGCAGCAATGCATCATAGAATAACATATCTGGCTTGCTAGAGTGTAGCAGGTGACATTTAGAATAGCAATCAACCACAATATTAGATGGACATTTTGAGAGTAATCAGGCAAGCACACAAGATGGCCTGTTTATAATGACATTATTTCGGTGAATAAAATTCCACCCATAGGAATTCGGGGAATAAAAGACCAGTCGTACTGTATGTAATGTGTGTCTATCTGCTTTCATATCTATCGTAGCATTGGATAAAATGCTCCTTTGTCGACTGGTCACAATGTCTTAAAAACCAACGTGTAATCAGTTCAAAGTAAAAATTATTCAAAGATTATTATCTAAGTTATAACTACAGTACGATTCCCTCACGGCATATGCATGAAAACACCCTGTGTTAAAAGAGAAACGCAATTCAACAGATACCATATTCATCAGTGTAACCCAAGGTGCAGTAATATGTCAGATTGTATTTAATATTGACTAGGTGCACTCAGTCTAATACCCACATGTTTAAGGACCTAGCCCATGGCATACCATATAGTTCTCCACCCATGTTCTTTCAGAAACAATTTCTCATTTGCATGGTCTATTGCGGATGTTTGGTATTATTATCTGTGTTTGGCAGAACGTTTGAACGGTTGAAGACATAACTCTGCTTACGATTTTTGTATCTACTCTTTATCTCTACAGTATAAACAAAAGAGTCTTGACAGCTAATTAGATAGCCAATGGCAAGTCCCCAGAGGATCATACTTTTAAAGCAGAGTAAACAATTAGGACGGAACAGGGACCAGGAGGCCCCAGGAACAGGGTCTGGTCCCTCACAGAGGGGCCAAGTCTGTTGGATCATTATGGCATGAGCCATTGTTCCACCGCGACCGCAGCTTCTTAAAGCACTAAAGATTTATTGATGTCTTTCTCTACTTCTTTCCTCCTCCTTTCCTTTCTATGTTTCACCACTTGGCCTTCACAGAATAGTGAGTGAGACCGCTGCGGAATGCGAATCAATTCCACTGGCACTGAAGGAGGAAAAGAGTAGAAAATCCAGCATTTGTTCTGCATGAACAGGTTCTGCAGCTCACAGCAGTTTAAAGGCAAGCCTCACATGGGGACCTGGCGTGTATAAGAGGACAGACGTGAGCATATTGTTGGTGTGTATGTTTTCCCTACCCTAAACTTCAAACCATTTTCACATTATCTTGGCATAAATGGTAGACATTTGATAGCACATTGACATTAGGTTTTCAATGAAACCAGTAATATGTGGTATTTAAATCCTTTTAAACTTTTTGCAAACCATTAATTAGGGACATCATAATTTAAAAGAAATTACCATTTTTGTTGCAAACAATTATGCTAGCCCGATGGGGATTTTAAATTTGCCAGAGGTTTATTAAGATTATTTGATAATGTTCCAGCAGCCATAAAATTATAAATTAGTGATACTGGTATCGAAAAGCATAGAAGAGAATGTTTGACTTACCATTGTTGTTTCAGCAATTGATCCAAAACTGTTAATAAAAATGTTGCAAGTTACGTTTACAGGTGGACCTGTGAATGAAAAGGCAAAAAAAGAGATTTTCTTTAGTATTCTTACACAAAATGTGTATAGGTCCTGCGCATGTATACATCTTGAAAACTGGTACACAATCGATACACAATGTTTTCTTAACATCATAGAGAGACATATCCAAGGTTGTTTTCAAAGAACAGTGTCAAGGTTAGAACAAATTGCATTATTTTCCACTGAATGTCCCTTTAAGTCTAAACTACCTGGTTGGACAAACACAAATAAGATTACCCTTCTAAAAGTCTGGACAAGAGGCCTGGTGGGTCAGGAAGTGAACAGTAGCAGACATCCTACAATATAATCCAACTTAACATTGGAAACTGTCATAACCATAATGGACACCAGCTGAAATAGGCACTACAAAAACCCTATTTAAACATTTTGGATAAAAAACATATAAATGCATCCACCTAGTAAATGTTTAATAGTAAATCATTGTAAATCAATTAGGAAATCAATTATATAACTTCTGCAGTACACAAGAAAACAAACTATAAAAACACTGTTGATACGTTTTTGTGGCAGTTCTATTGCAAGCAAAAATAATTGTATCCGTAAATTAAGGCACAATTCTAACCTAGAAACTATATTGAAAAAGAACTGAGGAGATTAACACTTTTGACAATTAGAAACTGTTAACCCTTTGCCATTTTGTTATTAGCTACACAACTCTGTCTCCTCAGGTGTCTTCAATTTATTTTATATTCTACAGAAATACGGTATCTCATACTGGTCCATGTAGCTGTAGTTCATGTCACACATTGTGTCATTCAAGGTCAGAGGATGCCTGTTTAAACACAAACAGTCCCATGTTTTATGTTCTGTCTTTCTAATTCAGATAGCTCGAGGCAATAATGAACAGAGGGCTCTGAATGATTCCGAGGGCCAATTACTCCTCCTGTCAGAGTCTCACAGTGGCTGGAGGCACGGGAGAGGAAGATCATCTGAGATTCAGATGACATACACACACATGCATGCACACACAAACACACAGATGAACACGCGTACACACACACACACACACACACACTGACACCTAGTTAGTTAACCCATGAAGTAAGAAAGCCTCATTGTGGTAGTGGTGCACTGTGGGGAAAAAAAACAATTAAGAATCCCCTTGTGTTGAATGTGGCGTACTGAAAAGCTTCCAAATGAATCCATAGCAATAGCGTCCACATCAATAGGGGAAAGAAGGAGAAACAAGGAAATAACTGAATCTACGTCACGTTAAGCAGGTCTATTACAGTTTGGCCTTTAGATCATGAACACATAACAATGGTCAGGAATGACAAAATACTTCAATCAACATGAAATGGAAAACATATAGCAAATGTTTTCTGTGAATGGTCTCCAGCTGAGCTGGTTTACACTGTTCTACTTAAGGCCCCATTCTATACTGTGGTCTCTCTTTTCACTGCAGAGGAGCTGGATGAAATCATTTGTCTTCTCCTGACATTCCTTGCAGTTTGTGACGTAAAGCTTGGCTAAATCTAATGTCCTGCTCCTTGTTTCCTCGTCCACACTTCAGTTCCTAGCTCTCCGATGAAGGAAGATGTAGACAAAAACAGAGCCCGAAAGAGGGAGAGAGACAGAGAGAGAGACAGAGAGAGAGAGGAAGTGAGGGGGAGAAAGAGAGAGAGAGACCGCGAGAGAGAAGCAGAGACAAGAGCGATGAGGGGGGCTGAAAACGGCAGTTCATTAACTGTCAAGCAAGGCAGGGTGACTCATACTGTAGCCCAGAATTATTTCCTTACTGTGTTTGTGCCAAACAGTCTGAGCCCAGCAAAGAAGTCAGCCAGTATACGTGATTGTGTAGGTGTGTGTGTGTGAAAGTGTGGTCGGCGCTGCAACAACTTTGTCTCCACAGAGTTCTCTGCCCATCAGAACCTCGTTTCTTAACCCAACCTTCTCGCTCATTAAAAAACAAGCGACAACAGCCATAAACTGTGATAAAACGCCCCCGCCCCCAGACTCAGTTAGACCACAACATAAGTTACTAGTGTGTCCCCCGCGGGCACCCATCCGCAGTCGGAATCCCGATACGACTTATCAGCAGTATATTTTCCAATTTGCAGTTTGCCCCCACCTTGGTGACACCTTTCATTATTTGTTTACTCTAATTGCTGACTGACCACAAAACTGATCCTTGTAAAGGAATCAGTCTCCTGTAACAGTGTGGCATCAGTTCTGGTTGTGGATTTATATACCAGTTAATCAGCTGAAAGGAAAGAGAATTAGATTCAGACATTAGAATGATGAAATCACATAGTCAGGAGCGTCTTAAGACAGTCTCTGTGGTCAGAGAGGCCCATACACATCAAGGAAAAATAAGAACAATAAAACGAGATGACGTTGGCAACACATATTGTGTAAAACTGTGCTTTTCTTATGTCACAAGGTTAAACAGTGAAGTCTACACTGGTAGTAGTTTATATAGTGTAAGTGAAGGCATGTAATGTATGTTTCTAAAAATGCACTGGCAAAGTCTAGGAGCAAAAATGGGTACTATACTAGACCACTACTTCCCAATCGTGCTGTCTTCAGCGAAACAAAGGCCATTAAATATTTATATCGCGTAGTCTGTATCCCATAAGATGTCTGCAAAGCAATTCCATTTTTTTATTGATGTAATCCGTACACTGCACATTATGGGAGAACTGAAGCGGTACCCGTTTTGTTCAGAGAATAGAAAAAAGAGATAAAGATAAAAAAAGAGATAAAGATAACTTATGTCTTAAATATGGTTCTTCTTAAATAAGAACTTGAAAGAATGAAAAGCTATAGGATGTTTGAGTCCTGTTCAACATCTAAATCAACAGGAGAGTGCTTCAATATACAAGGTTCAATTCCACGAAATGCTCCCAGTATGTGCTGTAAACACTGCTGTTCACATATCACACATATAGGAGAGGTCGATTTTTTGTGATGCAATTTATGTATCATCATATTGACAATCTTGTATTTAGGATATTGCATGACACACATACGGCCATTGCATGTCTATTTTGTGCGAGTGGTTGGAGATCAAAACAAACATTTTCCCTTAGAACTGCCTTCTACTGCAAAATAAACAATTTCTGTAAAGGTTTAATTGGATTGCAACGTGAGAAATAGAGGTTTCTCTAAGGTAGATATGTTCTCATCCATCATGTTTCCACAGAGGGAACTTTGGGAGAAACATTATTTCCCCAAACACTTAGTGGGTGAGAAATACCAATATTCCACTTTCTCCTCTCCTCCACACTACTGTAATGCCCGAGGGAATCTAGGATTAATTAGATGGTGAAATGTATTCAAATTCAGGGAAAAAGGGGTGGATGGGGGGAGTGACTGAGGGAAGAACTCAAACGATTTGGCCATGTGATTATACGTTCATATGTGGACTGAATGTGTCTTTTGTGTCTGTGTTTTCATGTGGTCAGTATGTTTGTTGTTTCTGTGTTCTTCTCATACCGCCACGCACTCATTCGCATGTTTCCGTGTGTGTGTGTGATTCTAGCAGTGTATATCCACGTTGCTATGGTACAGCTACAGTCGATTCTTAGAACCAGCGAGTTTGTTTTGTCGCATGCCTATAATTAATGACAGCCAACTAAATTACCACGCTGCTTTCCTGGGCTGGAGGCAAGCAGTGAGTGATGGGAAGGCACCAGCCGAGCCGAGTGACCGGTGTGAGCTGGAAACATCCAATCGAGCTGGGCGAGGGCTGTGTTTTTGGCACGAGCAAATAAAGTACAGTTTACTGACTTACCGATATATCGATGCCGTGTCTATCCTCAAACGGATCGATCCGTACGTATTCGAAGTCTGTTGTTATGCACCAATCTTTTGTTTGGTCGTTTCGTTTTTGATCACGAGAGAAATGATGTGTGTCATGAGAAAAGGGGGGCGGGGCGAGGGGGGGGGGGGCTCTCATGGAGAGTGTGAGCTGTACAGTATCCACGCACGGCCGCCGACGTAATCAAACGAGTAGAATCTACCCAGGCGCGGTAGAAGGAAATCAAATGAGGCTGAGGTTGACTGCAAGCTCGATCAATCCAGCTACTATTGAGCTGTTCTAATGACTTCATATTGATGCCACATAAAAACCATAACCTGACAACTCAAATGCAGATCGATGCAGCAATAATTCTCCACAGAATCCATTTGTCCTTATTTTTATGTAAAACACAGCACATATCTAGAATATATTTAATTATTTATCCCCTTTGAAGGCTTATTAAACACAATTTTTTGTTGAAACAGAATTGCAATCTCTGATCAGTGTCATAAGTAGTGCTATTTGTTCAAATATATTTCTTGTTTTATAAACCAATAGCTGTGTGTGATTGAGAAATGGAGTAATCAGTCCTGTTTTCCTTTTCCACATTACAGTGTGTCAGACTTAACATTCAAAGGAAAATAAATCCTAAAATCGTTCTAAGAAAAAATAAATAAAGTCATCTAATCGTGTTTTTTTATGAACCAAAACAAGATGGTATTCCAACCCCTTGCTATATTACACTAAATTTAATTTTGAGAAATTGGAGTTAAATTGTTTGTTAAATGTTTGGTTTATGGCAAAAAAATCTCTTATCATCAAGCAAATCCCTGGGATGTACTATAGCAACTCTACACCACAAAAGTATTTAAATACCATCTGAAGACACTGTATTCAACAAAGAAAGATACTGCACCGCATGAACAGAAGCAGACAGTTGAACAGTAGAGCAGCGTAGAAGTAACAGACTTAAGACCTGGCCTTGCATTCATCAACAGAAAACCTCCAGTGAAGATAGATCACGCGTTGTGTGATATGAACACCCTCTAATAAGCAAATGGTGGTGCTCTAATCAAAGTCCAGCAGTGGGCCAGTCAAGTGCTGATACTTCAAAGCACGGACCTGGAAATCTGCTGAAGCTGCTCCCTTGCCTTTTACACACTGGAGTTTCCTTAATATGGCCGAACAAAAGTAGCTTAGCTCAGTGCAGTACACCCAGGATGATTGCAGTGCTTCATTTAGGGGGCAAGGCTTTACTGCGGATTTCAAACCAATGTGTTTGGGGTCAATAACCATCTTGACAAGAAAATAAGGTTCAAGTGCCCTTTCAAGCGTGTTGAATGTGCAGCTATTCAGAGCAACAACATCTTCCTCTTGGTTGGTCTTAACCAAGAGAGTAGATCAAAATCAGGGGTCCATGTCTGGAGCAAGTCAACCTCTTTGTTGACACACATACACGCGCGCGCACACACACACACACACACTCACATATACACACTCTATTTATGGAAATAGAACTGCCAACTGGCCAACTGTATTCACAGACAAGTATAAAGAAAATCTCAGTATACAACTACATTGTATCCTTACATGGTACAATCAGCGTTCGCAGTAATAGAATGCAGAACTCTGCTTAAATCACACAGCCTTCAAATTCAAGTATGGAACTGAAGAAGCAAATTTCAATTCTGAGAGAAATGAATGGAGTCTATCACATGGTTTGAGTTTAAACCAGTCTAACTACAGTAGCGAAGGTACTGAAAACCACAGATAACGGTTTGACAAGTTACAAACATCCTTGTCCTGCACAATAGAAAAAACCCTCTCATCAGCAATAAGGTCAGTTAGTAATAGGGTGCTTCAGGAATACATAAAGCAGTCAGTGGAATCACAGTAATTATAATCACTTCAATAGGATAATAAGTCTCATCTCTAATCTCATGTGTTCAGATCAGACAATAGCACATTTGCATCTCTATGTAGCTATACAAATATAAGTGGCAAAATCCCCTCTGCACAATGAGATTTGCCTTTAAACAACTTTAAACACTTTGAACAAAACAAACAAAAAAAACACTTTGTCGAGGGAAATGTCAACATAAAATATACATTAAAGTATATTAAATATGACATTGGAGAATCGTTTCTGGTCTACTTGCTCTGTGGCCAGTTGTTTACCATCCTCCAAGTGGGAACCAATGGGACATATACATTACACAGTCATTACGAAATTTCCAATTTCAAGCGTGAGCTTTTTATATCTTTATCATCAGAACCTGCCGGACGAAGCATACTGTATCCCCAGGATGATAAAAAAGAAAGTACCTTTCTTGTGTGTTGCTTCTGATTTGGTGCCTTGTGGGTCTAATGAAAAAAAGATTAGGATTAACACATCATATTCTAACAGCAGAGCACTACTACAGAACATGTTGTTTCACCTCGTTAAGGCAAACAACAGGGAAAGACATATGAACACGGCTTATTTAGCTTAATATCACACTGTTGCCAACACTACAGCAGAGTGAGTGTGTGGCGGGCAGGGGAAGACTGGAGGGGCCAACATACTGAAGGCAAGAGCAGGAAGGGGGAGATGCACTGGTTTGTAATCAATCAATGCCATAGCGGGCAGGAGAGGAGAGGCAATGCACGGAGATGAGAGGAGTGGGGGATAGGGTGCAATGCAGTTCTCTTCACAAGAGGCAAAGGTGGGTTAGCAAAATGCACTAAAGATACAATGCAATACATCGGAGAGAACGGGGGGGGGGGAGGGGGGAGAGGGGGGGAGGGGGAATGCAAAGACTACATGTCAAACCCATGGCTTGCTTAGTCTATGATTTGCCTCATTGGGTGCATTTTGTGGCCATTCTTCTTATATTTTTGCTAAAATGTCTGTAGCTTAAAAACTCAGATTCAAATTGCATGTGTGTAGTGAATTTGATCTCTGTCTGCCTTTCTATGTCTGTGCTGAACCATCTTCCGCTGGGCTACATAATTTGGCTTTGGGAAATATATTTTGCCTACCAAACCATTTTACCTACATACCAAGCTCAGGAAGACAGTAACGTGAAAAAGACTGAGTTTGAGAAAAGTCACAGTTTCACTCATAACTTTTTAAAGCCTTCCAGGAAAAAGATTCACAAAATAAGCAATTTTAAAGTGCCCTTGCTTCTTTCCACTACTGCAAAGACAACTGACAGTAACTGTCTCAGATCTACGCTGTTTAATTAAATATTGAATTGCAAATCCTTTCCAAAAAATTTGTGCATTTTCATTCACATTTGTTTTACAATACTGCTTCTCCTGCTCAAACATCTATAATATGATCTCTTTATCAGACCAAATACAGTCAACTTCATTATAATAACTTAATTTGACTATAAGTAAATGGATGGAAAAAAGGATAGTATCATAGCCATGTTAACTAGTTAGAATAATTTTCTTCAAATGGAATTGAATAATCTGAAAACACTACTGGAACCACTGATTTTGGGAGCTTGACAACTGACACTGTGTGAAGAACAGAGACTATTTTACAGAAGTCAGGCGCCAACATTACAATCTGTGTCGTCAGAGGGAGAAATAACTACCAAGATTCGTGGGAAGCATTCAGCCTGTCAATTAACTGTCACAGACAGGAAACAAAACTATATCATCTAACTGTATCCATACAAGGGACATTTCCTTCCTTTGCGACAGACCGCGATTCCTCTGTGTCAAATTAAGCTTCATGCTAATCCCTCTGGCTTGGAATCTGTTTAAGATTTGAAAACCTTCACAGAACATCAGATTGGCACTTCGATTGTTTTCTTTGTTAGACGCTGTATTCCCATCAATGGTTTATCACTACTACTGTGTAAAATCAATTCTCCGTGCGTCACATATGTATAGCAAGAATCTGTCAACGATATAATCGGGAGACAATCTACAATAGAATTTTTAATGTACTTTCAGGTCTAACAGATACACACAAAAGGAGCTCCAGAATTGGATTTGCACTAAGAAATCTGTCACGGTAAACTATTCTTATAACCAGTATATTTGATTTGTAGAATAGATTTGTCTACATGGTATCATTTCTAGGAAATCTTTCAGTCAAGCTTTAAGAATGTAGGCTTGACCGTTATTTAATTTCAGCGCATTTCCCAACCTCTCCTATCCAAGATACTGGATGGAGGGAAGAATCAAGGGCAAAAAGCAACATCCCTTTCATTACCAGAATGCCCGACGTAAAAATGAGAGCATAGTTTGACTTTAGGATGGTGTGTGTGATATTCAGCTCAGTGTCATTCCAAAGATGTGGACATTGCCTTAAAATTTTGGCTGACTTCTCCTTACATCCATTTAATATTCTGTTTTGTCCTTGTAATCCAGTGGCCGCTTGACATAATCAATATTTTGATGTAACTCAGGGCTAAGTCACCTTTCCTGCAACATAAATATTCTGTGTGGTCAGTGCCTCACATCCAAATATCGGATAAAAAATTATTCCCGTAGAAACACGCAGTGGAGTTCAACATGCTAAATCTAGTTAAACACTTAAAACGGACTCAAATTGAGATGGACTTAGTGTGTTTCTGTCTGTGGGATCTGTCAAATTCAGCAAATTCATCCAGATGGTTCACATCTGCATTTCTAAGTGAGCCCTGCACCTCCTCCCACTCACCCTGTTCCCATGAATCCTATTAAAGCGCCGTTAAACAAGTGCTGATAATACCAAATGAACGCTAAGCTCCACCAGCTACTAATGATTCACCTCTAAAGGCTAACATAGATAAAAAAGATGCAAGGAAAGACAGATAGAGAGAGAGAGACAGAGAGAGAATACTGTGCGCAGTAACAGATATGTCATACTAAGAAGAGGTATTACAGACCAAGAGGAGAAGCCAAACAGTAAATATACCGCAGCAAACTGTATATTTACACATGTACATTAGGTATTGTTAAAAAAGACAAGTTAAAATAAGAGTCTCATTCGCTCAAAAGCACATCGACAGTGGATTCATTAAGGTTTACACTGATCATCACTGTAATTCAGACTGGCAAGTGACTTTCAAGAGGAGCTTGGGAGAAGTGACTGAGGCAGCGACAGCACAACAGTGCAGGCGGTGGTAGCAGTGGCTCTAACTAGCAATGTATTTGGGAAGAATCTGCGCCACATCATGAGTGTTGGGCCGGCTGCTTTTCAGTGTGACTGATGAGGAGGGACAAGGTTATAGCGGAGAGCCGAGTCACAGCTGTAGTCTGCACCATTCATCACTATAGGCCATAGATTAGAGGCCTGCTGCAACTATCCTGCCTGTCCCTCTACTGGGAAAGGAAGCTGGCTGGCTACCCGCTCTTCAAGCTCTGTGACCACGGAATTCCAATTTGTTTCACATATCACTGTGATCTGTAAACAAGGCCTGCATACAAAAGAGGTGTTGTGATGGGGGGGGGGGCGATGAGGGTAGGTCATAGTAATGATTCTGTCTGCCTTCACCTTCACCATCGTTTGAAGAAAGACCCCGGAAAAATGAAGCACGAGAAATAGACGTCCAAGGAAAGAAACTCGTGGATCTTACAAAGGGGATGTCCTGCATCGAACGGGTCGGTTATCTTTTCCAACCAATAGTGGAATGGGCTGAATCAATTCAAAGGCTTCCCCACAGCCAGCCCCAGTCATGATCAGTGTAATTCCCTATCATGCCGGCGCATTCGGAGCTTCAGGCACTTTTCATCTCTTCTCTTTCCTGTTTCCCCACTGTTGCTGTGTCATTAAATTAGCAGGGTTGGTGGTAATTTGATGAGGTGTGCTTCCCAGCAAGAGCTCAAAACAGTCCATTCTATTCTGACATTCCATATTTTCTGAAGGTTATACGGAACACTCCAGTTCTTAACATTCTGTTGTAACGCTTCCATCACTCCAATGGGATTTCAATTAGATCTATCATTCCGTATGCTAATATTTGTTCTTATAGTCAATAACTTGTAGAGCCACACCCAACTGTGCACCTATCTGAAATCTAGTGAAGCTGAAAATATTTGTCAAAAATTGACTGAGAAATATCCAGATTGTAATGCTAATTTTCTCAATGTAAATAATGTAATTGCCAGCAGAAGACAAACTGTGTGAATGGGTGAATATGTTCCTACATCATGTTGGCCTGACAGGAATGACAAACACCTGCATTACTGACTCAAGGGACACACTGGTGATATCTTAGTATGAAACATTATGTTAACCTAAACTTCATGAATATTTAACATACACTTCCCACTGGGGAATTCTAGATTTATGCTACTCAAGAAATGTCGGGCATTTAGCAAACAAAATAGTATCTGCATTAAGGACATACAACATGTGATGAATTGTAATGGTCAATGACACCAGTTGTTAAGCCAGGGAGGTTTGGAAGCAGCAAATTCCAATTCGACTTTGAGTTTGAGTAGACAGCATAGTGCATAAATTGAATCAAGACATTGCATTTTCAACAGTATGAATATTAAAGATCACATAGTATAAGAGAAGTATGTTGTGGCCTTCCTTATAAACTGAGAAGCTATCGTAAATCAGGAGCAGGCACCAAACTCAAATGATGCCTTGAAGCACAAAACAAGGCTGTAAACAGCACAACAAATCGACTTCTTTTGTTAAACAGCATAGTGAGGAGATGTTTTAAATGCATTAGTGAGTGATGTGTTTCAATTCTTACAGGTTTAATAATGCATACTCAAAAACAGGCCTGCATACACTGAGATATCATACTGTGCTAATGGAAATGAGAGATAATAGTTTATAGCTAGCAAGCTACAAACTTAAAGCTCACCACAGCAAGTTGATGTGGACTGTTTCGTATTTACTTAAATAATTGCATGATGAAAGCCTTTCAAAATTATTTTTAATCAGTAACCATTTAAAGACTAAGATAATCTCAGTGTATAACATGAAAATGAATAGTTTGTACAAGTCAAGCACAAAGAATAGATTCATTCAACTCTAGAATTAATATTGTACCATATTTTCCCATGTGCAAAACTGAAAGAGGAAGCAACAAACAACCTTTCATGGTCATACATTGGGTACGAAACAGTTATGCAATACAATATTCCTTTTCATACACCAATATTCTGTCCTAAAGAATGATATGTTTGACCACCGTTTAAAAGCCCCTAGACTGATCTGATCAACATGAATTTGGAGTGTGGCCACAATGTGAGACCATTGAGAACATACAGGGATCTCTTAGCTGTGATACTGACCTGGTACAGCAGAAATTGAATAAGGTACATCTGACATGTATCTTTATGGGAACTTCCATTCAGGGACAGGTTACTTACAGTATATTAATATTAGGACACAGTAAGGAACACACACCAGGTGATTTGACCTTGTCCACCTACATACTCTCAAGATATTGAGCCTGTATAAGTGGGGAGGTAAGGGGAGTTTACAGGAATGTAGCCAACTCTTACCATGATAATTCATTATTCAAATGAAAGAATATCATGATAACATATAATGGTAGCTACATACATTCTGTAAATATACGAGTATAAGGGTGTACGAGGGAGGTATTTCCTAACATCTGACTGGGTCTTTCAGATTTTTAAGAATGGGCAAATTTACCTTTGTTCCATACTGTATTGGATGAACAAAACAAATCAACACATTTATAACAACTGACAGCATTTAGGTAGTTAAAGCACAACGATAGAAAACACAAAACATTGATAAAATCCAAATCTACACATTTACCAAACTGCAATCTCTTTATGAACCTGCTACGAAGACAATAAGGACAATGTCAATGTCAAGTTATTATTATTTATTCCATTTTTTTTTAAACAAAGACTTTTTGAGGTCTACGTATGGCTACATTCCTGCGTTATCCGATTTGGGGTCGGTGACAACGCCTACCTTTAAAATTCGGTCTGATTCTGGCATCGTAGCCCGACACCTTCCCCATGAGTTTGTCGAGGAACTCCGAGGGGGGCATTGGGGAGGCTGCCTTTCTTGCTGCTGCTTCTTTCGATGCTGCCAAGCTGGAAAGGAGAGAGAGAAGAAACTAATTGGGAGATGGGTGCTCAGACTGAAAAAATTATATAGTGTCATAAAAGTGGAAACAGAAACTTCAATGAAAATACATTTTAAACTTATGTAAAAATACAATGGAGATATCACAAAGATTGTGTGCAATTTTGCTATACGTTATTTGCGAATACAGTACAAACCTATATGGTTCTACAACTATTCTATATAGTCTGATATATTATATAAATTATTATTTTATACATGAAAATAAACCTAATTTCTTACATGCATGAGCTATCTCAGGCACCTGTCTGGCAGCATCCAGCCCTAGGTAGTTTAGCTATCCCTTCAACATGTGAATACAACAAACACTTTGCATTGGTCAATGTATCTCTCTATGGTATCTAGCTTGCCGTCCTTGAGGCAGACTTAATTACTCGGAGCCAGGTAAGAGAAACGAGGTATTTTTATTTGTTTGGAGGTATCATATCTTAGTCGACGAAATTACACGCGCCTACCGTCTCACACTCACAGACGTTGCGAGTGTGGTAAAAC